>CM077088.1:145153376-145410876 GCA_039513925.1 Platanthera zijinensis
GAAGAGTAGGAGAAGTTGGTCAGTCGATTCCCATTTCTGTCAAGAGATTCTGTGTCAATATCTCCCCCAAAGCCTCGTTTTTCAACCTGCCCTTCATGCGGGATCTCAAGGTCAAAGAAGGTAATAAGGAAGAGGCCTTTCTACTTACCACCACAAAGAACTCATGATAGCAGCCGATTTCATGCCATAAAACGACCCTGAAAAGAGATCATTCGGGTCTACTCACATGTGGAGCTGAGAACTACGTGACGTCAAATTGGTAGATCGGAGTGAGTCTGCCTACTACAGGCAAAACTGCTAGAAGGCGGTCGGCCCACTACTCTCTTCCTTGTAATGAAGAGCCGGCAGTAGGGAAAGCAAGAGGTCTGAGACCACCTATGGCTAAGTTCCTCTGTCAACCAAAAAAAAATCTCTCTTTCAGGACTTCCTGAGAAAGGCGAGCGATAGCGATGTCAAAGCAAACCAATCCCAATCAGAGTCAACCAAGCAAGCCCCATACCATACACTGAGACCTTCGATCTGATTCTCCTAAGATGTTCTCACTGTTGGAGATCAGCTGCTACTAGTCTGACTCTATATGAGATGTCACTGAAACACATCTTCTTTCTCCTAAGGGATGAACTAGCTGACTATGCCAATTCTCTTTTTCTTCGCAACCACCCGGACTCCTAACAACTGACAGACATTAGGTCAGATAGAATGGTCTTGATCAGATCATGGAGGTCTCACTAACAATGTTTTGAAGTAAGGAAGCCCACACCCTCTCCGTCCGATTTTTCAATCATGCTTGCTATGCTCTCTTTTTTTTTTTTCATACGCTCATAAGACAGAAAAAAAAAGACACTGAAAGTCAATGTAGCCCATGAGAAATCCATTGAACCATTGACAACCCACGGGTTTAGGGTATAGAAAGGTAAAATGGGTTTTCAACATTTAATACATAGTTGAAGTTCAAAAGAAAATGAGTGCTGTTTCACTGAACGAGGCGAGCGTAGCGAAGTTGAAGCTGGTGGAGGCCGCCCGTAGGGTTTAGGGTATGTCAATTTTAGCAGGGTGGAGTTCTCTTCCGATTTTCCAAATTGGAACCGCCCTCTTTTAGAAATAGAAAGCACAGGTCTTGACAAGGAAGGACACTCTGCAATACTCTCCAAGCAGTTTTCTGCATAAGTGCAGAATTATGATGCTCCATACAGCGAAGTCCCAAACCCCCTTCCTTCCGAGGTCGGTCCCTGAACTCCTTTTTGTCTTCATAGCCCCCAAAGAAAACCTCTATTGGTCTCCTTTCAGTCGACCCCTTTGGAAGATATGCCGTCTGCATGTAGTATGATGGTATAGCCGAAGTCACCGCTTTCACTAGAGTAGTATGGCCAGCAAGCTTAGATTGGCTGCTTTCCAACTTGATCGTATTACCAACACCTTCTAAAGAATGTAATGATACATGCCCTTGGTGACTCGTCCATGGATGAGAGGAGTCCCGAGATACTTTCCCAAGTTCCCAGTCAGACTAATCCCAAGAACATTGCTCAAAACTCTACCATTCCCTGCAGTTGCTTTTGGCCAAGAGCTTATACTTCTCAAAACTCACTTTAAAGCCAGATGCTCCACATCATTTCTCAAGAACATCTTTCATGATATATCCTTGTTGTACTGTTGCCCTCCCAAAGAGAAAAAGATCATCCGCAAAAAAGAGATGTGATCCTTACGGATCACCTCTCGCTGCGTAGATAGGTTTCCTTCCAACTGCCATCACTCACTCTGCTATCAATCAGGTGGCCAAGCCTCTCCATACAAAGAACGAATAAATAGGGCAACTTCGCTTCGCTCGCCTTGCCTCAAGCCTCTCTGGGGTGAAAAACCTTCCGATTTCTCGCCATTCCACAAAACTGACATACTTTTTTTTCTCTGCACACAGAACATTCTCAATCGAACCCAACTGTCAGTGAATCCGAAATCTTCTAAAGTATCCTGCAAGAAGTCCCAGCGAATCCGGTCGTAGGCCTTCTCCATAGAAATTTTTATAGCCATCAGCTTTGACTTCTACAAATTGTATGGATCATGAATTCTTGAGCAACCAGAATATTGTCTGACGATTGTCGACCAGGGAGAAAGCTTGCCTGAGCCGGAGCCACTAACTCAGCCAATAGGGGTCTTAGACGATTAACTAAAACTTTCGTTATGAATTTGTAAGCAACAGAACACAAGCCGAAAGAACATACTCAGTCTTACCAAAGAAAAACCAGCAATGTGTCATTCAAACCAGACGGTAGAATACCATGTTCCAAGGCGTTGTCGACCACCTCAAAAAAGAGCCATTCACTGTATCCCAAAACTTATGAAAGAAAGAAGCCTGCCTGAAAACCATCCGCACCCGGAGCTTTCCACGGCTTCATCTGAAAGAAGGCCCTATGAATTTCATTCATAGATACTTTGGAATCCAACGCAATCAACGTATCAAAAAATTGACGGGCATGTCACCTCCAAAGCAACCCTCCCTATGTGATCATACTCATCCGTTGACAAAAGGATCACCCTAAGATGATCATCTCAGGGCTATTGAGAATGAATCAAATCAGATGGTTCTCTTTCTCAATCTTTCTGACTTGCTCCTACGGAACCAAGGTCAAAAGGATTGAAAAAGTCAGTCATTCACAACCACTGATGAAGGATTCCTCGAAAAGTTAAGGATTAGTAATCCTTTTTAGAAATCAAATGGATTTGGTCTTATACATACGCGAGGAAGGTAATCAAAAAAGAAAGAAGAACTCCTCTTCTTTCTTTTATCACTTAGGAGCCGTGCGAGGTGAAAGTCTCATGCACGGTTTTGAATGAGAGAAAGAAGTGAGAAATCCTCTTTCGACTCTGACTCTCCCACTCCAGTCGTTGCTTTTCTTTCTGTTACTTCGAAAGTAGCTGCTTCAGCTTCAGCCACGCGAATTTTTCGATATTACTTTTTCTTTCTCTCATCAACCGAATGGCATCTTCTTTTGGAAATCCTAGCTATTCTTAGCATGATATTGGGGAATCTCCTTGCTCTTACTCAAACAAGTATGAAACGTATGCTTGCATATTCGTCCATCGGTCAAATCGGATATGTAATTATTGGAATAATTGTTGGAGACTCAAATGATGGATATGCAAGCATGATAACAACTATGTTGTTCTATATCTCCATGAATCTAGGCACTTTTGCTTGCATTATATCATTTGGTCTACGTACCAGAACTGATAACATTCGAGATTATGCAGGATTATACACGAAAGATCCTTTTTTGGCTCTCTCTTCAGCCCTATGTCTCTTATCCTTAGGGGGTCTTCCTCCACTGGCAGGTTTTTTCGGAAAACTCTATCTATTCTGGTGTGGATGGCAGGCAGGCCTATATTTCTTGGTTTCAATAGGACTCCTTACGAGCGTTGTTTCAATCTACTATTATCTAAAAATAATCAAGTTATTAATTACTGGGCGAAACCAAGAAATAACCCCTCACGTGCAAAATTATAGAAGATCTCCTTTAAGATCAAACAATCCCATCAAATTGAGTATGACTGTATGTGTGATAGCATCTACTATACCAGGAATATCAATGAACCCAATTCTTGCAATTGCTCAGGATACCCTCTTTTAGCTTCTAGGTCTATTTTTTTAGTTCAAGATCCCTTTTACTAACTGGAATAAAAGAATTGGTAGATCTTTTCCGCCCAAAATGGGAATGGGTAGGAGTTATGAACTTAGAATCATGGAATTGACTCGATCATCAGATTCTAAGTTCATTCCAGACCGGACCAGGCCGGAATAGGGTTATGTACATTCTTATTATGAGAAGGGGTTGGTCATTCGATTCGAGCATATGTAGATAGATACTCTGTTTACATATGGATCCCTACGTCGTTACATTCTATTTAGGATTAGGAATAGGCGTAATCGGACCTGCTTTTGACATATCTATCGTTATTTGGGTACCATATTCACTTCTTTGGGCTTCTCTTGAATCGAGAAAGAGGTTTGATTAACCATCTTTTCACTAGATAGTTTGATTGATATATAGAAGGTATCCCCCGGATAATTCCAATCGAAGCAATTTGATGTCTGACTCGGGCCTATATGACATGATCGATAGAAATACTCCAACACTCCACCCTTGTCATATCATATATTCCATATATCGCACTAGATAGATATCATATTCATGGAATACGATTCACTTTCAAGATGCCTTGATGGTGAAATGGTAGACACGCGAGACTCAAAATCTCGTGCTAAAGAGCGTGGAGGTTCGAGTCCTCTTCAAGGCATAATATTGAGAATGCTCATTGAATGGGTAACAGATTTCGGATCTAATCAATATTGATATACCGAGTATCTTATCTGTTGATACGAAGTATTCCGGCGATCCTCACGATCCGAGTCCGAGCTGTTGGAATCGGCAGCGGATCACGAAATCTTGGCGATCTTCTCTATAGGAGTCCGTTTGGAAATCGTCCGCCCTGCGCGCACCCCACGAGTATAGAATTCAACAGGAATCACACAAGGTAGATTGATAGAAACTTCTGTTAAAATACCCACCAGTACCCATAACCCAGCAAAGAAAGTACATTATATAGTCCGTTTTAGGGATTGGCGACTTACCCATTTAGTGACTTTGGCACTGGACATTATAAAAATAGGTACTATCGGGTCGGGTGAATTAGAGAATAGACAGACGTCTGTTGGCATTCCAGCCTTCCTTCTCATTTCAGGGCCTATCCGAAAGAGGATCATACCTCTTGGTCGTGAATATCTGAATAGGACGAACCCGCCTCCGTGGATATCTTTGCTTCGGAACAAAACAATGAGAATGAGGCTCAGTCAACTGGAATGTGTATTATCCATATGGGATATCTTCCAATTGAGAAGATCCGACGAAGAGAAAGGTCTATCTATTTTATTTAGTTATTCAATGAAACCAATGATTCGTTATTGGAGCAGATAGCAACAACCATTTCAGCGGACATGCGTATTTTCCGATGGATTTACATAGTTTCATTAGTAGAAATTGTTTGATGTAGTGAGTAATAGGCTCTATAGGCTCTTTTGCCGTTCAAGAATTCTTGTTTAGGCAGTTCATATCATCCACACATAGTGATCTATGATTTCAATTCTTCCATGTTTCAGCAGTAGCATATTGTTCCATGGAGCTAAGGTCAAAAAGATGGAAGAAACAAGTGTTTCCGGCCAATTCTGTTCCACTGAATCCCCCCCCCCTTCATGGGCACATATCTTTACGGCTATGGAATGGGGAATCTTTCTCCTGTTACATGAATCAAACGTTTCATTTCATCCGGGAAAAGCCATCTCTTTCTCAATAATGTCTTTGTCATTTGATCCAATAGCGTTCCGTTAGATAGGAACAGATTTGATAAATACTGATAACTCTCGGATAGAGTATTAGAACGGAAAGATCCATTAGATAATGAACTATTGGTTCTAAACCATCTCTGGCGATGAATCAACAATTCGAAGTGCTTTTCTTGCGTATTCTTGATGAACCAGCGTTTATACATAGATGTCGGAGGATTTGTTTGGGAAGCAATAAGCCCCTTTGACATCTCTTCATCTGCAAAGAATTCTCGACGTGAAAACACAGAGACAAAGGGCTGATCTTTGAATAGGGAAAAGAGTGGATCCGCAGGGTCCCAAATGAATTGGCTTGTTCGAAAAAAGCCTTGTTCTTTGGAAGATCTATCTCGTGTCTTGTGTATGGTAAGTTCTCCTCTAACGAGGCGAGCGATAGCAAAGTACATGGTCTAAATCAAATGAAAGCGCTATGCCATCATATATATTAGTTCAGATGACATCAGTCTAATAGAATGAGCTCATAAAGCAGTAGACTCATTTCAATTTCTCTCAAAAGTGTTATGTCATCATATTAGTAGAGAAACATCATATCATCTTTTTCCAGTGACTCAAGATGCATCAGCCAGTACCTATCAAATCATGATCTATCTATTGCTCATCCATGAAATGGCAAGGGTTCTTCCTTCTCCTGATTCAGGTAAGAAAAGACAAGATTTGTACAAGAACTTGTTAGTAGATTTGAAGTCCTATTTCTCATTACATTTAGATAAGGATCAGTATTCTCTTATCGAATCTCTTTGAACTAGAAAGCTTGTCAAATCTCTCTGAATGCCATTGGTCTATGGAAAAATAGTGAAAAGCATGTCTGAGGCGAGCGATAGCGAAGTCATTCAATTGAAGGTTTGATTCTCACTAAAAAAGAGAGCTATGAGATTGGGAAACTTTGCTATTCATTTTGGAAGGAGAAAGAACCGGATATAGCAAATATGATTTTCTGAATTTCTTTGGTTGGTTTGGTTCTTCCTTGGACAGACCCGTGCTGTAATAACATCTCTACCTTTCTTCACTACAGTTCAGGATTCTATGCGTAGCACTAGTGTTTCTATCTCCCTTTATGATAGGATGAGCAAGAAGAGACATCGGGTGACTCCCTGAGTTCCTAGTCCGAATAGGGATAAGCGGAAGACTGGTATTGCTACCTGCGCCAACTTTCTTCATAAGAAGTATGCCTTTCTAGCATTTCAAGTAGTTGGTAAACCGAATGAAAGAAGAGCTCCTGTTTACACGGTGCATGAGAATTTGAGAAAAATGACTCTTTACGCGAAAAAGTTTCCGAATATTGACCAGTGTCAATTGTGTATGTTGATACTTCGCTATCGCTTGACTTCGATTCATCAATGCGTTTCTTCATGAGAATTTCATCAGGCCTTACTTCCCTTATTAGATGGATTTCTCTGATGACTCACCATCATGAATGGAATATTCTGGCTTTCTAGGAGATTGGTTGTCGAAGGACCCTAGCCCACTAACCTATCAGTGGGTTCATGATCCAATTCCAGGTGTGCATCTTCGCGCGATTTTCCGCTCCCTTATTCCTACGAAGAAAAGTTCGAGAAAATGGGAGGAGAAGATAGATGAAAAGCCCAGTTGTTACGAGTCTTATGTGCATACTGTGTGTGGTGATGCATCTCAAAAGAGTCCATCTGATGGAGGTCAAGGACATGCTACTAAGTGTCATTTTTTGAAGGAAGAGCTGGAGAGCTGGAGCTCTCTCGGGTTTCACCATACCGTTCATTATTCAAAAGAAGAAGATGAAAAAGAAGAAAATGAAAAAAAATGGGGTTTCACCTGGTCAGTCAGAAATTCTCATAGTGCTGTTGAAGAAAAATCTCTTTTCTATATTTATTGGAATCGATTAGAACATCTCATTGAATTTGAGAAATGCCATGATCCATATCCGGAATGACGAATTGCGGAAGTTGGATTTAGACATCCGTACCTACTGGGTTCTGACTGCGAGGTTCTTTCATTTGCTGTCATGCGACTGTGAATCAAATCTGTCTTTTTGACAGTGTATGAGAATTCGAAGTTGACGATTGGTTATGTCATCAAACTACCTACTGGGGATATTACCACTACAATAGGTAGGGCTATACCCTTAGTGGATTAGAATGGGAATTCTGTGCCTAGGACGGATGTATACGCTATGATTCTTCAACTAGTGAATAGGAAATCGGAGAGCTATACAAAGAGAATGTTCTCTCTGGTGTCTTGATTCAAGTTTCTCATTGAGAAAGAAAGAGTTGCCTCTTCTTAGCAACAAGGAAGTTGCTAGCATCTTCTTTCAATTACTGGAATGCGGCATAGTTTGTGTTGAACCACGAGAAGTGAAAGCTATTGGTACTAAGAAGCGTCGTTCAACCAATTATGTCAGATCCGGAGAGTAAGAAATTACAGTCTTTCATTGTTGCGGATACAGAGACTCTTCTAATCTAAGAAAGAATGCGCATATTCCTGACGCTGCCGGTTTCTTAGTGCTTAAGCCTGGTGAAGATGTTGGTTCGTTGTCGTCCTGTATATGATAAGAACCCTCTTTGGGTTGACACAAAACCTAAGGGGGCAAGAAAGCACTATTTTGCGGATTCAAGAGAAGAAAGAAGAAATTGAAAGATAGAGAATTTACTTTACATTGACATAAGCATAAGATCTTAGTTGGATTAGAAGGAATGAATAGACCAAAGAAGGGATTGAATTCATTCACTCCCTTCACCTTCACTAAGGAGATAGCGCTGCCCGGACTTCAGGCAAAGGACCAAGCAACTCCGTGAGGTTCGTACTCAATCTAAGAAGTAGTGAGGCGAGACCCAGGTATATTCATTTCTCCCTTTTTGAGTAGCTTTTCCTTCCGTTGTTGAAGGAGTTGAACCTGCTAGGTTCAGTGCTCTATGCGTGCACCAAAAGCGACTCTAAAGGAAAGTGGTGACGAGAGGAAAGGCCAATTCTTCTCAACAAAATGGAGCTACAATTGCCTTTTCGGCAGGACAGTGTCACTTCGAGATCTCATGTCACTGCTGACTCTTTTGAATTGGCTGACTTCCCATTCTGAAGATCAAGTTCAAGAGGTTGCCACCGAACGAATGCGTCAATCTTCTGTCTGAGCAGAAGAGGTCGAACCACTTGCATCAATGTATCTTTTTGCTTTTTGCTTTTCGTTTTGATCAGTTTTCTAAGGGTCACTTCGCTTCGCTCGCCTTCTAAAAGCCTAGTCTCGGTGCTTACTGGTGTACTTAACGAGGAATACCCCATCCCATTCCTTTTATTTTTTTTCTTATACCCTGACCAATGAATGGCTTAAGCCGCTATTACCATTTCTGAAACCTAAACCTAACTAAGACTGAGTAGTTTTTCTTAATCTGGTTCGCTACGCGCCTCATGCTCAACTTTTCATATGTAGGGCACGCAAATACTCTTTTTTTCAAAAAAATTCGATTTTTTTGCCCCAAAAGGGTCAAAAAATCAGCGAAAAATCGCTTCTTCTTTTTTTCTTTGGGGAGTCGGAGGAATGAGATTAGCGCAGCGAGTCTCATTCGGAGTAGTTAAAGGGGGAATTCCCCCTTTTAACTCCATCAGTCGAGCCTGAGTGTTGCTCAACAGAGAGCTATAAGTTAGTTTTGTCACTCTGGCATGTTTCATAGGGGTGCCCAAGTACTTCCCCAGATCATCCGTCAAAGGGATACCACAGTGAGAGCTAAGAGCAATAGCTTGATTATGATTGATGTTTTTAGAAACCAATAGTTTGGATTTAGCTAAGCTCACCACTGGCTTCGCAAAACAAATCAAGAATAGACATCATGACAGAAAGCTGATTAGTAGATGCATCTCCAAATAACACAATGTCGTCGGCGAAGCAAACGTGGGGACCCTATCTAGTGAATCCATTGACCACTGCATACAGCATCATTTATCAAATGAGAGAGTTTCTCAAGACATAGAACAAAAAGATACGGGGAGAGAGGGTCTCCTTGTCTCAGACCCCTTGAAGGCTTGAAAGCAGGAAGTTTCTCCCCATTCCACCCACAAGATAGAGAATGAATTAGAGGAAGCAGTGAACATGATCAATTCAATCGGAAAGCCAATTTCTTCAAGAACCGATCTGAGAAAGCTCCATTTGATTCCCTTCTCCAAGTCAATTTTTCTCAGAGCCACCTTTTCTCTTCATAGTTCTCATGGTATGAATAGCTTCCTGAACCACGATTATCTTATCCGTGGCATTGCGCCCAGGAAGAAAGCTTGATTGAGAAGTACCCACCAATTTGGATAGGAAACCACAAGGACCTTGGTGATGAGTTTCATAGGAACTGTACATAAGCTAATCGGTCGAAATTGACTAATTCGCTCAGGTCCCTCAACTTTAGGAATGAGAACAATGACCGTTTTGTTGAAACACATTTTGAAGCGAGTCTTTCACTGCTCCATCAGGCAGTCATCCCTATGGGGGTAGGAAAAGAATAATCCATCCGCACGAGCAACCTTAACAGACCGACAATCCCAAGCAGCAACAATATCAGTGCAATGTTGACTCTCATAGTTGGCCACCTGCTCATGAGAACTGAGAGACGACCCCTCGAACACAAACTTGCACGGCGCCTTCCATAGACCCCAAAGAGTAGTCACAAAGAGAATACCCCAGTGTTTCGGTTTTGATGTAAACAGTTACGCCTCACCCAATCCAGCAACAGCAGATTACTACACTGTTGAAGACCCCCAACTTTGCGCCAGACTTGTATCGCAAAAGAGCATGAACGAAAGACATGATCAGAGGATTCAACCTCAGTGATGCATAACTTGCAGCAGTCAGTTTCAGAAAGTTTCTCTTCCTCATGGCATTTGTATTCAAACTCCCCTGAACCGGAAAAAGCGCTTCTATTTTCTATGCGCTTCCGGTGATTAGGAAGAATCAACTGACTTCTCCCTTCTTCGGAGGAACCGTCTACCAGTTGGTAAGCTAGACATCAAGGTTGTGGCTTGATGAGGCGCGTAGTGAAGCTGACACGCTGGAGTTGGCTGCTGGCACAACTGGGTGGTGCCTTACCACACCGCATGCGCACGCGCGGTAGCGTTCATGGTGGTGCTTCAGGATTCCAATGTAGTACAGCGTCCAAACGAGACCTCCGGCTGTTCGACAACCTAATATCTCCACCCCGCACATGACTAAAAGCCTAGCGAGTAGTTCTTTCTTTGGGAGATCTCTGACGTTAGGACGAGAGACTGCGATCAGAACCGGCGGACCACTACCGTCCCATTCTTGAGTGAGCTGGAGCGCAGCCATCTTATCCACGCTACGAAGCAAAGAACAATGATCAACCCAATTCCCTACATCTGAACTAGCTAGAAGCTATCGCTTCGGGTCTAAGCACTAAAGGAAAAGAACCGGGAAAGGCGGGAGCATAGGAACCACGGGACCCTAGTAGACGTAAAAGGGAAAACAGAAGTTCCATCCTCCTCTGCCCCTTCGATGTTCGGCTCCCATACGAGATCCACACGTACCATACCATGGGGTCCCAGTAGAGGGAATCCCTACGAGTGATCCACTCATGTAGAAGTCCATACGTACCCACCGGCGGGGAGCGTTGTTCATGCTGGAAATCCACACGTACCATCATCTTTGAGGTTGATAATAGGTCCACGCGAGGTCAACACGACGAGTTATCCCAACATGAGATCGATCGGTCCCATACGAGAAGACCAAATATACCGCGCAGGGGCAGTTGGATGAAAGTCATAAAGCTCTTTCACGAACACTGGGGAAAAGAAAGAGCTTTTTCTTACCCTTCCGCAGAGCTAAAGAGAAAAGACGGGCAGGCTTGTAAGAATAGAGCTCGGCCTTCTCTCCTATCAGTCCGGCTTTGCAACTCAATTTCCTTCTGGTCTTAGTGCTTTCGCCTTCTAATTCTAAGTACGACCGTGTAGAATCATAATAGAAAGACTTCATTCCACTAATGAAGAGTAGGAATTTCATCCCACGGCTTGTATTAGAATCTCAGACTGGTTGCTTTCTACATCCTTTTAGAAGTGTTAGCCCGGATCAAGGATGAGACCCAGGTTTAGTCAGTGAAGAAGAGGGATTTGGCATTGAATCTCAGGCTTTTGCCCTAGGGTTCATGGAGGGGAATCCCCAGGACGGAAGTCTAACCTACCTTACTTTATTGGTTTCTAACTAAGGACCAAGCAAAATAGATCGAGTTTCCTAACCCCCCTTGAAGACTTTAGAAATCTGTCTTTTCACTATCACCTTTTCGATTCAATCTTAGCAGCTTTATCTTGCTCCTACTAAAGCATTAATTAGTCCAGCAATGAGCAAGAAAGAGCAATTCTTGATGTTGCCATCTACCTCATGACTCAGACTGCCTTCGGCATTTGCCTGGTATTCTCATACTTCTTGCTGCCTCACCAGACTTCTTCCTTCCGTGGTATCTCACTGGATGGCCTTACACTAGCAAGAGTAAGATCCGCATAATCATCAACTTACTCACTCTTCCTACGGAGCCATCAACGGCGGTTTCAACTAATGAAATAGCTGTCTGCACCTAGAAAGGATAAGTCAAAGGGCTTCTCTTTCCTCTACAGGAAGTTCAGGGAGCGGGGCACGAGCGAGAAATGAGTAGTTCCTATCTCCCACAGTAACTACTTCTACTTAGTAAGCCAGAGGACTAAAAGGACCACCGGATTCAATCTAATTGACCAGATCAACTACATCCTGACGTGTGTGACTCCTTCCTCCTTGGTCCCGGTGAGAAGATGTGATGCGCGACATTGCTATCTGTCGTTCTCTTGGTCGCGTTACGCCGCTTCTTCCTTCTCTTCTGTTAAGGGAGCTAAAAGAGTTAGAGTATGCTTGCAGTTCATGTTCTTTGCCTTGCTTATGTTCAAAGAGAGATATGAAGGTATGACATCAATCCTGTAGTCGGTTAGTCACTCTCTAGTTCTTTCAGTAGGTGAATAGATCAATCAATGAAGAGTAGTACGCTGTAACTCCATGTGTAGGGGCTTCTTTAGTGAATCTAAAGACAGGTCAAAAAGTTTAATAATAACCTAAAGCAACTCATTTCCTCTAGGGCTAGTTCAGTGAGCCGGGTCAGGAATTCCTTGCTTTTTTCTCGGCGAAGTCAGTCTTGTCTTCGGGTCAGCTTTACAGAATATCATGACTGCTGGTATAGTAGTTGCAGTAGACATTGTAAGTAATTCAATAGAAGTGTTAGCACGATGTAACTCCTCTCTTCGGCTGAGTTTACAGAATCTCAAGCACTTCTTCTTCTCTGTCTAGTGATGAATAGGTATTGGTCACGAGCGAACTATGACTAGTTGTTTTGGACTCCGCTATCCTGCTCAACGGGCTAGGACTTCTGTGCTTTCTAGGAAATCCTAAGTACTAACTCTTTCCTGAAGCTATATCTCTTTTCTGATATGGGGAAGAAAGCAACTCTTAAGGATTACGCTAAGGCAGGCCTTCTTTCATTCGGTTCGGGCGTCTGATCTTTCTATTTCTTTCTATTGCAGTAGGCTTTTCTTTTCCCTCTTATTCTCTTCCCACTCCGGGATCAGAGACCTATCGAAGGCTACCTTAGCAAGCTACTATTGATCTTTCTCTTGCCATCAAATCCTGAGATTGAGCAGCCGGGCCTATTTCGGCCAATATCACAACATCTCTTCATCTTCCCGCCTCATATCAGCCGGATTGCCTCTGCTATTCCTTAACCCAATTGGGATCCAACCATAACTCCCCAAACTACAAAGAACCCTGTAATTCCTCAGTGAGCTGTCATGACTTCGACTTCGTTTGTCTCCGTATTTACCAGTCTAAAAGTCCTCTCGCGCGGGGAAATCCTTTGAATCAAAGATGTTTCTCTTGGCTGACTATCTTTCCTTTGATTCACTGTCTTAGCCCGGGTCTTCAGCCGACAGAGTCAAAGGTAGCAGTCAGCATTTCTAGTAGGAAGTTCCCGGGCATATGAAATCTCATCTTTTTTTCCGTCTGTCTTTCAGTATAGCCCTAATAAGTATCGGAAGTCGGAAAGAACATCTCTCTATATATAGAGAAGTGGGCTCAGCTAGTAGATTAAGCCAGAAGTCAGACTGAACTGAGGAAATCTAATTCAAGTAGTACGCCCATACTTCCTTAGAGTATGTATTTACCCAGAGATGAGAGTGAAATGATAGATGGACTAGAAAGTCCCGCATGTCTTTCTTTTTGGAATTTCCCCGCAAACCTATCGAAGGCCTATTAGCAGAAAGTAGGACAGGAAGTCTTCTTTCTAGGCTTAGCAGTTATAGGGCATCAGAAAGCTGCGGAGAGGAGGGTGTGATTACTAGCATTTCTCATCAAATCTCCCGAGATCAGTCATTCGACTTAGTTAAGAGCAGCCCGATCTAGCAAACTCTTTCTCCTCGCCCGTACGGAGAAAAAAGTCTAGTATGAAATTCCCTTCCTTCTTCAGATAAGAGTGAGAGCTTAGGACTTCTGGGGTAGTTACTACTACTGGCCCGCCTTTCAACCTATTTGCACTCCCTTCCTTTCGAGATGAAGTCAGTGGCCTTTAGTCTATCTTGACTTCTAAAGGTCCCACTTGAACTGAAAAGAGACGAGGAAAGTACCGGAAGTCAAGGATTGAGAGCCCTATCTTCAAGGCCGAGATTCCTCTTTCTAGTGCAAACCCGTGCAACGATTGAGATTCCGGAAGAAAGGCATTCTCTTGCTCTAGCCTCCTTGCCAGCAAATCAGTAGAAAGAGAAGAATGAGCTGCTTGAGCTAGCTGCCTTGATCTCACGAGAGCCTTCCCTTGTCTACTGCAGGTATAGGCCTACCAATACACATCTTCCTATTCACTATAAGCCCAACCAATACACTGATTACCAATACACGTATTTACATACCAGGCCTACCAGAAGAGAGGAAGTTCGATCCATCTCTCTTTCCTGATGGCTTTGGCTATCTTGAAGCCAATCCATTCTTGCCTTTCTCTCAGAATCGAATGTAGAGCTAATGGTACTGAACTGATAGAGCACTGATTGAATCGAGCTGGACTGAGACCGTTGGGAGGGCAAGCGGAGAACAGGCTTGGCACAGGAAACTCTAAATCCATAGCTATATCGGTAGCCTGCTTGTTGGGGATTGGCATAAAACAGAGAAGAATATACCTGACATGCCTAGCTATCTTCCGTGAGCCAGCTTAGATGCCAATTTGCCTATCTGACGACTAATTAGCATCCAGTTTGGCTACTACTGATCGTAGTTCCTACTGTTGTTGTTAGAGTAGCTACTGAGTTCGTTGCTTGCTCGTTAGGGCTTTAGTTTGATTGCTGAGAGAGGATGAGCGGAAGAGAACGTTGGTTCGGTATTTTCCAACTACTACGCTATTGTAGTAGCAAGAAGGACACGGACAAACAAGGATAAGAAAGAAACGAAACCCTAGGACCTTCTATTAGCAACACTAACACAATCATACCCTACCTGTTGCTAGGGAATTAGCCGTAGAAGTAGAATCAGTAGCTATCCCCGAGCCGAGGTCAGACTTGATAGAGGAGAGGTCCACATGTGGTTCGGAATTCTTTCTCTTCCCATTCTTTCTTGTGTATGATAAGAGTAAGCAGACGATGTCGATAGAAGGAGGTCGAAAGCTCTTGCGAATTTCTCCCAGCCCAGTCCGTATCCGACTCTCGAACCCTACTTGTCATAAAACCAGTCAGTCCCGTCTATCTACTCATAGCTAGATCGAAAAGGTCTCCCGGGAATCCTTTGCCCTTCACTCCTCTTTTGCTGAAGAAGACGCATAATCTGCATCAGGTTGCAGCTGGCGGAAGGAAGGTGGTCAGTCGAACCTGCTCTTGCTGTTCCTGAGGTCTCAGTCCTATCCCTAACCTCGAAGTCAGAACTCTCTTTCATTTCGAAGGCTCTGACTGGTCCTTGTTTACATTATAGAACTTCATTTCCAGCAATCAAACCTTTCTTCCAAACTGGAGACAAGAAACAAGAGATCGGAAGATTTGAGGGGAAGAGCCAATAGGCCCTGCTTGCTGGCCAGGGGTTTCATCAGACGTTAGGGTCGACGGGTCTGGTACCTTGGGGGAATAGCATATTATATTAGACCGAGCCAGAGTCTGCTGTTCCTGTCCGCGATATAGCAGTTCCAACCAAGGGAAGGGAGTGAAGTGACTAGTATTCCACTTGTCACTCTCTCCCAAAGACGTCACTATAAGACTTTGGCAAGCAGGGAGAGCCCCAACATCCCTCTCTTTATTGGGAAGAGCGTCTCCGCATGTTGCGATATTGATAGAACCGAGTGAATGAACCCATCCACTAAGGCCTACTCGAAAGGGCTCGGAATGGAATGGACTAATAGCTGCTGGACAGGTTGACTTTAGAGGCTCTCAGGTTGGCTGAGACAGGATGGGGTCCTGTTACATTAGAATTAGACTTGCTAAATCCTGCCACTTATATAGCATCAGAATTCTGCTTTTGAAGATCTTAGTAAGAAATTCCTTAGCTCCAAGGTTATAAGATCTTAGTGCGAAACTCAGGAATGAGATAGACCTCCCCTCCCCCTATCTAAGAAAGATGAACCTGCACCAGACAATTAGATTCTTCTTTGTTGATTTTGTCCGGCTGTTGCGCTGAGTTCAACTACCTCCGGGATCAGGATCCATTCTCCTTATTGTCCTTCTCTTCCTTTCCTTAGTAATCTCTCTAACTAACATAAGAGTTTCTTGAGGCCTAGCACGAGCAGCGGATGCTTCAGCGAGGGAAAGAGTTCGGATCGGATCACCAGCTACTAAGGCTTGCCTTTGCTTGTTGGCTTGAGCACGTTATCCTCTATTGAGTTTGATTGTTGGTCGTAGACTAATTAAGAAGAAGGCTATAGGCTTTTGCGCTAGCCCTATCTGTCCTGTCTTGCGGGGGCCCTACTCTTAGGAGGAACACTAAGACAGATACAGATGAGAGTTCCGGACGGCTCGGATCACACTATTCTAATATGGTAGTGAAAAGAGATAAGGGAAGGCTTAGACTCATTCTATTAGGACTCTCAATTCAGAATGATTGGACATGTTCTTGAAGAAGGATTAGTCGGGAAGTCTTCTCAATCAATTCCTCATGCCAAAGTAGAAAGCAGCTTTCAAGTCTCGTCGGGTAATCGTGACCAAGGAGTAAGCTCGCCTGGAGACGTACGAATAGGCAAGGCTTGACGACTCTTCTTTACTGAAGAACTGGAATTCTGAAAGAGTGCTCATTTGCAGTGTCTTTGCAAAGTGAGCGGCAGTCATTGGGAAAGTCAGGCATGGAATCACGCTAAGGTCAGGTTTGCTAATCCATCTAGAACACTCTAGATATTCATTTACCATAAAGCTAGGCATGCTTACCTGACTTTCGTTCTTGCCGGAAGATTTCCAAGCATTGCGAAGGAGAGATTCCATCCATATTCACTAGATTCCCTTCAAGCGAATTAGCTATAGGTAGACATCACACAAACCCCATCGTACAAGCAAGTAGATCAACATCAATGTTGAAGAGTTTCATTCAATCTAGGGTTTACTGCATTCTATCTACCGGTTCTTTCTTAATCCAATCCAGTCAGTCCATCCTGTCTGGATTGCTTGTCTTTCTTCTCCTAGTCACTTCTTGGATTCGCCGCAAACAGATGACTAAAAGTGCTGACTAAGAACAGTCCCGGAAATCCCAATTCAATTAGCAGCGAATCTTGCATTTGAGGAGCAGATCTCCATCTGGTTGAGCGGATTAGTCGCATGTAGCCCTTCTTTACTACATACAACTTTTCAGTACCTGAGATTTTCAAGAAAAGATCTAGCTCGGGTCAACAGTATTCTCGAAGCACCATGTCCTGAGGTCACATGCCTTCTACCTCAATCCAAATCCTCAAACACACTTGATGAATCCGATTCCAACGGACGCACCAAAAGAGTTGTTAGCCGGAGAAGTGGCTATTGACTTCTTCATTCATTCTTCTATTCAAGTGGGAGGTCTATATACGAGAAAGTAGTTCAAATATAAATGCCACTATGGTGGTCCATTTCAAATGTTCAGTGTCATGTGTTAAGCATGACACTTTGATAGGCAGTAGAGAGGCAGTAGTTAGAAGCGAAAACTTTGGCCCTCCTTTTTCGCTTCTAACTACTGATTCTGATTCCTTCCCCTCTCGCTATCGCTCGAGCCCCCTCTGGGTCCTGTCCTCTCCAACTCAGTCGAGCGTCCTTTGGACCCTTCCTTCTCTATATGATGTATGGCTGGACTGGTGATTCTTTTGTATCACTATCCTTTCTTCTTCTAAGGAGAATGTGTCAGCGGCTTTAGGCAAAACAAAAAGCTTAGAGTTTTCCAAAGTCACTTTAGCCCCTGCTTTTTCTCATTTCAAGCCTTGTTTCCATTCCTTTTCTTCCCTTTCATTTCAGCTGGTGGAATAGACCCTAAGGTCACCTCATGATGTTGGGACTGAAGTCTGTCTTTCTTTTTGTTTTTGTGCCTGTTGTTTTCTTATAGCCAGGGAATGTGCTTGGTGTAGGACCGGTAATCTCCTATACTTGGATTAAGGGATTCACTGAAATTGCAAAAGTTGTCTAGATTAGTCTAGCGGTCTATTACCGCTTTCCATTAGCAGTCTCAGTTTTCCAGTAGTCCAATCTGTCCATTACGTCAACGTATTCTAATCTTTCTAATCCGTTGTAACACCCCGTTTTTTGTTCAGCGATTATTTTTATTCTCGATTGGCGTTACGATGACGCGTTTCCGTGGCTTGTGCCATGTGTGGAGTATGGTTTAGCTCCTTAGAACTGAGTGCCCTGTTTGGTAGCCTGTTGGCAAGATCTCCCTAGCAAACCGAGTCGTTTTGGTGACCGGTGTGGCCTCTCGGGGGATGTTTGTGTTTGGCTTCGTTTGGGTGTAACTCGAGTTCTGTTCGTCGAAAGTTAATTTCGACTTCGTCGTTGTGTTCGTAGCGTGGATATTTAGCTACGGTGCGAATTTCGTCGAATTCCGAGGTGAATCAGTTTTCGAGTCGATTTGGTGCTTTATGTAATTTTGTAATTAATAATATAATTATATAATTATATATATATATATATAGAATGAAGGAAAAGCCATCATCTTCTTCACGATAGAAAACCGCCGGCCCCTTGTACGAGAGAAACGAGTAACCGCCGAGCCTTCCCTTCGGACGCCGATTCCCGGAGCGTTTGTGGACGGAATTCGATTCCGAGAGTGGATACGGATTGCTCTCGTCGAGACCTTCATTCCTGCGGTAAGAAATTCGATTTTCGTGGAGTTTTGGAAGGATTGGAATTTTCGGTTTTGGAAGTTTTCCGCCATTAATGGCCAAATCTTTGTTCTAGGTGTTGCGGCCATTTTGATCCGTGCGAAGAGGAGGAAAGCAGTCCAAAGCTTCGCTGAGATTTGAGGCAAGTGGTATTCTTGCCCTTGCCAAGTGTTTTCTTTGAATTTATTTGCTGAAATTGAAATCCCGGTTAGCCCAGGTTAGAGGCCTTGTTGTTCTCATTTTCTCGCTAACTATAGGGCTTAGTTCTTCCTACTGAACCCCCCCCCCCCCCTATGTTGTGATGTTTGGAATCCAAATTGTCGGCGTGGAGCCGTTGTTTTCCTTTATTTTTGAATGTTGCTCTGGTTCGGGTATAGCCGAGAGGGAAAGTTAGGAGGGGGAGGTGTGGTTGCCAATTTCCTTCGTTAAGATATTATTCGAATGGTTAGGCATAGTTTGAATGGTAGTAGCGTGCGGCGTTGAGAGTTGTCTACTGCTACTGCAGTGGCGTGAGTCGTGTGCGCGTTCCGGTGTCGTTCGGGAAATTCCAAACGGTGCAGGTTGACCGCGCACGGTCATCAACCTTTAGGGCGCACGACCACTGGTCGTGTGCCTCTGTTCGTGCGCGTATAAACTTCAGTTTCCAAAGTTCTGTCTCGGGCAATCGCACGAGCGCTGACATCAGTGCGCACGACCACTGATCGTGCGACACTGATCGTGCGCAGTTGCTAGGTTTTCTGTCAGGTTTTCCAGGTTCGTTTCGCACGATCATCAGCCGATGAGTGCGCACGACCACTGATCGTGCGGCACTGATCGTGCGCTTTGTATATTTTCTGTTGATAAGCGAATTTAGATGGTTTCGAGTGCGGGAGTTTAGATACTCAAGTGGCAGGCAACTACTCGAGTTCTGGATCTTCTGCCTTGGTCGTTCGACTGTCGTCGAGCTCCGCATTCTTTAGTGGGCTTGTGGGTAGTGGTATAATTTTGGCGGTGAGTGAGGCTAGCTCACTCAACGCCAAAGTTTAGGTAGGCGCTGAGTGCATTTCACTCAACGCCTAGTCGTGTTGGTTTATTTCAACACTCTTCCCTTACCTTGTATTTCGTTTCCGAGTGGATTTTCCAGTTGTATTTCTGGGTTTTCCTTGTCGGCCGTTTTTTTTATTTTTCCTAAAGGCCGAATCGTGGGTCGTGAATAGTAGTGGTGGTTGTAGCTCTTTATGGGGGGTGGAGTTGTGTGATATAGCCAAGGCCACCCATGGATTTCTTGCTCCAGGTACGGGCTGGGCATGTCGGGTGGAAGGTCCCTTGTGTTTTCACGTGTTGACCCTCGAGCTTTTGACTTGGACATGGTGGATTGGGGGACTGCGTTTGCCTTCGATCCGGTTCCTCGTTGTTGTTTTTGCTACTATCACTTCCCACAGATTAGGGTGTTAGAAGTTTCTTCTTTGGTAGTTTGCAGCATTCTGGCTCTTGGTAGCCTAGTAGGCCCTACAGGATGTGGTTCCTGGGCTGGGTCGTTGCTGTTTCTTTGCACGTTGTGCATTTCTTGTGGTCCTGTTTGGACAGTTGTGACTCTTTCTACTGCATGTTTTCTGTTATTTTGTCCTTTGGTTGACTCTTTCATGCAGTTTTACCTTGATTTTTGCTTGCTGAGGTATTCTGTTTTCTTTTGGAATACCCCAGGTTCTGAGCTGTAGCCAGTCTGGTGGCTAGTTGGAGGTGGTGTTGTTAGTGGACTTCCGGACCTTTGGAGTTCTGTTTACCTTGTTTGTGAGGTTGTTTTCAGTACTTTCTTACAGACATATATGTGTGCTGGTGGGTTCGTGTCAGGTTGTTGGCGCCCACTAGTAGTTTTTACCTTGTACTAGATATACACTATTGCTGCTACCATTTATTTTCTGGAGATAGTCTACTTGCTTTGAGAAGGTTTTATGCTAGGTTGCTAGTTATTTTTAAACTATAATTATTATTATAAATGAAGCTCATGATCAGCATGTTTTGTAAACTTAATCACTACTTTCCAAATCACGTACGAAAACCGTTTTCTTATATATATTATATAAACTAAGTGTAGTGTCTTGCATAGTATGAGTGGTTCTCTTGGGACCCTTATGCGCTCTTTAGGGTGTAAAACCTAATCAAAGTATTTTTCCGCAGCGTTTAAATATAGTTTTCTTTTGTGGACTAGATGATCCACTGAGCCGAGGGATACGGACTCTAAACATAACTGATTTTCTATTCATTAAGCACATGATTTCCTTGCATAAAGATTGTAGTTGGATTTGCCTGAGCGTCAGCAGTTATCCCCTGCTTGACGTGGCATCATGACGCGTGTTTTCTCTTACTCTGATAATTCTTAATTCGGAGAAAATGCGGGTTGTGACATCCGTCCTAGCCGTTCTATCATTGGAAGTCTTATCAAGCGAAGGGACATTGCTTACAACTCAAAAGGACGGTTAATATGTTAGGCTAAGGCACCTCTCATCACAGCACAAAGCATGCCATAAAATTCATTCTTGAAAGCCTGAGAGCAGTAGCACGCAAAGGGATAGAAACCCTTTTGATCGAATGCGCGTCTGGTGGTATCGTATAGTTGAGAAAGGTTGCATTTAGGCTCTCCATAACTAGAAATTTCATAATAGAAGAAAGAGCTAGTCAAGTCAAAAAGTCAAAGAGTATGCCCGGTTCACCAGGATTCCCTATTAGGGCACCAGGTTCTACCACTCATAGGTTGGGTTTGATCCGAAACGCTAGCTATATGCTTCACGCAAGTCGAACGAAGTGATCTGATTGAGATTCCGTAAGAAACTCTGTTAGTGCTTGAAATGGAAGAAGAAAATGAAAGATGAACAACCACGCTGGTCGCCTTAGTCGTCTCATTCATTTGAATCATTCCTGTCACTTTTTCTATTCTTTCCACTAAGAAGGCGCTAACACACGGGAAATTGTCAGCCCCAACGACAAAGGACCTAGTTTCCATTGGTAACCTATGCCATTAACCCTATTCTTTCTTAGAGCCACAGGAATGAATTTGAGGAAACTATTCAATAAACTAGATTCGAGCAGGCAGCTTTCTGACACTCATACTGCCAATCATCTATTACCCTCTGGCTTTATCTTCTAGAAACGGGGCTTGAAAGAGCTAATTCATTCTTAGCTGTTTGAGCGGACAGACTCAAGGGAATCTTTCTCAGTCAATCATCATGAAATTCATAGTTGAAAGAAGAAGATCGTCCGCTGCATGCATATCATCCGCTGCGCTTATCTTCTATTAGTTCAATAGCCCAGCTTCCTACTAGCAACTCGATCAGATAGGAATGCCCACTACAAACTACCTAGGGCAGAGCGTTCTATTAGTTAGGTTAGCTCGTTAACAACGGAAGACTCTTGTTGCTTTTTTTGAGCTAAAGTCCGTCTTTCTCTATGTATTTGAGGGAGCCTGGTGCGCCCCCCCCCCATATCACCGCGTAAACATACCCAAAAAAGAGATCTAGAAAGACGGACTTTCCAATACCATGAGAGTGAATATGAAAGGTTCTCTTCTTTTTTGAGTATCTTACTTCATGTTAGGTGTCTTCTTTCGACTAACCAATTGTATTCCACAGAAACTTATGCACTCCTCTTTGGTGATAGTGACCCTAGGCCATGGATGGCTATCCGCTAGATAGCTAACAGATAGGGTTTCAGCCAAGCGAAAAGTGTAGAAAAGCGCGCTAGGCCTACTTATGAGCTATACCCATAAGACCGTACGGATGGTCAAAATAGCTCTGATAGAGATCGGACTTCAGTCCTTGCTCAATCCTCCTCTTATGGAACTCCGCCGCTCCCTGATGATTGATGAGCCTTTATTGAGTTGCTGAATTCATCTTCCACCATTCCTGTTGCCTTTCCATCTTCTCTTTCCTACCTCCTCTCCCACCAATCTTCACTCCTGCGTACAGGCTCAGTCCCTTGCTTGTTTACTCAGTCTAACTGAACTCGGAAAGAAAGGTTCCTTTTCGCGGGTAGTCCCACTCTGTCCCATACCTGAACTCCACTCCGAACTCATACTCTGAACTCTATTTCATTTAGCTTGCTTGTTAGAAGGGAAGGAATTTCTTACTAAGCTAATTCTAAGCCATCTCCAACTCAGTCGAGTGGCTTCGCACCTCTCCTTGACAGTCGAGCCCCCTCTAGGTCCTCTCCTTGGCAGTCGAGCGACCTGAGTTTACGAAGGTCGGTGAGCGATCAGGCTGATTTGACTATTGAGAAACTTGCATTCCTAATTGCTCATAGACCACTTAGAACTAAGAAAATACTAGACTAGAGGCGGCTATTGATATTGAGGGAACAAGTGTCTAGTTCAAAATCTACTTTCATTTCAACTTGAATTTGTC
Organism: Platanthera zijinensis; assembly: GCA_039513925.1. Classification (NCBI taxonomy): domain Eukaryota; kingdom Viridiplantae; phylum Streptophyta; class Magnoliopsida; order Asparagales; family Orchidaceae; genus Platanthera; species Platanthera zijinensis. The sequence goes on from CM077088.1 coordinate 145,176,404, forward strand.
CCACATTTGCAAACTCTTTTCGTGCGGGCCGCGTCCTTACTCTAGAAGAGGTGCATAGTGCATTCTAAGCAACTAGCAGAGCAGAGAAGAGGAGCCCGGTCGCTATTAAGACACTTCTCAGAAACCGAGGAAATCCGATCCTGGGTAGGCCATCCGCTAGACATACTACATAAGCCAACAGTAGTATGAATGGGACAGAAAGCATTCTTCGACCTCTTTCAGGAATGGGCCTGACACACGGAGACACTTTCTGATCGATCCTGTCGACAGGAGTCTTTTAAGGAAGGCCTCTTTCGCCTACGAGCATTTGTACGAATCAAGGAGTCTAGTACAAAGGAAAGAAAAGATGGGCCTGAAAGAAGGTGGGTTAGTGCTTATCTGTTCGGGAGGAGGCGTACAATGAAAAGACAGAAAGGAGCGAATAATGCCAACCAACCAACTCGACAAAAAGACAAGACAATTTTTGGTGGATGTTCAGTCTCAGTGGCAGAAAACCAAGACTCTTTGGAACTTCACTTCTTTCAATAGGGCTTCCCTCGAGTCCACTCAAGAACTACTTGACTAACTAGCGACAGGGAGATTGAAAAGACAGATGGAGGGCCTGGTCGTAACTACTGCTTGAACGGGAAAGAAAGCAGGGCGATCAATCCGCTCGGAGAAAGATAGCTAGAATCTATTCTATTCTCAGGGGCCCAGCTATCAATGAAATTAGTCAGGCAAATCAGAGGACAGAACCCTGTGTACTGATTGAGATCTACGCGTCTTCCCTTCTTCTAAAGTGGCGTAAAGACCCTGGGAGTCTTTCTTCTTCCGAGTGTATGGAGTGATTCTTTTGCTTGACCAAGGGGAATAGTAGTTTCCTTCTTCAGGTGTTGGGAATGTTAGAGCGCCAGCCTGAAATTCCTCATATTTTAACTCGCAGGATTGTCATCGGCTATGCTACAGGAAGGTGTGTCCTAGTAGGGTCTTCAGCCAGACTGAAGTAGTCGCTACCCCCTTGCTCTTCGATGGTATGTCTCGCTCCACTTCAAGCTGACCCTGCCCTTTGGAGTCATTTGTGGTCTCCCCTAGCGGAACAGAACAAGGTGAACTACTGACTCAGTCCGTCAACTTGAGATTTATATAGGCAAAAGGGTCCCCCTCTAGGGTGTTTTTTGTAGTATGAAACGTGGATTTCTTCTGCTAGACTTTTCTTTCATAGGTCTTGAGTGAACTAGTGGACCAACTCTCTGGCCATGATTTTCTTGCTGTAGAATCTTAGGGCAGGCCTTGTACTTGCTGTCGGTGTCGTCTGTCTTGGTGACTATCTTCGCTTGGTTGGGGAAGGTTCAATTTCTTTGTTGTTACTGAGTCTAATGTCTCGGTAGCTGTCACCAGCAGTGTTTCTTCCTTGTTTTGTGCGAGCTGGTTTAGGGCTAAAGTCAGTGTGAGCAATGTCGATTATTCTCTTTTTCCCCGGTAGAGATGTCATCGAGGTGTAACTTCCTCAATCGTTTATGTGAGTAAGGCAGTAAGCCTATTCCTTTTTCTTTTTTCGTGTCCTTGCGAACACCCGGTCAAGTTTTTACTAAAAATTTGTCCTATCCAATCTCATCTCCTGGTTGGGCTAAAGTCGGTCCAATCCCGTACCCCTCTGGTCTGGAAATGAATCAAATCAGTACGTAACTAAGGCAAGGCAATCGTTTCTTTCAGTCAGTCCAGTCTAGGTAGACCCCCTTGGTTGGGAAAGGGAAGTCCGGCTAACTCTATATTGAATTTGGATTTTCGGCGGGTCTCGTAGTGTTCGTAGCGCTGCTGGTTTAGTTCCCCACTCTCACAATAGGTTTTCAACTCTCTATCTAAGAGTTTGAGGTTCTCTAAAACCCTACAAGCTTAGTTGAGTTCAGTTACGCCAAGTCATTTCATATAGAGAAGTGAAGTAGCCGTTGAAGCAATAGAAAGATCATAAGAGAAGAAATTGCATATTCTATATATAGAATAGTGAATGCTGACTAAAGTGACTGATCGGACTCTTACGCTCTCTAGCTCGAATAGACGGATGGCAAAGACAGGCCCAGTGCCTTCAACCTCTTAGCCCTTAGGGGGAAGCCGGACCAATTCCTGATATGAGTCACTTCGTTCTCACTTCCTCTGCTCCTCTTCCCTATGATCTTTATCCGCCTATGATCCTATTCCGCAAACCGTGCAAGAAAGAGAGCCCGCTTCCATATACCTGTGAATCTATTCACAGGCGCAAGTTACGGAAGGATAGATAAGAAACTACTGGCTTTAGAAGATATTCCGCTACTGCTTCATCATTTTTTGTAGACAACAGGAAGTATTCTAGGGCAGCCTGGTCCACGGGCGATGAATGGGAAGATCGAAAAGTTGGAAGAAGAAAGCGACGCACAAGTCTGATTTCGTTTTCAATACCTTTCAATCGCTTCCAAGTCCCTTTCACTGTGCCTCTTTCCCCAAGAAGTAACGGATGGCTTGTGGGGAAAAGAAGCTACATTAGCAGGATCTGCCTGAGATGCGTAGTACCATTCATTCGTTTTAGTCAGAAGGATAAATGGCACTGGAGTACTGATGGCTATCATGCGGAAATGCAGCTAGACTAAAGAACATAGAATAGAGAATCCCAATTCGCGCATCCTACTCTTTCTTATCTTACGGGCAGCCCTTAGATTAATGGTGGGAAAGAATATTCTAGCCTGCGTGCCCAACATCCGGAGATCTTGCTATGGAGCCAATCTCTTCAGCCCACACGTTGACTGAGGTAAAGGTAGCCCCTTATTGGAGGATCGTGGAATTCCCAGAAGTTGGATCAAATGGCAAGGCCGGGGCACTAAGGAAATGACGAAATCTTTTTGGTTCGAAAGTGTCCTTTCTGGCTTCCCCTCTCTGCCAAAACCTTAGACTTTAGCGGCTAGAGTCAAAGGAGTAGCATCATCTCCCGTTCTCACTTCCTCTTTATGAGCCCACCGTGTAATAGAACAGGCAAAGCCAACTATCGAATCCGCGGGCTGCTAACTGCTCCTACGACTCCCGCATATTCTCTTACAACCCGAAGAGGCATGAATAAAGAAGAGTCTCAAGGCATGATAGGGTTTAGACGTCTCAGATTAGTGTAGTGAGAAGTAGGATGACACGGGATCTACGGAAAAGCCGTAGGATCATCCAGTAGATTCACCCCCATATCTTCCGTATGGGATTGAGACTTCTTCGAGATAGAGTGACTGGTCCAGAGATTCATCTCGCTATCTCTTTTATGCCCTCCTCCTTAAAAGACAAGAAACTAGAATTCGAAGTAGCGGATTTTGCTGTTTAGCTTCCTTATGAGAAAGTCTAATCACCCCTCCGCACTTTACTGACAGTTCGATTGAGATTTTGTTGATAGAGGTTCAGTTGCCTTCCTTTCTTGCATGAAGAAGCTCATTGGCCTCTCTTTTCTTCATTGCCTTCAGAGATGCAGTAAGCGCAAAGACTTCGACAGAGAGGAAGATGAAGAAACGGTTATTCCCCTGGAAGGAAGAAGAAGTGTGAGACTAACCGGGTGTTGCTTTGATCCTCTTTATCTGAAACAAACTGATCTTCTTCGTTGCGCTTTTCCTCAGTCTAAAAAGAAGAAGTCCACTCCTGAAAGTCTCACTCGCAATTTCATTCTATTGTTCGCGTTAGGCCTATGGCCCCTATCTGTATAAGTCTGGCCCCCGGGACTATGAATTGTGATTCTTATCTCTGTCATTTCCTCTCTCAAACATGCAATCATTGGCAATGATTGGAGATGTTGAGCTCTCTTGAAAATAACAAGGACTTGGACCCTTCCCTTATCTTCCGCCCACGGAGTTCAATATACCTTCTATTCTCTTTCAACACGCAGGGATTCAGTTCAAAGGGCACGTCCAAAACCCTGATCTGCCCTGAGAACATAGGTAGTTAGGAAAGAAGTACGAAGTCCAACATCAGCCTAGGTAGTTACATATGCCTATGAATCTCTGCCCAGTCCCTAATAATCTCATCCAAACGGAATCAATACAAATTCTTTCTTTTCGGTACGTCTCGAATTGAGGTCTTTATCTTCTTCTTTAGTTGTTTACCATACGCAGGAATGATCAAAGCGTAACTAGAAAGACTAGGAAGGGAAGCAATGCTACTAGAAAAGGATAGCTTCAAGGTCTAGATTAGTAGGCACTTACTGAGGAAGAAGAACAGAAAAGAGGAAGCCTAATCCGAAATTCTGTATACAAAGAAAAGCGTAACGCAGAAGAAAGTCTAAAGACAGACGGGAAACACTATTGTGTTTATGATTTTCTTCCCGTGATTGAGAATCCGCGTAGTCAGACTAAAAATCCCGATCGGAGATTGAGTTACTATATGAGATTTTATTGTTCCCGTGAAAACAGACATAGGAAAGGCAGACTTCATTCTCTTTTGAGAGAATCCCTTCCTCAGTATGAGAATACCAAACTCATAGTCTGACTAGCCAGTCCGATGAATGACTAACAAGTAGTAGAACGCAAGATAAGTGAGAAGTTAGTAGTTTTTTTTAGTGAGAATACGTGGGTCTTACTGAGGCAAGCAAGTAGCAAGCCATGGATGAAAACTACACTAGGATCAACCTTCCTTACGATTCATAGACAACCATAGAATTCAGTCTCGTGTGCGTGGCTAGCTTCCTCTAGAGTAGCAGATTCTCTAAGGCCTATCGCGCCAAAGAACACTCTAAATCGTGCCTTATACCGTCAGTCTAACAATCGGTTGCAGCCTCTTCTGGATTCCGCATTCAGGCTGTGAGTGAGATTTTGAGCTTTCATTCAGTCAGCCTGGAAGTACATCCAATGGGAAAGAGGGTCGAACCGGTGGTGGCAGTAGACTACTAAGAAAAACTCTAGCGGAACCATATTATGGTATGATATGGTCCATAATTTGGTCGGTCTGCCTCTCGGCACAACTCAATTAATCAATCTTCTCACTAGAGGCTTTCGTTATTCCAATCCAATTCTCTTCCAACTCTTTGCAGAGGCGAGATGAGGAAGGTCGGATGAGAGCGAAGAGAGAGGAACGGAACGAATTTGATCATTCACCGACAAAACCGAAAGGGAACCAGCAGGCAGGAACAGAAACAGAATACACAAAACAGAAAAGGGTCCCATCCCTCTATTCCCTAGGCTTGTAGGGCCTCTATAAGAAGGCGCTTGGCCCTAACCTAATTTGCGGAAGAAAAGAAGATCAGGGGAGACAGATCGGTCTCTTTATTAAACACGGGGCCTGCCTGAGTCAATCAAGTTTTCCCCAAGAGGATAGGTTCAAAGCGGCGTTCAGTTCCGCTAGGGCCATCCTAGAATAGAAATAGAAATGGCATAAAAGAGCTGTTTCGCCTTCTCAAGAAAATCTTCTTTCTTGGCCCCGGGCTAAGTTTCCCTTTACCTTTAGCTTCTGCTGGGGATTCGAATGGATGCAAGGGAAGGTTCCTTGCCTCTATCCCGCTGTCTCCCGCTTTCTTCTTTCTTTCTTTCAAGCTATGGAGTGAGTTTTCTGGTATCTCCTTAGAGGGGGAATTCTCGTCAGCGGCGGAATAAGAGGAATCTCTAGTATGGATAAAGCATACAAAGAGACCGGAACGAATCTCAAAATGTTGTTCTATTATTTTGACCCAACTCTCACTCATCCAAGCGATTGGAAGCACACCTACCTAAATTATGAGCAAAGGGTGTCTCAAATCATTTGCACATATCACTCAGCGGCGATACGGCAGCCTCTCCTATACAGAACTCGCTCTGATTCGCCTTCTTCTTTTCCCTTCTACTACCTCTGGACCGATCATCTCTCTTCTCTAGAGATCTAAAAGAAGCCCTATAGCATGAAGCAGTTGCCCATCGCGAGAGCCAAAGTCAATTAGATTCTCTTTAATCTTTGATGATACCAGAGAAAGAAGGAAAGCTAATAGTAATCCCCATCAGCTGTATAATCGGCTGAAGATAAAGACCGCCTTCGTGACTTCATTCATTCTTCTCGTTCCCGCTGTCCACGAGGGAATCCTCTGACAAAGAAGCGTAGACTAGGGAAATCAATCTGAGAGAATACGAAATCCCGTAATTGAGAAAGTAGAGGATTGCAAGAAAATCATAGAAAGAGTGAAGGAAAACAGCTATGAATCATGTCACCGGTCATTAAAACAGGCAGGAGAAAAGAGGGAGGTCTACATCTTGTCTTGGAGAGCCGTTTGAATAGCAGGTTCCTTCCCCCGATGTACGATTGGTCTATGGATGATGGGCCCCGCTCTCCCAATCGGAAAAACTGTAAAGAACCCTTACCGCCCTGTGGGGATTCTATGAAAGCTGGCAAAAGAGAATAGGGCTCGAGAAAGTAAGTAGGCTTGGTCTATCTCGTACTAGGCGTGCTGCTAGGCTCGGGGTTCAAAAGGAAGGTTGGAAGATTGCTGGTCCTCTCTTTCTAAACTTATGGTATTCTTCTATTCGAAACGAATGTAGGAGCCGAAAAGAGAGAGAGTCTTCTTTCTTTCTGTAAGGAACAAGCAAGGGCCAGAGCGCAGTTCAATCTTCTGGGGCTACAAGTAAATAGATCTCTAGACACGTAATCATTGATGAGTCTTCTTTTCTGTTTTCTAAATGACTGATGCTAGTGAGGACCAATCTCTTCTCTCAGCTTGACAACAAGAAAACTTGGGTTCATTCTTAGACTATTGTTTAGAGTAAGAGAATAGTCAGTGAGGAGAAAAAACTGATGCTAATGATGTTTTATCTCAAAGTTCAACTCCAAAGAGAAAGAGTCCATCCGGCCGGGACTTGCAGCGGCAAGAAACAAGCAATTCAAGCTCAGATTCTGAGGATGGGCCGCCTCATCGAGAATCTTCCTCCATCTTCGCCAGAGGAGACTTTTGCTTTTCTAACAACAATAAACTGAAACAACAAGTACTGTTGCTGCCCCAACTCATCATATGATCACTTGAGATAAAGCAAAGCAGGGATATTCAAGATGAAAGAACCGGGAGCTGCCGAAAAATCTGACTTGCAGGTGAAACCAACAAAGATTCTGCAAGCAATTCACTCCACAAATTGCTTTCCTGCGCGCGCCATGAAGAGAGAATTTGAAGCTTTGCAGAGTGGACTCCCAGCTACACTTCAATATTGTTGGCTGCAGATGGGTTTTTGACTTTCTATTAGAGGCTCTTTATCTAAAGCAGTGTGCCTCTACGCTGCAGAAAGCTTATGCCGGAGATCCAGCAACCAGAAGACTCCCTTTTTCCAGGATCTCTCACCCATTCAGTTCTTCTTCCATAGAAGAATCTTTCTAGAAGGATGAGATGCTTGTCAAACTAGATCTGTCTGTCTTTTCGCTTAGCCGAGCCATAAAGCTCGCTAAACAAATAGAGAATAGTATAGTGAGCAGCATTGCACAACCGTCTGAGTCAGCCGCCCTTGTTATAGATTTGTGATCTTGTAGCTCGGTCTACAGAAACTCTTCTCCGTCGGTACTGTCCTACCTAGTCTACCTAGTATAGGTGTTGGTTCTATCCCCCTTATCTTAGGGATAAGATTGAACCCTACATGGAAGTCCCTCAAAGAGTGAGGAAAGAAGTCAAATTTCCCTTATGAGTTGTTTTGGATGTTCTTCCATGGTTTCGGTTTCTCACCGATTGAGTGGCTTCCCAACTCTGACTAGAGAAGGTATCCCTTCGATCCAAACAACGAGCTGATTTCCAGATGGTCCGTCGTCTATGGAAACGGCGAAACTTCTTCGCCAAGAAATGCCTATCGTGCCGGTTATCCCGGCCGACTCGCTTATTCCACCGATTCGGGTGCAGGGAAGAGATATTCGCCATTGTTTGGACTCCAAAGGCTACTCAGTCCCTTCCATGATTTTCTCATGGAGGTTGAAACTTCCGACGTACGGTACATCTGTCCACTGGATTGCCTTGTTGGATTCTCCAAGGTGTATTCGTTTGATCTGAAATCTGCCACAGATAGGTGGACACTTCAGCTTCAAACATACATCGCTGAACGGTTGTTCGTGGGAGTTTCATTCATGAAACTTTCCCGTTCAATGATCTGTTATTGAAGAAGTTTCATATAGGTAAAGGGCGAACTCTTTTCGGGCAGCCCTTGGCATTCTTCTTGGCCTCTCTTCACCATCACTTGGTGATGTTTTACTGTACGGAGAAGGTTGACCTAGTGATAGGTATGCGCGTAGACGTATGTATCGCTGATGATAGGGTCGCTTCTATCTACCGTCAGGTAGTCAATGATCTAGGTGTTGACAGTATCAAAATCTTTCTGATATTGATACTGGTGGAGCAGAATTCGCCTATCTATGAGAGGATTGAGACCGAACAATCACCAGCCAAGGGAAGGAGCCTACGGGGCGGTACTGCATTCAAGCCTATAGCTAGCTATCGATACAAGTACAAGTCAAATCTCGAATTTCAGCAGCCTTACCAATCCAAGAGATCGAACTGCGTCTCAAGCCCTCTCTCCTGATTTTCTTCATTCGATCGAGAAGAGCGAGTTAGGGTAGATAAAGATCCTGTGATTCAGAAGCAGAGGATTTTTTTGAGGTTACGTTAGGGGATCTCCATCTCGAGGAGGGAATCGACCGACCGAACAAGAAGTACTGGACTGATCCGCGCTTCCGACGCGCAGGAGTTTGATTGCTGGCCCAAGAAAAGAAGGTGTGACTCAATCGAAGAGACTGAGCCTTAAAGGAGATAGAGCTAGCTACTGAGTTCCTTTCGTCCTAAAGGTAGTAAGCACTTTTTCATTACTGAGATTCTATACCAGTACCAGCTGTCATGAAAACTGCTCTAGCAGTTAGAGTGAGCCTGGCCTACATCTACTGATCAGGGAGTACGAAGAAAATGAAGACATTGATGCTCGTTGCTTTGAACTCGTCTCATAGAATGATCTTCTCATAAGAATTCATCTATTCTAACGAGCGAATCCTCGATCGACTCCTTCGTCCGGGTCGGTCTCCTCTCCCTTACTCAACGTGCACTTGAGAATCATACCCCTTAACTTGAACGAACTCAATTTACATCGCCCGGTTCTAATAGCATTTTGAAACATCCACACGTAGGGCCTGACATAGGTAAGGGCTTAGAGGGCCTGCGTCAGACATGCAACAAGTCATGGGGCTTATTTCCTTCTCTGCTTTAAGGGATTCAGGTTCCCAATTCGTAATATGGAATAGGAGTTTCATTCAAAGGCTAGCTTCTTTGACTCTTGCCTAACAAGCGTGCTACTGGCTTAAGTGATAGCAACTACAGCTACAAAGTATTATATACCCGGAGCATCTTTGAGTTTGATAAAGCCTTTCTTTCAACTGAAATTCAATCTAAGCCTTCTATCAAACTCTGTTTTGGGCTTTATTGCTTTCAACACTGACAAGTGCAAAGCCGGACTAGCTTGATCACTGGCTTCTGAACCGATTCCCTACCAGACTTCTTTCCTTTCCAGCTTCTTTTCTGGAATTCTTTTCTTTCAGCGTACCTGATGAATAACCACTCCATGAGGAGCTTCCAGCCTTCCCCTTCGAGAGCTAACAAGAACGGATAAGAGAACAGCTTCTGAAAGAAGACTTGTTTGCAGCTGTCCTACTTTACTTTTTGATGATTGATCCGAATCTCGTTCACTCTGTGAGATAATGGATCAAACGTTGCAGAGAGATATATCAAGCCTAAAAGCTGCATTTCTATTCAATACGAGCCTTCCTTCCTGGGAAGCTTCTAGGAGATATCCATTCTCAGTCTTCCAGTGAGATAGAAACCTATTCCTTCTTTTTATGACTGAACCTCTGGATTCCTATTAAGGGCAAGAGTTAGACTTGTCTATTCGGAAAGAGAAGAAGATCACGGCTCCTCGACCGGACCTTAACATTATCTAATTGGTAGAGAAAAAGTTCAGCCGGGATATCCACCTAATGGTCAAATCGGAATGGAACAGCCGATTGAGAGGGAGAAAATAGGCTATTCATAAAGGGCAGCAGCTGCATAAACGACGGGGAAGGCAAGCTTCTTTTCAGTGAGGAAAAACGTTCAAGAAGTCGTGACATTCGATCTCACCCACCTTCTATGATTATGAGAGTATTGAGGAAAAGGCACAGCACGCCAAATTAGAAACTAGCTCATCTATTCTCTACGATCTAGCGAGAATAGTTCAGGAGTCAAATCTCGATTGAGGAGCTTTACAAGATTTGAAACATAGAAAATCTCGTATATAGAATAGAATGATTCTTCTACGAATTTGATTTTTGCACTTTCTTTGTGAACTTATAACTAAGACTTTCCCTTCGGGACTGAAGGTGCGAAGAGCAAAGCGAGAGAAAGAGAAACAGAAAAACTAGAACAATGACTTTCTTTCCCTGACTTTCTTTCCGAAAACCCAAAAGCAAAATGAACGAAAATCTAAGGAAGAGAAAAGAGATTCTCATCAAAGTCAATCAATTCGAAGACGGAGACAGCCGTTCCCTTGCCGGTCTACTGCCTGGACGGTTTACATCGAAGATCGATCATCTTTGATTTGATCTCTCTTTTCATTGAAAAAGTGCAAGCATGTGTTAAGCATGTGTTAAGCATGACATAAACAGCAACATCACCTTTTTCAATCATCTTTGCTAGTGTTTGTTTTTGACTTCTTCAAAAGCAAAGACCGTGAACAGCCGTTCCCAAACGGTCTACTGCCCAGATGGATGTTACATCGCTTAAGAATCAGTCAAAGAAATCAAGAGCTCAGAATCCAACCAGTATGGGGTTATATATATATGAAATATATTCAATATATTCTTTCAGAATCTTTCTATTGAAAGAAGAATACGAGATTTGAAAGAAGAAGAGAATGTTTCGAAAGATATTCTATTCTATATAAGAGATTTTCTTGAGAATTGAATTCTCGTAGATAAATGAGAGAAGAAGCAAATCTTGAGAATGAAATTCTATTCTATATTACGAGATTTTCTATTTGATAGAATATTTGAACTCATCTTTGAACTTCAATTTGCTTGCTTCGAATTGTATTATTGACTTGACTCATTGCTTATTGATTAAGCTTACTTTAGTACCGAGCGGTATTGCTATAGCTTGATACTGACTTGACAGAAGCCGATTTAAAGCATAAGCTGAAGCGTCTCTTCTATTCTAATTCTACCATAGGGTACGGAGATGGAACTGACCTTTCTTACTGACTCTTTTGAGTGCTTTATTGCGCACGGCATTGTGCTTGGCCTCCTTTTTCGATCTATCGCGCTAATGCCCCTATTCAACTGTTTACTGCTTCTGTGAGAGAGTAGCCGACTCGGTGAATAGAGGCTCTCGTAATGCGAGAGGTGCGAAGCCACTCGACTAAAAGGAGAGGACCCAGAGGGAGAGGGGGCTCGACTGAAGGACTGAAGGAGAGGTGCGAACTGAGATATGAGACGAGTTGTCGAAGAGCGACTGAATGGAACATCAAAGAATGCTTTGACCAAATAGGCTTTCAGCCTAATCTATCTCAGTCGCGACTTAGAATAAGCGGGGAGGTGGAGTCCAGTCTTTCTAAGATCTATCATCTTAAGCCTTGCTCTCACAAAATCCTTGGGATTTCTGTACACATTCAACTGAGGGAAACTAGAATCATTACCGTAATGAACATTCTATCATGAGATTCTAATTGAAGATTGGAGAGTCCCGCCCGAATTAATCAAGAACATGCAGTGGTCGTAAGGTTCTCTCGCCAGCTTGACTCAACTAGCCTACCGGGTACTGACACCCAAGACAATAGGAAACGGATCTGACCAGAATTCGAGAGTACGTCGGTCATCGAGAATAGATCGAATCATCCTCCAAGCACGGGTCAAGTTGCTCCAAAAGGGATTGGTACCTCAGTTGGTTCAGGATATCTGCCTCCACCAACGGTGAAGCTGAAGCGTCAGTAGCTCGTGCCGGAAGGTTGGGGTTGCCTCGATCTTTCAAAGTATGTCCCGGTCTCTAAAGCTCCTAATCAGGGAGTTCCCGCTACTTAGTGTGGTCAGGCTTACCATTCATCAGGCAAAGGGCAGCCAACACTCGAGGAATCCTTACAATACAGCTTTTACCACAGTGGAGGATTTCCGTGGTGACTATGCATTTACCACCCTACTTCTTTTCTTGACCAGTTCTGGAAGCGAAGCGGAGCGGAGTTTAGCTTGTTCGCGACTGAGAAGGAGCGGTCAAGTTTGGAAGGAACCGGGGTGAACTAAAGAGCGTCACCTGGGTGACAAGGTATAGGTCTAAAAAGCTTCTACGGGAAGTCAAGGTTGGCTGAGTTGAGGGCAGACCAGGAGGCCCCGTCTCTGTAGGCAGCGATGAGCCAGCAAGTTTCATGTTCGAGAGAGTGGAAAAAGAGCTGCTTTTCCGGCGGCAACACCCATTTCTGGTGTGAGCATGTTCTTCCCGCTAGGCCCGAAAGAAAGATCTGAGAGTGAATTAGAGACCAGAGAGTGAAGTCACGTCAAGCAATCGTAGAGACCGAGGAGAGTTTGCAGTTCAAATTCTCCCTCGTCAGGCCGCGGAACCAAAGAGAGTCGTGAGAGGAGAGCCCGACTCAAGGCCTAGTAGATCTATTCCTGCTACCTAACTGACTTCCCTGGGGGAGATCACATACTGGATAGGGAAGGGGCGTAGAGCTGAGTCGCGATAGCGGCGAAGGGCCCCAAATGGGGGTGAGCCGTAAGGCGATGGGGCATAGAGCTGAGACGAAAGAGTCAGTCAAAGTTAGACTCTAAGGAGCCATTAATGAAAAATGGGGAAGTTGGGCTTGCTGATTGATCCCTAGGAGTTTCCAGACGTGGACCGCCGGGGGGGAGCAAGCGGCTATTTGTATCATGTATGAGCAATAGCAATTCCCGGGATTCTAGATTCTTCGCTCCTTCTCAGTCGCTCCTCCTCCTCAATAGTTGCTCTGATCTGTCTCTGCTCACTTTCGAAGGTGCATGTTGGAATGCCTGCAACTCTTTGTAGCGCGGTACTTTTCAAACAGAGAAGTTTTCAAAGGAGAAGGAGTGGAGAATGCTTCAGGGGAGAAAAGAAAGGACCCAGAGTCGTAGATGTTCACTCCGCGCATCCATGTTTCTTCTTTCCACCACTCAAGTTTTAACCAAATCCTATAGAAAAGCACTTTTCCCCCAAGATTTCTCTCCAAGATAAGAAAAGAAGTAGGACTGACTCGACCAGGAGAAGAGAACATGCTTTTTTTAGAGGCACTAGTACTTACTTTACTTCCTAGAAAGAGAGACATTCTATACATGGACATCTCCGGCTGAACTGGAATGGATTATGCAGGTAGTCTGATCCGCCATGAAGAAAAGATCGTGAACCGGGAGTGAGTTCACTATGTTGCTTCTCAGTTCTCTCTCGGCAGTTCAGTGATTGGTAGCATTTGAATTACCTACCTTGGATAGTATTTCCATGGCATTACCTAAAAGAAAGGCGCTAGAAGACGCTTTACCTGGTTCAAGCCACCTTGCTCAGATTCGTTTTTTGACACGATGGTGTCTTCCCAAGTCAGTCAGCTAGTAGACTCGAAGAACTCTTATCCAAACTTCATTAGTCTCTTTTTCTTTCCTAGCGCCTAGAATCTCTTTTGACCAGACGGTGGGTGCTTTGATATCTTGCTCATTGGAGTGTGATTGCTCTCTCTTATACCATCCACTTGCTACAAAAGCTTAAGCTATCAGAGTTTGCGCCTAACAAACTAGATTGATCTAGAAGAATTAGAAGCATCTATCTTTTCTGCTCCTGTCAGTCGCACCTCTTTCGAATCATGTAAAAAAGGAATTGTCAGTCTTTACTTATGTTCTGAGCTATCTTCCGGAAGATAGCTCAGAACACCGCTGAGAAAGTCAAAAGTCTTATGTTATTCGTGCCCAATCATCCTTTAGTTCTCTTCGTTTGTTTTTCTTGATCTAAACAAGCTCATAGCTCTGTGCTCTAACTGTTCCTGGGGTTCGCTGGCTGAATGCAGTCGGTTCTAATGGAAATGGGTCTTTCACAGATGACAGGGTTGGTCCGCCTCAACCGAAGAAAAAGGACTCTTTTCTTCCGATAGCCAAGCTGCTCTATGAGAAATGAAGCTAGGGAATCGGCCGCATCAACTTCTTTTGTTTGGGCCGAGGTGAGGCGGGTAGTTGCCATCAAGCTCAAGCTAGACCATTCTTTTCAGGTAGTAGAAATCAAGTTTGAGCAAGTCGTTGAGGTGTCTACACACCTGTCCTATGTGCTATGTTCATCCCTGAAGAGTCAGGGTCACACTTCTTTCCCCCATTCAAAGTGTGTTCATCACTCTCCAGCGTATCTGAGCTTGAAGTGAACTAACAACTCACTAGACCATACATTGACCTGAGAGGAGAGAGCGGGTCTTGCTCCATAGGGCAAGTAGGCAGGCGGTGATGACATATTATTTACTGAACCCGAACTTCTCGGCTGAAAACGCAAACTACTAGCTTGCGGAGCTTTACTCTTCAGATAGAGTAGTCAACAAAACTGACAATGTGTCAAAAGTCATTGCGAACTGGATGAAGCATATAATGAGTAGTAGCCGCGGTTTGCCGCTTCGATGCGACTTAGATCATGCGGTCCTCTGCGCTGTCCAAAGCGATTACGAGCTCCCTGGCGCGTGGTCCAGACGAGGGGTCTCTGAGAAGAAGAAATTCGGAAGAAGTAGGCTGTAATTCGTTGAAGTAATGGAGCGAATTAAGCTGATGCATGTATACTTATCGCGAACTGGATGAATCTCGTATCTTTGTGTCAGTTATGGAACCATGCAGTGAAAGTTCCGCTCCTTCACAGTTGCTCCTCTGGTTTACCGACTAATCGGTATAGCGTTCATGTGTTAGGCAAAGATGACTCACTCTCAATGGAGTAGTGGTTCTACAACCACTATGAGGTAAGGATAGCTCTTTCGTCTCATCGCAACGACGACCACAAGTTGCGTGCCCAAGTGAGGATGTCCTTAAGCAAGGCGCTAGCCAAAATGTCAGGTGAAAAAAAGAGAGGTGCGACTGCTTCAAGCAATTTTCTGAGAAGTAGCAGTTTTCCATAGAATAGAAAAGTGTTTTATCTCACCCTAAACAAAGGCAAGAGTTTCTCGTCAGTTTTCAGGACGAGTGAGTTTTTTTCTTGATAGAATAGACTTTGATAGACCTAAGATTGGTTATATCAGAAAGAGATTCCCCTCCAGGGAGGAGCTTATCTTGTCATAGTTCTGATGCAAGACTCTACTCCCACTTAGAAGACCTATGGTTTTGTTTACCTAATTCAACTCCTCTCAATGGCTATTAGTGTATGATTCGATTCATAACCCGCACCTCCTGCTGCTAGAAAGGAAGGAGAGGCGTGCGCGGAGCGGTTTACTTTCTTAGGAACTGCATGAGCAATGTCTGGTCATTGACAGTAAGGTAGATAAGGTTTGTTTCAATCCGGGGATCGCATGTTTAGAATACTGAACTATGAGCTTTCAGGAGTGTCGACCCTCTAGAGTAAGTAGTATGTAGCGGTAAATCAAGCAAATCAACTCTAGGGGGGCGATGTACCCACGAGAGGTTTTAGAAACCTCAAGACCGAGAAAGTACCTCAATTCATCAAGATCTTTCATGGCGAAGTGCGTACCGAAGAAAAGAAAGGAGACAAGAGATGTCTCAAGGCAGGCAAAGAGAAAGATCTAGGTCAGTCAATCCAGCATGAAACAGCGCGCTAGGCATGTTTTCAAGCCGAAAATGCTCTGAATGAATCTAGTGGGTAAGTAAGCTCTCATGTCCAGTGAGTTTGAAATACAGAAGTCCACGATGGATGGTAAGATGTAGGTTCTATGCGGTATCTCCCTTCTCGATAATGTGCCGAGTCCTTCGGACCTTCGATGGAGTTTGATTTAGTTGCCTTCCTTAGAGAGATCCAGTGGCAGTTTCTAGCTATCTGCAGCAGGAGTTGATAGGGCTGGATGGGGTCCCGGAACTATGGGCTTAGCAGAAAAAAAGCACTTCTGATTGAGAGGGACGACTTATGGACTCGCTAACTATCTTTACATGACTACTTTAGACTCTTCTCTTTAGAAGAAGTACTCAACTGGTTCGCAGCATTAGTAAGAATTAGGAAGTTGTGAAGTGGTTTTTTACTGCTTTCTTCACTATAAAGAGAAGCGGTACTTCCACTTGTCAGTGGATTGGACAAATTAGATGTTTCTGATCCATAACCCAAAATGGCTGTTAGCAACCAATCTGAATTTCCTTCGTCACGTTGTCTATGAGTTGGGTTGCTTCGTATAGCAAGTGAAGAGTAAGAGTCGAAAGAGGCTGACTTCTTAAGAGTTGTTAGGCCCAGAAATGCATTCGAAGCACTTGTGAAGGAAATTGGCGCTATCTCTGAAGGAAGAAGAGAAGATGCTGAAGAGGTTGAATAGTTAGCTGATAGTCGAACTGTACTAAGTAGCGTAGCTAAGAAGTAGGTGTTCTAAAGTAGGCGCAACGAAGTGTACGTGGAGATATCAGTCTTCGAATCAACAGGGTTGACAGTTGTGGCTAACCATGCGAAGGAAAGCCGTCAGAGGCAAATTCTCTATGAGATTTCGGGAGTACGGAGGGCACATATTGGCTACAAGCGCCCACCCAAGTAGCTGAAAGAAAGAGCGGAGATACACCGATTAACATCATAGGAATCCTTCGTTCTGTTCGCCTTATGGGCTACATGAGCAACAAGGCATACAGATATTTGAAAATACACAATAGAACAGGTACGGATTCGCTCTCCAACTCAGGAGAGGTATGAAGTCGTGAATACTGGAAAGGAAAGGAAAGGAGAGGCGAGCGATAGCGAAGTCGACTGCAAGGAGAGGAACGAAGTAGAAAAGCAAATCTCATTTCATAGTCTATATATTGAGTGAATCCCGGTCTCATTGCTCAAATGAATAGATTGGATTTCTATTTCTCTGAAGATAGATATTGGACTCCTTCCAACTCAGTTTCGCTCCTTCGTACCTTTCCTTTGCCCCTGACTTGGACGTTGACTATACTCATTGAATCTTTTCTTTCCCCCATTTACTTCTCTCCTTTCGTTTTGTTGGCGCATGCTTAGATTACCCTTCCTCTTTCTTTCCTTTATCATCACTAGTAGGGTGATCGGGCAGTGATTCTGTAGTTTCTGGGGCCTTTTATTCATAATCGAGGAAGACTGGCTTTCTTCAGCAGTTGCTTTGTTGTGAGAGGATCAACTACTACGATAGAGGCCGACTTTCTTTCTTCCGACCTCTTGCACAACCATCGGTCTTCCTGATCTATCTATGGATTCCTTCCGACTTTTTCCTCCATCGCTTTCTAGATGAGGCAGTTCTTGGGCTAGAAAAGTCAACTTTGGGAACCACCCTCACGCCTCTCTTCTCTTGACGGGGGCATCCTTAGTCGGTGATGCTTTTCAGTTCGGGTGTCGTCACAAATTCGTAGTTTGCCAGTCTTGTTGTCAACGCTGTTCTGAGAGTGTCTCTGAAGACTCAGAATCTGACAAAAGGCATGGTTATGGGAGCATGATTTTTGGGTGGGGAGAATCCCCTTCTCTGCAATAAGCAGGAAAGATCCTTCTAGAATTGGGATATTCTTTCTTCCGGAAGTAAACACACTAACTCGACTTCATATCTGAGAGTAGGAACTACTGTCTGTGGAACTGAAACACTCGATCAGCTTCAAAGCAAGGGAAGGTTAGAAGGTCCTTCTTCTTTCTTCTTATTTGTACTCAAAGTTTGAAAAGAAAACAAAAAGTGTTCGCTCTACCGCGTGGCTTCCTCTTGTTTTTATGCAACGCTTTCTGTTAAAGAGAAAGCCCCGGAAAGAAGTTTCTTTGAGAAAATGTTCTTGTTCCCGGCAAGTCGACATGAAACTCGCTAGCAGAGAATGAAAAAAGGTTGTTCCTGGATCCGGGCTAGACTTGCTAGCATGCTCTTAGGCATGTTGCTGACCAGTGTGAACGGTCGATCAGTCACTCCCTCATTAACATGAACTCGAACAAAGGTGCTTACCGGATTCAAAAAAGCCCGGGAAAGCCGGAATCGTGGCTTCTTATAGCACAATGTCTTCGATGATCTCGGGTGGGATATCTAGGAGCATTGAGACAGTGGAACTCTGTTCTTACTTGATGGTTGGTGTTGGTTAGAAGGTGATCTCTATCTAGGCAAGTGTGACTAAGGCACTTGTACACACAAGAGGGACAAGGTGAGTCAACGAGATGGCATTCCGGCCCTACTGGTGAGACAGACCTTGACAGCCAGGGAACCACCCAATTGAGACTCTTTTGTTTGGCAAAGCAATTGTCGATAGCCGGTGAGCAAAGCTTGACTCAAATAACTGGTCTGAGAAAGGGTGATAGACCAATCCTATCATCACCACGAGGTGAGGAAGACAAAAACGCGATGCCGGCCTGTCGAACTTTTGGGAAGAAGAGTCCTAAGTTCGTTCTTTTTTCTAGATCTAAATACTTTGACTTGAAAGAGTTGTCTTCCTCCTTCGTACGCCAGCTTATTGCGTCCAATCATCAGTCAAACTTTTTGTCTTTCATCTCAAACTCCTTTCAATCCCCATTCTCCATACCGGCCGATAGTGGAATGAGCCTCTAGGTGATCCCTGCCATCAATTGATTCCTGTTTCGGACCATCCAATCTTTCCCGTGCTGCTTGCAATCCCGTTTTCTTGAACAATGGAACTGCACTCCCTTTTTCTAGATATTCTATATCTCTCTCATTCTTCGATCCGTTCCGAACAACTCAATGAACGGGAAAGAAACTTGACAAAGAGAATTCATTACCGAACTGAACAGATCGAGCAAGTTCAAATTGACGTCACATGAAACCTCTTAGTCCGAAAGCACAGAATAGACTGATTCCTTTGCCTTCCGTTTTCATTCAGTCGTGGTCGGCCCTCAATCCCGGGCGCCCAGTGAGGTCCAGTGCATAGGGCAAGTAAGAAGAGCAAGTAAAACAAAGAGGATTAAAAGAGGAGCAGGCGGAAAACTTGGATGATGGAGCACGAGTTGCTGACGGTAAGCATAGGCACTCAAGCAAACCTAAAGAGCATCGAAGAGTATTGGTTAGATAATGACTAGCCTTTTCGATTAGGTGAAAACAAGACATTCCATTCTCATGTTTTATGATCACTCACACTGCCCATATGTGAACATTCCTCACTCTTCTTCCTAACAACGGATCAGCGACAAGCCTATCCCTTTCTTTCACTTCTGCCAAAAACATAGGAGCCTCAGATACTCCAGCAAATCAACGTATGCAACATGGGAGTAGGAAGAGCCCGCAAACCTATGGGCGCGAGGGGCGACACAAACGAGAAATCATCAAAAGAAGACAGAAAACATGAAGGTTGGGAGAAAGAGGCGAGCTGAGTTGTAGAAGGTCGGTTGACCCGGTTTATAGGTTTGGGCTGACTTTTTGCAGCGTGGTAAAGAACCTCACTTCTCACTCTTACTCAATCACACCTTCTTTCATCACCTGGAATCCCATCGCTTCTTACGGATCTGCCTGAGAAGGACCCAAAGCCAATGAAGAACGTCAAAGTCATAGCCTCTGACTAAAGAGACCTTTCTGAGCTACTTTCATTCTCATAGCAAAGCAAGAAGCAATGCGTATCATATGTCATTCTAAAGATAAGGAAGGGTTAAAGTAAGCTTAATCAATAAGCAATGAGTAAAGTCAATAATACAATTCGAAGCAAATTGAAGTTCAAAGATGAGCAAATCAGAATTCTAGTGTTTTTTGTGTTTTCTACTTTCTTTCGCCAACCAGCTCATCCCCGGCCATATGGCAAAAGCTCATTTTATAGTAGGAAAATTGAAGAGTGTAGAATTGGTTATATTAAATAGAATATGAATTTGTTTTTTGATTCCGGAATGCAAACAAGGAATGGGCTTCAATCTCCATATCTGATCCCCCTTAGCAGTGATAGAGATAGCATAGTTGTAGACAGGGGCAGGACCCAAGATGGATTCTATATAGATTAATATTCATCTTAGAATAGGGAAGTTCTTTGATTGCTTGCGACAGCTTCTCGATGCTCGTGAGCGGTTAAGTCCCTCAAACCATGAAGTGTCAAATGCAAAAGCTTTTGCATTTGACGCAACACCTGCGAGAGAAATGAACTTGACATACTGATATCGCATACCGAAACCGAAGGCCTTTTTCTTCTCCCTACCACTCCTCCTTACCTTCCGCCTGCCGTCTCCCTCCTCTTTGCTAGCATCGTTTTCTAAGGCGGACCTCTTTTGAGATACTTTGGGCGGCCAGTACGCATAAGAGCCAAAAAACAAGTTAGATTAATCGAAATTGCACCTCTCGAGCCTGTCTCCTCCCTGTGAGGGAGATTGGTCCTAGCTACTTCTTGAAACCAGGAAAGAGAAGATGCAGGAGAATCAGATGTGATATGAAAGAAAGCACTCTTAGTACACAAATAGGAAAGAAAGAGTGAAAGTGAGGGGATAGATACTACTCTAGAGGGGGGTGAATAGAGTTATCAAATTTTGCACTTAGACAAAACTTAATGGTCTACCCAACTCCCTTGGAGTGAAGTGCGGAATAAAAGATTATAGATATTGATTTAACCTTAAAGCCTAACACAAGTGATGTGTACAAACTCAAGCTAACTGTAATTACAGTTAAGGCTTGGAAAACCTAATCAGCAACTAGCAATCCTAGTTATATCTATTCACAGCCACAATGCAGGAATTAAACAAGTGAATCCAGACGACACAAGGAAATTTATAGTGGTTCCCCAAACAACTTGGGTACGTCCACTCTTATACCCACACGGTAGGAATCCACTCAGGTTTTTGATCAGGTGCCCTGCCACCAACAGGATCTACTTCAGGTAGATCCAGAAACCCTTTAGACTTTTGATCAGGTGTCTAAAAACCAAGCACAGGTTTTTGATCAGGTGCCCTGCCACCAAGGGATACTTTTGAAGTGAGTAATAACCCTGTACAGGAGGGGGAAGAAGGTTAAGATGTCTTCTCTATTTTACAATAGATTAGAGAAGCACAAAAGCTTGCACTGAGCTAGAAAGCTCTAAAGAATCAAGGCTCCCGCTGGCTCAAAGATGTCCAGGTGAAGTCTTGCTTCAGTGCAGAAAACTCTTCAGAAAGTTCTGAAGAAAAAGCTACAAGAAGATACAAATAATAAAATAAAGATCTTCAAGCAGCTATCTTCTTCTTCTTCTTCTTCAAAGAAACTCTGAGTTTGAACTTCCTGAAAGCAAGAGGACTCAGGTTGAAGAAGAGTGGGAGATCTTAACACTTCTCAGTTAGATGGAAATTGCTGAGAGCAGAAAGCTTGATCTTGTTGAAGGCTTGAATGCTTGAAAAATATGTGTAACACTGGTTAGCTCTATGCTAGCTCGAATCCTTCTTCAAAGGGTTCTTTATATAACATCAGCAAGCAACGGCTCTCTTCAGTTTGAATAATTTGTCTTCTTCTGAGACTTGAGACCTGAGCTGTAAATATCAAGAAGACACAACAAACTCTGCAGCAGAAACATTCTATAAAAGGAATAACCCTTTCTCTAGGAAGCTGCAGGAAACAATTTGATAATAAAGTACTAGATAAAGTCATATCAGAAACAAACTCCTTATAGCAAAAAGAAGACTTTTCAGTCTAACGGCTATAAAGGGCTGACAGCAGATAAAGTAATTTATAATGTCAGCTAATAAGACAAACAACTTTATCTAAAAAGATTTGACTCAGGCAAAAAGAATGGAGCAGATATACCTGGAAATATTATCATAATACTTAAAACAACGTGCCAGAAAATGTATTAATTAATTAAATATAATAAATAAATACAAAATACAAAGGCAGACAGAAAACGTCGAACGACCTTCGGAGATCGTCGACCGACGCACGGAGATCGTCGAACTATCGGACAGATAGTCGAACGATCCAGATAGTCGAACTATCAAAGGAGATAGTCGAACTATCACAGCAGATAGTCGAACTACCAAAAGATAGTCGAACTATCAGATAGTCAACCTATCAACAGATAGTCGAACTATCACGGCAAAACAGATAGTCGAGCTATCAACAGATAGTCGAGCTATCAGATAGTCGACCTATCAATCAGATAGTCGAACTATCAAGAACAAACAGATAGTCGAGCTATCAACAGATAGTCGAGCTATCAGAAACAAACAGATAGTCGATCTATCAACAGATAGTCGAACTATCAGATAGTCAAACTATCAAAGCAGATAGTCGAACTATCGAGCGAGAACAGATAGTCGACCTATCAACAGATAGTCAAACTATCAGATAGTCGACCTATCCAAGCAGATAGTCGAACTATCAATGCACACAGATAGTCGAACTATCAACCGATAGTCGAACTATCCTCGCAGACTGAAAGTCGAACAACTGATAGACGATCGTCGAGCAGTTAGTCGACGATAGTCGAGCGGCGTTCGACGATAGTCAAACGAACAAACAACTTAACCAAATTCTCAATCTGGAAAAGTGAGGACTCTACAGCTAGACTACTAACCATTGACCATAGATATTTCTTGGGTCAAGGAGCACAAAGGAGAGGACTAAACTCAAATCAAACTAGGGTACCAACAATCTCCCCCTATTTGAGTTAAGTCTCTCAAAATCTAAAACATACAGCTAGCTATAGAACACTAAAAATAATGCAGGAAATAGTTAACAATTAACTAGCAGATTATCAACCAGATAGATAGTAAACAATTATATCAAAGCAGCCAATCAAACTATTAAGAGTCTCCAGAATCTGGCAAAGGGTCAGAGGAACTAGGAACAAAAGAGATTTTCCTTAGAGGATCATCAGATTCTTTCTTTGATAGCTTCAAGTCCTGCACGCCAATGATCTTCAATTCTGCAGCTCTTGGGACTACTGCTTCAGGATGCTTTTCCATATATTTTGAGGGATCAAATACATCAGGATTGACTTGGAACTTTTCAAACTCTTTCTTTCTGTAAGCAGACATAGTGGTTAAACCAGTAATATCTTTTCCTTCTGCTTTTGCTTTTCTTATTTGAGCTGCTCCAACTAGTTCGTGAAAACGAGCCATCCTAAAGTTAGGATCTAGCTCTGGACTTTCATAAACAGGCTCAGGAGGAGCAGCATCTGATTCTTTATCTAGATAAAATATTGGAGCAAACTTAGCAAAAGATTCTTGCTAGAATTATAAAACAAAGAGAACTACTTACCTTTTAACACAACTTTCTCAGACTGAATTGGTGCAGTAGTTGAAACCTTTCTCTTAGGAGAAGGAGGAGGTGAAAAAGTTGGCTTTAGATACACAACCTCCTTAACTTGTTCTTTCACTTCTGCTTCATGCATTTGACTGTCAGAATGAGACTTTCCATAAGAGCTGTGAGAGCTTTTCCTTGATTGATGTTGAGATGAAGCAGGTCTTGCTGATGGAGCAGATTTTCCTGAAGAAGCAGAAGGGTTGGCAGAAAGATTACCAGAAGCTCCTGCACCTGGAGGAGGAGGAGGAGGACCTCTGGGAGTCCATCTTGGACCAGGTCTGTCATATCTTTTTGATCTTTTCCTTTCTTTCTGCTGGTTCTTTGAGAACCACATCCAATGCTGAAATTCCTTTGACTTAGGGTCAATGCCCTTCAGAATGTAATAAGGAATATCATTATCTTTACTGGGAGGAGGAGGAGCAGCAACTTTCCTTTTCTTTTGGGCAGCTTTCTTTTTACTTGACTTTTCAGATACATCAGAATCATCCTCATCATCAGAGTGAGATGATGGGGGATTATCATACGGATCATAGGCTTCAGAAACAGCCTTTTCTTTAAGCTTCAGAGCAGATTTCTCTCTTTCCTCTTCCATGGCATCCAGATCCAGAAGGGAATCTAAGTCCAACCCTGGAGAGTCATCCCAGATGGTTGACTTTTCAACTTGCAGCTCTTTTTCTTTCTCTTTTAAAGACTGTACTCTTAAATCCCAGACAGCTCTTGCTTGTACTTCTTCCATACTCAGAGCAGGAGTGTCATCTTTGACTTCATCTTGATTCTCAGGCTCATCTTCTCTATCATCTAAAAACGATTCCAATTCAGGATCTACTTGGATAACCGGAACACTTGGGGCAGCCTCTGAGACAACTACTATTATCTGAGCAGATAAATCTTCTCTAATAACATCTGTAGAATTATGAATATAGATCTGCTAAATAAGCAATAATCATTCCTTCAAGGTATTCACTAGCAAGCAAATTAATTGACTCATCAATAAATCGAATAAGTGAATTACCTTCATACTTGACCATCTCCCATGATTCATCTAGATATGAAGTTATAATTCCTTCTAGGAATCTAGCAACCACAGGAGTGGTGAGATCTTCTAGGCAGACTTTTACTGCAATTTCAGATAGCATGATTCCATCTGTTATTTCCTTATCAGATAACACTGGAACTATTTCTTTCTCAGCTGGAGCAGGCTCTTCCAGGGCTGTCATCACAGTATCTGTTATAGCTGGAAGGGAGGCAGGATGTTCTGAGGCATCTTCATGGAACATCTCCCCCTGCCTGATTTCAGTGGAGACTGAAACCAGGCCCCTTGAGGAAGATGGCTCAGCAGATTTTGAAAGGGATTTGATTGAGGCAGTTAAGATATCAATAGAGGATGCAAGGGGAGTGATTGCCTCTTCAATCATGGTTTTGATTGACGGGGTAATCAACTCCACAATGCGGGAGATAAGCTCAGGAGTGATCTCAAAAGATGATGGATGTGAAGTGGATGGAGCTGCAGCAGATATGGTTGAAGTGCTGGGATGAAAAATGGTGTGGACAGGGGATTGAACAGGAGATGGAGCTGGAGAGTTAATTGGAGAATTAACTGGGGAATGAATGGGAGACAAAGGAGGAGTAGGGATTCTCTCAGATCCTAACAAATCAAAGCTAGGAGCAGATATCCTAGTCTGATGTGCAGGAATTGGAGATGCTGGAGGGGAAAGAGGAACAACCGTAGTTGTTTCTGGAGCAGAAGAGGAAGAAGGTCGTACTTCAGCTGAAGTTGATGGTACTTCAACTGAGGCAGACAGCAAAGCAGAAGAGGAGGAGGGAAGAGCTGAGCCAGCTTCGACATGGTGAGGAGTGACTGATTCAGTCCTGGTGTCCTCAGATGTTGCTGGAGCAACCCCTGTGAGAGCGGGTTTTACAAAAGTTCTCTTCCATTTGGAGAATAGGTTAGGATCCATCTTCTTGCTTGCGTTAATTGTTGTTGCGGTTGAACTCAGCAGCTGGGGGTATTTTTCCTTCAGGAAGATTCCAATAACCCTTCCAAGGGTAACTTCCTTCTTGCCATTCTTTTTCCTTATTAAATCAAACATCACTCCCGCCCAATCTATCCTTTTCCGATTAACAATAGCACACATGAGTGCGAAATGCTGCCTTGTTATATTATCGTGAGCAGAGTGCTTACCCAGGAGCACTTTTCCTACCAACTCAGCAAGAAACTTGATTTTGAAAGGGAAATTTACTTTGAGCAGCTTCGTGGGAATGCCCTCAGCATGTCCCAGCTCAACTAGCATTCTTCCGAATTCCTGAGCATCTTGCTCATAATCCTCTTCACCATTTATTAAACCAAAAATTTCAGTCAAAACGGCCGGAGTTAGGATTACCTCTTCTCCGCCGATGGTACCTATCATCGAGTCGTCGGTGGAGGACGATGTGAAGGCCCATTCCTTGATTTCTGGGATGTTTATCTTAATCCTTGTAGACATTATCCTCTCGAGTCCTTGATCCCTGCATAGCTGAAGAACTTCTACGATCCCGGCATCGCAGCTACTGAACGCGTCGAAATCCACGCTAAAGCCAGCATCAAACTTCACGACTGCTAGAACTGCTGGAGCGACCGCCATTGATTCGCTGGAGAAAGCTCGAGAAAGCTGGAGAGGACGAAGAAGAAGACGAAACGCCCGAAAATCGCAAGCGGGAAGGCAGAATGCGAAAAGGCACGCTCCGTCGACGATAAAACACAAGATCTTTTAACCTAGGTCGACTATCGGCTTTATATTAGACCGGAAATAGTCGATCTATTAAAAAGATACTTGACCCGATAGTCGAACGGCCGTTCGATGATCGGCTCAGAAGCAGAGTAGTCGAACCATCGTTCGGCTATTTCTGGCTTCACAAGCAACAGGCTTTCGTCATCCAGAGATCGACGATGAGCTCGACTTGTTCGACGATGGTCGAACGCCGGTCGACAATCTTCAGACAGATAAGCCATCATCAGCCAGAGGTCGACGATAGACTTTATCCATTCGACGATCTTCGATCATCGTTCGACGATCTTCAAACAAGTTTCAATATAGGCAGATATAGTCACACTTAGTCTCGTCCATTAATCATGCCTAATTGAACTAAAAAGAACAGATGCTTCTGTTCATCTAAAGGCTTGGTGAAAATATCACCTCTCTGAAACTCAGTTGAGAGGTCTAAGTTGTTAGCCTAAATCACCTAGAGGGGGGTGAATAGGTGAATTGCGTGTCAAATGCGGAATTAAAAACTAACACAGCAAATATCAAGCAATCACAGAAGACAAGAGATTTATAGTGGTTCCCCAATCTTGGGTACGTCCACTTTCCTCACCGATCTAGCAAATTACTAGACTCGGCTACTCCACTATCTCGGATTGAAAACAATCCTACACCTCGGAACCACGTTCCTACAAATCTCGATCCCAAAACGGATCTACAAAAACTCGGAAGACAAAACTTCCTACAAGTCTCGGAGAAGAATCTCCTACAATGAAATTTGGTTTGAATAAAAAAAATTAAAACAACAATCTCAGATCTGGATCTGTCTTCTTCTTTAGGAACTTCGGCTTGATCAGAAAATGTAGAAGACGACTAGAGAAATATCCACGAATCTGAGATCTAGAACCACCTCGATCAAGAAGGTAGATCTGGAATCTTCAAGGCTTGGCAAGATCGAGTGATTCTCTTTCTTCTGGATCGCTGGAGAAAAGATCGATGAAAACGAAGGTGGCGATCCAAACTTTTCTTCTTCTTCCGTGAACGGCAATGGCGGCGGCGTGAAATTAGGGTTCACGGAATTCCTCTTTCTTAAAAAGAATATTTCTGTAATAGCGCTTGAAAAGTCATTTCTGAAAAGACCTATTTATAGGTGGGTTCCAACGGTCATAACATTGATTAATGATGACACGTGGACCAATCAGAATTGACAGATTCAAAGTACTTATGATGAAAATGGACTTAGAATAATTCAGGAGAAGTTGACTGCGATACTCGAGTAATGGAGGATATACACGAGTATGGAGAGATGGATTACTCGAGTAGCAAGAAGCAGTATACTCGAGTATAGAAAGAGAGAATTACAGGAGAGAAGAATGTATTACTCGAGTATCAAAAAATGGTATACTCGAGTATCAGAAGTGTATACTCGAGTAATAGAAAAGTATACTCGAGTATCAAGACGATATACTCGAGTATCAAAAGGCTAAACTCGAGTATCAGAAAATATACCTGAGAAACGTTTATATCAGAGTCAATTACTCGAGTATGGAAGAATTTACTCGAGTATCAAAAATCAATTACTCGAGTATGAACATACTTACTCGAGTATCAGAAGATATACTCGAGTATCAGAATATATACTCGAGTATCAGAATATATACTCGAGTATCAGAATATATACTCGAGTATCAGAAAACAAGTTACTCGAGTATAAACATACTTACTCGAGTATCAGAATATATACTCGAGTATCAGAATATATACTCGAGTATCAGAATATATACTCGAGTATCAGAAAACAAGTTACTCGAGTATAAACATACTTACTCGAGTATCAGAATATATACTCGAGTATCAGAATATATACTCGAGTATCAGAAAGCACTTACTCGAGTAAAAACATACTTACTCGAGTATCAGAATATATACTCGAGTATAAACATACTTACTCGAGTATCAGAATATATACTCGAGTATAAACATACTTACTCGAGTATCAGAATATATACTCGAGTATAAACATACTTACTCGAGTATCAGAATATATACTCGAGTATAAACATACTTACTCGAGTATCAGAATATATACTCGAGTATCAGAAAACACTTACTCGTGTATTACAAGGAAATACTCGAGTATAAAGGACTTAGGAAAATTCTAAGATGAAATTTGCTCCAATGCTTCTGTCCATCAGTCCAAGTGCATGAAGGAAGTGTATCCCAATAGAGAGGCTATACATGGGCCAACACTTTGGATCACACAATGAGGGATTACATTGTATGGTCCTGTGTTTGGTGACCCATTATAGACTGACATTGGTCTACACTTGGCAATTAGAACCTGCACACATACAACTTAAACACAGCATCAAATACACCTTAATTCATCTTAGTTCAAGGTCTGACCTCCTACAAATCTGAGGTATTGTGGAGACAGATCCCAACAATCTCCCCCTATTTGTAGATGTCAGCACTCTCTATACTAAGGTGAATTACTTAAGAGTAAAAGAACAGCAAGCATATAACAGGAGAATAAGCTTAGCTAAAGCAGAGTAAACAAAATATGACCATAATCAGAATTAAATATATATATATGAGGAAATGTTTTTAAAGCACATAAACAAAATAGTCCAATTCCACTTTCTCAGATCCACTCATGATGGAGCATCCTTGTGCATCCTTTCCCTTTTGAGCTGTTGCCTCTCCAGGTAGCTGTAAGGCTTTGGGAAATAAGTCCTGGGCCTGGGAGGAGCAGCAGGGTTGTTGTGTCCCCAGTTTCTGTCATGGAGTCTGATTTTAATCTGAGAAGCTTCATATGCTTTCCACTCTGAATAGCTGTAATGATTATCTCTGTTTTCCCCAAGATCTGTCACTAATTTCAGGGTATCAAGAATAAGGGATTTGGAGGTTGGACTCCAAACCTCTGAGTGAACAATTGCTGGATCTCTTCTGGGTTCAGAACGACTTGCAGAGGCACCTTCACCATACTTTCTTTTCCTTTTAGATGGACCTTGAGAACTGGAAACAAAATCATCTTGCCACATGTCAGAGTAGTTGAGAGGAGGCTCAGTCAGATCACCCTCAGGTCTAGGAGAGAAGACTGGCACACCACTTTCTGGAATGGTAGCTTGGACAGGGGCATCTGCAGAGGGTTGTTCTTCAAGAGGATTTAGGTGCTGAGGAATGATGGCTGGGTTGAGCTGAGCATTGGGGAAGTTCAGATTGAAGTTGAGAGAGAATGTCTGCTTTCATTTCCTTTACAATTCCATCCACTGTAGTTTGAGCCTGTGTAGAGAGAGTTTCAACTTGTTCCTTTACAGCTATTTGAGCTTGCTCATGAAGTTTTTCCACTTGTTCTTTTACAACTTTCTCCCCCTTGCTGATATCTATGTTAAGCTTTGCAATGGCTTCATCTTTGAAGGTGCTCACTTCATTACAAACTTTCACAACATTCAGTTCAGCTCTCTCATCTAGCTTGAGCTGGTTGTGAGCTACTGTCTCAGCCTGATTTCTTAGTTCACCAATGCTTGTAATGGTGTGGTCTATGGCTTTGCCTCCAATTTGGAACAACCTTTTTAACTCATCAGTATTTGCTTGAATCTCAGCAAAGCCTCTGCTCATCTCTGTTTCAAGAGCAGAGACCTTGGATGTTACTGATTGCAGAGAGGCATCAAAGTAATCTCTCTGTTCTTTTAGCATAAGCTCTATCTTGCTGATAATATCTGAGGATGAAGAGGAGGGAGCTGAGGTTGGTTCAGGAGCTGAAGCAGCAGGAGCAAGAGCAGAAGTAGAAGCAGAAGCAGTCCAAGGAGGGATTTCTGAGATCACCACTGAGCTGACTGCTCTCTTGAATGGAACTGTGTCAACATCTTCTTCTGAGGGTAGGAGAGAGGGCATGGAGAAATCCAAGTTCTTCAGAGGTGCCTCCACAGGATCTGGAGACATCTCATCATCAGACAGGAGAATATGAGCTGATTTACTAGGCTCACTCTCAGGAGAATGGACTGGAGATCTTGCAGGAGATGGAGCTGGGGTTCTTGCAGGAGACTGAGCTGGAGTATGGACTTCAGACTGAACTGGAGACTTAGCAGCTGAGTCATTCTGGAAGAGAGGGGCATCTGAGCTGAGCTCATCAATGAATTTGTTGATATCCTCAGCTGTAGACAGAAGGGCTGCTGAGTCTGGAATCTCTGAGTCTGCATTTGCTGATTGAATATCTGCTGGAGGAGGAGAGATTGGAGGAGTGGGAATTCTTACTTCTTCT
Organism: Platanthera zijinensis; assembly: GCA_039513925.1. Taxonomy (NCBI): domain Eukaryota; kingdom Viridiplantae; phylum Streptophyta; class Magnoliopsida; order Asparagales; family Orchidaceae; genus Platanthera; species Platanthera zijinensis. The sequence continues at coordinate 145,206,658 of CM077088.1, forward strand.
GTTTCTGGAATTACTGATTCTGAAGAAACCTGATTCTGAGGAAGAGAAGAGGCAGGCTCCCCCTCAATTGCTGCACCCAGAGTGTCAGCAATTTGATGTTGAGGAGGAGATGGGGTCCTGATGACAGCTTGCTTTCTGGAGGTTTGGGCTGGGTTCATGATCTTGAGGTCATACCTCTGAATGGATGATATTGAGACTTTCTTCATGTGGTGAAGAGGAGTCCCTTTAGAGAAGTCAAACACTGTTGGATTAATCTCATGGAGGAGGAGGGAGATAATCCTTGCAAAGCTGGGATGTTTGACGCTTTCTTTGATCTTATCGAGTATCATCATTCCAAATTGAAACTTCTTCCTGCAGACAATAGCTTGCATAACATCAAAAAGATTTTGTGATACATCTCGAATGGAGTAAGTCTTGCACCAGAGGATTTTGGCAATGATGTCAACTAGAAACTTCCCTTCTGGATTGAACAGAGAGCGGTTCAGGGTTTCACCTCCACCTTCTGGATCTCGACCACAGAATAAGGAGGTGCGGTCGGCATCTGCCTTGTCTAAATCATCTTCTTCGTCGACCACGGGCATCCGAAGCAGAGTGGCGACAGAGGTTTTATCTAACCGAACATCAACTCCCCCTACCTTTGATTTCAGAACTGTACCATTGTGCCTAATCTTCAAGTTTTTGTAGAACTCTTCAACATCAGAAAGCAAAAGGCGGCAAGGTTCTTGAAGAACGAAGGTTAATCCGGCCGTGTCGAGGAGAATCAGAAGGTTCTTGAAATCATCGGAGATATCTTCAATGCCATCAGTCACTAATTCCGAGCCGATTCCAAACTTGGAGGAAGGAGGAGCCATCAGCGATTCTGCAATGAGGAAGACGGAAATCTGCGGCGACGGAAGACGAAGAACAGGGTTTCGGGAATACGAACAGCCGGCGGCTACTCGAGTGAATGAGAAGTGGAAAGGACTTTGTCGTTTTGAATATATATATAAATAATTCTAATTAGGTTTAAAAAACGAATTAGGTATAAAGACATACCTGAAGAGGCGGCAATTTAGTTGTGCGAATAGAGAGTTTGAAAAAGTCCAGAGAAATCCGATTACACGAGAGGAGTTTACGGCATACACGAGTAATCCTTAACATATACTCGAGTATGGACTGAGTATACACGAGTATTAAGTCTAGACGGATTTTTCCATACTCGAGTATAAGAAATTCATACTCGAGTATCAATCTGATTACTCGAGTATATGAAGTTCAATACACGAGTATTAAATTCTGAAGACTTATCATACTCGAGTATGAAGAGTGCATACACGAGTATTGATTTGATTACTCGAGTATATTTGACTTGTTACTCGAGTATTCACTATTTCACTCGTGTAAATGTAACTATTCTCGAGTCTCAAATTTCTTGAAGGAATTTTCACTAAACAAAAGAAAAATGTACCTCAGAGTATCCAACATTTCTGACCTCTTCTAAATTTCTGAGTCCATCATTGGTCTTCTTTGTTAAGCAGTCCAAGCTCAGTTTTGAAGAATGAAAACTTGGACTCATCCAGCGGCTTGGTGAAGATGTCTGCAACTTGCCTGTCTGTGGAGACATACTGTAGATCTATATCTCCATTTTCCACATGCTCCCTGATGAAATGGTAGCGAAGCTCTATGTGCTTGGTCCTGCTGTGGGAGACTGGGTTGTTGGCTATTGCAATTGCGCTGGAGGAATCACAGAACAGTGGAATGTTCTGGAACTTCATGTTGTAATCTTCAAACTGATTCTTGATCCACAAAAGCTGTGCACAACAGCTCCCTGCAGAGATGTACTCTGATTCAGCCGTTGAGATGGCTACACAGTTTTGCTTCTTACTGCTCCAGGAAATGAGTCTCCTTCCGAGGAATTGGCAAGTCCCGGAGGTGCTTTTCCTGTCGTCTTTGCTTCCTGCAAAATCTGCATCTGAAAATCCAATTAGTTCACTATCATTACTTCTTGGGTACCATAAGCCAAGATTTGGTGTTCCTTTGAGGTATCTCAAGATTCGCTTTGCAGCGATGTAGTGAGATTCCTTAGAGTTCACCTGAAATCTAGCACATACACATGTCGAGAACATTATATCTGGTCTACTCGCAGTAAGGTAGAGCAAGGACCCAATTATGCTTCTGTACTTGGTTTCATCAAAAGGTTTCCCTTTCTCGTCCTTGTCCAGAGACATAGCTGAGGCCATTGGAGTCCTCATAGAAGTTGCATTCTCCATTCCGAATTTCTTAAGCAGCTCTTTGGTGAACTTGGTCTGAGAGATGAAAATTCCATCCTCAGATTGTTTCACTTGTAGCCCTAAGAAATACTTCAGCTCTCCCATACTGCTCATTTCAAACTTCCCTTGCATAAGTTTAGAAAACTTCTTGCAGAGGTTATTATCTGTAGAGCCAAAAATGATGTCGTCGACATAGATTTGCACTAGCAAAATCTTGCCTTTTATTTCCCTAAGAAATAATGTCTTGTCTATCTTTCCTCTTGTGAACTTGTTCTCAAGAAGAAAGGTGGACAGCGTCTCATACCAAGCCCGAGGGGCTTGCTTGAGACCATATAGTGCTTTTTGTAATAAATACACATAGTTAGGAAGGGTTGGATCAACAAAACCTGGGGGTTGCTCTACGTACACTTCTTCCTTAATGTTACCATTTAGGAAGGCGGACTTCACGTCCATTTGATAGACGGTAAAGCCCTTAAGTGCAGCGTAGGCAAGAAATAACCTGATTGCCTCCAGTCTTGCTACTGGAGCATAAGTTTGGTCGAAGTCGATCCCTTCCTCTTGACGATATCCCTTGGCGACAAGTCTGGCTTTATTCTTTATAATTGTTCCGTCTTCATCCATCTTGTTCCGGTAGACCCACTTTGTCCCGATGACGTTCTTATGCTTGGGTCTAGGAACAAGTGTCCAGACTTTGCATCTTTTGAACTGATTTAATTCTTCTTCCATGGCTAGAATCCAGGATGCGTCGGAGTTGGCTTCCTCAAATTTCTTTGGTTCAACCTGTGAGAGAAAGCTTAAGTGTAAATTCTCGTTAGTTGTACCTCGACGAGTTCTGACACCATCCCGAGGATCTCCTATGATTTGGTCAACAGGATGATCCTTCAAGTGTCTGAACTCTAAAGTCCTTGCATCTGGGATCTCCTCAGCCACTGGAGTTATATCTTCAGCTGGGATGTCTTCTTCATCTTGATCATCTCCCTCTTCAAAGGTGGTTGTAGAGGGGATCTTGATGAACGTCTCATCTTTATCTTTAATAGGTTCATCCAAGCTGAGTTCTTTCAACTTTGTACCTGCATCTACAATAGGCACACTAGACGAGTTGCTTTGCAACAGACTCGTCTCATCAAATACAAGATGTATCGACTCTTCCACAACCAGAGTTTTTCTATTGAAAACTCTATAGGCCTTACTATGGCTACTATAACCTACGAAAATACCTTCAAAGCTTTTCTCGCTAAACTTTGTAGTGTGATACTTGCCATTGTTACGTACGAAGCACTTACAACCAAAGATTCTAAAGTATGAAATGGTTGGTTGCCTGCCTTTTAGAAGTTCGTAAGGAGTCTTATCATGGTCTTTGTTGATGAGTGCTCGATTTTGCACGTGACAAGCGGTGTTGACGGCTTCAGCCCAGAAATACTCCGGAAGTGAGGCATCACTCAACATGGTCCGACAAGCCTCTATGAGTGTTCTGTTCCTTCTCTCAGCCACTCCATTTTGCTGTGGTGTGCGGGGAGAGGAAAACTCATGAAAGATACCTTGACTTTCACAAAATTCTGTCATGGCTCCAGACTTGAATTCCGTTCCATTGTCACTTCTGATTTTGACTACGGAACAGTTGTATTCATTCTGGATTTGCCTGACAAAGTTAGTGAAAATACCGAAGGTATCTGACTTGTGTTTCAGAAAGAACACCCACGCAAAGCGCGAGTAATCATCCACAATAACCAACGTATATTCCTTACCTCCCAAACTTCTAACCTGCAGTGGACCAAACAAGTCCATATGAAGAAGCTGTAAACTTCTATTGGAATCCTTGCCTATTATGCTTTTGAACGAGCTTCTTGTTTGCTTGCCTTTGATACAAGCGTGACAAGGACTGTCCGTAACGCACTTGACCTTGGGTGCATCACGCACTAAGTTTTGAGAGAATAATTTATTAATAGTTTTGAAATTAATATGTGCTAGTCTCTTGTGCCATTGGTCAGCAAGAGATGCACTACTTTTTGCCAAAAGACACACTGGTGTCGAAGAGTCTATACAAATAAAATTTAAACAGAAAATATTTCTGCTTCGAGTGCCTGATAAGATAGTTTCCATATTGTTAACCGATTTTATCAAACACTTGTCTGCATGAAATTCAACTACGTATCCTTTGTCGCATAGTTGGCTTATGCTGATGAGATTGTGTTCCAATCCTTCAACATAGGCTACATTCGAGAAGGATACGCTACCGTTAGAAATCATACCATAGCCTTTAGTGATTCCTCGATCTGAACCTCCAAAGATGACCTTTGGTCCGTCGCAGACTGAGGTGTAGTTCAGTAGTAGGCTCCTTGTCCCGGTCATATGCCGAGAACATCCACTGTCCAAGTACCAGATTGGCATTTTGGTGGCCTTTGGACATACCTGCAATTACAATCATTTAGCCTTAGGAACCCAAACAAGTTTGGGTCCTTGGTCTCGAGTTAGAATACTCCCCCTACGAGTATTAGCCTTATGAGTGGTCACTCTCACGTTGCTAACCTTAGGGGTTGCAGCATTTTCAGGATTGAACCAACAATCACTGGCAAAATGACCAATTCTGCCACAACACCAACAGTTGAACCTGTTGTATCTTTGCCTTGGGTAGTCCTGCCTGACTTTCTGGAATGAAGGTCTGGCAGGACCCTTACTTTTGGAGGAAGAGGCTTCATGATGATTGCAGTTGCATGAAGTCTTCTCTTTCATAGGCTTTTCTACAGCAGGTTTTACTTTTGGTGTCTTCTTAAAGTTATGACCATGAGCATAAGGTCCATAGCTTTGAAGCTGAATCTCCTCATAAGGTGCCTTGAAGTCACTCTCGCCAAAGTTACGAGGACGAGTCCAACCTTGGTATCTTGACTTAGGCTTCTCAGGGATCGGCCTAGAAAAGTGTCCATAGGTGGACTCATAATCGAGTTCGTTCGTGGGAAAGATAACTTTCTTGAACACAACAGGTTCCAAGGGAGCTTTCCCTTTTTCCTCAGCTAGAGCCTTCCGGGCAGCCTTATTCTTCCTCTTGGCCTTGTTTCTCCTAGAGGATTTACTAGAAGATCCAATGTGGCCTAAACCAGCACCCTTGGCCTTAGCAGAGAATTCAGCAACGATTGGAAGAACTGTCTTAGGCTTAGAGAAGCTCTCAACAAGCTTCTTTTCAGCCTCGAGCTGTTTTTCCAGTTCTTTGATGATTTCCTCTTTAAGGTCAAGGTGCTTGAGAGCTTTATTGTATTCCTCCATAGCTTCATTTAGGTTCTCTTGAAGAGAGTTAGTCCTATTGACTTCTTCTCTCAAGTTGCTCTCACTAGCCTGTAGAGAATTGATCTCTTTGGCTTGACTTTTCACCATTCTACGACATTTCTCGTAAGCGGTGAGTAATTCCTTATACTGTCCCATGAGTTCAGATTCATCTTCAGAGGAATATCCCTCTTGCTCATTGCCATCTTCAGAATCAGAGAGAGGAGTGTGAGATTTTACCTCCCCAGTAAACTGGGGGACTTGTTCATCATCCGAATGAGCCATGAGCCCAAAGTAAGCTTCCTCTTCTTCACTCGACTCAGATGAGTCAGAGTCGCTGAGAGTTTTGCTCTTCTTGGCTACTAGGCTTCTCTCTGTCCTCTTCTTGGGGTGTGAGGATTTCTTTTCCTCTCTTCTTCCACCCTCTTTCTTTTTGTGAGGGCAATCGGCGATGACGTGACCTGGCTTATTGCAGCAATAACAAATGATGTCAGTAGAAATCTGTTTGTTCGGTTTAGGATTATACCTGTCATGGCTACTTGAGCCTTTCTTCCGATGATCACTGTCATGTCGTGATCTTCTATATGAGGCATCCTTGCCTCTCCATTGCTTTTTCTTGTTCAAAAATTTCTTGAACTGCCTTGAGAGTAGGGAGAACTCTCCATCAGATAGTTCTGAGCCAGATGAGCTAGGCTCAGATGATTCTTCTTCATCAGCCTCAGGAACTGGGGCAGGAGAGCTAGCTTTTATCTTCCTTGAGCTATCTGCCTTTAGAGCGACAGATTTCTCCTTGGATGCAGACCTGCTTGTCTCTTCTTCAGCTTTTCTTGAGTTGATTTGCAGCTCGTAAGACATAAGCTTTCCGAACAGATTCTGCGGGTCCATCTCAGCTAACCTTCCAAACTCCCGAATGGCACATACCTTATTATCCCATTCCTTGGTTAGGGATCTTAAGAATTTGTCATTGAGTTCCCCGTTGGTGAAGACACGGCCATACACTCTTAGGCCATTTACTATCTTGAAGAAGTTCTCAAAGGTGTCAGCTATGGCTTCCTTATGACCTTGCCGGAAGGCTTCATACTTTTGATTCAGAAGGGATCTCCTATCATCCCTCACTTCTTCAGTGCCTTCCATTAGAGTCACAAGGGATTGCCACATCTCCTTGGCAGACTGGCAATGAATTAGATTCTGCAGCATTGAGTCGTCGACTGCACTTGCTATAATATTTTTAGCCTTCTTGTCCAGAGAGACAAGTGCAATCTCATCCTTGTCTAGATCCATCAGCTTCTTGGGAACTTGCTTGGTGGGATCTATGGTGGATGCAGTCATAGGAATATGGGGACCTTCTTCAACAATCATGAAGATCCGGGGATCTACTGCTTCCATGAAGAACTTTACTCTTTCCTTCCACATAGGAAAGTTGTTCTTGGTGCAGATAGGGAGTTTAGCAAAATCCTTGGTCTTACTCATGCTTGATACTTTTCAGAAAACAACTTAGAAGGATAAGATCAAGGTGTTAACCTTTTAACGATCAACCTCCCTCTGATACCAATTGAGAGGTCTAAGTTGTTAGCCTAAATCACCTAGAGGGGGGTGAATAGGTGAATTGCGTGTCAAATGCGGAATTAAAAACTAACACAGCAAATATCAAGCAATCACAGAAGACAAGAGATTTATAGTGGTTCCCCAATCTTGGGTACGTCCACTTTCCTCACCGATCTAGCAAATTACTAGACTCGGCTACTCCACTATCTCGGATTGAAAACAATCCTACACCTCGGAACCACGTTCCTACAAATCTCGATCCCAAAACGGATCTACAAAAACTCGGAAGACAAAACTTCCTACAAGTCTCGGAGAAGAATCTCCTACAATGAAATTTGGTTTGAATAAAAAAAATTAAAACAACAATCCCAGATCTGGATCTGTCTTCTTCTTTAGGAACTTCGGCTTGATCAGAAAATGTAGAAGACGACTAGAGAAATATCCACGAATCTGAGATCTAGAACCACCTCGATCAAGAAGGTAGATCTGGAATCTTCAAGGCTTGGCAAGATCGAGTGATTCTCTTTCTTCTGGATCGCTGGAGAAAAGATCGATGAAAACGAAGGTGGCGATCCAAACTTTTCTTCTTCTTCCGTGAACGGCAATGGCGGCGGCGTGAAATTAGGGTTCACGGAATTCCTCTTTCTTAAAAAGAATATTTCTGTAATAGCGCTTGAAAAGTCATTTCTGAAAAGACCTATTTATAGGTGGGTTCCAACGGTCATAACATTGATTAATGATGACACGTGGACCAATCAGAATTGACAGATTCAAAGTACTTATGATGAAAATGGACTTAGAAAAATTCAGGAGAAGTTGACTGCGATACTCGAGTAATGGAGGATATACACGAGTATGGAGAGATGGATTACTCGAGTAGCAAGAAGCAGTATACTCGAGTATAGAAAGAGAGAATTACAGGAGAGAAGAATGTATTACTCGAGTATCAAAAAATGGTATACTCGAGTATCAGAAGTGTATACTCGAGTAATAGAAAAGTATACTCGAGTATCAAGATGATATACTCGAGTATCAAAAGGCTAAACTCGAGTATCAGAAAATATACCTGAGAAACGTTTATATCAGAGTCAATTACTCGAGTATGGAAGAATTTACTCGAGTATCAAAAATCAATTACTCGAGTATGAACATACTTACTCGAGTATCAGAAGATATACTCGAGTATCAGAATATATACTCGAGTATCAGAATATATACTCGAGTATCAGAATATATACTCGAGTATCAGAAAACAAGTTACTCGAGTATAAACATACTTACTCGAGTATCAGAATATATACTCGAGTATCAGAATATATACTCGAGTATCAGAATATATACTCGAGTATCAGAAAACAAGTTACTCGAGTATAAACATACTTACTCGAGTATCAGAATATATACTCGAGTATCAGAATATATACTCGAGTATCAGAAAGCACTTACTCGAGTAAAAACATACTTACTCGAGTATCAGAATATATACTCGAGTATAAACATACTTACTCGAGTATCAGAATATATACTCGAGTATAAACATACTTACTCGAGTATCAGAATATATACTCGAGTATAAACATACTTACTCGAGTATCAGAATATATACTCGAGTATAAACATACTTACTCGAGTATCAGAATATATACTCGAGTATCAGAAAACACTTACTCGTGTATTACAAGGAAATACTCGAGTATAAAGGACTTAGGAAAATTCTAAGATGAAATTTGCTCCAATGCTTCTGTCCATCAGTCCAAGTGCATGAAGGAAGTGTATCCCAATAGAGAGGCTATACATGGGCCAACACTTTGGATCACACAATGAGGGATTACATTGTATGGTCCTGTGTTTGGTGACCCATTATAGACTGACATTGGTCTACACTTGGCAATTAGAACCTGCACACATACAACTTAAACACAGCATCAAATACACCTTAATTCATCTTAGTTCAAGGTCTGACCTCCTACAAATCTGAGGTATTGTGGAGACAGATCCCAACATCAGTGGATATGAACTCAAGACAGATCTTGTTCTTTTCCACACAATCTCTCAGGAAATGGTGCCGAATCTCAATGTGCTTCGTTCTAGAGTGGTGCACTGGATTTTGTGCAATTGAGATAGCACTTGTACTATCACACATGATCTTGGTGTTCTTGTGTGAGTAACCATAATCCACAAGCTAGTTTTAAATCCACAGGATCTGTGAACAACAACTGGCAACTGCAATATATTCAGCCTCTGCAGTTGAAGTTGAGACAGAAGCCTGCTTCTTACAGAACCAAGAGACCAATCTCTCTCCCAGGAACTGGCAAGTTCCTGAGTTGCTCTTCCTGTCAACTCTGCAACCAGCATAATCAGAATCAGAATATCCAATTAATTCAAATTCTGACTCAGCTGGGTACCAAAGTCCTAGATCTGGACATCCCTTTAGGTATCTCAGGATTCTCTTTAGAAGAATCAGATGAGATTCCTTGGGGTTGACCTGGAATCTAGCACAAAGGCATGTAGCAAACATTATATCAGGCCTACTTGCAGTTAGATATAATAGGAAACCAACAATGGCCCTATAATTCTTTTGATCAACTGGCTTGCCGTGATCATCAGAATCAATAACTACATTAGTAGCCATAGGTGTAGGCATTGCTGAAGCATCAGCCATCCCAAATTTCTTTACCAATTCCTTGGCATATTTGGATTGGGAGATGAAGATACCATCAGCATCTTGCTTAACTTGGAGACCAAGAAAGTAAGACAGCACACCCATGCTACTCATCTCAAACTTAGAGTGCATCAGGTCAGAGAACCTTTTGCAAAGTTTGGGATCAGTGGAGCCAAATATAATATCATCTACATACACCTGAACTAACATGATTGTGTCCTTGTGATGCTTGACGAAAAGGGTTCTATCAACTACTCCTCTAGTAAAGTTGTGCTCTAACAGGAAACTAGCTAGAGTCTCATACCAGGCTCTGGGAGCTTGCTTTAGTCCATAAAGAGCTTTCTGCAACTTAAAAACATGTGAGGGCTGAGTTGAAGAAACAAACCCTGGTGGTTGTTCAACAAACACCTCTTCCTTAAGCTCACCATTTAGGAATGCACTCTTGACATCCATTTGGAACACCTTAAACTTCATGTAGGCTGCATAGGCCAAGAAGATCCTTATTGCTTCTAGCCTTGCAACAGGAGCAAAGGTTTGGTCATAGTCTATACCTTCCTCCTGTCTGTAGCCCTGAGCTACAAGCATTGCTTTATTCCTTACTATAATTCCATTTGCATCTAACTTGTTTCTATACACCCACTTGGTGCCTATGATTAGTTGGCCTTTAGGTCTTGGAACCAAAGTCCAAACTTTACATCTCTCAAACTGATTGAGCTCCTCTTGCATTGCAATAATCCAGTGGGGATCTAGCTCTGCATCTTTAAAGGTGAGGGGCTCAACCTGTGAGAGAAAACAAGCATGTATCACATCCTGTCTTAATTGGTGTCTTGTTTGTACACCAGCTGATATGTCTCCAATCACTTGAGATGTGGGGTGATCTCTAAGTGTGACAATATCAGCAGGTGGGATGTGATCTTCAGCAACAGTTGGGATTAATTCCTCAGGAGGAATTTGATCTACTGTTGGTGGAACCACAACTGCTTCAGCAATGTCTTCATCACTGTCTGATTCAGTGGTCTGAAGAGTTGATAGTTGAAGAATTTCTTGAGGGGCATCAGGTACCTGCAATGAACTGGAGGAAGGAAAATTTTTTTTCTCCTTGTAAAACATCTGATGCTCATCAAATGACACATGCACAGATTCTTCAATCTTACAGGTTGATTTGTTATAAACCCTATAAGCTTTGCTTACTTGGGAATATCCAAGCATAATTCCCAATGAAGCTTTTGCTTCAAATTTTCTAATATATTCTTTATTATTATTATGAATATAAACAATACAGCCAAAAACTCTAAAATAGTTAATTTTAGGTTTCTTTCCTTTAAGCAACTCATAAGGAGTTTTACACTTAAGTTTGTGTATCAAACTTCTATTCAAGACATAATTGGCTGTACTAACAGCTTCTGCCCAATAGGAGAGAGGCATGTTAGCATCTGCCAACAATGTGCTAGCAGCTTCAATGAGTGTTCTATTTTTCCTTTCAACTGCCCCATTTTGTTGAGGAGTTCTAGGAGCTGAGAAGCTATGTTTGATACCTTCTCTCTCATAGAATTCTTGCATGAGAAGAGATTCAAACTCAGTACCATGATCACTTCTGATCAAGGCCACATGAGTAGAGTACTCAGTCTGCACACATAGTAGAAAGTCTGTAAGGGCTTTAAAGTTATCAGACTTAGTTCTCAAAAAGAAAACCCAACTGAACCTAGAGAAGTCATCTACAATTACTAAAGTGTAATACTTCCCTCCTAAACTCTGTACATTTATTGGGCCAAAAAGGTCCAAGTGTAATAAATACAGGATTCTAGGAGAATCACTCTTATTTACAGATTTAAAAGAGTTCTTGGTTTGCTTGCCTAGCTGACAAGCCTTGCATAGGCTCTCCTTCTTGTAGGGGCAAGAAGGTAAGCCTCTAACAAGGTTGTGTTTAGATAACCTAGATATATTTTTAAGGTTTACATGACTAAGCCTCTTATGCCACAAAGAATTATTATTAAGGGTTACTTCATTAAACAGGCAAATTTCAGAATGAGATGAATTGAAATCTACTAAATAGATATTGCCTATTCTAATACCTACTAAAACAACATTATTATTTAAAGTAATATTGCAAGAGAAGTTAGAAAATGAAACCTGGTAGCCAGCATCACATAGCTGGCTGACTGAGATCAAATTATGCTTCAGTCCATTGACATATGCAACTCTCTTGAAAGTAACTGCTCCAATTGTGATCTTGCCATAGCCTTCTGTCTGACCACAGCTGGAGTCTCCAAAGATAACCTTTGGGCCGAGCTTAGCTTTGTACTTTGACAGAAGATCTTTATTTCCTGTCATATGCTTAGAGCATCCACTATCCAAATACCACTTATTTTGAGTGATTGGATAGGCCTTCACCTGCAAGACAATTATTTAGACAGTGTGGACCCAGGTAACCTTGGGTCCCTTGTTTTTCACATAAGAAAAACTGGAAATGTATGAAAATGCAGGCTGAGGGTGATAACCTAGTGGGTGAGATCTCCTAGGTGGGATTCTCCATGCAGATGATGGGTCAACAAACCTAGGGTTTCTATATTCATTTAGGTTTCTATGATACTGGTTATGATTTTGAAAATCATGTTGAAATCGTCGATCGACGTTCGACGATGGGCGCTCAGATCGTCGAGCTTCGTTCGACCATTGAGCTTCCGATCATCGAGCGGCGTTCGACGCTCTTTGCATTTCTTTAAAGAATTTCTTTCTCTTTTCTCTCTTAGCTTTATTTAAGGTTTTATTAACTAGATTTACTTGCTCAGTATTCTTCATTCCACTAGCTGAAATGAAGTTTACTGGAGTTGAAAGATTATTTTTAAGTAGAACTGGGGGTTCACTGGGAGAAGCTCCTAAGCCTAGTTTATCATTACCTGACCTAGTGTTAGTCATGCTAATAATTTCTAACAGCTTAAGGCTTCTACCATTAAGTGATTCCTCTAATCTCTTAGACTTAGCTAACTCTATTTTAAGAAATTTAATTTCTTCACTACAAGTAGTGAGTTCTTCCTTTAACCTAACATTTTCAGAGGCTATTGATTCTGAGTCAGCTAACCTATTTCTAAGTTCTTTTATTTCCTTTTCAGAGCTAATCAAATCTAAGCATAAAGATTTAAAGTCTAATTTAAATTCTTCTGAAGTAAAATCATAAGAAGACAGTACCTCATCTTCTGTAGGCATCTCTTCATCAGAATCAGAACTCTCTACAGCAGAGTGGTTGCTACAGGCATCTATTGCCATCAGGCAAACTTCTTTTGCCTTCTTCTCTTCCTCATCCTCACTAGAGCTTGATGAGGAGGATTCTTCATCAGAATCACTCCAGGTTTCAGTAATGAAACCTCTCTCCTTCTTCTTGTTTTTGTAGGAGGATGGCTTGGAGTGCTTCCTGTGTTGTTCTTTTTCTTTTCTCTTTTCTTTGTTCTTCTCCTCTGGACACTCTGGCAAGATGTGTCCAGGCTTCCTGCAACCATAACAAATAATTTCTTTAGCAGGAGAGCGATCATACCTTGGTTTGTCTTCATAGCGTGAAGACTTCTTTCTGAACTCCTTTCTCCCCATCTTGAGAAACCTCTTGGCAAACAATGCCATTAGTTCCTCATTAGATTGGCTGCCTTCAGAAGCATCAGCAGCCTTAAGAGCTAGAGATTGCTCTTTTCTTGTTGGAGTGGGGGTCTTTGCTTCAGCTTCTGCTTCCCTTGTCTTCAGCACTTGCTCAAAAGACTTGAGCTTGCCGAGGAGGGCTTCAGTGGAGATCTCATTTGTACTTCTGGCTTCCTTGATGGGCCAGATCCTTAGATCCCATGTGCTAGGGAAGCACATAAGAATCTTATCATTGACCTCTGTCAATGATATGTCCTTGTCCAGGGTCCTCAGCTCATTGATGATTGAGCTGAGCCTGGTGTACATGGCTTCAACTGATTCAGCATCAGTTTTCTTGAAGTTCTCATACTGTGAGATCAGGTTGGACCTTCTGTCCTTCCTTTCATCAGCTGAACCAGCTACAATCTGGTTCAGTGTATCCCACATGGCCTTTGCTGAGGAGCAGTCAGCAACCTTCTGGAATACTTCATCAGACATTGTCTGAGCCAGTATGTTCATTGCCTTGGCATCTGCTATTTTGGCCTTCTTGTACTCATCATTGTAATCTGGATGAGGCACTGCACTCATATCAGATGATGAGGCAGAAGCAGCAGCAGGTGCTCTTGGGGGACCTGACAAAATAGAAGCAAAGATGCTTTCATTAATAGAATTCATATATAGTTTTATCCTTGCCTTCCAGATGCCAAACTTAGCTAAGTTGCATGCTGGAGGTCTGGTGCTGGAATAATCCTTGGACTGGGCCATGATAGTGAATATCTATAAGCTTTGGTATCTATCAGGATCTTGTGACTTAGGTGTTAGCCTATTCAGTCAGTCAACCTCCCTCTAATACCAATTGAAAGTGAGGGGATAGATACTACTCTAGAGGGGGGGTGAATAGAGTTATCAAATTTTGCACTTAGACAAAACTTAATGGTCTACCCAACTCCCTTGGAGTGAAGTGCGGAATAAAAGATTATAGATATTGATTTAACCTTAAAGCCTAACACAAGTGATGTGTACAAACTCAAGCTAACTGTAATTACAGTTAAGGCTTGGAAAACCTAATCAGCAACTAGCAATCCTAGTTATATCTATTCACAGCCACAATGCAGGAATTAAACAAGTGAATCCAGACGACACAAGGAAATTTATAGTGGTTCCCCAAACAACTTGGGTACGTCCACTCTTCTACCCACACGGTAGGAATCCACTCAGGTTTTTGATCAGGTGCCCTGCCACCAACAGGATCTGCTTCAGGTAGATCCAGAAACCCTTTAGACTTTTGATCAGGTGTCTAAAAACCAAGCACAGGTTTTTGATCAGGTGCCCTGCCACCAAGGGATACTTTTGAAGGGAGTAATAACCCTGTACAGGATGGGGAAGAAGGTTAAGATGTCTTCTCTATTTTACAATAGATTAGAGAAGCACAAAAACTTGCACTGAGCTAGAAAGCTCTAAAGAATCAAGGCTCCCCCTGGCTCAAAGATGTCCAGGTGAAGTCTTGCTTCAGTGCAGAAAACTCTTCAGAAAGTTCTGAAGGAAAAGCTACAAGAAGATACAAATAATAAAATAAAGATCTTCAAGCAGCTATCTTCTTCTTCTTCTTCTTCAAAGAAACTCTGAGTTTGAACTTCCTGAAAGCAAGAGGACTCAGGTTGAAGAAGAGTGGGAGATCTTAACACTTCTCAGTTAGATGGAAATTGCTGAGAGCAGAAAGCTTGATCTTGTTGAAGGCTTGAATGCTTGAAAAATATGTGTAACACTGGTTAGCTCTATGCTAGCTCGAATCCTTCTTCAAAGGGTCCTTTATATAACATCAGCAAGCAACGGATCTCTTCAGTTTGAATAATTTATCTTCTTCTGAGACTTGAGACCTGAGCTGTAAATATCAAGAAGACACAACAAACTCTGCAGCAGAAACATTCTATAAAAGGAATAACCCTTTCTCTAGGAAGCTGCAGGAAATAATTTGATAATAAAGTACTAGATAAAGTCATATCAGAAACAAACTCCTTATAGCAAAAAGAAGACTTTTCAGTCTAACGGCTATAAAGGGCTGACAGCAGATAAAGTAATTTATAATGTCAGCTAATAAGACAAACAACTTTATCTAAAAAGATTTGACTCAGGCAAAAAGAATGGAGCAGATATGCCTGGAAATATTATCATAATACTTAAAACAACGTGCCAGAAAATGTATTAATTAATTAAATATAATAAATAAATACAAAATACAAAGGCAGACAGAAAACGTCGAACGACCTTCGGAGATCGTCGACCGACGCACGGAGATCGTCGAACTATCGGACAGATAGTCGAACGATCCAGATAGTCGAACTATCAAAGGAGATAGTCGAACTATCACAGCAGATAGTCGAACTACCAGAAGATAGTCGAACTATCAGATAGTCGACCTATCAACAGATAGTCGAACTATCACGGCAAAACAGATAGTCGAGCTATCAATAGATAGTCGAGCTATCAGATAGTCGACCTATCAATCAGATAGTCGAACTATCAAGAACAAACAGATAGTCGAGCTATCAATAGATAGTCGAGCTATCAGAAACAAACAGATAGTCGATCTATCAACAGATAGTCGAACTATCAGATAGTCGAACTATCAAAGCAGATAGTCGAACTATCGAGCGAGAACAGATAGTCGACCTATCAACAGATAGTCGAACTATCAGATAGTCGACCTATCCAAGCAGATAGTCGAACTATCAAAGCACAAAGATAGTCGAACTATCAACCGATAGTCGAACTATCCTCGCAGACTGAAAGTCGAACAACTGATAGACGATCGTCGAGCAGTTAGTCGACGATAGTCGAGCGGCGTTCGACGATAGTCGAACGAACAAACAACTTAACCAAATTCTCAATCTGGAAAAGTGAGGACTCTACAGCTAGACTACTAACCATTGACCATAGATATTTCTTGGGTCAAGGAGCACAAAGGAGAGGACTAAACTCAAATCAAACTAGGGTACCAACAAAGAGAATAAGGTTTCTATCATTCCAAGTACCACTGTCCAATTAGTGAGTCAAGCCTGTCTGCCCTTTCAAAGTCAATGAAAATGAAGTCAAATATCCAGAATTGAAAAGGTTTGCCTCGCTCTGGTATGGGCAACTCAACGACTAAAGCAGTACGTGCTTTACAACACAGTTCTCCTCATCTCTAAGCAAGATCTACCCAAATATCTGTGCCAAAAGAAAGGAAGGCTAGCTAGATGGCAATTAATGCTTATAGAATATGACATCATTTCTGTTTCAGCAATCAAGGGGCAAGCTTTTTCGTAGGCAGCAAGCGGCTAGAAGGAAGGCATTTCTTAATCCCCAGGTTTAGGGTATGTTAAAGGCGATAGCGAAGAGAGAAAGACAGTAAATAGGAATTCTCTAGACTCTTGAACCCCTAGGCCTAGGAGCAATAGACTGAATAGGTAACGGCATCTGTCAAGTCAGTCACAAAGGAAGAAAAGCCAGGCGATAGCGAGCGGAGCGAAGTGTCTTTTCTAGTGGGTAAGGAAAAAGCGATGCGGCTTGGAGGAATCACTTGAGTTTGTAGTTGGAGGAGGGGCGGTGTTGATATAGAGATGGCCAGTCCATGAGTTTAAGAGCTAAGCGTAGTAGTCGTAAGGGAACAAAATCTTTCTTCTAAGAAGAAGAGAGTCGTAGATGCATTACGAATCTTCCGGATTGCAAAGACAAATAAGAAGACTTCGCTTCGCTCGCCTTGCCGACTCGGAAGGGAAGTGAATCATCAATTCTCTTATATAAGAGACTAGGTAAGAGGTCAACTTAGATTAGTGATTCCTTTTTTCCTGACCTAAGGGCAGTTGTTGACTCGAATGGAAGTAAGGCATCCATAATCAGTAGCAAAAGTTAGGGTATGTAAAGGCTCTCCTTGTAAAGATAGTAAAGAGAAGGGGGCAAGACGGACTCGTTGTTCATCGTATTACCACATGTCGAAGTGTGCCAGGTGTTGCTTTGGCCCATCAAAATGAACTGAGGCGGGCCCTAAAGGAAAAGGAACCTGGTCATGCATGGTAGGGCCTATCGGTCTCTTGAACCAGTTGCTTTACTTTAGCAGCGAGATAGGTGTCTATGATCTTCTGTCTTTGCTCTATGAATTTCGCACGTCTCCAACTAGTCGAGCCTCTTCACACCCGAGTCATCGTCAATTGGGTGGCCCCGGTCGATCGTCGACAAGCGCTCATGCCTTTAGCTTCTGGTTTCTCTCGACTAACTATTCAACTTCTGGATTTCAAGATCAAGAAAAGTTGAAGAAAGAGTTCCTTTTCCATTTCACAAAGAAGGAAGCTTTCAAGGACCTAACATCTTTCACTGGGTGTTATAACTAGCCCATATGGGTTTCCCCTTTTTAGTAGCCACATCACCACCATCAACTGCTACCCCATCAGCTCCTGGCTCTGTGTCACATCTACTTTGCCTTTTCTTACCATCACTAATTGACGTTACTGGGTTTGTCCTGGAGATCAATGCCTGAAGCATCTCATTCTGGCTGAAATGAAAGTCCTGGTCCTTAGATTGAGATATAGAGAGTTACTTCCACATAATTCACTTATGAGTTAGTCGCCATAAACACTTTTTTTTACTTTTTGCTTTCTTTTCGGATAGTTCCGTTAGTGTAGGCTTACGGACCTCCTTGCCTTGAATTTCTCTTTCAGATCATTTAGGCATCTCAGGGTATAACATTAGAAATCCTTCACACAAAAGAATCATCTTAGGGCGATCAGATTCGCTCAAAATGAAAAAAGTGCCCCCTTGGCAGGTCACTCCAGGCTATACCGGACCCGAGCGTACTTGGGACACCCCAACAGGCTTAGGAAGCATACCTTTCGGAAGGGCCTTAAAACCTGAAACTTGGAAGCTTTTCAAAAAGAAGGTTGAAGAAGCAGGTAACCCTTGACATAGAAGATATAATAGCACCAGTCAAGCTCACATCATCACACACAAGATGGAAGGAACGAAAGATTGATCTGCTGCTCCAAAAGGGGAAGCGCTGGTAAACAAACTCTTTTGCGAGCGGGATTCTGTCGCCGATCGGTTATGATTATAAAGTGGCTAATCGAACTGATGCGCCTCTGAAAGCAGCGTACTTCGCAATGCATCCCATACCATAACCGAAAACAACCATTTTCCGTACTGAGTGAGGTTCCATCTTGTTTTTCCGTCAGAGAAAACTTTTGATGGATGGAGTGAAGCAGCTCATTCCATTTAGAAGTATGAGTCAGAAGAAAGGGCATAGACAGAATGAGACTCATCAGGAAGAACTTGATTGGATAAAGCATCCGAGTTCGCGGATTCATCTGTTGAAGCATACCATACCCTGAACTGAAGCCACAGCCGAAGAATAGAAAGAGTGGATGGTTGGCGTAAATCCGGCTAGAACAGATTCATCAACAGACATCGTCCGTCCTTTTTGTTAGAGAAGGTTCGCTTCTGCACATAACAGAAAAGAAATCCATATGCAAGGAAAGGGTTCCATTCGCGTCATTTCTCGGACTCAACTGACGACCTTCAATAAGCCCAGTTCCGGGATTGGAAAAAGGGAAAGAGAGCAGGGGTTGTGCGACAATCCAATCCTTCAGAAAGCTAAAAGCTCTATCAAAATAGACAATAGAAAAAGGGCCGCATGAGAATTTCTCAGCTCTCTCGCTTTCCACGGGAATACGATAGGGCACGAGTTCGTAGGCCTGGCTTGGGTACATGGCGATACGACTCTTTCATGGAGAGCTGCTACTATGCTATAAGCCTTATGTATGGCTTTCTTTCAAACCTTTTTTTCTCCACCCCTTCCAAGTCAAAGTAAAAACAGCACTGAGACACTTTCACGATTTCGGACATGTTAGGAGAACCTGCTCTTAGACCGTTATCTCGATATGGTTTCCCGCTGGTTGACGGAATGGGTACAAATCAAGGTTGCATAGCAAAAAATGGCATAAGGGAGGGCATTCGATGATGTTTGCCTCGCATCAGTCGTCGATAGCGGTGAGAGAGTCAGTATAGACTGAGGAAATCCCCTGAATAAGGTGTTGCAGTTGAGTTATCCTTACTCTATTCACCTTTTAGCTTAGCGGGCTAGACTTCTGGATTCAATTCTTTTTTAGTGAATACCAAGCCAAAAGGCCACTTGACCGGAGTTGCGTGAGCCAGTGAAGGCACTCGATGGATTAGAATCAGTTCTTTATCGCGCTAAGCCAAGCCCCTGACCTGATCCGTCTAGCCGAAGAAGGGCTTATCAGTAGGAATTGGATATAGAGCACTTTTGGCATAAATAGACTTCTTTCAGTACGGGTTAGAACCTTCGCTATCGCTCGCCTCGGTGGATTTTTTTGAATAAACTAGTTTCGTAGCCGGAAGCAAGGAGTCATAATTCGGTTGGGAGCAGAGGTAGAATCGAACTAAGAAGATTCGGAGTGATGAAAATCGAACTCAAAAGCAACTTACCAATCCAGCAACCATTGGAACTAGATATGGTAGATCCGGGAGACTTCCTCTTTTCACGACTAAGTCGAAAAGAGATATCTGTCGATTGGATAGTCAATGTGGGACCTTCAAGCAGGTTAGAATCCGGTTTGGTAGCAGCTTACCAAGATCATACTTTGAATTGGAATCTGAAATAGCAGACGATCTGCCGACATCTGGATTGAGAAGGAGTTGGTATGGTCAGGTTCAATAGAATAAGGCTGAACAGGAGAGGGCCGCCCGTAAGGGTGAGCATATAGAAATAGGCGAAGCAACTACTATGAAAATCAGTGGCCGATAGGCGAAGCCCTTGCGCCTACCCGAAGATAGAATAGCGACGAATGGCCCCAAAGGGGATGAGCATAT
Source organism: Platanthera zijinensis (assembly GCA_039513925.1). Classification (NCBI taxonomy): domain Eukaryota; kingdom Viridiplantae; phylum Streptophyta; class Magnoliopsida; order Asparagales; family Orchidaceae; genus Platanthera; species Platanthera zijinensis. The sequence goes on from CM077088.1 coordinate 145,226,833, forward strand.
ATATAGAAATAGAAATAGGCGATGGAGGTGAGCTTACTTACTTAGCAACTATGAGCGAAGACGTGAGCTTGATTTGAGAATCAAAGAAAGGCGCTAGTAAAAGGAAAGAATCGTAGTTCATGAGGGGCAGCTCATCGGCTCACCGATCAGAACCCGTCCAGCCTTCCCTAACTCATAACTCATCGTCTTGTCTTAAAGCCGGGAATTTCAATCTCAATCTAGATAAAATGAGTAAATGAGCCGTAAATTCGGCGGAACAGAAATCCATGTTGGGGATAGAACCATAGGTCCCTCTCTATCTGAAAATAGGGAATCCCGGCAGAGTTTTTAGACAGATCAAGGTTGAATCTACTCTCGTATCGGGTCATTCAATCTCTCTCACTCCCAGGGTTGAGCTCCCGACTAGAGGGAGGGGGGCAAGTCCAGACTCGTCAACAGTACCAAGCCCTGCAGGAGCAGTAAGCACAGAGGCGCATTCTACCTTTAGTATGTCCAGGAAAAAGAAGAGAAATGCAAGACTACTTTCCAATTTGTCAAGAAAAGCAGAGGACCCATCCCATCCTACCCTACCCCCGGAGGGGTCAGGGGAAGGGTAATACAGGCCCTCCGGTTGAATTTGTGTATTCTCTCTCAAATCTCAAATGAATATCGTGACGCTCGTGCTTCTTCGCTAAAGCTCGCCTCTGACGCTGTGTAAGCTTAAAGAATAGGTAGTCATGTGATGAGTGAGATTGGCAGTCCAAGAGAATCTTCATGCTTTTAGAACAAGACGTGAGTAGATAGAGACTTTCTCTTTCGAGGTCCGGAAGTTCGATATCGAGATCAGAGCTTGTAGCTCAATGGCTAGGCCTGAACTAGCTTTCCGATTCCGTCCGAGGGGGTGTTTTGAATATTAGTGAGTCGAGTGATCCCTACGGATCACCTCTCGAGCCTCACCGCTACTCTTTACTCGCAAGACGCGCTTGACTCACCATAGAATATAGAATAGATCGAGGGGGTTCGAACTCCCATTGCCTGCTTGTCAGGCTAGATTCCATCCGATCGCAAAAGACACCAGACTTCTTTCTTCTTCTATGCAAGTAGTTTTTTCTATATGAGTTCCCTGGCGGTCTCACGCTTGTAGCTTAGGAAGAATAACTATCTATGTTTTTTTGGAAGCAAAAGTGTCTCTAAAAGAAGGCATTCTCGTTTCTCAACGTACGAAGAACTGAAAGCACATGAAGAAAATAATCCAGAGTAGCACTTATAGGACCCCGTTGCAATGGCAACAGAGTCAGGTAAATAGAGATCAAATTGACAAGTTTGTTTTCGAGAGTAGCACTAGGTAGCATCATTTTCAATCGAGAGTAGCTTAGTGTGCGCGGCGAGGTCGAAAAAAGGAGATCTCTGAAGACCTGAGGGATTGTATGACCACCAGTTTCATGGTTTGCTAGCTAGGCGCTCGGGGAATGCTTCCTTGTCTCTTTCTTCCTTAGTCCGGGTCCAATAGCAAGTAGTGGGAGCGGGCCAGGAGCGGCTTCTTTCTTTCCAGTTTGTAAGGGCCGCTTGAAAGCAAGGCAAGGGATAAAGCCAGTCAAAGGAGCCACTGGTGATGCTTATGCTTCAAAGGCTGATGTTTTCCCAGGGAGTGTAAGCTCTAAGAGCATGGGATGTGCGTCCCGGTATCCTTATAGCCAGGTAGCCAGGAAGTGTAAGTAAGTTCCACCCTGGTAAGGAAGTAGGGAAGTGCTTCCTGTTTAGAGGAATTTCCCGCTATCTTTGCAGCTTGTTAGCTTGACAATTTTTGCTGTTCCTACATTAGAAGGTGGGGGTTTGAGTCTATCAAATTTTCTCTAGCCTTTAGCCTGGTCTTATATGTTATATTCCATCCCGCACTTTCTAAGCCCTACAAGGGGGCATTCCGAAAGAAATGTCTTGGTTCTGGTACTTCTTGGTAATTGAAGAGATATGTTCATATAGCCTCATATAGCCCCATATAGAATAGTAAAGATTTTTTCCCGCAAAGAAGGATAGCCCAACTGCGGGGATACAGTGTACTGTATTGGTTCAGAATGTTAGATGAGACTGGGAAAAGCTAGAACTAGAATCATTCCAGGCCAGTGAGGATAGGCGGGATGGATGTGCGACTCATGCCCTTGGGTCTGCCACGGTGTAAGGACGAGGAAGCTTGGCCCATTAATTGCGTCTTCTAATGAAGAACCAAGTCGATGTCGTTAGGGTTGGCGCTGGTAATTGCTTCTATTCATTATGTTTATGTGGAGGAAATCCAGTCTTTATATAAGATATATTGTGATGAGGTTCGTTAGCTGGGCCCCTCATCCACCTAGACCAAGGGGGGGAACTCTTTTTCTTTTCTAGTCCAACTCAAAAAAGAAAGATGGTGGGGAAAGTGACTTCTATCTCTTACCTTCCTTGAGAAAATTCACGTTGAGAGTCTTTGAAGTGGAAGCAAGAAGCACGACAAGATGGCTAACCCACTTCTTCTTTGAAGTCGAGCCTTGCACTTCCGTTCATATCTTCCTTTCCTATAACCCTGCCTTTTTTGTTTGACACTTGCTTGCTCTAGAATCCGGGATGCTGTCACCTTCCCGGAAGAGTTGATATTGAAGAGCTTGCTTTCAACAGTAGATTCGCCTAAAGACCGAAAGAACTAGAACGAAACTCTAGTGATAGTTACCTTCCTAGTAAAAAGACTGTCTCAGGCACTTCTTTCTTGTGATTGTGGCGGGCATGCCCTTGATCTCATTGTATGGAGGCTGAAGATTGGGGTTCTGATATATGCATCGCTCATTTTTGAATGGTAAACGAGGTCTGGGGCTCATTCCTTCAGCTTAAGGCACTACCAAAAGAAAGACCAAAGGCTAGCACGTGTCAGGTGATGACGACGCCGTAGTACTGGAATCTGGAGTGGCCAATTCCATAGAATAATGCATTCGATTGATTGCCTCTGATCAGAGTCCTTGAGTTTGTCGTTAATAGTTTTGCTTCTGAAGAGAAACAAAGATTCCACCCTTCCTCACAGGAGTGATAACCAGATTCAGGACATTTTGAAATGAGAAGAAATAAGGAGGTTCAAAAACTCTGTCGAATCCCCTCTAATAAGAGTAAGCCGGGATAAATGAATTCTGTGATAGTTTCATTCAGCCTACCCTCCTAACCTCTCCTTTTAGTCGAGCCTCTTCTCCCCTTCGTCACTATCGTGACTCAGCACCTTTGGAGCCTTCGCCTATTTCTATATGCTCATCGACCCTTACGGGTCCCCTCTCGCTATTGCTCGAGCCGCTCCTTCTCAGTCGCTCCTCTCCTTAAGTAAAAAAAAGAAGATCATACATGATCGGTCGATCGAGATAGGAACCATTGCATGGATAGGGAAAGAGGGGAATGGTCTCCGCTGGTCGTCTGTCTTGTTCTTGTGTCAAGTCCCGGTAATCAGTAAAGGAATCGTTTGGCTTGTTTCGGGTCAATCCATCCCTTGGTTTCGGGGTCTTGTCAACATGGGCACTGCGCACACGTCATATCTCGTTGCTGGCTCTCCCCGAATCACCCACAGATTTTCCTTGAAATTCCTGCTTTCTCGGACCAAGTGGAACTTTCTCCGTTATTGAGGTAATGAATAGTGTCATCCATCTGACGAGCCTAGTCTTCGTCTCGCCCTGCTTTGCTTCCACCTTTCTATAGGGTACATTGAAAGGTCTTCTAGGTCTTCAAAATGGATAATTGGGAGTTCTTCGCGCGCTAGGAAGTAGTACCAGCCAGTTGCCCCTTTCTATTGTTTTCATAAGAGAAAGGGTGATAGTAAAAACAAAACAATGAAGTTCAGGAGCGACTGAGAAGGAGCGAAAGCCGCTCGAGCGATAGCGATTCTAGCAGAAGAAAAGAAAGAATCTTGACTCTACTGAAGAGTAGAAAAAGCTGATTCTGAATTGTCTTTCTTGGCCGAAGGCTTGTATCCATGCGCTTCATATTAGCCTGGAGTTCGCTCCCAGCAATATAGCCATCCCTACCCTATCACGTCAATCCCACAAGCCTATTATACATTCTCGTTCAATCACGGCGGGGGAGCAAGTCCAAATAGAAAAACTCACATTGGGTTTAGGGATAATCAGGATCGAACTGATGACTTCCACCACGTCAAGGTGACTCTCTACCGCTGAGTTATATCCCTTCCCGGTCCCATCGAGAAATAGAACAAACTAATCTCCTAAGACAAAGGGTCGATAAACTAAACACCACTATTCACGAACAACTTGGAGCCGGGCCTTCTTTTCGCACTATTATGTTATGGATAGTCAAATAATGGTAAAAATTGGATTCCATTGCCAACTGCTCCTATCGAAAATAGGATTGACTACGGATTCGAGCCATAGCACATGATTTCCGTACGATTTTCCCGATCTAAATCGAACAGGTTTTACAAGAAGAAGATTTTTTTAAGCATGCTCTATTCGAGACTGGTAGGAGAAGAATCAACTCGGTATTGTAAAAAAAAGAGGGGAAGCAGAACCAAGTCAAGCGCCAAGGATCTTACTACCATTTCCGAAGGAACTGGATTTGCTTTTCCATTTCCATTCCAGAGTTCCTATGTGTTTCCATGCCCTTTTCTTAGGAACACATACAAGAAAAAAGGATAACGGTAACCCCACCATGAACTACTTCATTTTCATTTATGAATTGAATAGTAATAGAAAGACATGTCCTACCGAGACAGAATTTGTCACTTGTTATCCTCTTGCCTAGCAGGCAAATTTTGACCCCCGTGGAAAGACTGATTCATTCGGATCGACATGAGGGCCCATCTCTATTGCATTGCCAGAATCCATGTTGTATATTTGAAGAAGTTGACCTCCTTGCTTCTCTCATGGTACAACCCTCTTCCCGCGGAGCCCCCTTTCTCCTCGGTCCACATAGACAAAATGTAGGACTAGTGCCAATAGTTCATCACGGAAGAAAGGACTCGCCGAGCCGGGATCACTAACTAAGACTAAAATACTAAAACTCATACTATAAGACAAATATAACTAATCTAATTAGAAAGAATTCTAATATAATAATACATAATAGAAAAGAACTGTCTTTTCTATATACTTTCCCTGGTTCCGTTGCTACCGCGGCCCTTACGCAATCGATTGGATCATATAGATATCCCTTCAACACAACATAGGTCATCGAAAGGATCTCGGACGACTCACCAAAGCACGAAAGCCAGGATCTTTCAGAAAATGGATTCCTATTTGAAGAGTGCATAACCGCATGGATAAGCTCACACTAACCCATCTATTTTGGATCCAATTTGGGATTTTAGAGGGATCAGGAAGGAATTGGAATGGTTGAATATCGATTCATACAGAAGAAAAGGTTCTCTATTGATTCAAACGCTATACCTATGGGATATTGGGATATAGGGATAGAGGAGGAGGAAAACCCGAAGATTTCACAAAGAAGAATCTTCTCCTTTGATCATAAATGGAAAGTGTTCAATTGGAACATGAAAATGTGAATGAATTGGTCTGAGTTACTCTTCGGGACGGAGTGGAAGAAGGGAGGAGATTCTCGAACGAAGAAAAGGATCCAATTACTTCGAAAGAATTGAACGAGGAGCCGTATGAGGTGAAAATCTCATGTACGGTTCTGTAGAGTGACAGTAATCCTCGCTCTTGGCTATTAGAAACTCGAACTTCTTATGGCTACTATTAGCAACTCGAACAGGAAGATTCTCTGAAGTGAAGGGCTTCCACTCAACTCGTGCTTCTCGAACAGGAAGATTCTGTGCTTCTTGAACAGGAGGATTCTCTGAAGGAAGAAGGGCTAGGGCTTCGACTCGTGTTTCTCGAACAGGAAGATTCTCTGAAGTGATTCAACTCGTGCTTCGCACTCTTTCTTTTCATGTACAGCCCCTTTCTCTTCTGATTCTTCTTATTCCCAGGTAGTTCTATCTGAAACCGGTTCACCTTCTTCTTCTATTTCTTTAGACCATGTAGGTAGTTCTATAACCCGGTAGTTCCATCCCAGGTAGTAGAAAGCTAAGCACTGGCCGGGTCAGCACCGGTTCACGTTCACCTTCTTCTTCTTTAGCTTGTAAAGTAAAGGCAAGGCCGATGCAAGTTTGAATTTGAAGGGATTGGGATTCCCGCTTCTCAAATATCCAGCCAGGCTAGGTCAAAGTGCGCCTTGAACCTACGAAAAGGTCCCCAGCCATGAAATCAATCATCCATTTCCGATCCGAGCGAACCCTAGCCCCCTGCCACTGTTTGCGATGGTAACTAGACTATCTCTTTCATATTGCATTTCTTTTCCAAGACAAAGAAGTCAGGCACGCAGCCAATTCAATAGCATTCTCCGAACAGTAAGCGTAATCTCTTCGAGCCCATAATTCGCGGGATATCGGAGATTTCTTCCTCCCCTTCGTATCGTCACGTGGATTAAGGCAGTGAAAGGTGCATGTCGTATGCGCGGATTCGCTTCCTATGAGATTGATATGATAGATGGTTGTTCCTTTCGTGCAACCCTGCTCTCTTGTCTTGCCTTGCATAGGCCTCCTATTCTCCGTACTCAAACCGATTGAAGAAATCTTCGATTGCCAACTCAAAGCAAAGGTCAGTTCATTCCCCGCTTTCTAAGGCAGAGCAGATATGTGGGAAGACGTTGAAGCGGGTTTCAAAACCATACCATTTCCTTGATACTTGTCTACTTGACTGGGCTCGTTGAATGGTAGAATGCTCGTCTCCGGGAGCTGGTTCACCTTGTTGTGGTTGGTGGTGATCGGAGGAAGGAGTAGAAAGACTTGGAAGAGCAAGCAAAGATGAATAAGATGTCAGGCCTTCTTGAGAAAGACAACTTGCATTTTCATGTGAAGTTCAGGCGAATTTCGAAGTGCTATTGAGTTCCCTTGCATGGGCAAGGGAAGAAATGCCATCGGTCAGTCCGAGTGTGAGTTTGTTCCAGTCTTTCGGAAGAAAGGCGAGCAAGACAGCGTTAGTGCATTGATGCCATTCATTCGCTTTGACTGGTATAGAATCCGCTCTCCGCTCCTAGTCTTAGTTAGCTCTCCTAGCTGCACATTCAAAATGATTCTATAAGAGTCTGACATCAGTAAATCATCCGATTTTCACAAGCATGGAGGGTTCTGCATCAGAATGAAAAGCATTAGCAGGGAACCATTATTCCTTCACCTATTTCTATATGCTCACCCCCCCCCAAAGGGGCTCTTCATCGCTATCGCGACTCACCAACGTAGTACCCTTCACATTCAAAAAATAGTTTGCATTAGCCGGCGGCACTGGTCTTCTAAGACGGATACTGGACTTCCTTACTTGACGAGGACACCCTAGCTAGATTCCACCTCCCAGGGGTGCAAATTTTGAATGAAGACCCGGTAGCTGTAGCAAAGGAGGAAGGCGTAGAGGCTATGCCTGATCTCCGGAGATGGAACCACTTCTTACCCGGGCCCTTATATAGTGTCAAACCCTGCCCTACAAGGACATGAAATGAAAAAGCTTCATGCCCTTCCCCATAGGCAAGATGTCTCAATTCCACACTTCCCTTACCCAGCTTGAAGTTCGGTTACTTGCTTCGGGGCAATCCGTTTCTTATCTAAGACACCTCTTTTACTAGACTATTAACAACTTCCTCTCTTTCAATATTCTATATCTGTCTCGCCTGCCGAATCCTGAATTTCGCCTTAGCCTGGGTATGAATCCCATGCCCCATCCACCGCGGAGTCAGTCAATAGAATAGCTTCGTATTCCATAGCAGCCTACTGTAAGATCCCCCTTTTTTTCTTTTCAAACACCGGGGTCTTAGCCCAGAACTGCCGCTTTGCGGTGGCACCGACTCACGGGAAGGCCGCCACTACAAAACGCCAATTCTGCCGGCCCTTTTCGATCGCAGAATAGTAGCATAATAAAGTAAAAGCAAGTCCACAATAACCATATGTAAATAAATAAATCTCCACGAAGGGAGAGTCCACAATAATAATAATAATCAGAGTACAAAAGGAGGGCTTGTGCCCAGTACATCATATCCTCACTACAAGTCACTCGCGGAAGAAAAACTAAAACTAAGCGTCACCGTAACTGTCACCGAACCGAGAGCACCCAAGCTAGACTGGCTCATCTCCACCGACTCCGTACCCTGCGGGTGCTTCCTCCTTTTCGGCCTGCCGTCGCCGCCTCGCAATCCACGTCTGCGTCTACGTCTTCGGCCTCTTAGCTGCTGAGCTGGTGGGATCCCACCCATCAAGGGACATTTTACCCGTGTATGTCCTGGCTGGTGACAATGGTAACAAGGTCGCGGGGTCAACTCCGTCAGAAGCTGCAAAATCCGTGACCCTCCCATATAGTACACCTAAAATGTTGTGGTTTGAAAACCGTTAGTCATAAAGACTAAGCCCTATCACCCCCTACCCCTTCCCCCATGGCTCCTAGGTACCGAGCGGAGAGGAAGAAAGGGAAGGACATGATGGTGGAGATTAAACCAAGAAAACAGATGGCAGCGGAACTAATCTAGCAGTATACAATAAAAACGGTAATAACAGAAAGTAGGAAATGTAACCTTAACTTATATGTGAAAGCGCATAAGCTAAGGGATCTTTAGTAGGGCTCCCATCGTATAGAGTGTCTCATACCACTTATACGTTGGGGTGTCGGTTGTCAAACAGCAAGGAATGGCAAGTAAGTGAAAATACAAGAAATATAACCATTGATTTATAGGGATTACCCCTATAGACCAAGGGGTCGTTTTGCGAGGCCTATCGTATAAAATGTCCCATACCATTTTATACGTTAGGTGGCATGTTTATGCTATGGCACACAATTATGTGAAATGCACAAGCAAGTGCAACACACCCACACGACTCTATGCGCACAGACCTTTAGTTCCCCCTGTTCGGGCGGCTAGCTTCACCCCCAGGAACCTCCGTTGTGGCAAACGGAGACAGTGAGTCGGGCCCCCCCACTCCTAGGCGGGTAACCACACTACCAGGCCTAGCCCTTCCGTACGCCCCTAGAAGAACACAACCTAGAGTATCCGCGTACTTGTGCTGGATGTACCCACCAGGCTTTCTTTGGCTAAGTGTCCCACACCGCCGAGTCAACGTACCGCTGTCGGTGTGATTGATCGCCTAGTACCGATGACCCACCGCTTTTATGCACATGCAATCATGACAGTTTTATAAGTACAAGTTCTCAAGTTACCGAGCCTCCAGCTCTCTAGGCTACCAAGCATATACCAAGTCCCCGAGCATCCCGCTCCTTGGACTTCCCATTCCATACCAAGTCCCCGAGTATCCAGCTCCCCGGACTTCCCAATCACAAACCTGACCATAGACTTAACTAGTAGGCCCTTAGCCCACGGACCTACACTACCTATCCTGACTTCCAATAATGAACTTAATCGTAGCTTGCCCTAACCAACCAGCAACTACCAAAATTCCATTTCCCAAGTTCATTATTACTCTAGTTCAGTTTCCGTGGTTTTACTATATGCAGACCATCCTAAGCTATATGAGGTACACAAAGGGAGGTACTCCAAATTGTCTTCCAAATCTCCTATAATATTTACTGGAGGTCTACCATATCATAATTTGTCTAAATCCAGAAACTTATAACTTTCTTAATTAATCTGATATATATTTAATTTTCCCAAAGGATGGGCCATGGGTCATTTTAAACATGAACTACTTGATCCTCCTAAGTAATGGCCACCCAAAAATCATGATCATTAAATAACAGCAAGATAACCTCAAATACAAATTTTCAGAATTTATCAGAAAGTATTTAGCCTCTAATTAATTTATCCAGTATAATCACGTTAATCCTACGTAAAGAAGGAAGTACTGAAATTACTCATCGGAAAATTATAGAAAAATTACTAATCAGTAATATGATATAGAAAAGATCTTTGTGCAAAGAATCATAACTTTACCAGCTTGCTAGACACCATTATAGATTTAATCAAACATTCAAGGTAAACCATACTTAATGAAGCAAGCCTTAGAATTAAACTTCAAAAAAATCCCATAAAAATTCATAGAGATTTAAAATCATAATAAACGTTCTCTGCCTAAATTTCATCAATTTCCAGGAAGTATTTATTCCATAATAAATTTTCTAAGCAAATCATACAAGATACTAAATCGTTAATGAAGTATCCAAAATAATGATCTTAAAATTCATAGAAAAATCTCCAGAGCTTGTACCATCCCTATAATCCACTCTATCCAAATCTCATCACTTTTCAATGTGATTTAGTGTCATTTCCTATCCCTATAAGTTTTGCACCCTAAACTAGGGTTAGGTTTTTAGGTATCCCAACTATCTCCAAATCTACTAAGATTTTATCCAGAGAACTACAATGGCCCTATGGTCCTCTTCACCAAATTTCAAGTCAATCCAGGGTCATTTGACCCCATGACCTTCACAAGCCACCAAAATCCATCCTTAGGGTTTGGCTTTGGTTCTTAGGGCAAACTTACCCCGATCCACCTCAAACTCTATGAGGGGGTGCTAGAGAATATTACTAGCCAGTGATAAAAATCTCAGCCTCTGTTGAGGTTATCTGACCACTCGAATCTCAAAAGTGCACCTTTAACCTAAGACCCCTTATTAGGGAAAAACTTATGTTTATTCATTTCTAATCCAAACCATCTCCAAATGAGATGAAAAATTATACAGAACCTTATGGTGAAACCAGGGACCACTCACCAAAATTTGGGAGGGCTTGGAAATTGTTTAGCCATCTAATTAAATTAAGCTAGGATTATTGAATTTTTCTAAAAACTATAGAAAAATATTTCCCAAAAATCCTAATTTTTGGATGGTACCTAGATATAGGTAAGATTAGGCCACACCCCAAATTTCAAGTCATTGTGATGACTGGATTTGAGTGGAGAATTTTTTTAAGGTCAGGACAACCCTATGGGTAGACCTCACCAAATTGAGTGCTGAGGTCTATCCCGTGGTCCAAAATGCTTCAAACAAATTTTAAAATTACCTAGACTCAAAGAGCTACAATATTGTTGTTGACCATTTTTCCTGTAGGAGGGTCTAGATATTTTTCCCAAATTATTTAAAGTGACAGATATTTTCATTCAGAAATTGTTTTAAAAATAGAATCTAATTTCATGGTACTGTTCATCTTCTTCTACAGCCCGAAACCAGAGCCCTGAAAACTTATTTTCCTGTAGCTTTTCCAAATCTATTTCCCGGCCATCCAGCCATATCCCTGGCCGGCCACCACCACCACCTCTGTTGGGGTGAGGGCTACCGTCGGGCGGCGGCACGGCCGCCGGAGAGGCGGTTTCCGGCGAACCCGCCACCATGAAATTTTTGGAAAAACATGGAAACGCTCACCCGAGCCGGCTCTTTTGAGCCCGATATCTCTCCTAATGATTTCTAAGATCTGTCCATAGAAGAAAGAGTAGAGGAGGACCTTATTCGCGGTTTAAAGGCGTGATGGATGTCAGACTGTCATGGCGTGGTGGTGGCATCGCCGGAATTCTTCTACAGCACAGTAGGAGGCTCGAAACTTCAGGTAAGGGCTGGGAAACTTCATCCTTGAACCTAAGGGGCCTTTTTAAAGCAATGAAAAGGAGGGAGGGGAAAGGTCTAACGCTTATTGTTGGTACCCTAGTTTGATTTGAGTTTAGTCTTGTCTTTGTTAGTCCCTTGACCCAAGAAATATCTATGGTCAATGGTTAGAAGTCTAGCTGTAGAGTCCTCACTTTTCCAGATTGAGAATTTGGTTAAGTAGTTTTTTCGTTCGACTATAGTCGAACGCCGCTCGACTATCGTCTATCGGCTGATCGACGATCGTCTATCAGTTGGTCGACGCTTTGTCTGCGTTGATAGTTCGACTATCTGTTGATAGTTCGACTATCTGCTTGGCGAGGTAGTTCGACTATCTGTTCTGATAGATCGACTATCTGATAGTTCGACTATTTGTTGATAGGTCGACTATCTGTTCCGCTTTGATAGTTCGACTATCTGTTGATAGATCGACTATCTGTTTCGTCTTGATAGTTCGACTATCTGTTGATAGTTCGACTATCTGTTGTCTTTGATAGTTCGACTATCTGTCCTGATAGTTCGACTATCTGATAGTTCGACTATCTGCTGATAGATCGACTATCTGGTTTGGTTTGATAGTTCGACTATCTGTTGATATATCGACTATCTGTTTTCTGAGGTAGGTCGACTATCTGCCTGATAGGTCGACTATCTCTGTGCGCTTGATAGTTCGACTATCTGTCCAAGATAGATCGACTATCTGATAGTTCGACTATCTGCTCTGATAGTTCGACTATCTGCCGGGGTAGTTCGACTATCTTCTTCGATAGGTCGACTATCTGGATCGTTCGACTATCTGCCCGATAGTTCGATGATCTCCGTGCGTCGTTCGACGATCTTCGAGGGTCGTTCGACGCTTTCTGTCTGCCTTTATATTTTGTATTTATTTATTATATTTAATTAATTAATACATTTTCTGGCACATTGTTTTAAGCTGTATGATAAAATTACCAGGCAATATTTGCTCCATCTCTTTTGCCTGAGTCAAATCTTTTTAAGATAAAGTTGTTTGTCTTATTAGCTGTCATTATAAATTACTTTATCTGTTGTCAGCCCTTTATAGCCGTTAGACTGAAAAGTCTTCTTTTTGCTATAAAGAGTATTTTTCTGATGAGACTTTATTTAGTCCTTCTGTTATTTGATTTGAGCCTGCAGCTTCTTAGAAAGAGGTTTACTCCTTTTATAGAATGTTTTGCTGCAGAGATGGTTGTGTCTTCTTGATATTTACAGCCCAGGTCTCAAGGCTCAGAAGAAGACAAATAATTCAAATGGAAGAGAGCCGTTGCTTGCTGCTGTTATATAAAGGACCCTTTGAAGAAGGATTCAAGCTAGCTAATAGCTAACCAGTTGTTCATTCAAGCTTTCAAGCCTTCATCAAGAAAAAGCTTTCTGCTCTCAGCAATTTCCATCTAACTGAGAAGTGTTAAGATCTTCATCTCTTCTTCACCTGAGTTCTCCTGCTTTCAGGAAGTTCAAACTCAGAGTTCCTTTGAAGAAGAAGAAGAAGAAGATAGCTGCTTGAAGATCTTTGATTTTATTATTTACTTTCTTCCTGTAGCTTTTCCTTCAGAACTTTTTGAAGAGTTTTCTGCACTGAAGCAAGACTTCACCTGGACATCTTTGAGCCAGGGGGAGCCTTGATTCTTTAGAGCATTCTAGCTCAGTGCAAGTTTTTGTGCTTCTCTAATCTTTGTAAAATAGAGAAGACATCTTAACTTTCTTCCCCCTCCTGTACAGGGTTATTACTCCCTTCAAAAGTATCCCTTGGTGGCAGGGCACCTGATCAAAAACCTGTGCTTGGTTTTTAGACACCTGATCAAAAGTCTAAAGGGTTTCTGGATCTACCTGAAGCAGATCCTGTTGGTGGCAGGGCACCTGATCAAAAACCTGAGTGGATTCCTACCGTGTGGGTAGAAGAGTGGACGTACCCAAGTTGTTTGGGGAACCACTATAAATTTCCTTGTGTCGTCTGGATTCTCTTGTTTAATTCATGTATTGTGGCTGTGATTAGATATAACTAGGTTGCTAGTTGCTGATTAGGTTTTCCAAGCCTTAACTGTAATTACAGTTAGCTTGAGTTTGTACACATCACTTGTGTTAGGTTATAGGGTTAACTTTATATCTATAATCTTTTCATTCCGCACTTCACTCCAAGGGAGTTGGGTAGACTATTAAGTTTTGTCTGTGCAAAATTTGATAACTCTATTCACCCCCCCTCTAGAGTAGTATTTATCCCTTCACTTTCAATTGGTATCAGAGGGAGGTTGACTGACTGTATAGGCTAACACCTAAGTCACAAGATCCTGATAGATACCAAGAGCTTATAGATATTCACTATCATGGCTCAGTCCATGGATTATTCTAGCACCAGACCTCCAGCATGCAACTTAGCTAAGTTTGGCATCTAGAAGGCAAGGATTAAATTATATATGAACTCTATTGATGAAAGCATTTTTGCTTCTATTTTGTCAGGTCCCCCAAGAGCACCTGCTGCTGCTTCTGCCTCATCATCTAATATGAGTGCAGTGCCTCCTCCAGATTACAATGATGAATACAAGAAGGCCAAAATAGCAGATGCCAAGGCAATGAACATACTGGCTCAGACAATGTCTGATGAGGTGTTCCAGAAGGTGGCTGACTGCTCCTCAGCAAAGGCCATGTGGGACACACTGAACCAGATTGTAGCTGGTTCAGCTGATGAAAGGAAGGACAGAAGGTCCAACCTGATCTCACAGTATGAGAACTTCAAGAAAACTGATGCTGAATCAGTTGAAGCTATGTACACCAGGCTCAGCTCAATCATCAATGAGCTGAGGACCCTGGACAAGGACATATCATTGACAGAGGTCAATGATAAGATTCTTATGTGCTTCCCTAGCACATGGGATCTAAGAATCTGGCCCATCAAGGAAGCCAGAAGTACTAATGAGATCTCAACTGAAGCTCTCCTCGGCAAGCTCAAGTCTTTTGAGCAAGTGCTGAAGACCAGAGAAGCAGAAGCTGAAGCCAAGACCCCCACTCCAACAAGAAAAGAGCAGTCTCTAGCTCTTAAGGCTGCAGATGTTTCTGAAGGCAGCCAATCTAATGAGGAACTTATGGCATTGTTTGCCAAGAGGTTTCTCAAGATGGGGAGAAAGGAGTTCAGAAAGAAGTCTTCACGCTATGAAGACAAACCAAGGTATGATCGCTCTCCCGCTAAAGAAATTATTTGTTATGGTTGCAGGAAGCCTGGACATATCTTGCCAGAATGTCCAGAGGAGAAGAACAAAGAAAAGAGAAAAGAAAAAGAACAACACAGGAAGCACTCCAAGCCATCCTCCTACAAAAACAAGAAGAAGGAGAGAGGTTTCATTGCTGAAACCTGGAGTGATTCTGATGAAGAATCCTCCTCATCAAGCTCTAGTGAAGATGAGGAAGAGAAGAAGGCAAAAGAAGTTTGCCTAATGGCAATAGATGCCTGCAGCAACCACTCTGCTGCAGAGAGCTCTGATTCTGATGAAGAGATGCCTACAGAAGATGAGGTACTCTCTTCTTATGATTTTACTTCAGAAGAATTTAAATTAGAATTTAAATCTTTATGTTTAGATTTAATTAGCTCAGAAAAGGAAATAAAAGAACTTAGAAATAGGTTAGCTGACTCAGAATCAATAGCTACTAAAAACATTAGGTTAAAGGAAGATCTCACTACTTGTAGTGAAGAAATTAAATTTCTTAAAATAGAGTTAGCTAAGTCTAAGAGATTAGAAGAATCCCTTAATGGTAGAAGCCTTAAGTTGTTAGAAATTACCAGCATGACTAACACTAGGTCAGGTAATGATAAACTAGGCTTAGGAGCTTCTCCCAGTGAACCCCCGGTCCTTCTTAAAAATAATCTTTCAACTCCAGTGAACTTCATTTCAGCTAGTGGAAAGAAGAACACTGAGCAAGTAAATCTGGTTAATAAAACCTTAAATAAAGCTAAGAGAGAAAAGAGAAAGAAGTTCTTTAAAGAAATGCAAAGAGCGTCGAACGCCGCTCGACGATCGGAAGCTCCATGGTCGAACGAAGCTCGACGATCTGAGCGCCCATCGTCGAACGTCGATCGACGATTTCAACATGATTTTCAAAATCATAATCAATTCCATAGAAACCTAAATGAGAATAGAAACCCTAGGTTTGTTGACCCATCATCTGCATGGAGAATCCCACCTAGGAGATCTCACTCACTAGGTTATCACCCTCAGCCTGCATTCTCATATATTTCCAGTTTTTCTTATGTGAAAAACAAGGGACCCAAGGTTACCTGGGTCCACTCTGTCTAAATAATTGTCTTGCAGGTGAAGGCCTATCCAATCACTCAAAACAAGTGATATTTGGATAGTGGATGCTCTAAGCATATGACAGGAAATAAAGATCTTCTGTCAAAGTTCAAAGCTAAGCTCGGCCCAAAGGTTATCTTTGGAGACTCCAGCTGTGGTCAGACAGAAGGCTATGGCAAGATCACAATTGGAGCAGTTACTTTCAAGAGAGTTGCATATGTCAATGGACTAAAGCATAATTTGATTTTAGTCAGCCAGCTATGTGATGCTGGCTACCAGGTTTCATTTTTTAACTCTTCTTGCAATATTACTTTAAATAATAATATTGTTTTAATAGGCATTAGAATAGGTAACATTTACTTAGTAGATTTCAATTCATCTCATTCTGAAATCTGCTTGTTTAATGAAGTAACCCTTAATAATAATTCCCTATGGCATAAGAGGCTTAGCCATGTAAACCTTAAAAATATATCTAGGTTATCTAAACACAACCTTGTTAGAGGTTTACCTCCTTGCCTCTACAAGAAGGAGAGCCTATGCAAGGCTTGTCAGCTAGGCAAGCAAACCAAGAATTCTTTTAAATCTGTAAATAAAAGTGATTCTCCTAGAATCCTGTATTTATTACATTTGGACCTTTTTGGCCCAATAAATGTACAGAGTTTAGGAGGGAAGTATTACACTTTAGTAATTGTAGATGACTTCTCTAGGTTCAGTTGGGTTTTCTTTTTGAGAACTAAGTCTGATAACTTCAAAGCCCTTACAGACTTTCTATTATGTGTGCAGACTGAGTACTCTACTCATGTGGCCTTGATCAGAAGTGATCATGGTACTGAGTTTGACTCTCTTCTCATGCAAGAATTCTGTGAGAGAGAAGGTATCAAACATAGCTTCTCAGCTCCTAGAACTCCCCAACAAAATGGGGTAGTTAAAAGGAAGAATAGAACACTCATTGAAGCTGCTAGTACATTGTTGGCAGATGCTAACATGCCTCTATCCTATTGGGCAGAAGCTGTTAGTACAGCCAACTATGTCTTGAATAGAAGTTTGATACACAAACTTAAGTGTAAAACTCCTTATGAGTTGCTTAAAGGAAAGAAACCAAAAATTAATTACTTTAGAGTTTTTGGCTGTATTGTTTATATTCATAATAATAATAAAGAATATATTAGAAAATTTGAAGCAAAAGCTTCAATGGGAATCATGCTTGGATATTCCCAAGTAAGCAAAGCTTATAGGGTTTATAACAAGTCTACCTATAAAATTGAAGAATCTGTGCATGTGACTTTTGATGAGTCTCAGATGTTTTACAAGGAGAAGGAAAATTCTCCTTCCTCCAGTTCTTTGCAGGTACCTGATGTCCCTCAAGAAATTCTTCAACTTTCAACTCTTCAGATCACTAAATCAGACAGTGATGAAGACATTGCTGAAGCAATTGTTGTTCCACCAACAGTAGATCAAATTCCTCCTGAGGAATTAATCCCAACTGTTGCTGAAGATCACATCCCACCTGCTGATATTGTCACACTTAGAGATCACCCCACATCTCAAGTGATTGGAGACATATCAGCTGGTGTACAAACAAGACACCAATTAAGACAGGATGTGATGCACGCTTGTTTCCTCTCACAGGTTGAGCCCCTCACCTTTAAAGATGCAGAGCTAGATCCCCACTGGATCATTGCAATGCAAGAGGAGCTCAATCAGTTTGAGAGATGTAAAGTTTGGACTTTGGTTCCAAGACCTAAAGGCCAACTGATCATAGTCACCAAGTGGGTGTATAGAAACAAGCTGGATGCAAATGGAATTATAGTAAGGAATAAAGCTAGGCTTGTAGCTCAGGGATACAGACAGGAGGAAGGTATAGACTATGACCAAACCTTTGCTCCTGTTGCAAGGCTAGAAGCAATAAGGATATTTTTGGCCTATGCAGCCTACATGAAGTTTAAGGTGTTCCAAATGGATGTCAAAAGTGCATTCCTAAATGGTGAGCTTAAGGAAGAGGTGTTTGTTGAACAACCACCAGGGTTTGTTTCATCAACTCAGCCGTCTCATGTGTTTAAGTTACAGAAAGCTCTTTATGGACTAAAGCAAGCTCCTAGAGCCTGGTATGAGACTCTAGCTAGTTTCCTGTTAGAGCACAACTTTACTAGGGGAGTAGTTGATAGAACCCTTTTCGTCAAGCATCACAAGGACACAATCCTGTTAGTTCAGGTGTATGTAGTTGATATTATTTTTGGCTCCACTGATCCCAAACTGTGCAAAAAGTTTTCCAACTTAATGCTTTACAAGTTTGAGATGAGTAGCATGGGTGTGCTGTCTTACTTTCTTGGTCTCCAAGTTAAGCAAGATGCTGATGGTATCTTCATCTCCCAATCCAAATATGCCAAGGAATTGGTAAAGAAATTTGGGATGGCTGATGCTTCAGCAATGCCTACACCCATGGCTACTAATGTAGTTATTGATTCTGATGATCACGGCAAGCCAGTTGATCAAAAGAATTATAGGGCCATTGTTGGTTCCCTATTATATCTAACTGCAAGTAGGCCAGATATAATGTTTGCTACATGCCTTTGTGCTAGATTCCAGGTCAACCCCAAGGAATCTCATCTGATTCTTCTAAAGAGAATCCTGAGATACCTGAAGGGATGTCCAAATCTAGGACTTTGGTACCCAGCTGAGTCAGAATTTGAATTAATTGGATATTCTGATTCTGATTATGCTGGTTGCAGAGTTGACAGGAAGAGCACCTCAGGAACTTGCCAGTTCCTGGGAGAGAGATTGGTCTCTTGGTTCTGTAAGAAGCAGGCTTCTGTCTCAACTTCAACTGCAGAGGCTGAATATATAGCAGCTGCCAGTTGTTGTTCACAGATCCTGTGGATTCAAAACCAGCTTGTGGATTATGGTTACTCACACAAGAACACCAAAATCATGTGTGATAGTACTAGTGCTATCTCAATTGCACAAAATCCAGTGCACCACTCTAGAACGAAGCACATTGAGATTCGGCACCATTTCCTGAGAGATTGTGTGGAAAAGAACAAGATTTGTCTTGAGTTCATATCCACTGAGTTTCAGAGAGGTGATATATTCACCAAGCCTTTAGAAGAACAGAAGCATCTGTTCTTTTTAGTTCAACTAGGCATGATCAATGGACGAGACTAAGTGTGACTATATCTGCCTATGTTGAAATCTGCTTGAAGATCGTCGAACGATGATCGAAGATCGTCGAACGGATTAAGCCTATCGTCGACCTCTGGTTAATGATAGCTTATATGTTTGAAGATCGTCGACCGGCATTCGAAGATCGTCGAACAGGTTGAGCTTATCGTCGATCTCTGAACGACGACAGCTTGTTGTTTGAGAAGCCAGAAATAGTCGAACGATGGCTCGACTACTCTGCTTCTGAGCCGATCGTCGAACGGCCGATCGACTATCGGGTCTAGTATCTTTTTAATAGATCGACTATTTCCGGTCTAATATAAAGCCGATAGTCGACCTAGGTTAAAAGATCTTTTGTTTTATCGTCGACGGAGCGTGGCTTTTCGCATTCTGCCTTCCCGCTTGCGATTTTCTGCCGCTTCGTCTCCTTCGTCTTCGCCGTCCTTCTCGCGCTTCTCCAGCAATCCATGGCGGTCTCTCCAGCAGTTCTAGCAGTTGTGAAGTTTGATGCAGGATTTAGTGTTGATTTCGACGCATTCAGCAGCTGCGATGCAGGAATCGTAGAAGTTCTACAGCTGTGCCGGGATCAGGGATTAGAGAGGTTAATGTCATCAAGGATTAAGATAAACATCCCAGAAATCAAGGAATGGGCTTTCACGTCGTCTTCCACAGACGATTCGATGACTGGTACCATCGGCGGAGAAGAGGTAATCCTAACTCCGGCCATTTTGTCTGATGTTTTTGGATTAGTTAATGGTGAAGAGGATTATGAGCAAGATGCTCAGGAATTCGGAAGAATGTTAGTTGAGCTGGGACATGCTTAGGGCATTCCCACGAAGCTGCTCAAAGTAAATTTCCCCTTCAAGATCAAGTTTCTTGCTGAGCTGGTAGGAAAAGTGCTCCTCGGTAAGCACTCTGCCCACGACAATATCACAAGGCAACAATTCGCACTAATGTGTGCGATTGTTAATCGGAAAAGGATAGATTGGGCAGCAGTTGTGTTTGATTTAATAAGGAAAAAGACTGGTAAGAAGGAAGTCACCCTAGGAAGGGTCATTGGAATCTTCCTAAAGGAAAAGTACCCCCAGCTGCTGAGTTCAACCGCAACAACAATCAACGCAAGCAAGAAGATGGATCCCAACCTGTTCTCTAAATGGAAGAGAACTTTTGTGAAACCTGCTCCAGCAACATCTGAGGACACCAGGACTGAATCAGTCACTCCTCACCTTGTCGAAGCTGGCTCAGCTCTTCCCTCCTCCTCTTCTGCTTTGCTGTCTGCCTCAGTTGAAGTACCATCAACTTCAGCTGAAGTACGACCTTCTCCATCTTCTGCTCCAGAAACAACCACGGTTGTTCCTCTTTCCCCTCCAGCTTCTCCTCTTCCTGCACATCAGACTAGGATATCTGCTCCTAGCTTTGATTTGTTAGGATCTGAGAGAATTCCTACTCCTCCTTTGTCTCCCATTCATTCCCCAGTTAATTCCCCAATTAACTCTCCAGCTCCATCTCCTATTCAATCCCCTGTCCACACCATTCTTCATCCCAGCACTACTACCATATCTGCTGCAGCTCCATCCACTTCACATCCATCATCATTTGAGATTACTCCTGAACTCATCTCCCGCATTGTGGAGTTGATTACCCCCTCAATCAAGACCATGATTGAAGAGGCAATCGCTCCCCTTGTATCCTCCATTGATATCTTAACTGCCTCCATCAAATCTCTCTCAAAATCTGCTGAGCCATCTTCCTCAAGGGGCCTGGTTTCAGTCTCCACTGAAATCAGGCTGGGGGAGATGTTCTATGAAGATGCCTCAGAACCTCCTGCCTCCCTTCTAGCTATAACAGATACAGTCATGACAGCCCTGGAAGAGTCTGCTCCAGCTGAGAAAGAAATAGTTCCAGTGTTATCTGATAAGGAAATAGCTGATGGAATCATGTTATCTGAAATTGCAGTAAAAGTCTGCCTAGAAGATCTCACCACTCCTGTGGTTGCTAGATTCCTAGAAGGAATTATAACTTCATATCTAGATGAATCATGGGAGATGGTCAAGTATGAAGGTAACTCATTCATCCATTTTGTTGATGAGTCAATTAATTTGTTAGTTTGTGAATTCCTGGAAGGAATGATCTCTGTTTATTTAGCAGATCTGTATTCATAATTCTACAGATGTTATTAGAGAAGATTTATCTGCTCAGATAATAGTAATTGTCTCAGAGGCTGCCCCAAGTGTTCCTGATATCCAAGTAGATCCTGAATTGGAATCTTTTTTAGATGATAGAGAAGATGAGTCTGAGAATCAAGATGAAGCCAAAGATGACACTCCTATTCTGAGTGTGGAAGAAGTTCAAGCAAGAGCTGCCTGGGATCTAAGAGTACAGTCTTTGTTGAAAGAGAAAGAAAAAGAGCTGCAAATTGAAAAGTCAACCATTTGGGATGATTCACCAGGGTTGGACTTAGATTCCCTTCTGGCTCTAGATGCCATGGAAGAGGAAAGAGAGAAATCAGATCTGAAGCTTAAAGAAAAGGCTATTTCAGAAGCCTATGATCCTTATGAAAATCCTCCCTCATCTCATTCTGATGATGAAGAGGATTCTGATGTTTCTGAGAAATCAAGGAAAAAGAAAGCTGCTTCAAAGAAAAGGAAAGCTGCTGCTCCTCCTCCTCCCAGTAAAGACAATGATACTCCTTATTATATTTTGAAGGGCATTGACCCTAAGTCAAAGGAATTTCAGCACTGGATGTGGTTTTCAAAGAATCAGCAGAAAGAGAGGAAAAGATCTAAAAGATATGATAGTCCTGTCTCAAGATGGACTCCCAGAGGTCCTCCTCCTCCTCCAGGTGCAGGAGCGTCTGGTAATCTTTCTGCCAATCCTGCTGCCTCTTCTGCAAGATCTGCCTCCTTTCAGCATCAATCAAGGAAAAGCTCTCACAGCTCTTATGGAAAGTCTCATTCTGGCAGTCAAATGCATGAAGCAGAAGTGAAAGAACAAGTTAAGGAGGGTGTGCATCTAATGCCAACTTTTTCACCTCCTCCCTCTCCTAAGAGAAAGGTTTCAACTGCTGCACCAGTTCAGTCTGAGAAAACTGTTTCAAAAGGTAAATAGTTTACTTTGTTTTAAAATTTCTAGCAAGAACCTTTTGCTAAGTTTGCTTCCAATGTCTTATCTAGTTATTCAAGATAAAATAGCTGATGCTGCTCCTCCTGAGCCTGTTTATGAAAATCCTGAGCTTGATCCTAACTTTAGGATGGCTCGCTTTCAAGAACTAGTTGGAGCAGCTCAAATAAGAAAAGCTAGAGCAGAAGGAAAAGATACGACTGGTCTAACTACCATGTCTGCTTACAGAAAGAAAGAGTTTGAAAAGTTCCAGGTTAATCCTGAGATTTTTGATCCATCAAAATATATGGAAAAGCATCCTGAAGCAGTAGTCCCAAGAGCTGCAGAATTGAAGATCATTGGTGCGCAGGACCTGAAGCTGTCAAAGAAAGAATCTGATGATCCTCTAAGGAAAATCTCTTTTGTTTCCAGCTCTTCTGTATCTAAGCCTGACTCTGTTGATCCATAGTTTGATTAACTGCTGTGCTATATTTGTTTATCTGTTTGATAATCTGCTAGTTAATTGTTAACTATTTACTGTATTATTTTATTGCTCTTTAGCTAGCTTTATGTTTTAGATGTTGAGAGACTTAACTCAAATAGGGGGAGATTGTTGGTACCCTAGTTTGATTTGAGTTTAGTCTTGTCTTTGTTAGTCCCTTGACCCAAGAAATATCTATGGTCAATGGTTAGAAGTCTAGCTGTAGAGTCCTCACTTTTCCAGATTGAGAATTTGGTTAAGTAGTTTTTTCGTTCGACTATAGTCGAACGCCGCTCGACTATCGTCTATCGGCTGATCGACGATCGTCTATCAGTTGGTCGACGCTTTGTCTGCGTTGATAGTTCGACTATCTGTTGATAGTTCGACTATTTGCTTGGCGAGGTAGTTCGACTATCTGTTCTGATAGATCGACTATCTGATAGTTCGACTATTTGTTGATAGGTCGACTATCTGTTCCGCTTTGATAGTTCGACTATCTGTTGATAGATCGACTATCTGTTTCGTCTTGATAGTTCGACTATCTGTTGATAGTTCGACTATCTGTTGTCTTTGATAGTTCGACTATCTGTCCTGATAGTTCGACTATCTGATAGTTCGACTATCTGCTGATAGATCGACTATCTGGTTTGGTTTGATAGTTCGACTATCTGTTGATATATCGACTATCTGTTTTCTGAGGTAGGTCGACTATCTGCCTGATAGGTCGACTATCTCTGTGCGCTTGATAGTTCGACTATCTGTCCAAGATAGATCGACTATCTGATAGTTCGACTATCTGCTCTGATAGTTCGAATATCTGCCGGGGTAGTTCGACTATTTTCTTCGATAGGTCGACTATCTGGATCGTTCGACTATCTGCCCGATAGTTCGACGATCTCCGTGCGTCGTTCGATGATCTTCGAGGGTCGTTCGACGCTTTCTGTCTGCCTTTATATTTTGTATTTATTTATTATATTTAATTAATTAATACATTTTCTGGCACATTGTTTTAAGCTGTATGATAAAATTACCAGGCAATATTTGCTCCATCTCTTTTGCCTGAGTCAAATCTTTTTAAGATAAAGTTGTTTGTCTTATTAGCTGTCATTATAAATTACTTTATCTGTTGTCAGCCCTTTATAGCCGTTAGACTGAAAAGTCTTCTTTTTGCTATAAAGAGTATTTTTCTGATGAGACTTTATTTAGTCCTTCTGTTATTTGATTTGAGCCTGCAGCTTCTTAGAAAGAGGTTTACTCCTTTTATAGAATGTTTTGCTGCAGAGATGGTTGTGTCTTCTTGATATTTACTGCCCAGGTCTCAAGGCTCAGAAGAAGACAAATAATTCAAATGGAAGAGAGCCGTTGCTTGCTGCTGTTATATAAAGGACCCTTTGAAGAAGGATTCAAGCTAGCTAATAGCTAACCAGTTGTTCATTCAAGCTTTCAAGCCTTCATCAAGAAAAAGCTTTCTGCTCTCAGCAATTTCCATCTAACTGAGAAGTGTTAAGATCTTCATCTCTTCTTCACCTGAGTTCTCCTGCTTTCAGGAAGTTCAAACTCAGAGTTCCTTTGAAGAAGAAGAAGAAGAAGATAGCTGCTTGAAGATCTTTGATTTTATTATTTACTTTCTTCCTGTAGCTTTTCCTTCAGAACTTTCTGAAGAGTTTTCTGCACTGAAGCAAGACTTCACCTGGACATCTTTGAGCCAGGGGGAGCCTTGATTCTTTAGAGCATTCTAGCTCAGTGCAAGTTTTTGTGCTTCTCTAATCTTTGTAAAATAGAGAAGACATCTTAACTTTCTTCCCCCTCCTATACAGGGTTATTACTCCCTTCAAAAGTATCCCTTGGTGGCAGGGCACCTGATCAAAAACCTGTGCTTGGTTTTTAGACACCTGATCAAAAGTCTAAAGGGTTTCTGGATCTACCTGAAGCAGATCCTGTTGGTGGCAGGGCACCTGATCAAAAACCTGAGTGGATTCCTACCGTGTGGGTAGAAGAGTGGACGTACCCAAGTTGTTTGGGGAACCACTATAAATTTCCTTGTGTCGTCTGGATTCTCTTGTTTAATTCATGTATTGTGGCTGTGATTAGATATAACTAGGTTGTTAGTTGCTGATTAGGTTTTCCAAGCCTTAATTGTAATTACAGTTAGCTTGAGTTTGTACACATCACTTGTGTTGGGTTATAGGGTTAACTTTATATCTATAATCTTTTCATTCCGCACTTCACTCCAAGGGAGTTGGGTAGACTATTAAGTTTTGTCTGTGCAAAATTTGATAACTCTATTCACCCCCCCCCCCTCTAGAGTAGTATCTATCCCTTCACTTTCACATATGGCCATTAATGTTTCGCTTAATAACGTTTCGGTTATGATGTTGGGAAGAGGAAAAGGTGGAAGATGAATTGGCTGATCCAGGTGGTGATTTCCTATTGGACCTCACTCTCTCATTCTATTAAATAATTAAAGACAGAAACGGCTAATAAATATTCCTACTGTTCATTCCATAATCAGAGTTGATTAAGACGTCGGTTACCGAGATTTAAAATCTGGCTGACGTTTCGGCCTTGGTCACGGGCGTGACACATAGGTCACGGGCGTGACAGGCCCGAATGGACCGTCGAACTGAGGTCGACAATCGTCGAAGGGTGGTCACGCCCTAGGTCACGGGCGTGACACATGGGTCACGGGCGTGACAGGCCCGGGTGGCCAATTCTGGGTTCGACGACCGTCGAACTGAGGTCGACGATCGTCGAAGGGTGGTCACGCCCTAGGTCACGGTCATGACACATAGGTCACGGGCGTGACAGCCCTGGGCGGCCAATTCTGGGTTCGACGACCGTCGAACTGAGGTCGACAATCATCGAAGGGTGGTCACGCCCTAGGTCACGGGCGACACATGGGTCACGGGCGTGACAGGCCCGGGTGGCCAATTCTGGGTTCGACGACCGTCGAGCTGAGGTCGACGATCGTCGAAGGAGTCACGCCCTAGGTCACGGGCGTGACGGGTCGGTCACGGGCGTGAACAACCCGTGACCCGAAATCTTGGTCAATTTATTTCAATTTTTTTTTTGGGCTTCCTAGGGTTCTGTCACAACCAACCGACTCCTAGGGGTCTAGCCGGAAATGGGATGTTACAATTCCCAATAAACAAAACAAAGATTTCGTCCCCGAAATCAAGGTTAAGCCTACGGGGCTCCAAACCGGAGAAAAAGGCTTGTAATATCCCATGAGAGTTGAAAGATCTACATCTCTGCGTTACGTTTGCATTGAGCGATTTTGATTCCAAAACCAGTTCGTCCAATTGATATGGTGTATATCCCAATAAACAAAGGATTAGCCCCTATTCTTGAAATTTCAGTCTTATTGGTTTAAAATAGGAACGCAAATTGATTGTCCAGAGGGGTTGTGAGGTATACCTGACTGAAAATTCCCGGTTATTTTTTTTTTTGCCGCATCAAGTCCTGTGGCTCCTATGTACGCTCCTCCTGCCCAAGGTTGTTCCACATAACCTTGACTAATGGAACCTTCTTCCGTTGCAAGACCCGCACTGCCGTGTCATCGATCCTGATCGGATCCAAATGAACTGACCGGTCAGAAGCTACCGATCTATTTGTGGTAAAAATCTGCTGCTCTGGGCGTCATAATACTTAGCCTGTCTACTCTGCGCTTCTAACATCTGTCTCTGATTGGTCTCATCTGAGCCTCGGCGTCTTCAACAAAATCCGATCCAACCGCCTTTGGATCCTCGTCCTGAATCCAAGAAAGCGGGGTCCTTCATCTCCTTCCATACAAGGCCTCGTAAGGCGCCATCCTAATGCTGGAGTGGTAGCTGTTGTTATAGGATAACTTGATCAAGGGTAGGGGCTTCTCCCATGGTTCCCCTGTGGCCCAAAATGCATAGCCTCAGAAGATCTTCTAGCGTCCGATTGGTGCGTTCTATCTGCCCATCCGTATGGGGATGGAATGCGGTGCTGAAGGTCAATCGCGTGTCTAAATGAGCACGCACGGATCTCCACTCCCTGGAAGTGAACCAGCCATCCTGATCCGACACGATTGTCTTGGGCACCCCGTGGTATCGAACAAACTGCTCCACAAATCTCCGCACTAGTACCCCCCACAGAGTCATCCTTCTTGATCGGAATGAATCTGACCACTTTCGTCAACCGATCGACGATGACCCAAGTCGAGTCGTTTCTCGTCCGTGATCGGGGAAGTCCATGAATAAAATCCATCGCGATGTCCTCAAATTTCCACTCCGGGGGTACATGTTCTGAGATACATCATCCTTCTGATGATACAACCTAGCGATTAAATCTTTACCTTCTCAGATATCCCGAATCTTGTTACCCGTCACCTAATTTCACGTGATAATAGTTAATTCTCGAAATCATTCCCTCTTATTACCATGTCATTGTCTTGGTAACGCTACGGGTCATCATTCCAAACATGTTTGTTACGCCACTTTCCCTAAACTAGGTCCAAGGGAACCCAAGCCAATACTAATTTGCCCAATAAACAAGAGTTTAGCCCCCAATAAATAAAAGATCAGCCCCTACCTATCTTGGGCTAAGTATTTTGATATTACCCTATTACATCTATCCTAGCTGGGTACACAACCTCTAGGGCATCAATCTTCGACTTGGGGTTCCACCCTGAAACTCGTTAATATACTCCATACTTTAAACCCTCTGAGTCACATTTGCGACAACCTTATCTGTGTCAAAATGTTCCCAATCCCAAATGGGTATCTTCCGAACTTGAATTCCTATCCGACCCTCAGTGTTTGTCTCGGTGGTTGCCTCTAAGTAATTTCATTACCGGTGTTGAGGGTTAAGACTACTTGTCTTTTACCATTCTGTTAATGTATTATTGGTCTCAATTCTCCTTAAAGTAGTATACCTCTTTGAGTAATCCTTGATTGGGATAGTAGGGACACCTGAGTTTACGTCTTAGGTAGTCATCCTCGTGCTAAACTCCTCCTTTATTCTCATTGGGTATCTCTGCACCTTAACCAAGTTCATACCCGTTGTCTATTTTGGACTAGGACATACTATAAATTGTCATGGTTAGTCACGAGTCCTAGTTGGTTGAGTCTAAATCGTTGGTTAGAGGATGATAAGATGAGATCTTCGCAGGCGGAGGTGTTCCCTGCTAGGGGCAGGGTAGGCCACAGGCTACAAAGAAGGATTCCAATTAACGAAGAAGTGGACTTCACATGTGATTTCCCTTATGGGCACACCACTGCTTAGTTTGTCCCCAAACTAAACTCGAGCAGGGGTGACCCAGGGTTAGTGGACAGCTACTTTTCCGATCGAGGTCTGCTCTGATACCACTTGTAAGACCCCCTTTTTTTTCTTTTCAAACACCGGGGTCTTAGCCCAGAACTGCCGCTTTGCAGTGGCACCGACTCACGGGAAGGCCGCCACTACAAAACGCCAATTCTGCCGGCCCTTTTTGATCGCATAATAGTAGCATAATAAAGTAAAAGCAATTCCACAGTAACCACATGTAAATAAATAAATCTCCACGAAGGGAGAGTCCACAATAATAATAATAATCAGAGTACAAAAGGAGGGCTTGTGCCCAGTACATCATATCCTCACTACAAGTCACTCGCGGAAGCAAAACTAAAACTAAGCATCACCGTAACTGTCACTGAATCGAGAGCACCCAAGATAGACTGGCCCATCTCCACCGACTCCGTACCCTGCGGGTGCTTCCTCCTTTTCGGCCTACCGTCGCCGCCTCGCAATCCACGTCTGCGTCTGCGTCTTTGGCCTCTTGGCTGCTGAGCTGGTGGGATCCCACCCATCAAGGGGCATTTGACTGGTGTATGTCCTGGCTGGTGACAATGGTAACACGGTCGCGGGGTCAACTCCGTCAGAAGCTGCAAAATCCGTGACCCTCCCATATGGTACACCTAAAATGTTGTGGTTCGAAAACCGTTAGTCATAAAGACTAAACCCTATCACCCCTACCCCATCCCCCATGGCTCCTAGGTACCGAGCGGAGAGGAAGAAAGGGAAGGACATGATGGTGGAGATTAAACCAAGAAAACAGATGGAAGCGGAACTAATCTAGCAGTATATAATAAAAACGGAAATAACATAAAGTAGGAAATGTAACCTTAACTTATATGTGAAAGCGCATAAGCCAAGGGATCTTTAGCAGGGCTCCCATCGTATAGAGTGTCCCATACCACTTATACGTTGGGGTGTCGGTTGTCAAACAGCAAGGAATGGCAAGTAAGTGAAAATACAAGAAATATAACCATTGATTTATAGGGATTACCCCTATAGACCAAGGGGTCATTTTGCAAGGCCTATCGTATAAAACGTCCCATACCATTTTATACGTTAGGTGGCATGTTTATGCTTTGGCACACAATTATGCTATGAAATGCACAAGCAAGTGGAACACACCCACACGACTCTATGCGCACAGTCCTTTAGTTCCCCCTATTCGGGCGGCTAGCTTCACCCCCAGGAACCTCCGTTGTGGCAAACGGAGACAGTGAGTCAGCCCCCCACTCCTAGGCGGGTAACCACACTACCAGGCCTAGCCCTTCCGTACGCCCCTAGAAGAACACAACCTAGAGTATCTGCGTACTTGTGCTGGTTGTACCCACCAGGCTTTCTTTGGCTAAGTGTCCCACACCGCCGAGTCAACGTACCGCTGTCGGTGTGATCGATCGCCTAGTACCGATGACCCACCACTTTTATGCACATGCAATCATGACAGTTTTATAAGTACAAGTTCTCAAGTTACCGAGCCTCCAGCTCTCTAGGCTACCAAGCATATACCAAGTCCCCGAGCATCCCGCTCCTTGGACTTCCCATTTCATACCAAGTCCCCGAGTATCCAGCTCCCCGGACTTCCCAATCACAAACCTGACCATAGACTTAACTAGTAGGCCCTTAGCCCACGGACCTACACTACCTATCCTGACTTCCAATAATGAACTTAATCGTAGCTTGCTCTAACCAACCAGCAACTACCAAAATTCCATTTCCCAAGTTCATTATTACTCTAGTTCAGTTTCCGTGGTTTTACTATATGCAGACCATCCTAAGCTATATGAGGTACACAAGGGGAGGTACTCCAAATTGTCTTCCAAATCTCCTATAATATTTACTGGAGGTCTACCATATCATAATTTGTCTAAATCCAGAAACTTATAACTTTCTTAATTAATCTGATATTTATTTAATTTTCCCAAAGGATGGGCCATGGGTCATTTTAAACATGAACTACTTGATCCTCCTAAGTAATGGCCACCCAAAAATCATGATCGTTAAATAACAGTAAGATAACCTCAAATACAAATTTTCAAAATTTATCAGAAAGTATTTAGCCTCTAATTAATTTATCCAGTATAATCACGTTAATCCTACGTAAAGAAGGAAGTACTGAAATTACTCATCGGAAAATTATAGAAAAATTACTAATCAGTAATATGATATAGAAATGATCTTTGTGTAAAGAATCATAACTTTACCAGCTTGCTAGACACCACTATAGATTTAATCAAACATTCAAGGTAAACCATACTTAATGAAGCAAGCCTTAGAATTAAACTTCAAAAAAATCCCATAAAAATTCACAGAGATTTAAAATCATAATAAACGTTCTCTGCCTAAATTTCATCAATTTCCAAGAAGTATTTATTCCATAATAAATTTTCTAAGCAAATCATACAAGATACTAAATCGTTAATGAAGTATCCAAAATAATGATCTTAAAATTCATAGAAAAATCTCCAGAGCTTGTACCATCCCTATAATCCACTCTATCCAAATCTCATCACTTTTTAATGTGATTTAGTGTCATTTCCTATCCCTACAAGTTTTGCACCCTAAACTAGGGTTAGGTTTTTAGGTATCCCAACTATCTCCAAATCTACTAAGATTTTATCCAGAGAACTATAATGGACCTATAGTCCTCTTCACCAAATTTCAAGTCAATCCAGGTTCATTTGACCCCATGACCTTCACAAGCCACCAAGATCCATCCTTAGGGTTTGGCCTTGGTTCTTAGGTCAAACTTACCCCGATCAACCTCAAACTCAATGAGGGGGTGCTAGAGAATATTACTAGCCAGTGATAAAAATCTCAGCCTCTGTTGAGGTGATCTGACCACTCGAATCTCAAAAGTGCACCTTTAACCTAAGACCCCTTATTAGGGAAAAACTTAGGTTTGTTCATTTCTAATCCAAACCATCTCCAAATGAGATGAAAAATTATACAAAACCTTATGGTGAAACCAGGGACCACTCACCAAAATTTGGGAGGGTTTGGAAATTGTTTAGCCATCTAATTAAATTAAGCTAGGATTATTGAATTTTTCTAAAAACTATAGAAACATATTTCCCAAAAATCCTAATTTTTGGATGGTACCTAGATATAGGTAAGATTAGGCCACTCCCCAAATTTCAAGTCATTGTGATGACTGGATTGGAGTGGAGAATTTTTCTAAGGTCAGGACAACCCTATGGGTAGACCTCACCAAATTGAGTGCTGAGGTATGTCCCGTGGTCCAAAATGCTTGAAACAAATTTTAAAATTACCTAGACTCAAAGAGCTACAATATTGGTGTTTACCATTTTTCCTGTAGGAGCCTCTAGGTATTTTTCCCAAATTATTTAAAGTGACAGATATTTTCATTCAGAAATTGTTTTAAAAATAGAATCTAATTTCATGGCACTGTTCATCTTTTTCTACAGCCCGAAACCAGAGCCCTGAAAACTTATTTTCCTGTAGCTTTTCCAAAGCTATTTCCCGGCCATCCAGCAATCTCCCTGGCCGGCCACCACCACCACCACCTCTGCTGGGGTGAGGGCTACCGTCGAGCGGCGGCACGGCCGCCGGAGAGGCGGTTTCCGGCGAACCCGCCACCATGAAATTTTTGGAAAAACATGGAAACGCTCACCCGATCCGGCTCTTTTGAGCCCGATATCTCTCCTAATGATTTCTAAGATCTGTCCATAGAAGAAAGAGTAGAGGAGGATGAAAGTGAAGGGATAGATACTACTCTAGAGGGGGGGTGAATAGAGTTATCAAATTTTGCACTAGACAAAACTTAATGGTCTACTCAACTCCCTTGGAGTGAAGTGCGGAATGAAAAGATTATAGATATTGATTTAACCTTAAAGCCTAACACAAGTGATGTGCACAAACTAATGAAAAGATTATAGATATTGATTTAACCTTAAAGCCTAACACAAGTGATGTGTACAAACTTAAGCTAACTGTAATTACAGTTAAGGCTTGGAAAACCTAATCAGCAACTAGCAATCCTAGTTATATCTATTCACAGCCACAATGCAGGAATTAAACAAGTGAATCCAGACGACACAAGGAAATTTATAGTGGTTCCCCAAACAACTTGGGTACGTCCACTCTTCTACCCACACGGTAGGAATCCACTCAGGTTTTTGATGTAACATCCCATTTCCGGCTAGACCGCTAGGAGTCGGTTAGTTGTGACAGAACCCCAGGAAATACATAAAATTGAAATAAAGCGATCAATATTTCGGGTCACGGGTTGGTCACGCCCGTGACCGACCCGTCACGCCCGTGACCTGGGCGTGACTACTTCGACGATCGTCGATCTCCACGAGACGATCGTCGAACGTGCTGTCTGGGCATGTCACGCCCGTGACCAAGGTGTCACGCCCGTGACTATGGGCGTGACCCCATCGACGATCGTCGATCGCCGTGAGACGATCGTCGACCTTGC
Source organism: Platanthera zijinensis (assembly GCA_039513925.1). Classification (NCBI taxonomy): domain Eukaryota; kingdom Viridiplantae; phylum Streptophyta; class Magnoliopsida; order Asparagales; family Orchidaceae; genus Platanthera; species Platanthera zijinensis. The sequence continues at coordinate 145,259,173 of CM077088.1, forward strand.
GGCTCGGGCATGTCACGCCCGTGACATGAGTGTCAAGCCCGTGACCTAGGGCGTGACCAGCCTTCGACGATCGTCGATCTTAATTCGACGATCGTCGGCCTCGAAATTTGCCGTTCGGGCATGTCACGCCCGTGACCTAGAGGTCACGCCCGTGACCTAGGGCGTGACCAGCCTTCGACGATCGTCGATCTCAATTCGACGATCGTCGACCCAAAATCTGCCGTTCGGGCCTGTCACGCCCGTGACCCCAGGTGTCACGCCCGTGACCATCCATCGACTATCGTCGATCTCAGTTCGACGATCGTCGAACTCAGAATTGGCTATTCGGGCTTGTCACGCCCGTGACCTATGTGTCACGCCCGTGACATTGGCCGAAACGACGGTTCAGGCCCGAAATTATTCTAACACGCGTGGTAATAAATGTTGGTGTGGGAAGTTACACCAGGAGTAATTTCAGGCCGTTTTCCTTCTGTAATTATATAATAAATGAGGAAGATATGGTCCAATAGGAAGCCGCCAGCTGGACACACCTGTTCAGTTTCCACCGTTTCTTATCCCTTCACTGTAACCGAAACGTTAAGGGGAGAACCGTCATGGCCATTAAGGCTTTACCCATTCATCTTCCCACTTTCTGACTTATAAAAGCCCACTTGAGGCAAGAGGAGAAGGTTACACGCTCAAGCAAACGGATCAGACCTTTGTTCTTGCTGTCGGAGAAGTTCAGCAACGCCACCACCGCGCCATGGCACCCCGTCGTTCTTCTCGCCTTCAAACCGCGAACAAGGTCCTCCTCTGCTCCTTCTCTTTCGTGGGTAGATCTTAGGATTCTTAGAAAGGAGGTTCGCGCTCAACGGAGCCGGACCCATCTCTCATTTTCATGGAAAAACCATGAAAAGGATATTTTGAGTTCGCCGGAAACCGCCACTTCCGGCGGCCAAACCACCGTCGACCGCTAGCCATCGCCTCAACGGAGGTGGTGGTGGTGGTGGCTGGCCAGGGAAGTGACCGAACGGCCGGCGACGGATCACGGAATGCTTACAGGAAAAATGTTTTCCTGTGTCTGTTCGGGTTCATGAAGAAGATGAACAGTAGAATTAATATTATAATACATAGATTATTATATATTACTTAATGGAAAATAGATTATTTGAACATATTTTGAGGCTGCAAAACAAGGCACTTAGAGGCCGATTTAGGAAAAATGACCAGTCACAAAAGTTGTAGCCCTCTGGGTCTACTTTAATTTAAAATTGATTTTATTCAATTTGGGTTAGTGGTTTGACCACAGCACTCATTTTGGTGGGATCAAGACCTAGGCTAACCAGAAATTGAAATGGTTGCCCACGGTTCATAACATGTCCAAATGACTTGAAATTTGGACTGGAGATCTATAATATGTGTATCGAGAGGCTGTCCAAAAATGAGAATTTTTGGAGAACTTTTGCCTAAAGTTTTTGTAAAATTTTAATAAACAATATAAAATTAATTAGGAGATGAAATTAAGTCCAAACTCCCCCAAATTTTGGGTGGTGGTCCCTGGCATCAATGTTAAGATCTGTACAAAATTTCAACTCGATTGGTCGAGTTTTGAATAGGGAAGTATCAAGTCCTAGATAGGTCTTGGTGAGGGGTACTTTGGGGAAAAAGTACGTTTGGAGATGGAGTGGACAAATCTCCTCAAAAGAGGCAGAAGTTGTTGGCCACTGATTTGTTGAGTCTATGTCTACCCTCTTGGGTAACATGGTGTGGATTAGGGTGGATTTTACCCTAAGAGATGGGCTCAAATCCAACGGGTGGGAGTTTGAGGTTTGTGAAGGACATAGGAGCAAAAGCTCTTGTATGCCCTTGAAATTTGGAGAAGAGTGGCATGATATGCTGAAAACCCTCTGGTTGAAATAGTGAGGGAATTGGAGGTAATTGGGTACCTCGGAAGTTCAGAGTTTGGATTAGGATAGAAATGTAATTTAGTTATTTTAAGCACTAAGGCCCCGTTTGGGGGGACTTATTTTCACCGGTCAAGCGGTCACGACCGCATGAACCGGGCCTTAACTATGGTCTGGTTCATGCGGTCGTACCCGCTTGACCGGTGAAAATAAGTCCCCCCAAACGAAGCCTAAATCTAATCCAAAAATTATGAAACTCGGGAGGAGGGGGTTTTGAGATGTTTTAGACTTATGATAATTTTCCTGGAATTTTATGATTGATAAATATTATACTTCATGTGTTAAAGGATTATTTGCCCGATTTGTTGTTTCAATTATTTGGAGGCTTTAAATTAATTATAATCAGTTAAAATTCTGGATTTAGATCTTGACTAGTAGAACATTGATTCCTGGATTTTCATAGAATTTTATGTTGAGTAAATCTAGTACTTTATTCACAGATGATAGAAAGGGCTTTTATGTTTAAAAATTAATTATGGATAAAATACTTGCTGGAAAATTATGAAACTCGGCCAGTGCTAATTTTAGGCCTTTAACTGCATGACATAAATTATTTATAATTTTTGGAAGAATATTTCCTGTACTTGATTCATAAACAACAGAAGTTAGAGATTATTTCTAAAATAGTTTTCATGCCCCTTTAATGATAGAAAAATTATGATACTTAGGATTTAACCTATTGAGATAACCTAGTATTTATCATAAATTTGCTGGACATCTTGCATGAGAACATAGGGTAGTTCATGTTCAAACTGGTAGTCCTTGGGATTTTCGAGGAATTTAATTAAATGCCAAATAAATTAGGAAAATTTCCATTTTCCGGACTTAGGCCATTTATATCATGGTAAGTCTCCAGTAAATAATTTAGGGCATTTGGATGAGTAATGGATCATCGCATAACCGGTTCGACATGTAGCCTAGGTCGGTCTGCATATAGCAATTGTGAATTGAAATAAGACATGATCTGAGGAAGACATTGGAGTTAAATAATTCATTTTGTTTGGGTGGGCAATAGTGGAGGAAATCACTATAGGAAGATATAAAGAATAATGAGTAGTGGTGATAGCTAGAGTTAAGAGGTGCTCGGGTTCGACGAAAGATCGTCTTCCCCGAAGAGTGGAAGGTTTAAAAATCACCCTAGGATAGTCTATCGTAATGTGAGAAGGGGAATGGGTTAAGGGAAATAAACCAATAATATTAAGTGCCTTGCGAAAGGGAACTTCGGGCCGTAATGCCGCCGTCTTGGTTCCTAGTGCCCCTTGAGAGCTCTTCACAGGGTATACCGGGGGCAGTCCTGGGCTTACGTAAACTGTAATAACAAATCGACAAGAGTAACTTAGTAACTAGGATTGCACTTTTCACAAACACTGTTGGCACAGGAAGATTGATGAGAGCTTCGGCTCGGGTGATTTGGAAACGGACGTTTGGGTCCGGGGAGCCTCGGCTCGGTTGGTTAAGAGACGGACGGGATGGTCCGGGGAGCTTCGGCTCGGTTGGTTGGAGACGGACGTTTGGTTCGGGGAGCTTCGGCTCGGTTTTTGTGTGTTTGCGATTAAACTTGCATGTGCATAAGATAGGAAAAGTTAAGGTGGTGGGTTTTACGATATTGGGGAGTTCGATTGCACCGACACCGATATCGTTGACTCGGCGGGGTGATTAGCATCTCGCCAACAGAAGTCCGGTGCGCCAGCCGGCAAGAGTACGCAGGCGTCCGCTTAGTGCACCAAGCGTTGAGGCGTACGATAAGTCAGACCAGTGGTGCTTTTACTGGTTTTGAGGTGGGCGAGGCCCAACCCACCGCTTCCGTCTGCCATTACGGAGGTATCCTGGGAGGTAACGGCTCCGAAAGGGGGAACTAAAGGTCTGTGTGCACAGAGTCGGGTGTGTGAGTTGCACTTGCATGTTTCATCATACCCACTAGCATGTCATAGCATAATCGATTCATTTAACCCTGACACCTAAAGTATAAGTGGTATGGGACGCTTATACATTAGGACCTGCAAAACGACCCCTTGGTCTATAAGCTTGTGTGGGCAAGTTTATACATCAAAGGTTAATTTCAATATATAACAACCATTGCTGTTTGATAACCGACACCCCAGCGTATAAGTGGTATGGGACACTCTATACGATGGGAGCCTTGCAAAAGATCCCTTTTGCTTATGTGTTCTCGCATAAGTGAAGGTTTAAATTCATATATTTGCTTTTCTTATTGTTAGACCTGTTATAACAATCATATTAACTGCTCACCGAATACATCTTGCTAGATTAAGTCCATAGTCACCTGTTTCTTGATTTATCTCTACCATCATGTCCTTCCCTTTATTCCTCCCCGCTCGGTACCTGGGAGCCATGGGGGAAGGGGTAGGGGATGATAGGGCTTAGTCTTTATGACTAACGGTTTTCGAACCGCATCATTTAGGGGATCGTGGAGCCCAGCATGGAGGAGCAGCCCCAGAGATCGATGCGCCTAGAGATGGGGCAGTCTAGCTCCGGAGTTCACACAGCCGGGACCGTGAGTCTTGACCTTGAGTAGTTTCTGTTTTCGCTTCCGCATGAGAGACTTGTAGTGAGGACATATTGTACCGGGCATAAGCCCGTATTTATAGTACTCTGATGATTTCTGTGGACACTCCCTTCGTGGAGATTTTATCTTATTTACATGTGATTTATTATTGTGGACTGTATTGTTCTTACTTCAATAATTATGCTACTTTTCTGTGATCGAATTGGCCGGCAGAATCGGCGCCTTGTGGTGATGACTCTTCAGGACGTGAAGGAGTCACCGCAAAGCGGCGGTTCTGGGCCTAAGACCCCGGTGGTTGAAAAAGAAAAAAAAAGGGGGTCTTACAAGTGGTATCAGAGCAAACATCGATCAGAAGGAAGTAGCAGTCCACAAACCCTAGGTCACCCCCCGCTCGAGTTTTGTTTGGGGACAAACTAAGCAGCGGAAGCAGTTGTGTGCCCATATGGGGATCACATATAAATTGTCCACCTTTATGTAATATTTGAACGTTTTCTCAGCGTGTGTTTTTGTTACGCAGCCTCCAGCACGGACTACGCCACAAGGTGGAGTTCAACAGGCTCAGGATGTTGCACCACCCCCACCGGCCCCCACTCCTTTCCTTCAGTCAGACATGGGACAGACCCTGACTGCCATTCTGGAGGCCTTCAGGGCCCAGCAGGTTCCGGCCCCGCAGCCAAATCCGAGGGCCAACTGGCTAAGCATCTTCCGAGGACTGGCTCCCCCGTCCTATTTGGGGACAGAGTCGGCTGTTCGGACGGAAGAGTGGCTAGATATCATGTACGAGATGCTGACCGTGATTCGGTGTCCATGGGAGGAGAGGGTGGCTCTGGTTGTCTCCTGCCTGGAGTCCCATGCAAAGAGGTGGTGGAAGACGCTGTTGGACACGACCTTTGCTGATAGGGAGGTTGCGGAGGTTACTTGGGAGGAGTTCAGGGCCGCACTGCTGGAGCATTTCGTTCCGCAGTCGGCTAGGGATGATTTGGAGGAGCGGTTCTTACAGCTGAAGCAGGGTACCCGGACCGTGGTGGAGTACCATCGAGAGTTTGACCATCTGGCTCGATACGCAGATTCCTACCAGCTGGACGAGGCAGGGTATATCAGGAGGTTCTATAAGGGCCTGCGGGAGGACTTGAGGGAGGCTCTGTTGTTTGTATCTGACGGGCCCATCTCCCGGATCTTGGAGATGGCCAAAAGGATTGAGGCAGATTGGCACGCCACCCGGGGCCAGAAACGGCCAGCAGAGGATCAGGGACGGAGAGGTAGGAATGACCAGCGGCGGGGTGCTGTACCAGAGGGGAGGAGGACAGAGGACCAGCCTCGTCAGGACGTGAGGCCGGAGCCGAGGGAACAGGTGGTATTAGCCCCTCCCCCTCTTCGGATGCAGGAGATGCCGAGACCCGGGGGAATGGCGTATCCCCCGCCAGAGTGTTTTCTTTGCCATCAGATTGGGCACATTCGGAGGAACTGCCCCATGAGGGGGGCACCACCTCCAGCACATCAGGGCGGCCCACCAGCTCAGCATTACGGAGGCCGAGGACGCGGCCGTGGTCGTGGATACCAGTGGGGAGATCGTAGACAGGAAAGAGAGCAGGTATATGCTTTGGACCTTGCGCAGCCTCGAAATCCGGAGCAGGTCATAGCAGGTACGCAGCAATGCTTCTTTATTTTCATAGAATCTTCCTTTAAGTTGTTAAAACTCAGAACCGCACTAGATAGGTTAACAAGGAAAGAAAATTCTTTAAAGAACCCAAAGATGTTTAATCACCCCAGGTATAGTCTTCATCAGCGGCAAGCCGGCCCGCACGCTGTTCGATACTGGAGCTACTCACTCCTTGTGTCGGAGACGTTCGTAGAAGGACTGGAAGGTGTGGAACGGTTCACAGGCTCGAGGATGAGGGTGCAACTACCAGATGGATCTGAGCTCCTTACCACGGATCACTGCAATATGGAGGCAGAAATTGGTGGAAAAGCGTTCGAGGCTTCAGCGACGATTTTGAAGCTGACGGACTACGACCTGATCCTGGGCATGGCATAGCTGCACTGGAACTATGCCCAGATTGACTGCCAGGCAAAGAGGATCACCGTGAGACACGGGGACTCTTTCATTACCATCGAAGGTATAAGACCTGTCTCTCTTATACTCTTATCTTCGGTACAGGCCGTTAAGGCCCATCTGCAGGGAGAGGAGGTCTATCAAGTTCTATTTGAGATGGCGGAGGTTAAGGAGTCGGTGACAGACATCCCGGTGGTGCGAGATTTCGCTGACATCTTTCCAGAGAAACTACCAGGACTACCTCCACACCGAGAGCAGGATTTTCAGATACAGCTTGTGCCGGGAGCCAAGCCGGCGTCTAGGGCCCCTTATCGGATGGCCCCAAAGGAGTTGGCAGAGTTTCGGACTCAGTTGCAGGAATTAGTTGAGGCAGGTTTTGTTAGACCGAGTTCCTCGCCATGGGGAGCACCAGTCCTGTTCGTGAAGAAGAAGGATGGGACGCTCCGCCTGTGCATCGATTATCGAGCACTAAACAGGCTAACCGTCTGGAATACCTATCCGCTCCCACGGATAGACGAATTATTCGACCAGCTAGAGGGGGCCCATTATTTCTCGAAGCTGGACTTGAGATCAGGATACTACCAGCTGCGGATCCAGGAGGAGGATATCCCGAAGACGGCCTTTAGTAGCAGATATGGCTTGTATGAGTTCACCGTGATGCCCTTTGGGCTCACGAATGCTCCGTCGGCGTTCATGAGTCTCATGAACCGGGTTTTCGAGGCCTACTTGGATGTGTTCGTCATAGTATTGATAGACAACATCCTGATTAACTCTAGGACGGAGGAGGAGCACACTCGGCATCTGGCACTGACCTTAGAGAGGTTGCGGGAGCATCGCCTTTATGCAAAATTCAGCAAGTGTCAGTTCTGGTTGAAGGAGGTGGCCTTCCTAGGCCACATCATCAGCGGAGCCGGGTTAGCAGTAGATCCAGCAAAGATTCGGGCAGTTCGCGATTGGCCGCAGCTGAGGACAGCCACCGATGTACGCAGTTTCTTGGGACTTGCCGGTTACTACCGGAAGTTCGTGGAGGGGTTCTCTCGGATTGCCCTCCCCCTCACATCTTTGACAAAGAAGGAGGCACCTTTTGTTTGGACCCCGCAGTGCCAGGCGGCTTTCCAGGAGCTGAAGGACCAACTCATCTCGGCCCCTATTCTGGCCCTTCCATCCGAAAAGGAAGGATTCCAGGTGTATACCGACGCATCATACCAAGGGATGGGAGCGGTGCTGATGCAGAACGGACATGTCATAGCATATGCCTCCCGCCAGCTGAAGACCCATGAGAGGAACTACCCGGTGCACGACCTCGAGATGGGAGCGGTCGTTTTTGCTCTGAAGGTCTGGCGTCATTATCTTTATGGAGTCCACTGCGATATCTTCTCCGATCACAAGAACCTGAAATACGTGGACACGCAGAAGGAGCTGAATATCAGGCAGAGGCGTTGGGTGGAGTTCTTAGCAGATTATCAGTATGAGATGCACTACCATCCAGGGAAGGCAAACGTGGTGGCCGATGCGTTGAGCCGGAGAGCTGCCACTTCCGAAGCTGGGCCCCAGGTTATGTCCATGGAGCTAGTCCAGTCATTCAGAGATACGCAGATATCCCTAGTGTCCGAGGATGACCCAGATCTGTATAGGGAGTATATGGCATCGATAGTGGCCATTGACGATATTCGGGATCGCATTCGGGACGGACAGAGGACAGATGCGTGGGCGGAGCAGATGTTCCGAGCTTTGGAGGAAGGTTCGACAGGAGATTATTCCCTGAGAGATGGTTTGCTCCACTTCAGAGGCAGAGTATATATACCCACAGGAGGCCAGATCCGAGAGGATATTATGATGGAGGCGCATTGCAGCCGGTACTCGGTGCACCCGGGGATCACAAAGATGACCGCTGATTTGAAGAGGGCGATGTTTTGGCCGGGCATGAAGAAGGACATTACGTACTTCGTGACCCATTGCGAGGCGTGTCAGTTGGTGAAGGCAGAATGCAGGAACCCCGCAGGACTGTTGCAGCCACTCCCGGTACCGGAGTGGAAGTTTGACGATATAGCGATGGACTTTATACATGGTCTTCCCCGGTCTCGGACAGGGAACGACTCGATTTGGGTGATTGTCGATCGGTTGACGAAGGTGGCCCGCTTTGTACCGATCAGGAAGGATGACTCGGTGGGAGTGCTGGTACGGAAGTTTGTGGAGCAGTATGTCCGATATCATGGCGTGCCCCGGACGATAGTGTCGGACCGCGATGGACGGTTTACATCCAGGGAGTGGCGGTCAGTGCAGGCATATTTGGGCACCCGGTTGACTTTTAGCACGGCCTTCCACCCTCAGACGGATGGGCAGACCGAGCGCACCAACCGGACCTTGGAGGATCTACTACGATTGTGTATACTGGACCGAGGGGAGCCTTGGGAGAAGATATTACCATTGGTCGAGTTCTCCTATAATAACAGCTACCAGTCCAGCATCAGGATGGCGCCTTATGAAGCCTTGTATGGACGAAAATGTAGGACCCCGCTTTCTTGGGTTTAGGACGAGGATCCGAAGCTGCTGGGATCGGATTTCGTTGAAGACACCGAGGCTCAGGTGAGACTGACCAGAGATAGGATGTTGGAGGCGCAGAGCAGACAGGCTAAATACTATGACGCCCGGCATCGTCAGGTGGAGTTTCGGGTAGGGGATCGAGTGTTCTTGAAGATCCGGCCATGCACGGAGTCTCACGGGTGCGCGGTCGGAGGAAGAAACTCAGCCCTAGGTATATGGGCCCTTACCGGATCCTGGAGCGATCGGACCCCTAGCCTACAGGCTAGAGTTGCCACCGGAGCTGGCAGCTCTACACGACGTCTTCCACATCTCTTCGCTGAGAAGGGCTCTACTACGCCCGGAGCAGCAGATTTTGACCACCGAAGGGCCGGTAGCTTCAGACCGATCTGTTCACTTGGAGCCGGTTCGGATCGACGACAAAGGAGTGCGGATCTTGCGGCACAAGAAGATCCCCTTAGTCAAGGTTCTGTGGAGAAATCACGGTCAGGAGGAGCACACCTGGGAACCGCAGGATCTGATGAGGCAAAGATACCCGGAGTTGTTCAGTCAGATACATCTCACCACCTCTCGGTATACTATAGATTGCCTTCTTGTTTTGGAATATTAAGACTAGATACGGAAAATCCAGGACCTAGGCATGCGCACTTAATCAGAAAGGTAGGGGCTAATCTTTTGTTTATTGGGGAGATTGTCTTCGTTATCAAACGAACAGTCGCCTGAACCCAATAGAAAGATCGTATGGGATGTTACAAGTTTAATTTATTCCGATAGAAATCCCCGTAGGCTCAACCTCAATTTCGGGGACGAAATTTTTGTTTTGTTTATTGGGATTTGTAACATCCCATTTCCGGCTAGACCCCTAGGAGTCGGTTAGTTGTGACGGAACCCTAGGAAATACATAAAATTGAAATAAAGCGATCAATATTTCGGGTCACGGGTTGGTCACGCCCGTGACCGACCCGTCACGCCCGTGACCTGGGCGTGACTACTTCGACGATCGTTGATCTCCACGAGACGATCGTCGAACGTGCTGTCTGGGTATGTCACGCCCGTGACCAAGGTGTCACGCCCGTGACTATGGGCGTGACCCCATAGACGATCGTCGATCGTCGTGAGATGATCGTCGACCTTGCGGCTCGGGCATGTCACGCCCGTGACATGAGTGTCACGCCCGTGACCTAGGGCGTGACCAGCCTTCGACGATCGTCGATCGTCGGCCTCGAAATTTGCCATTCGGGCATGTCACGCCCGTGACCTAGAGGTCACGCCCGTGACCTAGGGCGTGACCAGCCTTCGACGATCGTCGATCTCAATTCGACGATCGTCGACCCAAAATCTGCCGTTCGGGCCTGTCACGCCCGTGACCCCAGGTGTCACGCCCGTGACCATCCATCGACTATCGTCGATCTCAGTTCGACGATCGTCGAACCCAGAATTGGCTATTCGGGCTTGTCACGCCCGTGACCTATGTGTCACGCCCGTGACATTGGCCCAAACAACGGTTCAGGCCCGAAATTATTCTAACACGCGTGGTAATAAATGCTGGTGTGGGAAGTTACACCAGGAGTAATTTCAGACCGTTTTCCTTCTGTAATTATATAATAAATGAGGAAGATATGGTCCAATAGGAAGCCGCCAGCTGGACACACCTGTTCAGTTTCCACCGTTTCTTATCCCTTCACTGTAACCGAAACGTTAAGGGGAGAACCGTCATGGCCATTAAGGCTTTACCCATTCATCTTCCCACTTTCTGACTTATAAAAGCCCACTTGAGGCAAGAGGAGAAGGTTACACGCTCAAGCAAACGGATCAGACCTTTGTTCTTGCTGTCGGAGAAGTTCAGCAACGCCACCACCGCGCCATGGCACCCCGTCGTTCTTCTCGCCTTCAAACCGCGAACAAGGTCCTCCTCTGCTCCTTCTCTTTCGTGGGTAGATCTTAGGATTCTTAGAAAGGAGGTTCGCGCTCAACGGAGCCGGACCCATCTCTCATTTTCATGGAAAAACCATGAAAAGGATATTTTGAGTTCGCCGGAAACCGCCACTTCCGGCGGCCAAACCACCGTCGACCGCTAGCCATCGCCTCAACGGAGGTGGTGGTGGTGGTGGCTGGCCAGGGAAGTGACCGAACGGCCGGCGACGGATCACGGAATGCTTACAGGAAAAATGTTTTCCTGTGTCTGTTCGGGTTCATGAAGAAGATGAACAGTAGAATTAATATTATAATACATAGATTATTATATATTACTTAATGGAAAATAGATTATTTGAACATATTTTGAGGCTGCAAAACGAGGCACTTAGAGGCCGATTTAGGAAAAATGACCAGTCACAAAAGTTGTAGCCCTCTGGGTCTACTTTAATTTAAAATTGATTTTATTCAATTTGGGTGAGTGGTTTGACCACAGCACTCATTTTGGTGGAATCAAGACCTAGGCTAACCAGAAATTAAAATGGTTGCCTACGGTTCATAACATGTCCAAATGACTTGAAATTTGGACTGGAGATCTATAATATGTGTATCGAGAGGCTGTCCAAAAATGAGAATTTTTGGAGAACTTTTGCCTAAAGTTTTTGTAAAATTTTAATAAACAATATAAAATTAATTAGGAGATGAAATTAAGTCCAAACTCCCCCAAATTTTGGGTGGTGGTCCCTGGCATCAATGTTAAGATCTGTACAAAATTTCAACTCGATTGGTCGAGTTTTGAATAGGGAAGTATCAAGTCCTAGATAGGTCTTGGTGAGGGGTACTTTGGGGAAAAAGTACGTTTGGAGATGGAGTGGACAAATCTCCTCAAAAGAGGCTGAAGTTGTTGGCCACAGATTTGTTGAGTCTATGTCTACCCTCTTGGGTAACATGGTGTGGATTAGGGTGGATTTTACCCTAAGAGATGGGCTCAAATCCAACGGGTGGGAGTTTGAGGTTTATGAAGGACATAGGAGCAAAAGCTCTTGTATGCCCTTGAAATTTGGAGGAGAGTGGCATGATATGCTGAAAACCCTCTGGTTGAAATAGTGAGGGAATTGGAGGTAATTGGGTACCTCGGAAGTTCAGAGTTTGGATTAGGATAGAAATGTAATTTAGTTATTTTAAGCACTAAATCTAATCCAAAAATTATGAAACTCGGGAGGAGGGGGTTTTAGGATGTTTTAGACTTATGATAATTTTCCTGGAATTTTATGATTGATAAATATTATACTTCATGTGTTAAAGGATTATTTGCCCGATTTGTTGTTTCAATTATTTGGAGGCTTTAAATTAATTATAATCAGTTAAAATTCTGGATTTAGATCTTGACTAGTAGAACATTGATTCCTGGATTTTCATAGAATTTTATGCTGAGTAAATCTAGTACTTTATTCACAGATGATAGAAAGGGATTTTATATTTAAAAATTAATTATGGATAAAATACTTGCTGGAAAATTATGAAACTCGGCCAGTGCTAATTTTAGGCCTTTATCTGCATGACATAAATTATTTATAATTTTTGCAAGAATATTTCCTGTACTTGATTCATAAACAACAGAAGTTAGAGATTATTTCTAAAATAGTTTTCATGCCCCTTTAATGATAGAAAAATTATGATACTTAGGATTTAACCTATTGAGATAACCTAGTATTTATCATAAATTTGCTGGACATCTTGCATGAGAACTTAGGGTAGTTCATGTTCAAACCGATAGTCCTTGGGATTTTCGAGGAATTTAATTAAATGCCAAATAAATTAGGAAAATTTCCATTTTCCGGACTTAGGCCATTTATATCATGGTAAGTCTCTAGTAAATAATTTAGGGCATTTGGATGAGTAATGGATCATCGCATAACCGGTTCGACATGTAGCCTAGGTCGGTCTGCATATAGCAATTGTGAATTGAAATAAGACATGATCTGAGGAAGACATTGGAGTTAAATAATTCATTTTGTTTGGGTGGGCAATAGTGGAGGAAATCACTATAGGAAGATATAAAGAATAATGAGTAGTGGTGATAGCTAGAGTTAAGAGGTGCTCGGGTTCGACGAAAGATCGTCTTCCTCGAAGAGTGGAAGGTTTAAAAATCACCCTAGGATAGTCTATCGTAATGTGAGAAGGGGAATGGGTTAAGGGAAATAAACCAATAATATTAAGTGCCTTGCGAAAGTGAACTTCGGGCCGTAATGCCGCCGTCTTGGTTCCTAGTGCCCCTTGAGAGCCCTTCACGGGGTATACCGGGGGCAGTCCTGGGCTAACGTAAACTGTAATAACAAATCGACAAGAGTAACTTAGTAACTAGGATTGCACTTTTCACAAACACTGTTGGCACAGGAATATTGATGAGAGCTTCGGCTCGGGTGATTTGGAAACGGACGTTTGGGTCCGGGGAGCCTCGGCTCGGTTGGTTAAGAGACGGACGGGATGGTCCGGGGAGCTTCGGCTCGGTTGGTTGGAGACGGACGTTTGGTCCGGGGAGCTTCGGCTCGGTTTTTGTGTGTTTGCGATTAAACTTGCATGTGCATAAGATAGGAAAAGTTAAGGTGGTGGGTTTTACGATATTGGGGAGTTCGATTGCACCGACACCGATATCGTTGACTCGGCGGGGTGATTAGCATCTCGCCAACAGAAGTCCGGTGCGCCAGCCGGCAAGAGTACGCAGGCATCCGCTTAGTGCACCAAGCGTTGAGGCGTACGATAGGTCAGACCAGTGGTGCTTTTACTGGTTTTGAGGTGGGCGAGGCCCAACCCACCGCTTCCGTCTGCCACTACGGAGGTATCCTGGGAGGTAACGGCTCCGAAAGGGGGAACTAAAGGTCTGTGTGCACAGAGTCGGGTGTGTGAGTTGCACTTGCATGTTTCATCATACCCACTAGCATGTCATAGCATAATCGATTCATTTAACCCTGACACCTAAAGTATAAGTGGTATGGGACGCTTATACATTAGGACCTGCAAAACGACCCCTTGGTCTATAAGCTTGTGTGGGCAAGTTTATACATCAAAGGTTAATTTCAATATATAACAACCATTGCTGTTTGATAACCGACACCCCAACGTATAAGTGGTATGGGACACTCTATACGATGGGAGCCTTGCAAAAGATCCCTTTTGCTTATGTGTTCTCGCATAAGTGAAGGTTTATATTCATATATTTGCTTTTCTTATTGTTAGACCTGTTATAACAATCATATTAACTACTCACCGAATACATCTTGCTAGATTAAGTCCATAGTCACCTGTTTCTTGATTTATCTCTACCATCATGTCCTTCCCTTAATTCCTCCCCGCTCGGTACCTAGGAGCCATGGGGGAAGGGGTAGGGGATGATAGGGCTTAGTCTTTATGACTAACGGTTTTCGAACCGCATCATTTAGGGGATCGTGGAGCCCAGCATGGAGGAGCAGCCCCAGAGATCGGTGCGCCTAGAGATGGGGCAGTCTAGCTCCGGAGTTCACACAGCCGGGACCGTGAGTCTCGACCTTGAGTAGTTTCTGTTTTCGCTTCCGCATGAGAGACTTGTAGTGAGGACATATTGTACCGGGCATAAGCCCGTATTTATAGTACTCTGATGATTTCTGTGGACACTCCCTTCGTGGAGATTTTATCTTATTTACATGTGATTTATTATTGTGGACTGTATTGTTCTTACTTCAATAATTATGCTACTTTTCTGTGATCGAATTGGCCGGCAGAATCGGCGCCTTGTGGTGATGACTCTTCAGGACGTGAAGGAGTCACCGCAAAGCGGCGGTTCTGGGCCTAAGACCCCGGTGGTTGAAAAAGAAAAAAAAAGGGGTCTTACAAGTGGTATCAGAGCAAACATCGATCAGAAGGAAGTAGCAGTCCACAAACCCTAGGTCACCCCCCGCTCGAGTTTAGTTTGGGGACAAACTAAGCAGCGGAAGCAGTGGTGTGCCCATATGGGGATCACATATAAATTGTCCACCTTTATGTAATATTTGAACGTTTTCTCAGCGTGTGTTTTTGTTACGCAGCCTCCAGCACGGACTACGCCACTAGGTGGAGTTCAACAGGCTCAGGATGTTGCACCACCCCCACCGGCCCCCACTCCTTTCCTTCAGTCAGACATGGGACAGACCCTGACTGCCATTCTGGAGGCCTTCAGGGCCCAGCAGGTTCCGGCCCCGCAGCCAAATCCGGGGGCCAACTGGCTAAGCATATTCCGAGGACTGGCTCCCCCGTCCTATTTGGGGACAGAGTCGGCTGTTCGGACGGAAGAGTGGCTAGATATCATGTACGAGATGCTGACCGGGATTCGGTGTCCATGGGAGGAGAGGGTGGCTCTGGTTGTCTCCTGCCTTGAGTCTCATGCAAAGAGGTGGTGGAAGACGCTGTTGGACACGACCTTTGCTGATAGGGAGGTTGCGGAGGTTACCTGGGAGAAGTTCAGGGCCGCACTGCTGGAGCATTTCGTTCCGCAGTCGGCTAGGGATGATTTGGAGGAGCGGTTCTTACAGCTGAAGAGGGGTACCCGGACCGTGGTGGAGTACCATCGAGAGTTTGACCATTTGGCTCGATACGCAGATTCCTACCAGCTGGACGAGCCAGGGTATATCAGGAGGTTCTATAAGGGCCTGCGGGAGGACTTGAGGGAGGCTCTGTTGTTTGTATCTGACGGGCCCATCTCCCGGATCTTGGAGATGGCCAAAAGGATTGAGGCAGATTGGCACGCCACCCGGGGCCGGAAACGGCCAGCAGAGGATCAGGGACGGAGAGGTAGGAATGACCAGCGGCGGGGTGCTGTACCAGAGGGGAGGAGGACAGAGGACCAGCCTCGTCAGGACGTGAGGCCGGAGCCGAGGGAACAGGTGGTATTAGCCCCTCCCCCTCTTCGGATGCAGGAGATGCCGAGACCCGGGGGAATGGCGTATCCCCCGCCAGAGTGTTTTCTTTGCCATCAGATTGGGCACATTCGGAGGAACTGCCCCATGAGGGGGGCACCACCTCCAGCACATCAGGGCGGCCCACCAGCTCAGCATTACGGAGGCCGAGGACGCGGCCGTGGTCGTGGATACCAGTGGGGAGATCGTAGACAGGAAAGAGAGCAGGTATATGCTTTGGACCTTGCGCAGCCTCGAAATCCGGAGCAGGTCATAGCAGGTACGCAGCAATGCTTCTTTATTTTCATAGAATCTTCCTTTAAGTTGTTAAAACTCAGAACCGCACTAGATAGGTTAACAAGGAAAGAAAATTCTTTATAGAACCCTAAGATGTTTAATCACCCCAGGTATAGTCTTCATCAGCGGCAAGCCGGCCCGCACGCTGTTCGATACTGGAGCTACTCACTCCTTGTGTCGGAGACGTTCATAGAAGGACTGGAAGGTGTGGAACGGTTCACAGGCTCGAGGATGAGGGTGCAACTACCAGATGGATCTGAGCTCCTTACCACGGATCACTGCAATATGGAGGCAGAAATTGGTGGAAAAGCGTTCGAGGCTCCAGCGATGATTTTGAAGCTGACGGACTACGACCTGATCCTGGGCATGGCATGGCTGCACTGGAACTATGCCCAGATTGACTGCCAGGCAAAGAGGATCACCGTGAGACACGGGGACTCTTTCATTACCATCGAAGGTATAAGACCTGTCTCTCGTATACTCTTATCTTCGGTACAGGCCGTTAAGGCCCATCTGCAGGGAGAGGAGGTCTATCAGGTTCTATTTGAGATGGCGGAGGTTAAGGAGTCGGTGACAGACATCCCGGTGGTGCGAGATTTCGCTGACATCTTTCCAGAGAAACTACCAGGACTACCTCCACACCGAGAGCAGGATTTTCAGATACAGCTTGTGCCGGGAGCCAAGCCGGCGTCTAGGGCCCCTTATCGGATGGCCCCAAAGGAGTTGGCAGAGTTTCGGACTCAGTTGCAGGAATTAGTTGAGGCAGGTTTTGTTAGACCGAGTTCCTCGCCATGGGGAGCACCGGTCCTGTTCGTGAAGAAGAAGGATGGGACGCTCCGCCTGTGCATCGATTATTGAGCACTAAACAGGCTAACCGTCCGGAATACCTATCCGCTCCCACGGATAGACGAATTATTCGACCAGCTGGAGGGGGCCCATTATTTCTCGAAGCTGGACTTGAGATCAGGATACTACCAGCTGCGGATCCAGGAGGAGGATATCCCGAAGACGGCCTTTAGTAGCAGATATGGCTTGTATGAGTTCACCGTGATGCCCTTTGGGCTCACGAATGCTCCGTCGGCGTTCATGAGTATCATGAACCGGGTTTTCGAGGCCTACTTGGATGTGTTCGTCATAGTATTTATAGACAACATCCTGATCTACTCTAGGACGGAGGAGGAGCACACTCGGCATCTGGCACTGACCTTGGAGAGGTTGCGGGAGCATCGCCTTTATGCAAAATTCAGCAAGTGTCAGTTCTGGTTGAAGGAGGTGGCCTTCCTAGGCCACATCATCAGCGGAGCCAGGTTAGCAGTAGATCCAGCAAAGATTCGGGCAGTTCGCGATTGGCCGCAGCTGAGGACAGCCACCGATGTACGCAGTTTCTTGGGACTTGCCGGTTACTACCGGAAGTTCGTGGAGGGGTTCACTCGGATTGCCCTCCCCCTCACATCTTTGACAAAGAAGGAGGCACCTTTTGTTTGGACCCCGCAGTGCCAGGCGGCTTTCCAGGAGCTGAAGGACCGACTCATCTCGGCCCCTATTCTGGCCCTTCCATCCGAAAAGGAAGGATTCCAGGTGTATACCGACGCATCATACCAAGGGATGGGAGCGGTGCTGATGCAGAACGGACATGTCATAGCATATGCCTCCCGCCAGCTGAAGACCCATGAGAGGAACTACCCGGTGCACGACCTCGAGATGGGAGCGGTCGTTTTTGCTCTGAAGGTCTGGCGCCATTATCTTTATGGAGTCCACTGCGATATCTTCTCCGATCACAAGAACCTGAAATACGTGGACACGCAGAAGGAGCTGAATATCAGGCAGAGGCGTTGGGTGGAGTTCTTAGCAGATTATCAGTATGAGATGCACTACCATCCAGGGAAGGCAAACGTGGTGGCCTATGCGTTGAGCCGGAGAGCTGCCACTTCCGAAGCTGGGCCCCAGGTTATGTCCATGGAGCTAGTCCAGTCATTCAGAGATACGCAGATATCCCTAGTGTCCGAGGATGACCCAGATCTGTATAGGGAGTATATGGCATCGATAGTGGCCATTGACGATATTCGGGATCGCATTCGGGACGGACAGAGGACAGATGCGTGGGCGGAGCCGATGTTCCGAGCTTTGGAGGAAGGTTCGACAGGAGATTATTCCCTGAGAGATGGTTTGCTCCACTTCAGAGGCAGAGTATATATACCCACAGGAGGCCAAATCCGAGAGGATATTATGATGGAGGCGCATTGCAGCCGGTACTCGGTGCACCCGGGGATCACAAAGATGACCGCTGATTTGAAGAGGACGATGTTTTGGCCGGGCATGAAGAAGGACATTACGTACTTCGTGACCCATTGCGAGGCGTGTCAGTTGGTGAAGGCAGAATGCAGGAACCCCGCAGGACTGTTGCAGCCACTCCCGGTACCGGAGTGGAAGTTTGACGATATAGCGATGGACTTTATACATGGTCTTCCCCGGTCTCGGACAGGGAACGACTCGATTTGGGTGATTGTCGATCGGTTGACGAAAGTGGCCCGCTTTGTACCGATCATGAAGGATGACTCGGTGGGAGTGCTGGTACGGAAGTTTGTGGAGCAGTATGTCCGATATCATGGCGTGCCCCGGACGATAGTGTCGGACCGCGATGGACGGTTTACATCCAGGGAGTGGCGGTCAGTGCAGGCATATTTGGGCACCCGGTTGACTTTTAGCACGGCCTTCCACCCTCAGACGGACGGGCAGACTGAGCGCACCAACCGGACCTTGGAGGATCTACTACGATTGTGTATACTGGACCGAGGGGAGCCGTGGGAGAAGATGTTACCATTGGTCGAGTTCTCCTATAATAACAGCTACCAGTCCAGCATCAGGATGGCGCCTTATGAAGCCTTGTATGGACGAAAATGTAGGACCCCGCTTTCTTGGGTTCAGGACGAGGATCCGAAGCTGCTGGGATCGGATTTCGTTGAAGACACTGAGGCTCAGGTGAGACTGATCAGAGATAGGATGTTGGAGGCGCAGAGCAGACAGGCTAAATACTATGACGCCCGGCATCGTCAGGTGGAGTTTCGGGTAGGGGATCGAGTGTTCTTGAAGATCCGGCCCATGCACGGAGTCTCACGGGTGCGCGGTCGGAGGAAGAAACTCAGCCCTAGGTATATGGGCCCTTACCGGATCCTGGAGCGGATCGGACCCCTAGCCTACAGGCTAGAGTTGCCACCGGAGCTGGCAGCTCTACACGACGTCTTCCACATCTCTTCGCTGAGAAGGGCTCTACTACGCCCGGAGCAGCGGATTTTGACCACCGAAGGGCCGGTAGCTTCAGACCGATCTGTTCACTTGGAGCCGGTTCGGATCGACGACAAAGGAGTGCGGATCTTGCGGCACAAGAAGATCCCCTTAGTCAAGGTTCTGTGGAGAAATCACGGTCAGGAGGAGCACACCTGGGAACCGCAGGATCTGATGAGGCAAAGATACCCGGAGTTGTTCAGTCAGGTACATCTCACCACCTCTCGGTATACTATAGATTGCCTTCTTGTTTTGGAATGTTAAGACTAGATACGAAAAATCCAGGACCTAGGCATGCGCACTTAATCAGAAAGGTAGGGGCTAATCTTTTGTTTATTGGGGAGATTGTCTTCGTTATCAAACGAACAGTCGCCTGAACCCAATAGAAAGATCGTATGGGATGTTACAAGTTTAATTTATTCCGATAGAAATCCCCGTAGGCTCAACCTCAATTTCGGGGACGAAATTTTTGTTTTGTTTATTGGGATTTGTAACATCCCATTTCCGGCTAGACCCCTAGGAGTCGTTTAGTTGTGACGGAACCCCAGGAAATACATAAAATTGAAATAAAGCGATCAATATTTCGGGTCACTGGTTGGTCATGCCCGTGACCGACCCGTCACGCCCGTGACCTGGGCGTGACTACTTCGACGATCGTTGATCTCCACGAGACGATCGTCGAACGTGCTGTCTAGGCATGTCACGCCCGTGACCAAGGTGTCACGCCCGTGACTATGGGCGTGACCCCATCGACGATCGTCGATCGTCATGAGACGATCGTCGACCTTGCGGCTCGGGCATGTCACGCCCGTGACATGAGTGTCACGCCCGTGACCTAGGGCGTGACCAGCCTTCGACGATCGTCGATCTTAATTCTACGATCGTCGGCCTCGAAATTTGCCGTACGGGCATGTCACGCCCGTGACCTAGAGGTCACGCCCGTGACCTAGGGCGTGATCAGCCTTCGACGATCGTCGATCTCAATTCGACGATCGTCGACCCAAAATCTGCCGTTCGGGCCTGTCACGCCCGTGACCCCAGGTGTCACGCCCGTGACCATCCATCGACTATCGTCGATCTCAGTTCGACGATCGTCGAACCCAGAATTGGCTATTCGGGCTTGTCACGCCCGTGACCTATGTGTCACGCCCGTGACATTGGCCGAAACAACGGTTCAGGCCCGAAATTATTCTAACACGCGTGGTAATAAATGCTGGTGTGGGAAGTTACACCAGGAGTAATTTCAGGCCGTTTTCCTTCTGTAATTATATAATAAATGAGGAAGATATGGTCCAATAGGAAGCCGCCAGCTGGACACACCTGTTCAGTTTCCACCGTTTCTTATCCCTTCACTGTAACCAAAACGTTAAGGGGAGAACCGTCATGGCCATTAAGGCTTTACCCATTCATCTTCCCACTTTCTGACTTATAAAAGCCCACTTGAGGCAAGAGGAGAAGGTTACACGCTCAAGCAAACGGATCAGACCTTTGTTCTTACTGTAGGAGAAGTTCAGCAACGCCACCACCGCGCCATGGCACCCCGTCGTTCTTCTCGCCTTCAAACCGCGAACAAGGTCCTCCTCTGCTCCTTCTCTTTCGTGGGTAGATCTTAGGATTCTTAGAAAGGAGGTTCGCGCTCAACGGAGCCGGACCTATCTCTCGTTTTCATGGAAAAACCATGAAAAGGATATTTTGAGTTCGCCGGAAACCGCCACTTCCGGCGGCCAAACCACCGCCGACCGCTAGCCATCGCCTCAACGGAGGTGGTGGTGGTGGTGGCTGGCCAGGGAAGTGACCGAACGGCCGGCGACGGATCACGGAATGCTTACAGGAAAAATGTTTTCCTGTGTCTGTTCGGGTTCATGAAGAAGATGAACAGTAGAATTAATATTATAATACATAGATTATTATATATTACTTAATGGAAAATAGATTATTTGAACATATTTTGAGGCTGCAAAACGAGGCACTTAGAGGCTGATTTAGGAAAAATGACCAGTCACAAAAGTTGTAGCCCTCTGGGTCTACTTTAATTTAAAATTGATTTTATTCAATATGGGTGAGTGGTTTGACCACAGCACTCATTTTGGTGGGATCAAGACCTAGGCTAACCAGAAATTAAAATGGTTGCCCACGGTTCATAACATGTCCAAATGACTTGAAATTTGGACTGGAGATCTATAATATGTGTATCGAGAGGCTGTCCAAAAATGAGAATTTTTGGAGAACTTTTGCCTAAAGTTTTTGTAAAATTTTAATAAACAATATAAAATTAATTAGGAGATGAAATTAAGTCCAAACTCCCCCAAATTTTGGGTGGTGGTCCCTGGCATCAATGTTAAGATCTGTACAAAATTTCAACTCGATTGGTCGAGTTTTGAATAGGGAAGTATCAAGTCCTACATAGGTCTTGGTGAGGAGTACTTTGGGGAAAAAGTACGTTTGGAGATGGAGTGGACAAATCTCCTCAAAAGAGGCTGAAGTTGTTGGCCACTGATTTGTTGAGTCTATGTCTACCCTCTTGGGTAACATGGTGTGGATTAGGGTGGATTTTACCCTAAGAGATGGGCTCAAATCCAACGGGTGGGAGTTTGAGGTTTGTGAAGGACATAGGAGCAAAAGCTCTTGTATGCCCTTGAAATTTGGAGGAGAATGGCATGATATGTTGAAAACCCTCTGGTTGAAATAGTGAGGGAATTGGAGGTAATTGGGTATCTCGGAAGTTCAGAGTTTGGATTAGGATAGAAATGTAATTTAGTTATTTTAAGCACTAAATCTAATCCAAAAATTATGAAACTCGGGCGGAGGGGGTTTTAGGATGTTTTAGACTTATGATAATTTTCCTGGAATTTTAAGATTGATAAATATTATACTTCATGTGTTAAAGGATTATTTGCCCGATTTGTTGTTTCAATTATTTGGAGGCTTTAAATTAACTATAATCAGTTAAAATTCTGGATTTAGATCTTGACTAGTAGAACATTGATTCCTGGATTTTCATAGAATTTTATGTTGAGTAAATCTAGTACTTTATTCACAAATGATAGAAAGGGCTTTTATGTTTAAAAATTAATTATGGATAAAATACTTGCTGGAAAATTATGAAACTCGGCCAGTGCTAATTTTAGGCCTTTATCTGCATGACATAAATTATTTATAATTTTTGGAAGAATATTTCCTGTACTTGATTCATAAACAACAAAAGTTAGAGATTATTTCTAAAATAGTTTTCATGCCCCTTTAATGATAGAAAAATTATGATACTTAGGATTTAACCTATTGAGATAACCTAGTATTTATCATAAATTTGCTGGACATCTTGCATGAGAACTTAGGGTAGTTCATGTTCAAACCGGTAGTCCTTGGGATTTTCGAGGAATTTAATTAAATGCCAAATAAATTAGGAAAATTTCCATTTTCCGGACTTAGGCCATTTATATCATGGTAAGTCTCCAGTAAATAATTTAGGGCATTTGGATGAGTAATGGATCATCGCATAACCGGTTCGACATGTAGCCTAGGTCGGTCTGCATATAGCAATTGTGAATTGAAATAAGACATGATCTGAGGAAGACATTGGAGTTAAATAATTCATTTTGTTTGGGTGGGCAATAGTGGAGGAAATCACTATAGGAAGATATAAAGAATAATGAGTAGTGGTGATAGCTAGAGTTAAGAGGTGCTCGGGTTCGACGAAAGATCGTCTTCCCCGAAGAGTGGAAGGTTTAAAAATCACCCTAGGATAGTCTATCGTAATGTGAGAAGGGGAATGGGTTAAGGGAAATAAACCAATAATATTAAGTGCCTTGCGAAAGGGAACTTCGGGCCGTAATGTCGCCGTCTTGGTTCCTAGTGCCCCTTGAGAGCCCTTCACGGGGTATACCGGGGGTAGTCCTGGGCTAACGTAAACTGTAATAACAAATCGACAAGAGTAACTTAGTAACTAGGATTGCACTTTTCACAAACACTGTTGGCACAGGAAGATTGATGAGAGCTTCGGCTCGGGTGATTTGGAAACGGACGTTTGGGCCCGGGGAGCCTCGGCTCGGTTGGTTAAGAGACGGACGGGATGGTCCGGGGAGCTTCGGCTCGGTTGGTTGGAGACGGACGTTTGGTCCGGGGAGCTTCGGCTCGGTTTTTGTGTGTTTGCGATTAAACTTGCATGTGCATAAGATAGGAAAAGTTAAGGTGGTGGGTTTTACGATATTGGGGAGTTCGATTGCACCGACACCGATATCGTTGACTCGGCGGGGTGATTAGCATCTCGCCAACAGAAGTCCGGTGCGCCAGCCGGCAAGAGTACGCAGGCGTCCGCTTAGTGCACCAAGCGTTGAGGCGTACGATAGGTCAGACCAGTGGTGCTTTTACTGGTTTTGAGGTGGGCGAGGCCCAACCCACTGCTTCCGTCTGCCACTACGGAGGTATCCTGGGAGGTAACGGCTCCGAAAGGGGGAACTAAAGGTCTGTGTGCACAGAGTCGGGTGTGTGAGTTGCACTTGCATGTTTCATCATACCCACTAGCATGTCATAGCATAATCGATTCATTTAACCCTGACACCTAAAGTATAAGTGATATAGGACGCTTATACATTAGGACCTGCAAAACGACCCCTTGGTCTATAAGCTTGTGTGGACAAGTTTATACATCAAAGGTTAATTTCAATATATAACAACCATTGCTGTTTGATAACCGACACCCCAGCGTATAAGTGGTATGGGACACTCTATACGATGGGAGCCTTGCAAAAGATCCCTTTTGCTTATGTGTTCTCGCATAAGTGAAGGTTTAAATTCATATATTTGCTTTTCTTATTGTTAGACCTGTTATAACAATCATATTAACTGCTCATCGAATACATCTTGCTAGATTAAGTCCATAGTCACCTGTTTCTTGATTTATCTCTACCATCATGTCCTTCCCTTTCTTCCTCCCCGCTCGGTACCTAGGAGCCATGGGGGAAGGGGTAGGGGATGATAGGGCTTAGTCTTTATGACTAACGGTTTTCGAACCGCATCATTTAGGGGATCGTGGAGCCCAGCATGGAGGAGCAGCCCCAGAGATCGGTGCGCCTAGAGATGGGGTAGTCTAGCTCCGGAGTTCACACAGCCGGGACCGTGAGTCTCGACCTTGAGTAGTTTCTGTTTTCGCTTCCGCATGAGAGAATTGTAGTGAGGACATATTGTACCGGGCATAAGCCCGTATTTATAGTACTCTGATGATTTCTGTGGACACTCCCTTCGTGGAGATTTTATCTTATTTACATGTGATTTATTATTGTGGACTGTATTGTTCTTACTTCAATAATTATGCTACTTTTCTGTGATCGAATTGGCCGGCAGAATCGGCGCCTTGTGGTGATGACTCTTCAGGACGTGAAGGAGTCACCGCAAAGCGGCGGTTCTGGGCCTAAGACCCCGGTGGTTGAAAAAGAAAAAAAAAGGGGGTCTTACATTTGATCAGGTGCCCTGCCACCAACAGGATCTGCTTCAGGTAGATCCAGAAACCCTTTAGACTTTTGATCATGTGTCTAAAAACCAAGCACAGGTTTTTGATCAGGTGCCCTGCCACCAAGGGATACTTTTGAAGGGAGTAATAACCCTGTACAGGAGGGGGAAGAAGGTTAAGATGTCTTCTCTATTGTACAAAGATTAGAGAAGCACAAAGACTTGCACTGAGCTAGAAAGGTCTAAAGAATCAAGGCTCCCCCTGGCTCAAAGATGTCCAGGTGAAGTCTTGCTTCAGTGCAGAAAACTCTTCAGAAAGTTCTGAAGGGAAAACTACAAGAAGATAATAAATAATAAAATAAAGATCTTCAAGCAGCTATCTTCTTCTTCTTCTTCTTCAAAAGAACTCTGAGTTTGAACTTCCTGAAAGCAGGAGAACTCAGGTTGAAGAAGAGTAGAAGATCTTAACACTTCTTAGTTAGATGGAAATTGCTGAGAGCAGAAAGCTTGATCTTGATGAAGGCTTGAATGCCTGAAAATATCTGGGTAACTAGTTAGCTATATGCTAGCTTGAATCCTTCTTCAAAGGGTCCTTTATATAACATCAGCAAGCAACAGCTCTCTTCAATTTGAATAACTTGTCTTCTTCTGAGACTTGAGACCTGAGCTGTAAATATCAAGAAGACAGAACAAACTCTACAGCAGAAACATTCTATAAAAGGAATAACCCTTTTTCTAGGAAGCTGCAGGAAACAATTTGATAATAAAGTACTAAATAAAGTCATATCAGAAACAAACTCTTTATAGCAGAAAGAAGACTTTTCAGTCTAACGGCTATAAAGGGCTGACAGCAGATAAAGTAATTTATAATGTCAGCTAATAAGACAAACAACTTTATCTAAAAAAGATTTGACTCAGGCAAAAAGAATAGAGCAGATATGCCTGGAAATATTATCATAATACAGCTAAAAAGATATGCCAGATAATGTATTAATTAATTAAATATAATAAATAAATACAAAATATAAAGGCAGACAGAAAGCATCGAACGATCTTCGGAGATCGTCGACCGACGCACGGAGATCGTCGAACTATCGGACAGATAGTCGAACGATCCAGATAGTCGAACTATCAAAGGAGATAGTCGAACTATCACAGCAGAAAGTCGAACTACCAGAAGATAGTCGAACTATCAGATAGTCGACCTATCAACAGATAGTCGAACTATCAGGGCAAAACAGATAGTCGAGCTATCAACAGATAGTCGAGCTATCAGATAGTCGACCTATCGACAGATAGTCGAACTATCAGAAACAAACAGATAGTCGACCTATCAACAGATAGTCGAACTATCAACAACAAACAGATAGTCGACCTATCAACAGATAGTCGAACTATCAGATAGTCGAACTATCAAAGCAGATAGTCGAACTATCAAGCGAGAACAGATAGTCGACCTATCAACAGATTGTCGAACTATCAAAGACAAATAGATAGTCGAACTATCAACAGATAGTTGAGCTATCAGATAGTCGACCTATCAACAGATAGTCGAACTATCAAGACCAAACAGATAGTCGAACTATCAGATAGTCGACCTATCCAAGCAGATAGTCGAACTATCAAAGCACACAGATAGTCGAACTATCAACCGATAGTCGAACTATCCTCGCAGACTGAAAGTCGAACAACTGATAGACGATCGTCGAACAGTTAGTCGACGATAGCCGAGCGGCGTTCGACGATAGTCGAACGAACAAACTACTTAACCAAATTCTCAATCTGGAAAAGTGAGGACTCTACAGCTAGACTACTAACCATTGACCATAGATATTTCTTGGGTCAAAGAGCACAAAGGAGAGGACTAAACTCAAATCAAACTAGGGTACCAACAATCTCCCCCTATTTGAGTTAAGTCCTTTAAAAACTAAAACACAGAGCTAGCTATAGAACACTATAAACAATACAGGAAATAGATAGCAAATAACTAGCAGATTATCAACCAGATAGATAATAAACAAATATAACACAGCAGTCAATCAAACTATTAAGAATCTACAGAGTCTGGCAAGGGGGCAGAGGAACTAGGAATAAAAGAGATTTTCCTTAGAGGATCATCAGATTCTTTCTTTGACAGCTTCAAGTCCTGCACACCAATGATCTTCAATTCTGCAGCTCTTGGGACTACTGCTTCAGGATGCTTTTCCATATATTTTGAGGGTTCAAATACATCAGGATTGACCTGGAACTTTTCAAACTCTTTCTTTCTGAAAGCAGACATGGTGGTTAGACCGGTAGTATCTTTTCCTTCTGCTTTTGCTTTTCTTATTTGAGCTGCTCCAACTAGTTCGTGAAAACGAGCCATCCTAAAGTTAGGATCTAGCTCTGGACTTTCATAAACAGGCTCAGGAGGAGCAGCATCTGATTCTTTATCTAGATAAGATATTGGAGCAGACTTAGCAAAAGGTTCTTGCTAGAATTTTAAAACAAAGTAAACTACTTACCTTTTAAAACAACTTTCTCAGACTGAATTGGTGCAGCAGTTGAAACCTTTCTCTTAGGAGAAGGAGGAGGTGAAAAAGTTGGCTTTAGATACACAACCTTCTTAACTTGTTCTTTCACTTCTGCTTCATGCATTTGACTGTCAGAATGAGACTTTCCATAAGAGCTGTGAGAGCTTTTCCTTGATTGATGTTGAGACGAAGCAGGTCTTGTTGATGGAGCAGATTTTCCTGAAGAAGCAGAAGGGTTGGCAGAAAGATTACCAGAAGCTCCTGCACCTGGAGGAGGAGGAGGAGGACCTCTGGGAGTCCATCTTGGACCAGGTCTGTCATATCTTTTTGATCTTTTCCTTTCTTTCTGCTGGTTCTTTGAGAACCACATCCAATGCTGAAATTCCTTTGACTTAGGGTCAATGCCCTTCAGAATGTAATAAGGAATATCATTATCTTTACTGGGAGGAGGAGGAGCAGCAGCTTTCCTGTTCTTTTGGGCAGCTTTCTTTTTCCTTGACTTTTCAGATACATCAGAATCATCCTCATCATCAGAGTGAGATGATGGGGGATTATCATACGGATCATAGGCTTCAGAAACAGCCTTTTCTTTTAACTTCAGAGCAGATTTCTCTCTTTCCTCTTCCATGGCATCCAGAGCCAGAAGGGAATCTAAGTCCAACCCTGGTGAGTCATCCCAGATGGTTGACTTTTCAACTTGCAGCTCTTTTTCTTTCTCTTTCAACAAAGTCTGTACTCTTAAATTCCAGGCAGCTCTTGCATTTTCTTCTTCCACACTCAGAATAGGAGTGTCATCTTTGACTTCATCTTGATTCTCAGACTCATCTTCTCTATTATCTAAAAAAGATTCCAATTCTGGATCTACTTGGATAACAGGAACACTTGGGGCAGCCTCTGAGACAATTACTATTATCTGAGCAGATAAATCCTCTCTAATAAAATCTGTAGAATTATGAATACAGATCTGCTAAATAAGCAATAATCATTCCTTCAAGGTATTCACTAGCAAGCAAATTAATTGACTCATCAATAAATCGAATAAGTGAATTACCTTCATACTTGACCATCTCCCATGATTCCTCTAGATATGAAGTTATAATTCCTTCTAGGAATCTAGCAACCACAGGAGTGGTGAGATCTTCTAGGCAGACTTTTACTGCAATTTCAGATAGCATGATTCCATCAGCTATTTCCTTATCAGATAACACTGGAACTACTTCTTTCTCAGCTGGAGAGGGCTCTTCCAGGGCTGTCATTATAGTATCTGTTATAGCTGGAAGGGAGGCAGGAGGTTCTGAGGCATCTTCATAGAACATCTCCCCCTGCCTGATTTCAGTGGAGACTGAAACCAGGCCCCTTGAGGAAGATGGCTCAGCAGATTTTGAGAGAGATTTGATGGAGGCAGTTAAGATATCAATGGAGGATGCAAGGGGAGCGATTGCCCCTTCAATCATGGTTTTGATTGACGGGGTAATCAACTCCACAATGCGGGAGATAAGTTCAGGAGTAATCTCAAAAGATGATGGGAGTGTAGTGGATGGAGCTGCAGCAGATATGGTTGTAGTGCTGGGATGAAGAATGGAGTGGACAGGGGATTGAACAGGAGATGGAGCTGGAGAGTTAATTGGAGAATTAACTGGGGAATGAATGGGAGACAGAGGAGGAGTAGGAATTCTCTCAGATCCTAACAAATCAAAGCTAGGAGCTGATATCCTAGTCTGATGAGAAGGAAGAGGAGATGCTGGAGGGGAAAGAGGAACAACCGTGGTTGTTTCTGGAGCAGAAGAGGGAGAAGTTCGTACTTCAGCTGAAGTTGATGGAACTTCAACTGAAGCAGATAGCAAAGCAGAAGAGGAGGAGGGAAGAGCTGAGCCAGCTTCGACATGGTGAGGAGTGACTGATTCAGTCCTGGTGTCCTCAGATGTTGCTGGAGCAACCCCTGTGAGAGCGGGTTTCACAAAAGTTCTCTTCCATTTGGAGAATAGGTTAGGATCCATCTTCTTGCTTGCGTTAATTGTTGTTGCGGTTGAACTCAGCAGCTGGGGGTACTTTTCCTTCAGGAAGATTCCAACAACCCTTCCGAGGGTAACTTCCTTCTTGCCATTCTTTTTCCTTATTAAATCAAACATCACTCCCGCCCAATCTATCCTTTTCCGATTAACAATCGCACACATCAGTGCGAATTGTTGCCTTGTGATATTATCATGAGCAGAGTGCTTACCCAGGAGCACTTTTCCTACCAACTCAGCAAGAAACTTGATCTTGAAAGGGAAATTTACTTTGAGCAGCTTCGTGGGAATGCCCTCAGCATGTCCCGACTCAACTAACATTCTTCCGAATTCTTGAGCATCTTGCTCATAATCCTCTTCACCATTTATTAAACCAAAAATTTCAGTCAGAACGGCCGGAGTTAGGATTACCTCTTCTCTACCTATGGTGCCAGTCATCGAGTCGTCGGTGGAGGACGACGTGAAGGCCCATTCCTTGATCTCTGGGATGTTTATCTTAATCCTTGAAGACATTAACCTCTCGAGTACTTGATCCCGGCAAAGCTGAAGAACTTCTACGATCCCGGCATCGCAGCTACTGAACGCATCGAAATCAACGCTAAAGCCAGCATCAAACTTCACAACTGCTAGAACTGCTGGAGAGACCGCCATTGATTCGCTGGAGAAAGCTCGAGAAAGATGGAGAGGACGAAGAAGACGAAACGGCCGAAAATCGCAAGCGGGAAGGCAGAATGCGAAAAGACACGCTCCGTCGACGATAAAACAAAAGATCTTTTAACCTAGGTCGACTATCAGCTTTATATTAGACCGAAAATAGTCGATCTATTAAAAAGATACTTGACCCGATAGTCGAACGACCGTTCGACGATCGGCTCAGAAGCAGAGTAGTCGAGCCATTGTTCGACTATTTCTGGCTCCACAAACAACAGGCTTTCGTCATCCAGAGATCGACGATGAGCTCGACTTGTTCGACGATGGTCGAACGCCGGTCGACGATCTTCAGACAGATAAGCCATCATCAACCAGAGGTCGACGATAGACTTGATCCGTTCGACGATCTTCGATCATCGTTCGACGATCTTCAAACAAGTTTCAACATAGGCAGATATAGTCACACTTAGTCTCGTCCATTAATCATGCCTAGTTGAACTAAAAAGAACAGATGCTTCTGTTCATCTAAAGGCTTGGTGAATATATCACCTCTCTGAAACTCAGTGGATATGAACTCAAGACAGATCTTGTTCTTTTCCACACAATCTCTCAGGAAATGGTGCCGAATCTCAATGTACTTCGTTCTAGAGTGGTGCACTGGATTTTGTGCAATAGAAATAGCACTGGTACTATCACACATGATTTTGGTGTTCTTGTGTGAGTAACCATAATCCACAAGCTGGTTTTGAATCCACAGGATCTGTGAACAACAACTAGCAGCTGTTATATATTCAGCCTCTGCAGTTGAAGTTGAGACAGAAGCCTGCTTCTTACAGAACCAAGAGACCAATCTCTCTCCTAGGAACTGGCAAGTTCCTGAGGTGCTCTTCCTATCAACTCTGCAACCAGCATAATCAGAATCAGAATATCCAATTAATTCAAATTCTGACTCAGCTGGGTACCAAAGTCCTAGATCTGGACATCCCTTCAGGTATCTCAGCATTCTCTTTAGAAGAATCAGATGAGATTCCTTGGGGTTGACCTGGAATCTAGCACAAAGGCATGTAGCAAACATTATATCAGGCCTACTTGCAGTTAGATATAATAGGGAACCAACAATGGCCCTAT
Source organism: Platanthera zijinensis (assembly GCA_039513925.1). Lineage (NCBI taxonomy): Eukaryota > Viridiplantae > Streptophyta > Magnoliopsida > Asparagales > Orchidaceae > Platanthera > Platanthera zijinensis. The sequence goes on from CM077088.1 coordinate 145,290,383, forward strand.
AATTCTTTTGATCAACTGGCTTGCCGTGATCATCAGAGTCAATAACTACATTAGTAGCCATAGGTGTAGGCATTGCTGAAGCATCAGCCATCCCAAATTTCTTTACCAATTCCTTGGCATATTTGGATTCGGAGATGAAGATACCATCAGCATCTTGCTTAACTTGGAGACCAAGAAAGTAAGACAGCACACCCATACTACTCATCTCAAACTTAGAGTGCATCAGGTCAGAGAACCTTTTGCAAAGTTTGGGATCAGTGGAGCCAAATATAATATCATCTACATACACCTGAACTAACAGGATTGTGTCCTTGTGATGCTTGACGAAAAGGGTTCTATCAACTACTCCCCTAGTAAAGTTGTGCTCTAAAAGGAAACTAGCTAGAGTCTCATACCAGGCTCTGGGAGCTTGCTTTAGTCCATATAGAGTTTTCTGCAACTTAAAAACATGTGAGGGCTGAGTTGAAGAAACAAACCCTGGTGGTTGTTCAACAAACACCTCTTCCTTAAGCTCACCATTCAGGAATGCACTTTTGACATCCATTTGGAACACCTTAAACTTCATGTAGACTGCATAGGCCAAGAAGATCCTTATTGCTTCTAGCCTTGCAACAGGAGCAAAGGTTTGGTCATAGTCTATACCTTCCTCCTGTATGTAGCCCTGAGCTACAAGCCTTGCTTTATTCCTTACTATAATTCCATTTGCATCCAACTTGTTTTTATACACCCACTTGGTGCCTAGGATCAGTTGGCCTTTAGGTCTTGGAACCAAAGTCCAAACTTTACATCTCTCAAACTGATTGAGCTCCTCTTGCATTGCAATGATCCAGTGGGGATCTAGCTCTGCATCTTTAAAGGTGAGGGGCTCAACCTGTGAGAGGAAACAAGCATGCATCACATCCTGTCTTAATTGGTGTCTTGTTTGCACACCAGCTGATATGTCTCCAATCACTTGAGATGTGGGGTGATCTCTAAGTGTGACAATATCAGCAGGTGGGATGTGATCTTCAGCAACAGTTGGGATTAATTCCTCAGGAGGAATTTGATCTACTGTTGGTGGTACAACAACTGCTTCAGCAATGTCTTCATCACTATCTGATTCAGTGATCTGAAGAGTTGATAGTTGAAGAATTTCTTGAGGGGCATCAGGTACCTGCAAAGAACTGGAGGAAGGAGAATTTTCTTTCTCCTTGTAAAACATCTGATGCTCATCAAATGACACATGCACAGATTCTTCAATTTTACAGGTAGATTTGTTATAAACCCTATAAGCTTTGCTTACTTGGGAATATCCAAGCATGATTCCCATTGAAGCTTTTGCTTCAAACTTTCTAATATATTCTTTATTATTATTATGAATATAAACAATACAGCCAAAAACTCTAAAATAATTAATTTTAGGTTTCTTTCCCTTAAGCAACTCATAAGGAGTTTTACACTTAAGTTTGTGTATCAAACTTCTATTCAAGACATAATTGGCTGTACTAACAGCTTCTGCCCAATAGGAGAGAGGCATGTTAGCATCTGCCAACAATGTGCTAGCAGCTTCAATGAGTGTTCTATTCTTCCTTTCAACTACCCCATTTTGTTGAGGAGTTCTAGGAGCTGAGAAACTATGTTTGATACCTTCTCTCTCACAGAATTCTTGCATGAGAAGAGAGTCAAACTCAGTACCATGATCACTTCTGATCAAGGCCACATGAGTAGAGTACTCAGTCTGCACACATAGTAGAAAGTCTGTAAGGGCTTTGAAGTTATCAGACTTAGTTCTCAAAAAGAAAACCCAACTGAACCTAGAGAAGTCATCTACAATTACTAATGTGTAATACTTCCCTCCTAAACTCTGTACATTTATTGGGCCAAAAAGGTCCAAGTGTAATAGATACAGGATTCTAGGAGAGTCACTTTTATTAACAGATTTAAAAGAGTTTTTGGTTTGCTTGCCTAGCTGACAAGCCTTGCATAGGCTCTCCTTCTTGTAGGGGCAATAAGGTAAACCTCTAACAAGGTTGTGTTTAGATAACCTAGATATATTTTTAAGGTTTACATGACTAAGCCTCTTATGCCACAAAGAATTATTATTAATTGTTACTTCATTAAACAGGCAGATTTCAGAATGAGATGAATTGAAATCTACTAAATAAATATTACCTATTCTAATACCTACTAAAACAACATTATTATTTAAAGTAATATTGCAAGAGGAGTTAGAAAATGAAACCTGGTAGCCAGCATCACATAGCTGGCTGACTGAAATCAAATTATGCTTCAGTCCATTGACATATGCAACTCTCTTGAAAGTAACTGCTCCAATTGTGATCTTGCCATAGCCTTCTATCTGACCACAGCTGGAGTCTCCAAAGATAACCTTTGGGCCGAGCTTAGCTTTGAACTTTGACAGAAGATCTTTATTTCCTGTCATATGCTTAGAGCATCCACTATCCAAATACCACTTATTTTGAGTGATTGGATAGGCCTTCACCTGCAAGACATTTATTTAGACAGTGTGGACCCAGGTAACCTTGGGTCCCTTGTTTTTCACATAAGAAAAACTGGAAATATATGAAAATGCAGGCTGAGGGTGATAACCTAGTGGGTGAGATCTCCTAGGTGGGATTCTCCATGCAGATGATGGGTCAACAAACCTAGGGTTTCTATTTTCATTTAGGTTTCTATGATACTGATTATAATTTTGAAAATCATGTTTAAATCATCGATCGACGTTCGACGATGGGCGCTCAGATCGTCGAGCTTCGTTCGACCATTGAGCTTCCGATCGTCGAGCGGCGTTCGACGCTCTTTGCATTTCTTTAAAGAATTTCTTTCTCTTTTCTCTCTTAGCTTTATTTAAAGTTTTATTAACTAGGTTTACTTGCTCAGTATTCTTCATTCCACTAGCTGAAATGAAGTTTACTGGAATTGAAAGATTATTTTTAAGTAGAACTGGGGGTTCACTGGGAGAAGCTCCTAAGCCTAATTTGTAATTACCTGACCTAGTGTTAGTCATGCTGGTAATTTCTAACAACTTAAGGCTTCTACCATTAAGTGATTCTTCTAGCCTCTTAGACTTAGCTAACTCTATTTTAAGAAATTTAATTTCTTCACTACAAGTAGTGAGATCTTCCTTTAACTTAATATTTTCTGTAGCAATTACTTCTGAGTCAGCTAGCTTAATTCTAAGTTCTTTTATTTCCTTTTCAGAGCTAATCAAATCTAAGCATAAAGATTTAAAGTCTAATTTAAATTCTTCTGAAGTAAAATCATAAGAAGAAAGTACCTCATCTTCTGTAGGCATCTCTTCATCAGAATCAGAACTCTCTGCAGCAGACTGGTTGCTGCAGGCATCTATTGCCATCAGGCAAACTTCTTTTGCCTTCTTCTCTTCCGCATCCTCACTAGAGCTTGATGAGGAGGATTCTTCATCAGAATCACTCCAGGTTTCAGCAATGAAACCTTTCTCCTTCTTTTTGTTTTTGTAGGAGGATGGCTTGGAGTGCTTCCTGTGTTGTTCTTTTTCCTTCCTCTTGTCTTTGTTTTTCTCCTCTGGACACTCTGGCAAGATGTGTCCAGGCTTCCTGCAACCATAACAAATAATTTCTTTAGCAGGAGAGCGATCATACCTTGGTTTGTCTTCATAGCGTGAAGACTTCTTTCTGAACTCCTTTCTCCCCATCTTGAGAAACCTCTTGGAAAACAATGCCATTAGTTCCTCATTAGATTGGCTGCCTTCAGAAGCATCAGCAGCCTTAAGAGCTAGAGATTGCTCTTTTCTTGTTGGAGTGGGGGTCTTTGCTTCAGCTTCTGCTTCCCTTGTCTTCAGCACTTGCTCAAAAGACTTGAGCTTGCCGAGGAGGGCTTCAGTGGAGATCTCATTTGTACTTCTGGCTTCCTTGATGGGCCAGATCCTTAGATCCCATGTGCTAGGGAAGCATATAAGAATCTTATCATTGACCTCTGTCAATGATATGTCCTTGTCCAGGGTCCTCAGCTCATTGATGATTGAGCTGAGCCTGGTATACATGGCTTCAACTGATTCAGCATCAGTTTTCTTGAAGTTCTCATACTGTGAGATCAGGTTGGACCTTCTGTCCTTCCTTTCATCAGCTGAACCAGCTACAATCTGGTTCAGTGTATCCCACATGGCCTTTGCTGAGGAGCAGTCAGCAACCTTCTGGAATACCTCATCAGACATTGTCTGAGCCAGTATGTTCATTGCCTTGGCATCTGCTATTTTGGCCTTCTTGTATTCATCATTGTAATCTGGAGGAGGCACTGCACTCATATCAAATGATGAGGCAGAAGCAGCAGCAGGTGCTCTTGGGGGACCTGACAAAATAGAAGCAAAGATGCTTTCATCAATAGAATTCATATATAATTTTATCCTTGCCTTCCAGATGCCAAACTTAGCTAAGTTGCATGCTGGAGGTCTGGTGCTGGAATAATCCTTGGACTGGGCCATGATAGTGAATATCTATAAGCTTTGGTATCTATCAGGATCTTGTGACTTAGGTGTTAGCCTATTCAGTCAGTCAACCTCCCTCTGATACCAATTGAAAGTGAAGGGATAGATACTACTCTAGAGGGGGGGTGAATAGAGTTATCAAATTTTGCACTAGACAAAACTTAATGGTCTACTCAACTCCCTTGGAGTGAAGTGCGGAATGAAAAGATTATAGATATTGATTTAACCTTAAAGCCTAACACAAGTGATGTGCACAAACTAATGAAAAGATTATAGATATTGATTTAACCTTAAAGCCTAACACAAGTGATGTGTACAAACTCAAGCTAACTGTAATTACAGTTAAGGCTTGGAAAACCTAATCAGCAACTAGCAATCCTAGTTATATCTATTCACAGCCACAATGCAGGAATTAAACAAGTGAATCCAGACGATACAAGGAAATTTATAGTGGTTCCCCAAACAACTTGGGTACGTCCACTCTTCTACCCACACGGTAGGAATCCACTCAGGTTTTTGATCAGGTGCCCTGCCACCAACAGGATCTGCTTCAGGTTGATCCAGAAACCCTTTAGACTTTTGATCAGGTGTCTAAAAACCAAGCACAGGTTTTTGATCAGGTGCCCTGCCAACAAGGGATACTTTTGAAGGGATTAATAACCCTGTACAGGAGGGGGAAGAAGGTTAAGATGTCTTCTCTATTTTACAAAGATTAGAGAAGCACAAAGACTTGCACTGAGCTAGAAAGCTCTAAAGAATCAAGGCTACCCCTGGCTCAAAGATGTCCAGGTGAAGTCTTGCTTCAGTGTAGAAAACTCTTCAGAAAGTTCTGAAGGGAAAACTACAAGAAGATAATAAATAATAAAATAAAGATCTTCAAGCAGCTATCTTCTTCTTCTTCTTCTTCAAAAAAACTCTGAGTTTGAACTTCCTGAAAACAGGAGAACTCGGGTTGAAGAAGAGTAGAAGATCTTAACACTTCTTAGTTAGATGGAAATTGCTGAGAGCAGAAAGCTTGATCTTGATGAAGGCTTGAATGCTTGAAAATATCTGGGTAACTAGTTAGCTATATGCTAGCTTGAATCCTTCTTCAAAGGGTCCTTTATATAACATCAGCAAGCAACGGCTCTCTTCAATTTGAATAACTTGTCTTCTTCTGAGACTTGAGACCTGAGCTGTAAATATCAAGAAGACAGAACAAACTCTGCAGCAGAAACATTCTATAAAAGGAATAACCCTTTTTCTAGGAAGCTGCAGGAAACAATTTGATAATAAAGTACTAAATAAAGTCATATCAGAAACAAACTCTTTATAGCAGAAAGAAGACTTTTCAGTCTAACGGCTATAAAGGGTTGACAGCAGATAAAGTAATTTATAATGTCAGCTAATAAGACAAACAACTTTATCTAAAAAAGATTTGACTCAGGCAAAAAAGAATAGAGCAGATATGCCTGGAAATATTATCATAATACAGCTAAAAAGATAAGCCAGATAATGTATTAATAAATTAAATATAATAAATAAATACAAAATATAAAGGCAGACAGAAAGCGTCGAACGACCTTCGGAGATCGTCGACCGACGCACGGAGATCGTCGTACTATCGGACAGATAGTCGAACGATCCAGATAGTCGAACTATCAAAGGAGATAGTCGAACTATCACAGCAGATAGTCGAACTACCAGAAGATAGTCGAACTATCAGATAGTCGACCTATCAACAGATAGTCGAACTATCAGGGCAAAACAGATAGTCAAGCTATCAACAGATAGTCGAGCTATCAGATAGTCGACCTATCGACAGATAGTCGAACTATCAGAAACAAACAGATAGTCGACCTATCAACAGATAGTCGAACTATCAACAACAAACAGATAGTCGACCTATCAACAGATAGTCGAACTATCAGATAGTCGAACTATCAAAGCAGATAGTCGAACTATCAAGCGAGAACAGATAGTCGACCTATCAACAGATAGTCGAACTATCAAAGACAAACAGATAGTCGAACTATCAACAGATAGTTGAGCTATCAGATAGTCGACCTATCAACAGATAGTCGAACTATCAAGACCAAACAGATAGTCGACCTATCAACAGATAGTCGAACTATCAGATAGTCGACCTATCCAATCAGATAGTCGAACTATCAAAGCACACAGATAGTCGAACTATCAACCGATAGTCGAACTATCCTCGCAGACTGAAAGTCGAACAACTGATAGACGATCGTCGAACAGTTAGTCGACGATAGCCGAGCGGCGTTCGACGATAGTCGAACGAACAAACTACTTAACCAAATTCTCAATCTGGAAAAGTGAGGACTCTACAGCTAGACTACAAACCATTGACCATAGATATTTCTTGGGTCAAAGAGCACAAAGGAGAGGACTAAACTCAAATCAAACTAGGGTACCAACAGAGGACCTTATTCGCGATTTGGAGGCGTGATGGACGTCGGACTGTCATGGCGCGGTGGTGGCGTCGCCGGAATTCTTCTACAGCACAGTAGGAGGCTCGAAACTTCAGGTAAGGGCTGGAAAACTTCATCCTTGAACCTAAGGGGCCTTTTTAAAGCAGTGAAAAGGAGGGAGGGGAAAGGTCTAACGCTTATGGCCATTAATATTTCGCTTAATAACATTTTGGTTATGATGTTGGGAAGAGGAAAAGGTGGAAGATGAATTGGCTGATCCAGGTGGCGATTTCCTATTGGACCTCACTCTCTCATTCTATTAAATAATTAAAGACAGAAACGGCTAAAAAATATTCATGCTGTTCATTCCATAATCAGAGTTGATTAAGACGTCGGTTACCGAGATTTAAAATCTGGCTGACGTTTCGGCCTTGGTCACGGGCGTGACACATAGGTCACGGGCGTGACAGGCCCGAATGGCAAATTCTGGGTTCGACGACCGTCGAACTGAGGTCGACGATCGTCGAAGGGTGGTCACGCCCTAGGTCGCGGGCGTGACACATGGGTCACGGGCGTGACAGGCCCGGGTGGCCAATTCTGGGTTCGACGACCATCGAACTGAGGTCGACGATCGTCGAAGGGTGGTCATGCCCTAGGTCACGGGCGTGACACATGGGTCACGGGCGTGATAGCCCCGGGCGGCTAATTCTGGGTTCGACGACCGTCGAACTGAGGTCGACGATCGTCGAAGGGTGGTCACGCCCTAGGTCACGGGCGTGACACATGGGTCACGGGCGTGACAGGCCCGGGTGGCCAATTCTGGGTTCGACGACCGTCGAGCTGAGGTCGACGATCGTCGAAGGAGTCACGCCCTAGGTCACGAGCGTGACGGGTCAGTCACGGGCGTGACCAACCCGTGACCCGAAATCTTGGTCGATTTATTTCAAATTTTTTTTGGGCTTCCTAGGATTCTGTCACAACCAACTGACTCCTAGGGGTCTAGCCGGAAATGGGATGTTACAATTTCCAATAAACAAAACAAATATTTCGTCCCCGAAATCAAGGTTAAGCCTACGGGGCTCCAATCCGGAGAAAAAGGCTTGTAACATCCCATGAGAGTTGAAAGATCTACATCTCTGCGTTAAGTTTGTAGTGAGCGATTTTGATTCCAAAACCAGTTCGTCCAATTGATATAGTGTATATCCCAATAAACAAAGGATTAGCCCCTATTCTTGAAATTTCAGTCTTATTGGTTTAAAATAGGAACGCAAATTGATTGTCCAGAGGGGTTGTGAGGTATACCTGGCTGAACAGAATCAATGTATCCTCAGAAAAGAGAGTCCAGTGGTTCGAATCCACCGGGTGAACATTAGCAACCTCAACTCGGGCCCTCATTAGAGGAGACCTTTTGACATAACTCACCTAAATTGGGATGTCTTTTCAGGATACAATCCGCCCAAGGATAGAACCAATTCATCCCATTCTTCGGTTGAAGCAGCTGCCCTTCCATTGGCTCCTGCGGGCCTACTCCTCCATTAGTTCCAAACCTTGACGGTAGGGCTTTTAGGTATAGGTCAAGCGGTTCAGTCGGAGCGGATAAAGAACAAAATCTTTCTTTTGCTAAATCGCATACATGTCAGAACCACACTGAGAGATCGGGCAGCACCAGGAATAAAGAGACAAGTTCAGGAGTCAGGTTTCTCGGTATGGAAGAGCAGCTGATTCAATGGCAAGTTCCAGGCTAAAGGCAAAGAGCATCTTCCTGCGAACCTTCGGACAATTTCTCTAGATCGAATGCGACCGTCCCACAAGGCAATCAAGCAGCTAGCCGCGTGCCTTATAAGGAACTGGCTCCCTTTCGCTATCTCTAGAAAGGAGTAGTGAAGGGGAAATTCGTTAGGAGAGAATACCTGGCATCCAGCTTAGCAACCATTGAACTACCTTTCACCAAGCATTATCTCACTGACTGAACGAGAGATCCAGTAGATCACCGAACAAAGAGAGTGATTTTAGCCGCTTCCGGAGTGAGCTCTGCAGATGAAGCAGGCGAAGTGAAATCAAAGAAGATATTGGTGCTACTCTATCGGAATTCCAGGCGGACACCTGCTCCTCTCTACCTAACGCAAGGACTGGCTGGTTCCCCACGGGGAGGTAAGGAAAGAGGGAATGAAACTCTTGCAAAGACTCTCCTCAAGGAAGGAGCCTTTCTTGCGGGAACTTGGCGAGGCATGGTCAAGAAAATGAGCAATGTATCCGCTCAATTACAATTGAAATCATACTTTCATTCAAGCACGGATGATGACAGAGTAGCATGAATCCAATTCAACACGGATCACATTGCATCCACAAGAGAGATTTCAGATGATCTGTGGAGGGGCAAGCAGAGACTTTCTTATCATATGATCTTTCCGCAGTTGTTGCATCTGGCACAGCGGAGATAATTACTAGAGAGTCTCCTTACTGAATCTAAGGTTTACGGGTCGGAAAGAATTGAAGGAAGTCTGGGACAACTTTCAAGAAGTCTAATTTCAGTCTCAATTTCGAAATTCCACAGTACTTATTTGAAACTGCTGTTTTGAAACGATTTTGAAACTGCTGTTTTGAAACTATAGGTTGTACTGACAAGCTACTATAGTAGGTAGGATGGATTTCCCCTTCCACTTACATCATTTCATGATGTCTTACCCTCAAGTACTCCTCTGACCTTGAATTCTCTCCCTACTGCATACCACTTGAGGACGGAAATCCCAACAACAAAAACCATTTGTCACAGAAGTCGCTTTTTCCTAGAGGAGTGATAAGACTGAGAGCAAGAGGACTGAGTTAGTAGTAGTAGTTTAGCTTCAGGCCTAGGGCTATCCATCCATTCTACAAGGCGGGGCTTACTTTCCATCCAATGATAAAAGGAAAGGATGCCTCTGATCTGTCTCTTTCCTCAATGCTCTCCGTCGGAACATAAATAGGAAATGCCAGAGATTCCTCGATCTAAAAACCTTAGTGTGATTGAGAAGCTAGAATACAATACCGATCGGAGGTCAGCCCCTTTCAAGAGTTTGTACTCCCAGATCAGCAAACTACCCTATACTCAACGGCTTTTGTCGTCTCAGTCTCCGTGGCGGAAGAAAGCCAGTCAAGTCTTCACGTAGAGGAAGAAGAAAGCCATGTAAGGAAATGCGAAGTGCATCATTTCTGTCCGCAGCTTGAGCTATCTCCTGACTTGACTTGAAAATCAAGAGAAGCGCCTATTCCTCAACTTGAGAAAAGTATAACGAAGAAAGCAACGCGGATAGAAATGCCCGTCTAAGCTCATCAGTTGCTGTTGAGCTGTTTGACTGAGATTTAGTAATTCACACGTCAGCAGGTGCAATTCGAATTCTAGGTCAGTCTTGACTGCCCGTATAGCATTTTCTTCAATATGAAATGAAAATCGATTCTCAAAATTCATTTCATGTACTCTTCCCTAGGAACCTCTGAGGACAGTTAGGGAGGCTTTTTTCCTATAAGCCACATACAAGTCAGACTTTCTCTAGATTTCCTTCAAGGCCACGATCAGGCATCTGCATCTGTTACTAAGGTTTGGCTCCTTGCTCACTCACTTACTTCTAGGTCACTCACTCTAAGAATCAGACTTTCTCCAAACTCAGAACTCTGAACTCGACCTTGCGTATGCTTCTGGGCGGGTAACTCAGCCTTTTTCAGTCAGCTCGATTCCAAAGCTGTAATCAATTCTATTCATTAGGCTTGCTACAAGTCTTCCATCAAAGTCAGGTAAAGAACTACAAAGTCCACCAAGCTGCTACTCAAAGGCGCAGATTTGAAGATCTGTACCGATAAGGTGCAAGAGAAGGAGAGAAAGCAAAGTCAAAGCTCCCCCGTAGGGCAAGCCGTCTAACGTTTTCTTCTTTATCTCTTTAGTGTCGAATTCAGTCGAGCTATTACGTAATCTTTCCGATGGGCTTGCTTTTTTCGATTGAGTTCATGGAAGAAAAAGGAAGAGAAATGCTTTCATTCCCGAGCGCCTCGGACTTAGGCTTGCTACTTATCTTATCTTATCTTATCTTATCTTATAGGCCGTCCATGTCATTTACCATAAGCTCAATCAGAGTCTTCTGAGCAAAAGGGTATCTTTAAGGCCGGCGAGGTACCATCGTGGCGTGGTCGAAAGGTATTAGGGAGAGTTCTTTTTTGTTAATGGGAATCTTTTCAAGACTGAATGAATCGTTAGGCGCCTCTACCTTATCTGATTAAGGAGCCAAGGGCACAAGGGTTTGGTCGCATGAGGCCCTCCCATTCCAGTAGGGGGCTTTTGCTGTTAGTAGACCTCTGAGTTAGGCCTTTCCTAACTCCATAGAAAACGAAATCGGATGTTATGACTGATCTTTCTAAGGAAGCATGGGACTTCCTCTTAGGATGCTTTCTAGCAGGTTTCGTTCTTGGCCAATGCTTTGAACTACCATATCAGCAGAGGAAGCACGTATTTCAAAGACTGAGCTTTCTAGCTACTCAGTCTCTGCTCTAGCTTTCCTAACGTCATAGAATGAGTTTTGCTTCTCTTGGACTAGGAGGTCGGACGGTTCTCTACTTTCAGTTAAGCGCGTTAGGTTTCTTCATTCTCAATTCTCAGTTACGGCTTTCTCCCTTAAGGGTTTAGTAAAATGGATTACCCGGGGTCTCTAATTGAATAGGGCGGCTTGGTATCTTCCCATCTCCGTCTCCTATATCAGGACGGCTATATGAGTAAGCTACTAACTCTGAATCTCCAACTTCAGCAATTGACTTGACCTTATTTTGGACTTTCTGGCAAGACAAATAGAAAGATGAAACTCCAAAAACATAGGACCCAGACAGAGGGGAAGAGTAAGATCATCTAATGCTTTTGGCTCAGTGTTAGACAAGGGAAAAGCCTGGGTTTAAGCCCATGGTTACGGAGTGGAAATTAGAGACTTGAGTCTTGCATACTGACTTCTTGCACTCCCGGGATTGCCAAAGTCCACTAGAGCTCCCTAAGAAGATCGGAGTCTTAGGAAGTCGGTCGCTGGCTTCTTTGCTTTCTAGCTTTCTCGGGCAGGCTTCTCCGACTAGTCCCGCATCTTCTCTTTCTAGCCGTCCCCCATCCGCAGGAGGTGAAGAAACTTTTCATGGACTATGGCGCACAAGAAAGAAGACTATATATACCGATTTTGCTCCTCGAACGCAAGCCAGCATTACGGCCTGAGATCACTGACGCTCGACTAAGACTATCTCTTTTTTAGCGCCGGCTGTGGAAATGCCGACGAAGCAATTAGTTGGTGAAATAGCACTTACAGGCTTTCTAGTTAGTCTCTGACTATTCCCCCCTCTTTCCTCAAGAGTGTAGTGGACTTTAGACTTTAGCTTTCCCCCAGAGCTCATTCAAGTCAGGATTGATTCACCGTAGAAATCAATGTCTTAGAATAGAATAGAAACACTTTAGCTGCGAACATATCTAAGGATCTGACCCTGGAAGTCACTGAACTGCGCTATCGGAGAGATCAGAAGCGAACTCAGAAGCAGGAAACCGGCGCATCCTCTAACAGGAAGGAGATTAGGGTTTGAGTCTAAAGATCGGTGTGAACTCTTTCTCTTCCTATTCACAAGCCCGTCAGCTTCCTAAGAGGAAGAAGCTAGCCTTAGCATTCCCGACCGCATCCGTTTGATATTGTTCTTGTTAGAATACCGATCTTCTTTAGAGAAAAGCCTGTCTTTACTTCTTTTCTTCTCTGAAGTCAAGTCAGGCAGTGTCATGTATTGACTTAGGGAAAGCATTGGGACCAGAGAAAGCACTAACCCCGGAGAAGCCGGAGTTTAGTCATAGCATCCACTTGCGCTAACTCATAAAAACAAGGAGTTTGACTTTGAATACAGGCCTGTGCTTGGTATACGGACTGAGAGGTCTACTAACCCCTCTCTTAGTGGGGGGCGCAGATCGATTGCCCAGCAGCTTTTTCAAAGGGATGAAAGGCAGTAGTTAGTTGAATGCCCGTCCTTAGTTCTAAAAGGAAGCCCCGCTCTTCCCATGAAGATTCTGACTGAGCAGTCTCGGTCTTAGATTGAAAGCTCGTAGTTCCACTTAGATGTGTCTAGTAAGGTTTAGTACACGACAGGCTTTCTAGTTAGTAAAGCCCGAGCAGCACCGATAGACCATAGAACTCTTCACCTACAACAAGACTACGTATATATTGATTGACAAACACGGGAGACCTGCTACAGAAAAGCGGGAGAGCGCGGTCTTGATATTGGTCTTCAAGCTCCTGCTTCATAAGTCTATACGAGGATTGACTCTTTCACAGCCGTGTATACACAAAAAAGAAGCCTACTACCTACCAACTACCGGACTTCCCATGGAGTGGAGAGGGGAAAAGCCTAAAGATATGAAGCTGGATGCTAGCAGCAGGGGACGGCTTATTGCTTCCAAGGGAGGTGAATCATAGGGTTTCTACTGAAATACTGGTCTACGGCTCAGTTAGAAGCTAATGTAGCTGAATCCCTTCCACAGCAGAAGTTCCCGGGATCAGTAGATCTTCAGCCCAGGGTGATTGGAGGATTTATTAACGGTTTGATCTAGAGTACCTATATCCCATTATACAGCTTGCGTCAGTCACTCCAGAGAGCAAAGAAAAGAATCAACAGCAAGATCATCTTATGATATTTGCGCCTACTTTAGACTTTACTTCATCTTACTTACTTATTAGGCTGAGGGAAGTTAAGAAAGACTTGAATGAGGTCTGGAAATGCATTCTATATCTCTAGTCGAATGCAGGTATGAAACTAGAATGAACTCCTGTACGTCGACGCCGCTTGATTTAGTCTGACCCCTGAAACTGCCACGTAGGCGGCTGAATTAGGTCTGAAGTCCCCGATCTCGGAAGGGATTGAACCATACAGTCTTAGCTAGAGATAGGAAAAGGCAAAGAAGCCTAGGGATGATCCTACAACGAGAGGAGAGTCGAAGACTGCAGATCTTTCGAGAAAGACATGAATTAGGTCCCGCGATGTCCTGCACTCAACCTACTATGGGAGAAGAGGTTGATCATGTCCAGTTAGGCGTCTAAGGTCGTCTAAAGAGTCAGCTACAGAGGATCTCGTGAGTTTGACTAACGAGATAGACAGTCTAAGAAAACAGGCTGACTTCCTTCTCACCGGACAGGATTAGAATCTCAATCTCTCTTCCGTGGACGGAAGTTTCACTAAATATCTCGAACTCAGAATCTCACTCCGCGCGTCGACATACACTACGTACATGTCGGACTCTTGCAGCACTAGGAGTGGAAAAGAGTGAAGTCTTACACTTCGCAAAAGACTGACTTGATTAATTGGGAATCTCATATATGAGATGTATTAGACCATCAACACTATTTGACCATCAAAACTCAGCGAAAGAATACCACCATAACAACAAGTGATTGGATCATCCCCCGGTGAAGGTCCGGCCATACCGCTATCCATTTAGTCAGAAGAGAAGCAAGAGATTGACATGTTACAGGATGGTATTATCCAACCGAGTCAAAGTCCTTTCTCGGCACCAGTGTTGTTGGTTGAAAGATGGCACATGGTGGAGGTTCTGCACCGATTACCGAGCATTGAACGCGGTCACTGTGAAAGATGCATTTCCCCCATTCCGACGGTCGATGAACTCCTCGACGAGTTACCCGTGCGGGCCAGATTTTAATGACGAGGATAGGTACAAGATGGCATTTCGGACTCATCACGGCCAGGCTCGTGATGCCGGTGATTTTTCAAGCTTTAATGAATTCCATCTTTCGCGCAAATTCATCCCCGTCGAAGAAGACGAGGACTAGTGCTTCCTGGTCTCTGGCATCTCCAACAAGTCCTTCTACTTCTTCGCGATCATCAACTTTTTGCTAAGTTTAGCAAATGTTCTTTCTAGCAGACGCGTGTCTCTTACTTGGGGGAGAGATGGATCGTGAGAAAGTTCAGGCCGGCCCACTCCGTCGACAATGACCCAGTTACGTGCCTTTTGGGCCCCTTGCTATTCTCTTCCAACTTCCAACTCGTGGACAGCAACTTCAGGCTTACCTTCTTCTTCAGCGACTGCAGGCGAAGACAAAACTATGGGTCAACCTTCCTCTCCTCCTTGTCAGTCTTGTTCTCCCGGCCCCTCGCCTATTTCTTTTCTCTTTCTATATATATTCCTATTATCTCTCTCTATTCCTCTAAATAGTTGCTCAACCCCTTTGGGCCCAGTCTGATCGGATTCTCTGTCAGCACTGTAGCTTGTGCTAAGTCAACTTCCTGACTCTAATACCAAAGCAACCTATATTCGCTACTTCTAAAGCAAGGTTAACCATTCATAGCATATGGAAGGGAATGGAGATTCTCTTTAGTAAAAGAGGCCATCTTGCCCTGTCACGAAGGAGGTACGCTGTTCTCGAGCGACTACGTTCCTGCGCTAACGGACGCTATTTACTGGGCAGGAAGGAGAACTGCAACCCTAACAAAGGCTGAAGAAGGAAATGAAGTCAACTTCCTCAAATGGACAACTCTCAGGTGTGGGTTAAGCAATGGCTCCGTGTCAAGGGTACTATAAGCATGGACCCAGAGGTTACTCTTGAAGCATTCTTTACTGCATCAATTCTTCAACGGAATTTGAGGATAATAGACTGAATTGGGAAAAAAGAAGCGGTAGCGTAGATGGAGTAAATAAAGTAGAAACTCCAAATTTTCTACAAGCCGTTTGTACCTTTAGAAAAACCCATCCGCTTTACCTTACCTACTTGTTTCAAATCGATCGCTTACCCTTTCATTAAGTAAAAGGAACCAACTCCCAGGTATGATTTCTTTCAAGAGCTTTCTTCAACCATGGTCTCTCTCCGAGATGACGCTTCATAATGATCATTCATAAAAGGAATCTATTTCTTTTATAGAGAAGAGAGACTAGCAAGATATACATACAAGGAGCGTAGCGAATGAAACCAATGAACAGAACAGGGCGAGAGTAATGAATAATGGCCTACCTCAGGCATGTTGTCTGGAACTGGATCATGGCTTGCTTGAGTCTGGAGAGGGAGAAGCGTTGGTTTACTGATCTCTTTTCAGGTCCTGGCTGAGATTCAACAAGATCTAGTGTTAGACGAAGTTGATTTCTGGTATACACTATGGTTGATGGTGTATGAGTCACAGGCTTCTCTGGCTGATATGAGTAAGAATTCACGGCTCTCCGGGGGCAAACAAAACTAGTCTAATCAGTGTAGGAGAAGTTGAAGTGGAAGCAGTGGAGGAAGAAGGTCGCAAATCGCCACTCCCCCTGAAAGTAGCTAATTCAAAGCAAGGGGGACAGGGAACATTCGTCAAAGGAAAGTGTCGGGCCAAAAAGGAAGAACCTTGCCTCATTCCAGATTCTAGACAATGAAATTCCTTTAGGAAGGAATTTCTTTCACCTCGACGGACCACAGCCCAGTCGAAAGCTGCAATAGATTCGACCACATACTATTCTTATGAAGGGGATTGGTAGGGGAGCTCTGATCCTTGCCATTGCCCGGGAGAAACATTTTTCATGTCAATGTATATGAGATGTAATGTTCACGTGGTTTTCTAGAATCAAATGTTCAGTGAGATTTCCTACTGACTGAATCGCTTTCTGAAGGAAACGGCCCGCCTGGTCCCACTGGAGAAGAGAGTGAGGAAATGTCGCATATCCGCTGTGTGAGTTAGAACATGAAAGACAGTCAGCCTTGGTACTGGATTTGTTGAGGTCGCGAAAGTCAAGGCACATGCTTTCTCTGCCGTCTGGCCGGAAGGCGAACCCAGACAGCCTCCTAGGAGAGTTTCATCTGGTTACTAAGAAAGTCAGATTCAGTAAACTTTTTCATTCCTCAAATTTGCCTAGGCCATTAACGCTTTTCTATTGTAGTTCAATGCGTTTGCCACGGTGCGCTCTCCTTTGTTAGCAAGAAGCGGTTAGCGGGAGTCAGTTCCAGGCACACTTGCCTGCTATCCTGATTTATGAACAGATCTAGGCTATCTATCTGTGTCCGAAAGCAGGGCAAGCAGCAAGAGCTCATACCCCTAAATGATTTCATTGAGTTTCTCTCTTGTGGCTTTCAAGAAGCAAGGTAAGCGAATAGGGTTGACTCTTTTGAGATGCTTTTCATAGCGTATAGAAAGACTCTTTTGGTCCTGCTTTAGTCCCTTTCTTTGAACCTTGGTTTTGGATTCCAATTGTCAGTCTTATTTCACCTTTCTCTACTCTTACCTTCTCATTTTAGGCCTACCTTCTCTCCTCTTTGTTTGGTCCCAAGCTTCCTTCTACGATTCCGAACTCTGAAACGGAGTGAAAGAACCGACGAAAGGAGCATTTGACTTCATCAGTGCGGCTAAGCATTGAACAAGAAGAAGTATACGAGACGCGCGAGAAGAAAGAGAGTGAGTTGAATTAGGGACATCCCACTTTTCCTGTTTCGAGCCATCGCTCTTGCATATAATAAGAAGAGGTCCAGGATCGATTTGTCTGTTTATAGTTTCACTTGGCTTCTGCCCCGTCTCCAACCAAGGGTTGGTTTTCGCTTGCTCTTTCTCGCGCTAGGTCATTCCTCGAAAATGAGTTCGGTTCCTCGGGAGGGACACTGAATGCGATCCTTTTAAGCCATATCTCATCCGAATCTGAAAGGAATTGGTAGTGAAAGACCTGATCCTTTTTTTCATCAATTATAGTATCTATGTGCCAATCCTTATTCGAAATGAAAATCTCGTCAAAGTGGTTCTCTTATGAGATTTCAAGTTGCATGTGTTAAGAAAGATCAGGTATTAAAGCAGTGCGCGAAAATGAAGTATCAACGGTGTAAAGCCAAGCCCAAGCGATTATCCTGGAGCTTTGGCTAAGACTGAGTAGAGATGGGAGCTTGTGCCTAGATCTCCGATAGCATGGGATCTTATGGCATTTAGTAATTCCCCTCTATTGAGAACGAAAATCGAGGTGATTTTGGCAACCCCACGGATTTAGGATATAGAAAGGAGTGGCAAGAGTTGACTTCCTAAAACGGTCACAACAAGGTCTTGGACGCGCCTTCTTGACTCGTGTGGGTGGAGAGAGAGTGGGAGGAAAGGGATAGAGAGGGGTGGAATGATTTTGCTTAGAAAGCTTACAGCAGCTTGCTTCAAATAAAGCGAAGCGGGCCATACCTCTCTCCGTATTGCATTCATCCCTATCTTTTGATTCTTTCACCCAAGGAAGTGTCTAGCTTAGGGGAAAAGCACAGCACATCAGCCAGCCTTTCAAGCATCCTACTCCTAGGTTTCGTATGAGTCCTGGCCTAATCCTTTAGGGCTATCAGTCAAAGCAAAGTAGGAATGTTGTCTTCAAAGTAGCCACGTATGTTATGTATGGTAGTTCCGCATGCCTGTCTAAGCGAGAGTATGGGATCCTCGAAGGTTGGGAGAGGCCAGTTATCTAACTCTGATAGCAGTCTCCAACTGTTTACTGGAAGAGTGGAGAGCACTTTTGTTGGTTGTTGACCGCTTTTCCAATCAAGAATGAATCTGAACTACATGACTTGATTAACCACTCTCTGATAATGCTTACAGGGAGCGAAGAGAGGATAGGGTCTGTGGCGAGTACTCACTCCTTTTGATCAGACCATTGCGAGACCTACGCAGCGGGCTGTCGACTCGCCTTCGGTTAGTAGCATTGAGTCCTCGTTAGTGCTTACTTCTCTTTGATTTTCTTTGTTGAAGACTTCGTGCTTAGCAGGTCTGAGTTACTTCTCTCTATTCGAATGCCTCAGGGTTTGTTAAGATAGAAGCCCTTGTTAGTGTCTCCCTGAGGTCATGAAGTGAACTAAGCTCTATGCTCGCCCAAAGCAAGTAAGCAAATGCAGCTGTCAAAGCCGGTCCCACCATCTTATCTTACTTAGTAGTAGGGGAATCTGATCCAATGAAGTGAAGATGGATGCCGCAGCGAGCTAATGGTCAGGGTGCAGTGGCAAACAAGCCCTATAAGAGTCCGATTCCTGCTTCTATCTAATAGCGAGTAGTGGGAAATCCAAGCAATGAAATAGCTAGGCGAGTCTGAGTCCTTTCCTTGTGATGCTGATTCTCGTCAAAGTGAGACAAGGCTGCGAGCCATTGAGTTCAGTCGGGAAGGAAGCCTAACATAGGACATTGAGTCCGAAGCGATCGAATTTCCTATAGAGTAGAGAGTGGGAAGCCGTAACCAATTCATAGAAGGTAGCTCTTGCAGCTGTCGAAGCAGGGAAAGCTGTTTCAGTACCGAGGAAGAGAAAGTTTGAACCACTGACTAGCCCAAGCTAGCTAGCGAACGAAGCCAATTCCATCATCACAGAGGAGTGCAAGTCGAACCAATTCATTCTTTCTATATATATAGTAGGGCGGGCGGAGTAAGCAATAGAAGGAATTCAATCCGTGATAAGGGAATCCAATCAGAGGAAGCCAATTTCCGGACCGGTTCATGCAAAAACTCTCAATGCGGGGCGGGAAGGATCCCGCCTAGGAAAAAAGGAGAAGAGATCATTCTTGACATGCCCGTCAAAGAGCTAAGAATGAGGAATTGGATTGGGATTCAACTATGAGATGTGAGTGGTTCTCTTTCTTAGGCGTAGCGCATAGGAAGTAGGGAACTAGAAGGAAGTGAACAAGGGCTTCGCCCACTAGCATCTATCGGGTTTGGTTTCCCATTGGTTGACCAACGGAAGACATGGGAGTTTTGGGCGTCAAAGTTGCTGTCTTCTCTTATGATCTTGAGAGTTGGATGAAAAGATCGCTCAACAATGAAGCCTTTCTCAACTAGATGAGACTACCAAATTCAACTTCCTTCCTGTTTAAAGCACTACACTAGTTCGGATGGAACTCCTGATCAGGCAGGTAGCCTAGCTAACATAACACAGCTATTCCTAATCAAAAGCTTTTCATTCCGTTACAGAGGTTTCCGGGTTTCCCTAATGACGGGATTCAAATGACAAAGTCAACGAATCATCTCAGCTCCCTGCGGTTGCTCCTTTCAGTCTAACTTCGACCTATAAGTATAAGCTCAGCTCTCACTTCGTTTGCACCTTTGAAAAGATCCTAAAAGTATGTGATATCACATAGGCTTACGTTCGGTATGATTCCATACAGCTTTCCAGTATGGGCTCGGTGCTTAGCTCATTCTTTGACCCAACCATCAAGAGGGCATTACTCTAAAAAAGAAGCAAACTAAACAACCAAGCTCGGTGTGCTCGGATGGCTCAGTGCTTGACAATTGGATCTGCTCCGCTTACTCTAATGGTCAAGCCTTTCCCGTACGGGTCTCACTAATCCCAGTTGGAGACAAAGCAATAGGAATCCGGAAAAGTGCCATTGGTACCAACCATTCCTGCTTCTCTTGTCCATACCCTAAACCAACTAGAGTATAGGAACAGAGGCTTCTCACAAGAACAGCCATAGCTTGATCATTCCCCAGTCGTTGAGCTTCAAACTAGAACTAGCTATGCGCTAAAGAAGCCCTAACCTATAGCAAGAGAGTGCGAAGAAAGGTACCTCTGTCTTGATTGACGCAGGGGAAGAGCAGCCCAACTCAACTCCTTTATGAAGGGAAGCAAGCGAACTTCACCAACTAACCTAGATCTGAACTCCCCTGAAATGAATAGCTGACTTCAGCAGGCATAGATATCATAGGCTTTCTATCCAAGACTCTTTCCATTGATCCTTCCTTCCATGCTCCGATATGAGTTGAGTTTTAGACAGGATTCTCCTGGGAAATCCTTTGATTTGTTCTTTCTTCAATGCTTGATCTTTCTTTCAATGTCAATGCTTAGATATTTGCCTGGGAAATAGATACCACAGAGCAGAACGACTTCTCGCTCAGCTCTGTTAAGCTATCCCTAACACATTACCATCCCTTGAACCATTCTAATGAAATGAGATAGGTCTTGGTTTCAGGTCTCTCTAGCTAAAGGTCTCCTTGTCCGACAGCTTAAACTAGGCTCCATTGGCCCTAATATGCTTCCGCATAAGGGAGTCCCCGCGCATTTCCTCTCCCTTTCCTTTTCCTTTTCTTGTCACCTTCTTCCTTTGCTTCTTTATCCACCCAACCATCCAAGCATTGACTGATCAAAGAATCTCTCCTTTCCGCTCCAGTCGCTCTTCGACAGCTCCTTAACAGTCGCTCCTTTCAGTCCTTAACAGTCGCTCCTCTCCTTTTAGTCGAGCATTTCATGGATCACCTCTCACTAACGCCCGAGCTGCTTCACTCCTTTTAGCGGACATTGCTTCCACTTTCATCGAAATTGTCTGGGTTCTGGGGCAGCTGTCTACTATCTAGGTAGAATGAAGATCTAAAAGAGACATTATGAACGTGTCAGGAACCAGATTTGAACTGGTGACACGAGGATTTTCAGTCCTCTGCTCTACCAACTGAGCTATCCCGACCATTTCCCGTGCATCATCCTAGGACTTTGATCACTCCTCAAGTCAGGAAGTGGGAATAACAGGTAATCGATGACTGAATTTCAACTCAAGATTTCGTCACGCTACTTCTCCATCTCACTCTCTTTCGGCCCGAAGGCGATAGGTCATCAAGTCGCTTAGGTCAGTTCCGAGAGAGAGCTACGCTCCGGGTCTTCCTACCGATAGGGGCTTGGGCATCAATAGAATGAATTGTGAAAAGATCGGATGAACGGAACCTATTATATACATCTCGCATCTGCCCCTTTCTTGGAAGCAAACGCCCTGTGCTTACGAACTTCGGTTCACTCCATCCTTGGCGACTAGGAAGGTAAAGGTAAGTAAGTAATAGTAAAGAAAAGCTGCTCGCCCCGCTAGGCACGTGCTCCCGCACTTAGGCTCCCTTACACTGAGCAAAACTTCAAGAACCGGTAGGGATTGAGATAGAAAGCGACTGATCGATTGCTCACCCTTTGTGGCTTACCCCAGCTTGACCTGAGCAAGTACTCTTTGGGCCCCGCGAACACTAGAATCGGCACAAATCAGTGGGTGGGATCGAAAGCCTACGCTCATACCCACCTTACCCATTCGTTGAACATGAAAGCCTCTCGCCCGCCCCTAGCAGAAAGAACCATTATTAATGGTTTCTCTATCTCCGTGACTTTCCGCCAAATCATATCTATCTCATATAGCAGCAAAATGACACAAGTGAATTTTCCCTAATACAAGCACTTTTCATTTGCAAAAGTTGAGTCTCCTATACCGACAACATGAGACAAATGGATTTTGCTTCATAGAGTCACTTTTCATTGGCACTTTTTCTATCTTCCCTACCAGCAACATGATACAAAAAGGCTGTCCGCGTGGAAAGCTTCCCGCTTCAGTCAGGTCCTCTCCCGACTTTCTTTTCTTGTATAGGGCGAGCTCCGTTCCTCGGCCAAGGGAGAGTTCAACTCTTTCTTTCCTGGCATTTTGACTTTGGAATGAAGGATTCACTCAAGCCAATTTGTTGTTCGTCTTATCACATGTCAGGTGAACCGCTTCGCTTCCCTTAGATGGGAAGGGGGTGTGTATCATATGTCTCGTTCCATTAGCTAAGTCAACCGAAGACTGGCCTATAAATAAGGCCATCGTGAATGTGGCTAATTGGGAAACTCCTTTTGAACCGATTTGTATGCTATTCCCAGTCAAGAATCATGCTTGAGAATAGGACTCTCTTCCTATCCAAGACTCGCTCGGAAATCTTCCTTTTTCTGCTTTTCCGAAGCAGGGGCAGTAGGATGCAGATTCACCTAGATCTTCTTTTCAAAGAAGTCTTCTTCTCTTATTAGTCTTATTAGGCGACCCTATGCACTTGCAAACTCAATCCGATCAGATTGCTATCCAATTGCTAAACCAACCCCGTTCGCGCGCGAAATGAAGGAAAGAAAGCTTCTTCGAAGTTCTGTTGAAGTCAAATCCCTAGCCACGGACAGTAGTAGTACTCTTTTGGCTTTTCCACTCCGGTCAGGAACTGCAGTTGGTACTGAAACAAGGGTCGAACGAACTACCGTATGTTAGAGCGCTAGCAGACCATGGAACCAAGACTGAACGATTAAAGTCTTCTTCAGAGCTTGGCTTCGGTGTGTGACTGGCGTATGACTATCAACTCTATAGGGCGGGTCCATCTTTCCTAGCCGTCTCGAGATGGTTAATTGGCACGTGCCTTTGCTGACCAACGCGATACGCGAGTCAGTCCATTCTCTCACTCACCCTGGTCAACGCCCACTTAGGGTAGAGAAAGTATACACTAATGTGTATGCTAAGTTCCCACCCCCTCTGTCCAATCCTACCCAATGGTGCAATCCATCTCATCTTTTTGCTGATAGGAGGGGAGCTATAGAGAGCGGAAAGGAAGACTTCCCCGATACCGCCTTCTGGGTACTTCTTAGCTCCCTCCTATCATATTGATAGGAGTTCCTCCACTCTCTGTTGAGCAAGCAATATCTCCTTTCTCTTTCTTTATCCGGAATATCCTCTCTTGCTCGATATGCCCAAAGTGGTTTAGTGCTTCCAGTGACTGAGTGAACGAACCGGCGCGAGAGTGTAGCTAGGATATGTCGAAACAGAATGTATGCCCTGCCCTTGATGACTAGGTAGGCTGGTTCCTCTTTCTGCAGCAACCATAAGGATTTATGGATTCCTTGCTGAATTGACTATAACGCGCGCGGTTCTGTCTCCTCAATCGGCCGGCCCAACTTTCTTGCCTTGAGAGGCAATCTATCCAACAATCCTCATGTAGGTTAAGCAGAAGCCAAAGCACTTCCGACTTATTCCCTTGTTATCCTACTTACTTGAGAACGAGACTACCTAACTGAACTTGAAAGCCAAGGAACTATAGTTCCTTCTATCTTGACTGAACAAACAGGTGGCACACCAACTCCTCTTTCTGCAGCTACTCCAAAGACAGGAATGCTCCGGGCCAAACCGCAGATACCTCGCCTCCTGCCCTACCCTAAATCTCTTTTCAAATCTCCCTACTTTACCGCCTTGAGACTCATGAATGTGTGTGCTAAGATCCGACCAACGCTTGCCTATTGATTCTTGATCGGTCGAAACAGAATTAATTGGTTTTTCTTTCGGCTATAAGCAAGGTTCTGTCCTGACTATCATATCCGGGAATATATCTTGGCTTCAACTTCTTTAGCTCACTCGTGAGGCACTCCCATTCCTTATATAAAAGAAAACACCTTCTTTCATCTCATAAGAAAGCATCTGGGGCATCCCATACTGAGAAAGAAATCTCAGAAGATTCAATTTCTTTCCTCGTCACCTGGTCCACCTAAGTAATCACGCTAACATTCCAAGCACTTTCTACTGCGGGAATCACTCACATCGGAGAATCATTCTGGTCAAGCATCTTAGCCCGACTTGGCTTGGTCTACTGAGCTACCTTTTCAGAAGAGGTTCTCTCTGCCCTATACTTAGGATCCTAGGTTAAGACTAAAGAATATCCAGCACTTAGCGCGTCATCCGATGCCACAACTACGGGGCACCTTCTATGACTCTTCAACCAGCTTAAGCGGATCGAGGACTTCATGCTGCTAGCTACCTTCAAATAGGTTCTTTATCTAAGAGTCCCGGGATCACTTCTTAACTAGACTACGTTGTTCCGAATCTAGATTTGTATGAGTAAGTATGTGGAAGCATAAGCTAACTTTATTAAAAGTTCACTTGAACTCATTTACACAGCAGCACTGCTTTACAGAGCAAAAGCACTTTTACCGACTTCCCTGCCCTTGTGCGTTTGGCATGAAAGTTTCGAATAGAAAATAGAGAATCATTCGATACAACTACTCCCGTACCACGAGCAGCAACCTGGGCATTTAGGGCGATATACTTCTTCTTCAAATCCAGGAACATCCGAAGTGGCCATTCGTTGGAATTCTTCCACCAACTACTTCTAATACATCGGGAGAAACTGCCTTAGCCCCGAGGTCTTGTAAGAAAGAGCCTAACTGAAACAACCCATCCCCAGTCCTTGCGAGTGGAACGGACTTAGCCACTGGTGCTTCATCGGAAGCCTTTCCCGACTTTACGTGTGATAGTGCTCTCCTCTTTCCAGACTTCACTGAAGTTGGGGACTCCACTCCTATATCAGGTGGGTCTATCTCTTGTTCTACAAAGACTCTAATAATGTATTGAGACTCTTGACTGTAAAGTCAGACTAATGCCACTCCGCCATCCCGCTCTACTTAGTGTTCTACTTGTTAGTGTTGTGAAAGGTCTTGAAGAGCCTTGAATTCTTGCTAAACCTAAACCCGCATAAGACAACAGCCAGGCCAGACTAAAGAAGAAGGACTATGCCGAATCCGGAATTAGCATTGAAAGTACTCAAAATGGAATTATCCGGTGCTCATCCCAATAGGCAAGACAGATGCGTCACTCCCGACCGATTCAACCTTGAAACTGAGCTTGTTGACACGACTAGTATAAGAAAGAGGGAAAGCCGAAGCTTAAACTGCCTAACCCTGCTTCTAAAGCAGTGAGTTACCTACTAGAGAGAGGAAAGACTCCCGACCATGCTTGTGAGACTGACTTTGAGTGTTTTTTCCGGCTAGTGATTTGACGAAGAAGAAGCTTTCTTTCCTTCCTTCTCTTCTTTTTTGTTTTGAAGTTATGCAAGTACTATTTGACCGTTCGTTTGCCTATTCTGCAGCGGATTCATTCCATTCCTCCTAGCAGCAAGAGCACATTTGATTGAAGTCTCACTAGCGCCTCTACAAAATCAAGATTTTGATTTGCCTGATCTCTCTTTATACCACAACTCATCGGCTGACGGTAGGGAATCGTCATAGTCTGCACCTAACCAACCCGCTCGTAGTCTGATCTCTACTTTACATACACTAAACCCTTCCCAACTCAAGTCCGTTCATTCTCTCATCCAATTTCTCAAGAGAGAAAAGAGCTTATTCCATTCCGTCTTTAGTCGGTCTATCTTTACTATTAGATTAAGGATAGGAGCTTGCATTCGAAACCTCTTCTTTCACTATGTCATATGTCATTTGCTCTTCTCCCCCTAAACCTCCTTAGTGCTTCTTCTACCGTTTGTGCCGCATAGCCTCACTTCACTCCCTTTAGAATCAGGGAAGACCTAAGTAAAAAAAGGAGATATTCATTCACATGAAGAGTAGAACCATCAAGATATTGGTTGGACCAAAGAAGAAGGGAGGCGCGACTGACAGGAGCGGGGAGCGAAACATCTCCTTCAGTGCCTGGTTAACCATGAAATGAAAGAGGAGGAGCGGACCTACGTCTAAAAGAGAATACCGGCCAGGGTTTGAGCACTTTTAGACTACGGAAAGAAAAGGCATACCAACTTGATCGTTACCGGTCATCAATTCAACCTCTCGTACGAGTAGGAGTGCTTGGTCTTCTGAGGAGTTAGGGGCTAAGTATGAAGCGATTAACCAACCTTCTTTGTCTTTGGAATTCCATTCTGTTTCCTGATAGTACCTCTTTCTTTCTTCTACTGAAGAGTAGAAAAAGCTGAGTGAATAGAGGATGCTTTTCCTTATCTTCTCTGTGCCCTACCTCCTAAAGCTGCTTTGGTAATCGAACTCACCTTCGGTTTTTCTCAATCTTTCCATCTTTCTGTCTTGTCATGTAAGGAAGGACGCAACTTCTCTGTGGGAGGAGCTAAAAGGAGAGTGAAGAGAGAGAGCTTCCCGACCCGCCTTTCCTTTTTTGAATTGAGTATAGGGCCGACCTTGTACTAACCACTTTCTGGTAGTCGTGAGTGTAGCTTCCTTTCTGTAGTGAGCTATTGATCTCTGGTCTCTGGGAAGCCTTAAGGAAGAAAGAACTACTCCGGGTTGTATACTCTGAAGTAAGTGATTAATGGTAAGCTCTCTCTTTAGAGAACCCTAGAGAGGCCCTGTGAGGCGCTTCTTTGAGCTTTGGAAGGCACGATTAGACTAGGTAACACCGTGCTTTTAGGGGACTGAGAGGATATGGAGAGTTGCCCAATTCCAACTTTGAAAAGATTCAATTTAGTCAGCTTGGTTCGTGGCTTTGCCCTTCTAGCTTGAAGCTTAAGGTACGGGCTAACGGAAGAGAGTAATCTTCGGATAAATGCAATGAACTAGTTTCATTAGCTAAGATGCAAGAAGGCACCTATTCTTGAAACGACTGTAGGAAGTGCAAAACCGTCTTTCTCTTTCCTTCGAGTTCTATTCTAAAGCCAGTGCTATTAAGAGAGATTCGGCTGACAAGCGAGATGAAGGCGCGAAGCGAGTAGCTTAGGGTATATAAAGTCTACCCACATGCGACGGACTTCAAACTGGGAACCACCTTACTTCTCACCCCGGATTCGGAGCATATAAGAGCGTCGTGGTAGTAGGAAATTTGTGACTTTTCAGAGATCTTTTTAGGAAGACCTTGGAAAGCCTAAAGCCTATAGCCTATATATAGGATCCGTTACAGAAGAAAAGGTTCGATGTATTTGAAGTGGTGAGCGTGTAAGAGAAGACGAGAAATTCCTGAGTCCGGGGAGTGCCAGCAGCTAGCTAAACTGGAGGCGGGTCAGCCAGGAATAGAAGAAAGGTCGGGGCCTAGCTCGCTCTGCTCTTCTCCTCTGAGTGAATAAAGAGTAGATAGCTGCTCATCTATTGCACGATGATCATTTCTTTCCCACGGGGCGGTATCATGTGAAGAAAAAGTTCAATATTACCATAGGCTAGGTTTTTTCGTTCATAATAAAGAGTAGGTGAGTGCTAAGCGCTTTTCATGTCGTGTCAGGCCATTTGATTTGATCTCGATGAGAGGCCCGTAGCACTTTTTTGAGTCCTTTGAAAGAGCTCTTTAGTTGACTATCCTGTACTTTACGGTAAGTAATCCGTCGACTCTCTCTTTACTTACCAGTGTGGGTAATTTCTCTAGTGGAGTGCCCCGGCGGTGAGAATCTCTCTAGTACGAGTTTCCTGTAAGCCAAAGCTTCTCTTGCTAAGACAAAATGATTGACCAGGCCCGCCAATGGTCGCTTCTGCTAAGGTCCCTAGATAGACTGGTACGGAGAATAGATATCTACTTTTTGCCTTTTGACTGCTATGCAGACAAAAAAGAAAGGCGATAGCTTGCTTTTCAAAGGTTCAAAGGCCTTCTTCTTTTACTTTTCTGTCCTGAGATGGCTTTTTGGCTGACTTGGGTTTCCCAACTAGTCCTCCTTGACTCCGAGTATTCCACGTTTTGTCTTCGAGCCATCAACCTTCGTCGCGGGCTCCTCGTAATCTATTCTTGATTGGCAGGGAAGGATATATTGGTCTATGCTCAAACCCAAACGATTGATACATCTATGTATCATGTACTTGGAGGCTTGAAAGTCTTGGGATGACTCGTTGTGAGCTCCACTTCACTATCGCTCGCCTGACTATCACACGTTCCGGGGCGTGACTCCACCTCTTCCTACAAACCATCTTCAGCCCGGTTCTCTAAAACCGGACTAACCCGACTACTAGCTACTTATCGAGGTTTAGAGTAGCGTCTTTTTCTATATTCTAGATTAGTTCTTAGTTGGAGTGGGGGAAGGCAGATCAAGATTCTATTCAGAAAGGCTGTAATATTGTGATATCCTCATTTCGAGACATTGCAGCTCTTAGCATGACGTAGGTAGTTCGTTCTATCTGTCTTATTTCACGGTCCCCCTTCTGGCCCTCTCTACTATGTATACGTTTGTTCTATCTGTCCGATCTCTTCACTTCACCCCCTCGCCTTATTTCGTCTCTTTCTAGTTGCTCGCCCCCTCTGGGCCCTTTCAGGCCCTTCCATATCATATGTATAGTTGTTCTATCGGAGGTATAGGAGTCAGCCCCCCTCTTTATCCCCCCCCTTCTATATAGCATGGAAGAAGAAATGGCTGAGCTGTCATGAGGCTGTAGCTTTTCAACTCAAAATGAGAGTCCACCGGCAGAGCTGACAAAGAAAGGTAAGAAAGAAAGTCCAGGACGCCGAAGCAGGCAGGACTGGAATGAAGAACAACTCATTGTGAAGCTAATACCACCCCATACCCCCCGGGGCAAAGAAGACGGTCGTCAAGGAAAAACAAAGCAATTCTCAATCGTTCAGTTTGGCTTAGAGAAAAAACTTTGACGAAAGCTCCTAATGAGGAGGAGGAGGATGATGAGAAAGAAGAAACACCGGGTGAACTCTTCTTCTTGAAGGAAGGTATGAGACCCCCCGGTGGCAGTCAGGAGTAGACTGAGTATAGGTTCCGCGTTTCGTTTCCCTTGAGCGCGACCTATATCTTGAATCTACCACCCATCAAATGAAAGAGAGACCTCATATAACATCCCACCCGAAGCGAAGAGAAGAGAAAGGAGGATCCGATTAGACGTCAGGCGAGGAGTCCAATGAAGTTGAGAAAGATGAAGCAATCTGCCAAATCTTTCTTCTATGAAATGAGAAGAGTACCCCTGCCCCTGCTGTGGGCGGCGGGGTTTTCTCAGTTATTTACCCGGAGATTCCTTTCTTCTCAGTGAAAAAACTAGTGATTTTGAACGCCTATGAGATGCCTAAAATACGGCTGCTCATCAACCCATCTTCACTAGCGCTCGCCTCTAGACTTGTGAGATAGAAATATGGAACCACCACCACTTCTAGCGAATCAATCCTTTTTCTATGGCCTCACAAAGAGCAGTCAAGTTAGTAGACTAGGAGAGAGATAAGAAAGTGGTGAGAAGAAGGACGGAGAGAGGCGAGCTTTGGTTAGGTCGTGACGACGGACCAAACAGCCGGGCGGGCATACGCAAGAGTAGCAACAAGAAGAGGGGGGGAGTTCCCAAGGAGGCTTGTGTAAGTGTGTGTCTCAGCACTATGATAGGTCTTTGACTCTACCGAACCCCAGTCAATCCGTCAGAGATTTTGAGTCTAATTAATAGGTCAGAAAGGAAGGACAAGCCCGAGTGGTTTCTGTAGCTAGCTCGAAGGGACTGGACTCATGGCAACTCGGCGTTGGTCAATTAGGAATCTCTTTCACGGGGATTGCTGTGTGTGATCCTAGTGCTTTCAGGTTTGATTTGCTTCTATCTCCTACTCCTTTTTTGCTTATTGCACATACGCCTTCCTTTGCTTCCGCTTTCATTATTTGCATGGGGAAATGGTTGACAGTGACCTAAGGATTGAGATCTTAGCAGTCTGCCGACCATGCTGAAACTTGTGATTCCCAGTCCGGTTGAAAGAGAGCCAGCTGATCAGGTGCATTTGACTGTGAGTAGTGTCCCTGCTCCAGAGTCAGTAGCGTAGTTAGTGTTTTTTTCTCTTTACTTTAGACCAGAAGCCTTGTCATCTGAGGAATCCTCAGCAACAAAAGTTCAGAACTCTTGGAAGAGTGCATCGGCAGGATTCGGTGTTGTGCGTCAGGAGCAGGCGCGTAGCGGTAATACGTTGACGTAGTCATCGAGTCCCCCAAAACCAAATCAGCCTGTAGTTGGAGCTGAGAATCAAATCAGAAGATCCCAGGCTCTAAGCCATGTTTCGTAGTCCAATTTAGCGTGTATGACGGATACTTGCGAGGTCAATTGTGTGAGCACTCAGCGTGAACTGCCTCAATCGAATCTGGGTTCAGCTGCCTCATTTTCCCCCTCCCCCTACCCTTAGAGATAGGGTGTTCCTAGTGCCTCGGTGACTAGCGCAGCAAAGAGACTTGAAGAAGTTCAAGATAAGGTCTGACAATAACACCGGTCAATCTATACAGAACAGAAGATTGCACAGACAAGGTGCGCAATTGGCCTTCTTCTATGGATATGGCTAGGGATGCGATGCGATGCAAAAGAGCTCAAACTGAGAGAGTGATCGGGATTGGATAGATGATTGAGTACCCCCCCCCCCCCCCCCGTGGGAAAAGGCGAGCGAGAGCGAAGATAGATACGAAGCAAAGAAGGAAGGGCTCAAGAAAAAAGAAGGAATTCAATCGTTTTCAAAGAATGTTGAGTCGGGTATGTCAGTGAAGCTTTCATCACTTTTAGGAGGCACTTTTCCTAATGAAGTTCTTTGCGCCGTGTATCTCCTTTTGATTCATCCATCCTTCTGGGTGAGAAAGGAGGAGAGAGGCGAGAGGCGAGCGTATGCGAAGCTCGCGAGCTGTATAAGAAAGATAGAACAACAACAACCAAGATCACGAACAAGAGAGAAAAACAACCTTAAGTCAAGTCAAGCCGGGCCGCCGCAGCCTGAATCTCATACCTCCTATATAGCAACGTATACATAGTATTGATAGGCGTAGCCATCTGTCTCAAGAGTATAGAGGGCGAAGGAAGCAGAGAGGGCACAGCCTTAGAAGTAGCCTGCACCTGCAACAACTAGAAAAAGGCGACCCTATTTCATTTCATGAAGATATAGTAGGGGTCAGTGGAGAGCTTTAGTATAGAGTCAGAAGTCGACCCCGGCACTTTTTTCCTCATATATAGTCATGTTTATCCTCACTCTTTTTCTTGGATTTGCCGGTAGGCAAAGCAAGTCAGACAAGGGCCTAGTACAGAAACCCCGAAGGAGGAGCCCCTAGTCAAGTCAACCCCGGAGGAGCCCGACGTCAAGTCAACCCCGCTCGGGTTGCTAGTCTCGTCTGTTTGGGCTAGATTTCTCGTAGAGATTTGAAACTAGATTTGACTTTGCTTTCTCTACGCTACGCTCTTTGAAACGAGATTGTCAATTCCACTCTCTACGCTACGCTCTTTTTCACTCTCTACGCTACCGCTACGATACCGAGATCACTATCCAAGTAAGTCAGTATTCACCCGCGCCATCCTCTACGCTACCGCTACGAACGAGATTTCTCTATATAAAGAAGAAGGAAATTCAATTCTCTTTTCCACTCTCTACGCTACCGCTACGAGATTGGCAACTCGATTTGACTCTTTTCTTTCTTTCTCGTGTATAGAAAGAAGAAGATGGCTCTCTTTTCAAGTTCTTCTTAGGGCTGCAGTCTTCATCAGGTCATGAGCCTGATGAGTCGACCAATTCCTCTACCCCGCTTGGGGTGCTTCTTCGAGACTGGTAGCGAGAGGGCCCGGCCCGTACCCAGAGGGGATGAGCATATAGAAATAGGCAAATCTGGGAACCCTCCTCCAGCCGCTCGTGACCCTGATTCTGATAGTTAGAAAACAACCATAGAAAGAGTACTGCTTCCTTTCTTGCAGGCGACTACTCATATGGCTTCGCCTTCTTGGCCATACTATGTATATGGTTGTTCTCTTGGTCTTCGCGCTACGCCTATTTGATTTTCAAAGATTTCTCGTGTATAGAAAGAAGAAGATGGCTCACAAGTCTACTTCTCTTGATATATAAAACAAGTCACATTACTTTATTAGCTCCCTATAGCCTACAACTGAAAGGAGAGTCAAATCGGTCTTAGCCTATTCTTGCACTATCGAAGGAAGAAGGTCACGTAATGCACTTCTTTCTTATGATAAGGAGGAGGCAAGCCTGATTTAGAAGCCTCTTGCAACATACTCTTTCCTCACAGCTGATCGAGTCAGAAAGCTAGCTAAGGAAGAGTTCAAAGAAAGATGGAAAAGAACATTCTAGTTGCGAAAGAAATCTCGTATAGAAGGCGAGCCGAAGTTTGAGGAAGGACAGGTAGCTCTACAGAGGTAGCTCTCAAGGTTCTGACTGCCTCAATCACATCCATCCTATGAAGACTGGGAGGAATAGAGATATATGAAGAAGCGAAATAGATCTACTACTAATAGATATATCAAGAAAAGGAGATGTAGCTACGGGGGAGCAGTACCCTTGCGCTGTCAAGCGCTAGATGTACAAGAGCTTAAGCGAGACAGATATGGTGCTTGATATTAGTAAAGGAATATGAAACTACCTCTCAGTCACCTAACACCTGCCTGATTGCCCTATTCTGCTGAACCCAAACAGGTGAGTCTAGAGTCTTTCTATACTTTCTTCACTTTTCTATAGAAGAAGAACCTCAGTACTTTTTCTATCGTGAAGTGAGACAGACAGCAAGAATGGAAGAACAATCAATGAAAGAACAAAGAGAAATCCGGAATTGAGCAGCCGGGTCAGCAACAAAGAAGTCAAGCAAGACTTCGGCTCGCCTTCTAAAAAACAATGAGAGGCGAGCGCATAGTTTCTTGAAAGATAGAGATCTTGCGGACGTGAATTCTGAGTCTCGATTCTTTTCTTCTATGCTTTCGAAGACAAACTCCTTTGTCAATTTCCTTGCCTAAACCATACACCCCATAAGGAGGCGCGTAGCGATATCCATTGGAAGACGGTCTCTCAGACTATAGTCCTAAGAAAATAGTGCACGCTTTGTTTACCCCGGCTTTGGGCTCATTGAGACTGAAACCCGCGCCGCGGATAGAAAGTCTGCGCGTTGTTCGCCCGCTAGACTCTGACTAGTACACTACTAGGTTTTACCCACAAGACAGAACCCTACATAGGTCTAACCTAACCTCTCAATACTAAAATCAACAATTGAAGCATCCGAGGTTGCATTAATCGGGGATAGAAGAAAAAGCGATGTCAGTACTCATATAAGAAACCGACATAAAACGACGAATCTGAATCAATATGGCATTCGGGGCACTCTAGAGAGAAAGCAGCGAAGTGTCATTACGCCGCCTTCAAAGAAAAAAGAACCTAGCTTGCACTTTGCCGAGTAGCGGCTAAGTGTAGATGTCCTTTAGCTGTTGTAGAAGACCCCCCCCCCTTTTTTTCTTTTTAAACCACCGGGGTCTTAGCCCAGAATTGCCGCTTTGCGGTGGCACCGACTCACGGGAAGGCCGCCACTACAAAATGCCAATTCTGCCGGCCCTTTTCGATCATAAGAGAGAGAAGTAATTTTACATAAAATGTAAACAAGTCCACAGAAACATGTAAATAAAAGTGAAATCATATCCAGTCCATCAGTAGATAAAAATAGGAAGTAGATAAATGGGCCCGAGCCCAGTACATCAGAGTCCTCACTACAAATCACTCATCGTGGAAGCTATAAAAATACTATTCACTCATGAAGCTGGTCGCAGGTGCACCGGTGCTAGACTATCCCACCTCCATGCGCACCGTACTCCGCTGGTGCTGGTCCCTGGACTGCTGGTCCCTGTCTCCCATCCGGAGCTCCTGTAATGTTGTGGTTCGAAAACCATTAGTCATAAAGACTAAGCCCTATCATCCCCTACCCCTCCCTCCACGGCTCCTAAGCACCGGGCGGAGAGGAGGAAAGGGAAGCTACAAAGGTGGGGAATAATTAAGCAGATGACAAGGGAGCTAATCTAACAATTGTTTAGAATAAAGTACAACTAGCAATCCTATGGTAGTAAATGGTAAGGAAGAGGAGTAGTAAGTGTCAAATGTATAAAAAGGCAGCTAGAGAACAGTAAGTAAACAAGCAAGTAAATAAGTAAGTAACCTTAACTTATATGAATGCCCATACAAACTTATAAGTTAGGGGGTCTTCTGCAAGGCTCTCATCGTATAAAAAGTCCCATACTGATTTATACTTTGGGGTGTCGGTTGTATGCAAATATAAGTATAGTGATATGCTATGCCATGATTCATGCAAATGCAACACACGCACACGACTCTATGCGCACAGACCTTTAGTTCCCCCTGTTCAGGCAGCTAGCTTCACTCCCAAGAACCTCCGTAGTGGCAAACGGAGACAGTGGGTCGGGCCCCCCACTCCTAGGAGGGTATCCACACTACCGAGCCTAGCCCTTCCGTACACCCCTAGAAGAACACAACCTAGAGTATCCGCGTACTACTGCTGGCTGTACCCACCAGACTTTCTTTGGCTAAGTGTCTCACACCGCCGAGTCAATGTACCGATATCGGTGTGAACGACAATCGAATACCGAAGACCCACCACCTTTATTCTGTACTCCAACCCTCGAGCCCTCGGCCCCCCAGACAGTCCCGTCCGTGCATCTACCTTCAGAGCTACCGTCTGAATGGCAACCAAACCAATTATTCTACCTTCCTAGCTACCGAGGTGCGTGTATGTGCAACCTAGTTATACTAGTTGCTCTTTTAATTTATTATTCCTATGGTTTACGTTAGCCTAGGACTGCCCCTGGCATACCCCGTGAAGGGCACTCAAGGGGCACTAGGAACCAAGACGGCGGCATTACGGCCCGAAGTTCCCTTTCGCAAGGCACTTATTTTTATTGGTTGATCTTCCTTAACCCGATCCCCATTTAGTTACTTTAGATCTAACCCTAGAGTATTAAGACTCTTCCATTCCTACCCGGGGTGGACGATCTTTCGTCGTTCCCGTACGCCACTTAACCTTAACCAGCCTCACACTCCACTTATCCTAACTTCCAAAAATGAACTTAATCTAGCTTTCCCTAACCAACCAGCAACTACTAAAATTCCTTTTCCCAAGTTCATTTTTACTCTAGTTCAGTTTCCGTGGTTTTACTATATGCAGACCCTCCTAAGGTACATGAGGAGTATAAGGGGAGGTACTCTAATTTGTCTTCTGAATCTCCTATAATAATTACTGGTGGTCTACCATGACATAATTAGTCTAAATCCAAGATTCTAAAATTTTCCTATTTATCGGGCATTTAATTTATTTATTCTAAGATTCCAAATGCCCTAGTATGAACATGAAGTGCAATAATGAGCCAACAATAAATCATCATAAAATCAGTAAAAATCATATGAGACATTTAAACAGCAATTTTAAGTTTTTAGAAATTTCAGAGGTGTTTAGGCCTACATTTCCTAATTTACCATTTTAGGTCACTTTTACTATATTATGAAGGAAGTACTGTAAATATATATCCAAAAATTTCAATAAAATTACAGAAGCTACATACTGACCTAAAACCTTCATAAACTAAGTACCATAATTTTTCTCCAACATTTGAACTCTAAATTTATTTTAATACAAGGTACTAATTTTCTTAACTTAATGAAGGAGGTACTTTTTTTAGTCATCTAAAATTCCAGAGAAAAATACAGGGTCACTATCATAATTTGAAACACCCAGTGACCCATTTTCATAATTTTCCAAATAGTAATTGGACATCATTTGTATTTTTGACTACATATTACAATTAGTATGTTAAAGAAGTATGTACCAGAAATAATCAGTTAAAATTTCCAAGAAAATTATAGAAGCTATAACATGCTATAAGATGCCCTAATACAAGATTTCGTAATATTTCAGTCAACAGAAATTCCATAATCATCAAAATAAATATCTAGGGCACAATTAGAGTTGTAAATGAAGTACTGTATAAATTAATCCAAAAATCTCAACAAAATTATATCATGGCTATTTTGACCAGAAAATCCCTTTGCCCAAATCTTACTTGATTTGAAGTTCATTAGATAGCTTAATAATTCAAATTAAAGTTGGTGACCTAAACTAGGGTTATGATTTTAGGTGGCCTAGCTGTCTCCAAATATCCTAAACTTTTGTCCAGAGAACTATTCTTGCCGTACGGTTCTCTCCACCAAATTTTAAGTCAATCCAAGGTCATTTGACCCCATGACCTTCACAACCCCAAAAAAACCACCATTAAAGGATTTTCCCTAGGGTTCTAGGGCTACCCTACACCAAACCACTCCAAACTCCCTTGGATGGAGTGTCATGCCCTAAAAGGTCAGTGACCAAAATATCAGCCCCCGTTGAGGTGATATGGCCACTCAAATACCAAGGGGGTGGTTGATCCTAAATTATCGTATAAGGATCATCCTTGGGTTGAACACAACCCTATTCAAAACATCTCCAAATGAGATGAAATTTTTACCAAAACCTTATGATAAACCTAGGGACCACTCACCAAAATTTGGGAGGGTTTGGAAGTCATTTAGCCATCTAATTAATTTATGCTAGGATTATTGAATTTTTCTAAAAACTATAGAAAAAATTTCCCAAAAATCCTAATTTTTGGACAGCATCTAGACATAGATAAGATTAGGCCACACCCCAAATTTCAAGTCATTTTAATGACTGGATTGGAGTGGGGAATTTTTCTAAGGTCAAGACAGCCCTATGGATAGACCTCACCAAAAAGGGTGTTGTGGTCTAACCAGGACTCCAAATCGAGTGAAATTAATTTTGAATTAAAGTAGACTTCAAAGGCTACATTTCCTATGTTGACCACTTTTTATGTTTCAGCACCTACGGGCTATAATTTTCAGTTTTAACCAAGTGTACAGTAAAGGGATTTAAATTCCTAATTATACAAAATATAATATAATAAAAATAACACTGTTCATCTTCTTCCTTACCCGAACCCGAACAGAACTAGAAAATGACTATTCCTGTAGCTTTTCCAAAGCTATTTCCCGGCCACCCAACCGTCTCCCTGGCCGGCCACCACCACCACCACCACCTCTGTTGAGGTGAGGGCTACCGTCGGGCGGCGGCACGGCCGCCGGAGAGGCGGTTTCGGGCGAACCCGCCACCATGAAAATTTTTGAAAACCATGGAAACGCTCACCCGAATCTGGATCTGTTGAGCCCGATATCTCTCCTAACGATTTCTAAGATCTATCCGCAGAAGAAGAGGGAGGGGAGGACCTTGTTCGCGGGCTGGAGGCGTACAGAGCGTCGGGAAGCCATTTGCGCGGTGGTGGCATCGCCGGAAATTCTTCAACAGCAAGGAAAGGAATCTGAATCAGTTTGATGGAGAGTGTAACCTTTTCCTCTTGCTCTTAGGAGTCTTTTATAGATCAGCAAGTGGGAAGGGGAAAGGATGAAACGTTCATGGCCATTAATATTTCTCTTAATGACGTTTCGGTTATGGTAGAGGAAGTTGAAATGCTGGAAACGAAGAGGTGTTTGCCAGGTGGAGATTTCCTATTGGACCAACATTTCCTTAATTTATTAAATAATTGGAGTAGGAAACGGCCCATAAATACTCCTGGTGTAACTTCCCATAATCTGAATTGATTACAACGTCGGTTACCGAAATTTCCAGTCTGGCTGACGTTTCGGCCTTGGTCACGGGCGTGACACATATGTCACGGGCGTGACAGGCCCGGGTTGAAAAATTCTGCGCCCGACGATCGTCTCACTGAGATCGACGATCGTCGAAGGAGTCACGCCCTAGGTCACGGGCGTGATGGATCGGTCACGGGCGTGACCAACCCGTGACCCGAAATCTCGGTCGATTTATTTCAGTTTTTTGGGCTTCCTAGGGTTCTATCACGACCAACTGACTCCTAGGGGTCTAGCCGGAAATGGGATGTTACAGTCGATGAAGGCCTCAACATTATATACAAAAACCCACATCCTATTCCTTCCAAGGTGTTTTAGCTCGCAATCAAACTCAATGCCTATCTATCTCTATTTAACAACCAATTTGTAACCCGTAACTAACAACCCAAACGAGCTAACCGAGTGTGAGCTAGTCCCCCCCGGGGGGTTAGGGGGGTAAAAAATTAGCATGTAGAAAAT
The DNA here is from genome assembly GCA_039513925.1 of Platanthera zijinensis. Classification (NCBI taxonomy): domain Eukaryota; kingdom Viridiplantae; phylum Streptophyta; class Magnoliopsida; order Asparagales; family Orchidaceae; genus Platanthera; species Platanthera zijinensis. The sequence goes on from CM077088.1 coordinate 145,328,582, forward strand.
TACATTAACCCTATTGTAATATATATAGCTCGGCGAATCGGTTGTTTCGCTCTAAAAAAGGGTCGAAAAACAGCGTATACGCCGAGAAAACGGCGTATATGCCGAGAAAACAGCGGATATGCCGAGAAAACAGCGGATACACCGAAATTTCACTATCATATCCGGGATATTGTATCAATATCGTATGTAATATGAATAGTGAACTAACTAGTTTCTTCTCTCTATCTCTTCCTATGGATCATGTAGTTTAACCCAGGGTTCCTTTCTAACTTCGGTTAGAGTGTGATTTGTGGTAAGTAGATTCCCCTTTTTTTGGGGGTGTTGTTAAGATTTCAAAATTAAGTTATCCCGAAAGGGATATCGCCAATTTGAAATCAAGTCCCCCCTACGGGGGGATTTAGGGGGGTAGTGTAGCACTCGTTTCCCTTGGTCGAGGAACCTCTCCCTCGGGTTAGTTAAAGGACCGTTACCCCCTAACCCCTCGGGGGGACTTTTCAGTGCATTACCCCCTGCCCACTCGGGGGGACTTTTTCCCTCTAAAACTTAAAACCTCTAAAACTCAAAACCTATAACTCAGGTTCTAAAAGACAAGGAACAAGTAACAAGGTATAAAAACCCATGTAAGAACGCTTTCCTACAAGGGGGGAGGGAATAGAAGATTGTTTTCAACACTAGGTTAGAAATTCCCAGAGAGATAGAGGGAAACCTCGCAGTTCTCAAGAAGACGAGCCCGAAGGGGCGTCGATGAGGCCTCAACATTATATACGAAAACCCACATCCTATTCCTTCCAAGGTGTTTTAGCTCGCAATCAAACTCAATGCCTAATCCCTAATGGGTTTTCACCCATGGGATTAAATCAAAGGCGTTTAAAACGCCTTTTTTCATCCTAAATCTTACTCGTGTTGTAGCACTCGTTTCCCTTGGTCGAGGAACCTCTCCCTCGGGTTAGAGTTCTTTGCAGGTTTGACATTGTGGGATTTTCCTTACTTGCCTTCAAGCGCTTACTCAATGCTAAACTTATCTAACCTAACAGCGCATATGAGCCGTTAAGGTCAAGGCCGTACTCTATTCCTGACTATACTAAAGGCAAGGAAGAGCGGCCAACTATACGAGACCACCAAACAAAGGATTCTAAACCTCAAATTCGATAGGAGCTGCTTGCCTTGCATTCGATGCATCCACCCGCAAAGGGAACAGGGGATTTGTGCAAACACAGGAAAGATCCAAGCAGCGGATAGGATCACTCATACTCCCACACCGGTAAGACCAAGAGCGGCATTTGAACGAGTTTCAGCCTCAGATTTGTGCTGCCTTTCGGCCTTTTGTGACTGAGATCTGCTTTCCACTCGAGCTATTGCTATGTTGGGGAAGGTCTTTCTTTCCTACTTTGCTTTGACTGATAGCCCTAAAGAATTAGGCCAGGACTCATACGATTGTACTGATTGGGGAAGTAACTGAACTGACTTAATCCCCCACTGAGCGGGATTCGAAGAGCAGAAGGCTTACTAAGTAAGGACTTAGCCCACCGATTAAGAGCTAATAGGGATTTGTTCACTCTACCTTCTTTCTGAAAGAGGTTGATCGGGGCCTTGAGGCGGTGAAAGGAATGCTAATTTCATGTCCACAGATTCGGCTTAGTTCAAATAGCCCTAGAAAGATCAAGGAGAATTTCCTCCGTTAATGATAGCTAGACCACAGAGTGCTTTTCCATCAAGGAAAGACAATGCCTTCTCTTCTCTCTATCCCAAGATTCGAGGTAATGAGTCATTAAAGAGCATAAAGCTACTCACTTTCACTGCAGTAGTTTAGTCTAGTGGCCTTCCTTTCCCTCTCGCTATGTGAATAGCCTCGGATGATGGTTGTTTTTCAAGTATCAAGGGGTGCGCTTGTCGTGATGAAGGGAAATCTAGTCAAAGGACTTTCTAATCTTCAAGGAAGCACTATAGTTGGTAGTGCTGATGTGACTTCCCCACGGAGCGGTGATTCAGATGCTCGTTCTACTCAGTTGGGGCATATGCGACTAGGGCATATGAGTCTTCCGGGGTATGACGGAATTGAGTAAACGAGGTTGACTCTGTGGCCAGAAAACCGGGAAGCAGGATTTCTGTTAGCATTCTGTCTATGGTAAACAGTGCTGGGTGAAGTTCTCATACAACCAAGGATACAGTGGATTATATTCACTCAGATCTTTGGGGTCCTTATCCAGAACCATCTAAAGGTGGATCACACTATCTGTTGACCTTCATTGATGATTATTCAAGGAAGGTATGGGTTTACTTCTTGAAGCATAAGAGTGATGTCTTCGTCACCTTTAAGCAGTGGAAAGCCTTGATCGAGAAGCAGACTGGAAAGAAGATCAAGCCCTTGAGGACAGATAATGGTCTGGAGAAATGAGAATGTGAATTTGATGAGTTTTGCAAGAATGGGATGGAGTTAAAAGGGGGGAATTCCCCCTTTAACTACTCCGAATGAGACTCGCTACGCTAATCTCATTCCTCCGACTCCCCAAAGAAAAAAAAAGAAGCGATTTTTCGCTGATTTTTTGACCCTTTTGGGGAAAAAAAAAATCGAAACTTTTTTGAAAAAAAAAGAGGTTTTAACTTTCTTTTTTGTCTTCTTCTTCTTCTTTTTTCCTTTGGGAAGTCGGATATCCATATGGAGCCGACGTATATCAAGGAGTCTGGTTCTGGTCCACCCGCCAGAACCCTGATGCGTTGGGTATGGGGTTTTTCCCTACGTAGTCTCCCTCCCCCACGATGGGTTGGCCGATCGTACTGTACATCTTCGATGTAATTAGGTTTCTCTTCGGGACCTGTCCTCCGCTTACCACAGAGGAGAGATGCGGAAGAGGTGTTTCCCACCAGGCACTCCTCCCTATAGAGAGAGGAGCACACTCCACACGCAGCATAATAGTGCCTTCTTGTACCAGCATGACACTGTCGGCTGTGCTTATCAGCCGACTCTACCTCTTGACCGAGGATTTTCGCTGCTCGTCCTTCTCCTCATCTTGGATTCTGAGAAGGCTAATAGAGGTAGGTGTCGTAGCTGGTGAAAACTCTCGTTTCCCGTCTGGCAGTTGCGGGCATGCTGGTGTTCACTATCATATACGAGATTCTTTATTTCTTGAAAATATAGTAATTGTATATGATAGAATAGAGAGTAAAGTAACAAGGGTTTTTATACCTTGTTACTTGTTCCTTGTCTTTTATAACCTGAGCTATAGGTTTTGAGTTTTAGAGGTTTTAAGTTTTAGAGGGAAAATTTCCCCCCGAGGGGGCAGGGGGTAACGTACTGAAAAGTCCCCCCGAGGGGTTAGGGGGTAACGGTCCTTTAACTAACCCGAGGGAGAGGTTCCTCGACCAAGGGAAACGAGTGCTACAGCACGAGTAAGATTTAGGATGAAAAAAGGCGTTTTAAACGCCTTTGATTTAATCCCATGGGTGAAAACCCATTAGGGATTAAAGAAGGGTCCTTAACTACTATGATTTTGGTAACCCAAGATCTTAGTAGGATATACTCGATTTCATGTTAACTAAGAACTCTGAACTCCCCCCTCCCCTCCGACCTGACTTCACACAGTACCGAATCCGGAAACCTATGACGCAGAGCGAGGGACAGCCTATCAACCATCCCACCTCCGAATGGAGTCAAAAGGGGGGAATTCCCCCTTTAACTACTCCGAATGAGACTCGCTGCGCTAATCTCATTCCTCTGACTCCCCAAAGAAAAAAAAAGAAGCGATTTTTCGCTGATTTTTTGAACCCTTTTGGGGCAAAAAAAATCGAAAATTTTTTGAAAAAAAAGAGGTTTTAACTTTCTTTTTTGTCTTCTTCTTCTTCTTTTTTCCTTTGGGAAGTCGGATATCCATATGGAGCAGACGTATATCAAGGAGTCTGGTTCTGGTCCACCTGCCAGAACCCTGCTGCATTGGGTATAGGGTTTTTCCCTACGTAGTCTCCCTCCCCCACGATGGGTTGGCCGATCGTACTGTACATCTTCGATGTAATTAGGTTTCTCTTCGGGACCTGTCCTCCGCTTACCACAGAGGAGAGATGCGGAAGAGGTGTTTCCCCCCAGGCACTCCTCCCTATAGGGAGAGGAGCACACTCCACACGCAGCATAATAGTGCCTTCTTGTACCAGCATGACACTGTCGGCTGTGCTTATCAGCCGACTCTACCTCTTGACCGAGGGTTTTCGCTGCTCGTCCTTCTCCTCATCTTGGATTATGAGAAGGCTAATAGAGGAAGGTGTCGTAGCGGTGAATACTCCCGTTTCCCGTCTGGCGGTTGCGGGCATGCTGGTGTTCACTATCATATACGAGATTCTTTATTTCTTGAAAATATAAGCCCAGAAGATTTTGCAAACCTACTTTCTCAAAGGCCCCTAAGGAAATTGGGTTTTTTAACTATTTCCTGACGTTGCTACCCGACTGTGACTTTGAATAGATTTCGATTTGAGATTCCTGAACTCACTTTGTTCAGAACAAACGGAAGACAAATGACGGGTTTTCCTGATGTGAACTGCGAGAATCTTCTTTCAATTGATATACCACAAAAGTGGTTTTGTGATAGTTTCCCAACAAGACTGCTCCACAAGGGGTAGATCTTTGTTCTCGTATTTTTTGTTGTGACGAGAGAGTAGTTGTTGTGAAAAGAAAATTGCTCTTTCAAAAGAAAATGAAAGATTGATTTTCTGAAAAAAGAACGTCATTCTTCTTGGATTTCTCTGAAGAGAAAAGAAACGTTCCGCGCCTTCGCCGCGTAGCTTTCTTCGATCTAGGATCCACTGTCGAGAAAGAGAGCTTTGATCGCGCACTGATACGCACCAGCCCTCGACCCATGCTTATGAAGTCGATGTAGGAGACTCCGGAGAGACTCTTCATTGACGTCGTTTGTCAGCCGTGTCAACAAAAAAGATCGCATGGCGAGGTAGTCACCATTGTGGAGCCCCTCTCGATTTTCACTTCGACGAATTTATCGAAGTGTGTCGAGAATCTCCGCATGTCAGGCCTTGTTCGGAGGCGACTTTCTTCTCTTCGAGTGAGAGGAGAGTATACTTCATATACCCCCATCTGGAGGGTTGTGTTCCGCTGGGCCCTCCGGCGGTTTCTTGTCGTTTTCCACTGAGTCTTTTGAAGGTGGAACATTGAGAGAAACCTTTAGAAGACTCATCAGCCCGTTTAGAGAGTGGTTTCTCGAATTCGTATTAGCCAACCGGTGACCTAATGTCCCTTTGGGCGGTGGTTCTCCGCATCTTGACTCGTTCTTCTTTGGTGTCAATGTCAGATTTCGAACTGCTACGAGGGAAGTTTTCTTTCTCTTCCCCCCTTTTGACTCTGACTTCTAGGTCTCTCCTTCCTCCTACTCGTTTTTTGCTTTGGCAACGTACCGAAAAGGCAAATCCGGTGCGACCGCGAGTAAGAGAGAAATATTGGAGTTTCTCCTATTGTGATAGTCTTCATACTACTCTTAGTAAGAGTCAGCATTCCTCCTCTCCTTACTCTACTAATTAAGGCGAGGGGACCGGTAGGTCATACTCGACTGACAAGGAGAGGGGTGGGGAAAGCGATGGTTTGTCCCCGTCACGCGTCTTCCTTTATGAACCCGCATCGAAGAATCAACACGATTCCAATCAAATCTGCTGAGATTCTGACTGAAGGAAGAAAGGCGAGCGATAGCGAAGTTTAGGTCTGGATAACCTTTCTCTAGAAGCTCTCTATAAGGCTCTTCTCCCGATCCGACCCGAAACGGAATCTAAGCCAAGGCCAGACTCGATATATAGATTCATGGGAGGAAATAGATATAGATTGAGTACAAGAGTGGAATTCTTTGATCCCGAGGACTAAGCTTACCGAAAGAGAGATTTCTCACTGAACATCTAGTTGGAATGAATTTGTCTTAGTACAAGATGGTGTCCTTAGCTGACTTGAAAGAAAGGGATGATCACTTATTGACCTTAGAAGAGGCCTTCAGCTTCTTTATGCCCTACGAAAAACACTCTGAGAAGTGATCGCAAAGAGCATCTGTGATAGATTCATTCACCGACCATTGCTAACAAACCCTAGATCTGACAGAGAAGACCAAAGAGAATGAGACATGAGAATGGATAGTCATTCGAGATGGATGGAGAGGCGGAAAAACTTCTTCTACACCAGCTTGTGGCAGTAGGGGCTTAGATTCAATAAAAACTCTTTGTATGGCCATCTTTCCTCAAAGCTCGATCTTTAGCTTAATGGAGTTCGCCTCTTTAGTGAAAGCTAGTGATATATTCTATACAACAAACTTCCTTAGTGAGCTATGAGACTCCAGGCCCATTACGCTCTTCTCTTTTTAAGCTTCGCCCCTCTCGCTATCGCTAGAGCATGACCTACCAGTCTCCTCTCCTTTCAGGATTCCTATGGCAGCAGATACAGTGGAATTTCTCGCAAAAAAAGTTGTAGTTTTCCCACCTGGATTCTAGTCTAAGGTTTTTTATGGGGATTCTAGTCGATAGAGCCGGAAGAATTGGGATAGCTCGGATGAGGCGCATAGCGAAGAGTTCTTCTTGTTCGTTCTTATTGCATTTCTCAAAGTCTGCGTGAAAGAGTCATTCTGTTGAATTTCGAAGAAAGGGTTTGAGGTCTTGAAAAGACTAGACTGAGACTGTTCTTGCTTCAAGCAATATGGGCTTCCATACAAAGGCATGGCCTCAGGCCTGGCTTGACTTTCTTTAGACTCCCAAGCCAATGTTATACTCTCAGCATAGCTACCCGACAGGAGACCTACGAGCTAGGTCAATCCATTATATGCATGGACGTTGACGTGCGATATATCGATCGGAAGCAGACGATGATATCAGGGCATGACGAACGTTTCTCTATTGGTTGATTGAGATCTCTATCTCTCCCGCTGGTCTTTTACCTTTTCATTGCTACGCACCTTTCCAAAAGGAGTTCATATCGTTCGACCCGGCTACTATGAAAAGTGACCGGGCTTGTCGTGCTTCATTCCATCGCGGAACTGGTAGGCTTGCCAAACCTGACCTCACTTTTTGTCGTTAACGGGCCAAGCAAGTCAAAATTCTATTAACCCATGCTGGGACGCTAACCGATTTCACTGAAACTCATTTCTCAAAAGACTAACGAACGAGGTTCCGACGCTCTTCGAGACCTCACTTGGAACTTGGAGCCATATTCATTCTTTCATATACTAGGCATCCTGACCCCATATTCGCGCGTATAGTTGCCTCATACTCTGCAGTGTATTTTGGGGTATTACGTGTTGTTGTTTCATAATCACCCAGGTGAAAACGGGGTTTTTTCTCTTTCTCTTTTTCGTACGTCTTTGAACAAAAGAATTCAGCGTGCGTGCTTGCAACGCTTCTTGTACGACTGTGGTTAGTCTCATGTTATCCTTCTTTGTACAACCAGTGGTATGAAGACCACGTAAGGCAAGGGGGAGCAGCCACGGAACCTTAAGGCGAAGAGTCTTTAGACCGCGGTAGCGGCGAACGAGGTGATTTTTTCCGATAGGCGCGGCGAACAAGGTGTAGACTTTCTCTACCCTAACATCGCGGCATCGGGCTTGCCAGAGCATAGCAGAGGGCTCCCCCAATCACACGAAGTTGGCTAAGTGGCATCTCCCCTTTTTGACTTCTTCGCGAGAATCCGATCCGGGCAGACTGACTTTAGAGCTTGAGAACTAGCCTTGTCTTTCTATGCTTTCGCAAAGAAATGGAAAGAGTTAGCGCGTGCGGAATTCGTCCCAGACTTCTTTTTGAAATGCTGCGTTTGAGTGCAGCCGCCGATAGATTTCTCCACCCCCATATTTTCATTCAAATCCGTGAATGACGCTTCTACGAGAGGTGTGGGCCGCTTTCTTCAGAAGCCCGACCTCTGTGGTAGTTTTCTAATAGTGAGGTTTCTCGTCCGGAAGGAAAAGGATGTGGCACAGCGCGGCACGCACGCTCCGTAGGGCTCTCGCGCCTTTGATGACGAATAAGAGATGGTGTTATATCCAGCCTGAAACGGGACCCGCAAGTGATTCCAATCAGGCGTCCTTCGCCAATAGCTCCATTCCCCGGACGAGACAAAAGAACACCATAAAGAGCTTCTTCGACTTGTTCTTTCTGGGCTTCTTACTTCTCTATTGAACGTAGCGTAGTTCACTCTCTCTCTCTCTCTGGATGATAGAAATACAAGGCTACGCACCTCGTTGTTAGGGTAGATAAAGGGGTGAAGCGATAGGCGCGAAGCATTTCATAAAGCATACACATAAGCATCCGAGGGAGGGAAGAAACGAAACTCCACCCGCGCGCGTATTGGAGTTTGTATTTGGTCATGCAGCATCAAAGCCTTCCCCTGGTGGCAAGGGCTTCGGTTTAAGCAAAGACAATCTATTTCGGAGAGATTGGCTTAGTACGACTTTCCAGGCCTCTACTAAAGGTCACTAAGAAGAAGTGACTTTCAAAATAAAAAGGAGAGCTACTATCCTCTTCTTGAAAAAAGCTTGTGTCGAGATATTGATCAGTAGTACGAAGGGCATTCATCGGAGTCCATTGCATAAAATAGCACAAGATGCCCTATTGAAATAGCGATTCTGTCCATCCCAGATTTCTAGGAAGTGGGCTAGGGTTTTCATTTCCAATATCATTCTTCAAGTCAGAAGATCAATAAATGAATCCGAACTTGAGCGACCCCTGCGGGTTGCCTCTCTCTCAAAAAGACCAAGCGTATTTAGGCTGACCCATGGAGTCTTAAGCTTTCATCAGCTTATCCCGTAAATCGGGTCAGTACCTTCCTAAGGCTTGAACTGAAATGAAAGCTGGGGCGTAGATCAGGTTCAGCCTAGAGAGCTGAGTAGTGGGGCCAGAAAGGTAAGAATTAGTAGTACCAGAGAGACATGTTACGAAAGAAGGTGACGAAATCAGTCATCACCAACTAGAAAGAAATGTCGCTGACGGCAACTACTCACTTCGATCCGAGAGTCACAAAGGAAAGATAAAGCACTAACTAGATATATGTAGGTTACACGAGAAGTTCTTTTATACCATATTTGTGTCGCCTCACAAACTCCCTTTCAGGGTCAATACCAAGATAACAAGAAAAGTAGGAATGAGAAGTTTCTAGTTGCTAATTCTCATTCAGCTATATCTCCCATGTTGCAGTATCCCTGTCCCAGCCTTTGAGAGCACCCTACTCTAGCAGCTCCCCCCGGGCGTATGACAACGTATATTGAGGAAAACAACCTCTTCTTGGAAACACACCGCCTAATTCCCTTGGGAGAAGGTGATCCGTAGGGATCACTCTATTCTATAGCGACATCCGGAATAGAAATTTTAGCTTCTACACGTTAATAGCACCGCTGGAGCGTTAAGCCCGTGTGGATTAATAATGTTGGGCTTTTCCCAACAACGTCAAGTTGCTCAAGGCCGGAAAATTTGAATACAATCTAGAGGAATGGTAGAAGAATCTATGGGTTCATTAGGAATCGATAGTCGTTGTCTGTACATACGAGTCACAGCCGGCCGGGAAGAGGAGAGATCAACAATGAAGCTACTAGCTACTAGTTGGAAAGAAAAGGACAAGACCACCTTTCGTACATTTCTACTGGTCTAGAATTCGAATAGCGAACGAAAGACCAGGCAATCTCCAAGTTGAAAGCACTTCCAGCAGGGTTGACGGTTGTGTGGCCCTCATTCAGCTGGAAGTAGGAAATCAATCCCGGCACGACCGATGCTTTGTCTTTCTTCTATATATAGTCTCCTTCTACGCTTCGACTCAACCACCTACCTAACTTCTTAGAAAACGATAGATAGCAGCTACCGCTACGTGGGGATCTTTGATTCCTTCACCAATCATGGTCTTTCATCTAGTAAGTCCTAGTACTATGTTCTCCAAGCTTGACTAGAATAGAATAGGCAGGCCTTTTAGAGAACAATAGTTGGGGTAGCTCTGCCTTGTTGTGATAGGGGGCTGAGGGGTGACCGATCCGGTCAGCCAAAAAAGAGGTTCACAAAAAAAGGTGTGTCTGGTCTGGTGTAGCTAATGTGACTTTCTCGATCTATAGTTCCTCTTTCTTTCTCTCTCCTATTGACATAGGAAAGTCTGGTTATATTGAGCGTGATACCCGCCCTCTACAAATACAAAGTGGTTTTTGAAAAGGTCTTTAAACGACTCTTCGTTAGCTTTCGGGATAACTTAATTTTGAAATCTTAACACGCTCTAAAAAAAAGGTTGAAAAACAGCGTATACGCCGAGAAAACGGCGTATATGCCAAGAAAACAGCGGATATGCCGAGAAAACAGCGGATACACCGAAACAACCGATTCGCCGAGCTATATATATAACAATAGGGTTAATGTAATTTTCTACATGCTATTTTTTTACCCCCCTAACCCCCCGGGGGGGACTAGCTCACACTTGGTTAGCTCGTTTGGGTTGTTAGTTACAGGTTAAAATTGGTTGTTAGAAAGAGATCGATAGGCATTGAGTTTGATTGCGAGCTAAAACACCTTGGAAGGAATAGGATGTGGGTTTTCGTATATAATGTTGAGGCCTCATCGACGCCCCTTCGGGCTCGTCTTCTTTCGGGGGAAACATAGTCGTAGGGTGAGGCGATCGCGATACTCAATTCCTCTGGTCTTAGGTTAGGAGAGCTATAGAGAGACTCGCTTCCAGAACACTTTTTTAGTGAATTGGTTTTTTCCAAGAAGAAAGACGTGGGATGACGCTTAGGTCGAGGTCATGTAGAGCCTGCCCTCCTTGGAGATGAATTAGCAAGACGGTGCGGAAACCCTAACCTATTAGGCCTCTTTAGTTGGCAAGGGAGACAAAGCCTTGAGTCTGGGCGTGAGACGCTTTCCCTCGCCTCGGCCACTAGGTTTGTAGCTTTATACGGGTAATCACCTGAAAAAGGAGCTCCTTTTCTAACCGTGAAAGGGTCGTCTTTCCCATTACCGGTGTCTACCTATTTGTAGGGGTAGAAGCCACTTATCCGGGAAGTTTAGGAAGGGAAAGAAAGTTACAGCATTTTTTCCCTAGTTGCTGATGTCTAACCTTGAATAAATCGGCTAAAGAAACCGTAAAGCTTGGAGATGGGTAAACACCTGAGAAGCAGAAAGCGCTCGGTCAACAGGTTAGATCGGTCAAGTGGACAAGTGGAATGGACGTAGATAACGACGACGTCACTCACTTAAAGAGAATGGACTTTGTCGATATGTCCGAGGTCGCGCTGCTAGTACGCCACCACCCGAGGGACAAAGACAAGAAAGAATGGGCTGATGTGCTTGCGAAGCTTTTGTTCGTAAATCGTGCGTTCAGTTCGGCTCTAGTTATTGGGAAAGAAGTCGTATTCACCGCTTATAAGGAAGTTGGCCTACGGTGTTCCTAGTCCTATATCTCTCTTTTTTCGAGAAGAGATGATCGCAACTCGGATTGGTATTCAAGTAAGTAGTGCTGCGTACTTTCTTTTCTGGCGGCTTAAAGCTCAGACTTTCACTATTGTTGTTGGTGGATCTGTGTATCACTCATTCCCAGGTTGGTCTTTTCTTTCATTAACGGGCTAAGCCTCTTTCTGGCGTTTTGATCGGATGAGGTAATTCCATCGTGCATGGAGTGGATCGGTCCAGTATCATTAGGGTAGACTTGCACTTATGTAGGTTTCGCCTGATTTGATTCACTGCGCTCTTTCTTTTTGTGTGCTACCCGTTTTCTGTCTCAGGGATGGGATTGGTTGTCTCATAGAAGTCCGTTCTATTAAACTGAACAGGGCAAAGAGAAACGAATAAGAAACTCTATATATAATCAAATGAACATTTCTCTTTTCTGGAAAAAGTTGAGTAGATCGAGATGGATGTCGATGAAGGCATTTTCATGCTAAGGAGAATCTCACGCTCGAAAGCGAGTCGCCCTAAAAAGCATCCGTTCGCTCCCACTCTTGCGAGCTCGAACGAACGTCAATAGCAAGACTGATTACCAATCCCGGGCCCCGCTGAACCCGCCCGCAGTTTCTCGGGGGTATATTTTCTATATGAAAGAATATACCAAAGAGACGATTCGAAGTAAATTGATAGGACGAATTATCCCGCAGTCGCGCCAACCTGTATTGGGGCAATGGCCAGGCAAGTTCTAATCTGCAACCATAAAAAAACCTATAATGGAGCTTCTCCATATGTAGGGACTAATTTGCCTCAGCAACCATGCACATCGAAGCTTGGACCCTAATCTTCTCTCCTTTTCTTTATGGATGACCCAGAGAGGTAAAGAAAGCTAAAGATGGAGGAGTAAGTAATACGAAACTTGTGACAAAGCCATATCCGGCATGGGCAGAAAAGGTTCCTTTTCCACCCCCGCCAACCTTAATTGGATCTAACGGGCAATCCGAGGTCGCCCATTTCATCGCACGATTTGCTCAATTGGGAGAAAAGAAGCCCGTTTGGCTACAACTCTTCGTACAGTTTTGAGAAAGACCGTCGTTTGGTATTCCAATATGCCTCAAGGCTCGACGATTCCCGACTAGGCACCTCTTCCCCCAGGAACTAGAAATGATTAACCCGGAAAACACATAGTAGATGCTGAGGGAGCTAAAGACAGAGTAAGAGCCTGGGAGTTTTGCTTAGTTGGTGATCACTCGGACATGAGACGGACATCCGCTTTGAAATGAAAGGGGAATTCATCAATGATATGATAAGCAAGCGGAGGCTCGAAAGCCGGAGCGAGAAAACTACAACTAGCGCGCTCCGGCTCGGCTTGTACCTTCGCTATCGCTCGCCTTTTCTTGTGTCTTTCATCGAAATCCATGTCTTTCTTGTTCCACTAGCAAGGAAATTCTCACATGTCCGTTTCGTTATTACAACCTTCTTTCTTTATGTCAAAGACAAGAAGCTACGCGCAAATTCTAATTGGATCTCGGTTGTTCTTAACAGCGATGGCTATTCATTCAAGTCTTCGGGTAGCACCACCAGATCTTCAACAAGGTGGAAATTCTCGTATTCCGTATGTACATGTTCCTGCGGCTCGGATGAGTATAGTCGTTTATATCGCAACGGCTATAAACAGTTTCTTGTTCCCATTAACAAAACATCCCCTTTTTCTTCGCTCTTCCGGAACCGGTACAGAAATTGGTGCTTTTTCTACTTTGTTGACCTTAGTTACTGGGGGGTTTCGGGGAAGGCCTATGTGGGGTACCTTTCGGGTGTGGGATGCTCGTTTCACTTCTGTATTCATCTTGTTCCTGATTTACCTGGGTGCACTGCGTTTTCAAAAGCTTCCTGTCGAACCGGCTCCTATTTTCATCCGTGCTGGACTGATCGATATACCAATAATGAAGTCTCCAGTCAACTGGTGGAATACATCGCATCAACCTGGGAGCATTAGCCGATCTGGTACATCCATACATGTTCCTATGCCCATTCCAATCTTGTCCAACTTTGCTAACTTCCCCTTATCAACCCCTATCTTCTTCGTTCTGGAAACACGTCTTCCTATTCCATCTTTTCCCGAATATCCCTTAACTGAAGAAAGAGAAGCTCGAGAAGTCATAAAAAAACAAACCTAGCTCACTCGTTGTCACCTTCCATGGAGGAAGATGAATGAAGAACCATTGGACGACATTCATCAAAGGATCCTGTCAGTGCCAAATAGATATATGATTTCAATGAAAAAGAAAGAGTTCGGTTCGTGAAAGGCGCTAGCGAGAAAACTACAAGCATCGCTACGCGCAACTATGAATCTCAAAAGGAAAGCTCAGAGATCATAGTTGCTAAGCTCACCTCATTCGCCTATCTATCACATCCTTTGGGTCGCGTAGCGATGCTCCACTTGCTTAGAAAAGATGAAGCAGCGTTCATCTTTTTGAGAATTGGGCGTATTGAGCCATTCAATGCAGGTTCTTTTGGCACGGTAGTTGTGACAAGGTCAGAGGTTGGCATGACATGAATTGGGGCAGAGCATGTCAGAGTAAGGAAAACGGGGGTATTGGCATTTAAAACATCAGTTATTTCAACTTGGCCTTACTATGTCAGTGGCTATAGAAGCTTGTGGCTCAAGAGGAGGGACTATGGACACATGTTATCCAGCATAAGTACTATAGGAGAGAGAGTCTGGGACATTACCCCCTCTTTTTTGTGGAGAGGCATCTTGCAAGCTACAGATATTATCCGGGCTGGCTCATATTTGAGTCTTGGAGATGGAAGCAATCTTTTTTTTATGGAGAGATAGGTGGTGTGATGGTGTGAAAACACTTCCTTATGTCAATTCCAAAAACCAGCGAGAGGTTCCCCTTCATTGCCAGGATAGCTTCAGATAGTTGCTGCGTGGTTGCGGATGTCTTTCAAGACTTTCCTACTGAAGGTAGCTGGTGCCCGAGATTGAGAATCAACCTCTCTTAAGAGGAAATTGAACAGTGCTCAGCTTTGTTGGAAAATCACAGGACAGTTGTGACATATGAGTAAGATCATCTATATTCTATCATCTATTATATCTAGCATATGTGACACAGGGCAAGAAATGGTTTTGGAAAAAGCCATTTTGTTTCAGTGCTCTCTCGCTTTAGGGGGAGCTCTCTTTTCGGGTCTAAAAAGAAAAGCCTATGATCCCGATTTGCAGGCCCGAAGTTGAGCAGTTTTGGAAGCACGAGGTTGATTCCGGTTTAGGCCAGGCCTTTCATGAAATGAATCTTCCTTCCTTAGAGAACTCGGCCCGCACGTGATTCCTTCTCCGGCTTGGAAACTTCACTCCGCTCGCCTTGTCGAAAAGAGAGAAACCCGCGGGAACGTCAAATGTGGAAATCAATCCACAGATTCTCAATCAATGTGAAAGTCAAGTTTCAGTCAGGAGGTTCTTCGTCCGCCCGAGGAAGTCTGTGGGCATCCTCCTTCTCCTTGATTGAGACGACCATCACTCCTTTCCTTCTTTTTCTACCTGCCTAATGAAAAACCTCTTCTGAGGTTTTTCATTAGTAAGGAAAAGTCTGGTTTAGAACAAAGCTAGCTAGCAAGATAGAGCGCGCAAAGAACACTACGCAACAGTGAACGAGTGAAGCGCGAATGCGCGAAGCAGCCGTTGCATCAAATGCCGCTGAAGTCTCCAAAATCATCTAAGCAGCTAAACCAGCCATACCAGTAACATTCACCGCTTCAGCCGCCGACCTTGAACCGGCCAGCTCACCTCACACGCGTGAAGCCAGCCATCCCGCCCGCCTGATCGCAACATTGAAAGCCATTCGAGTGCTTCTTCTTTCAGTCGTAACTAAAAGCTTTCAAGCGAGTGCTGGATGGCGGTAGGTAGATCATCGACGCTTCGCACCTTGCTGGTAGCCAGTTTCGTCACTCAGTTCTTGGGAAGATCAGACGAATGATTTGAAACCCGGTCAGAGCAAAAGGTCCAATTGAGACCTCCCTACCGGACGAGCATGTCTTTACTCTCTCAGACCTCCCGAAATGGACACTCTACTTTGACGGGTCCGCAGCCGCTGGATTCTTTCTTCATCACACCTCAAACAAATTCTTTCTGTTTCTCCTTCAAGCTCGCTTTTGCTTGTGCTAACAACATTTCAGAGTACGAAGCCCTTGTAGTAGGGCCCATAGAAATTCATCTGAAAAATCTCACAGTCCACGGAGACTCTCATAAAAAAGGTACTGAAAACCTAAAACCCCATCTCATACCTTATGCATGCAAACAAGATGAAGCGGCTGCTCCAACAGTTCCCTATCCCTATGTTCAAGATCAAACATGGATCCCGGCATGCAGACGCCTTGGCAAGGCGTTCCGTTGAAGGACAGCAAATTGACAGTGTCCACGTCATCCGGCATCACCACCCCCTTCGGGGGGAGATGTGATGCAGATTATCCGGCCCGGGAGACCGGTTGAAGAAGAATTCCCGTGGTACCACGAGAATTCTTCTCTCCCAAAGCAGCACCATCGTTGTCGGGTTACCACCAAAAAGCAACCCGGGTGAAGCGGATTACTTCTTTCTTCTATTTGGGTCAAAGTAGAAGAAACGGCATGAACGTTGATCAGAGCAAAGGTGCAAGTTTGACCTTCTTCTAGCCACCTACCTTTCTGACTGAGATTCTTTTGTTTGTTTGGTTTGTTTATCTGAGCTGGCAAATTTGTACAGTTTGGTAGACCGACCAGCAGCAGAAAGCATCCCTACCCTAACCATTTCAAGGGGGAGCAACTCAGACTTCTTATCTAACGTGAATTCATTTATTGGAACTTAGGCAAGAACAACGGGCCGCACACGCACACCAGGATTTCATCTTGCTACTAGAGAAAACCGAAGGAGCACATAAAGCAAACGAAGAATAGGCGAGCGATAGCGAAGGAAGAGCGCTTCACACGAGCAGGGGAAGGAAGGGATATTGACATAACAGAATTTAGGCACACCAGAAAGAGACGAAAGAGATAGTTGGCTTCACATAAAAAACAAGGAAGGAGAAGGATCTACTGCGCCTACTTCTTTGCTTCACCTTACAGATGCTGCCATTCCTTCAAACATGAAAGCACCTTAATGCAGATCCGACTGATGTAAGAGTTCCAGTTCTTGCACTCCAGAAGCGAGCAACAGACAGTTGGACAGATGCGAAAGGAGAGACAACAAAGAGGACTAGTACTGTATGGCCCCTCTCCGACAGATAGAGATAGGATTGACAGGAGACTAGAAAGTGAGTTTCCTGATTACCTATTCTAGATTCGCTACAAAGGCCTAGATGGCCTCTTTCTTACCGGATTCCAACCGGGCGTATTCACCAGATCCTTTGATTCTAGTCTAAAGAAAGGCATTTCTTTGCTCCTCCCTAACCTACTAACTCCCTACTCTCTGAGAGAGAATCTTGGAAGCGCCGATATCAATGATCTTTTCTCTTGTGGCTTGACTGCTATCCTTTCACCGATGAAAATCGTACCTCCACTGGGATACACTTTTCAATGGCGCATCGGACGAAGAAAGACATTTTCTTGGCCAATTGTGCGTGAAGGCCCCAAGGCCGCCCGAATGGGCGGTGAGCAACTAGAAAGAGAGGAGAAGCAACTAATATGAAAATCAGTGGTCGCGATAGCGACGACAAGGTGAGCCGCTAGTCGAAGGGAAAAGTCCACCCTCTCAATGGATTCCCATGCAGACTTAGTAGATAACTATCCCTTGGAAGTCTGTTTCCCTATTAGCAGGTTAGTGGAATCCGGGCGGAGCTTTAGCCGGCTTGAGAGAAAAGAAGATATAGAACGAGGTCTGCTTGGTGGATGTGTTGCAGATCCAAGGAGCCGTCCTCCCGGAGGATATATTGCACCCTGAGCTCATTTAAACCCCATGTATCCTCAGGAAGTAATCTGCGCAAAGGACCCCAACCCATTGTCAGTCCAGAACCGCACCTGCCCATATCCTATAACCCATCTGCAACCCTCAGAGAAAGCCTGCCTCATCTTGAACATATTCTTCCACTGTTACGTCGCAAAGCCGCCTGAATGGGTGGGTTTAGAGTAGATATGTCCTCCTCTGGTAGTAATCATCATGTAGCTAAGGAAACCTAGTTCTTATCTAATCTACGATTTTCATCCTAGTGGAGTGCGTAGGCGAGCGATAGCGAAGATTAGATCTCCTGCACTTCTAGCTTCTTTCCTCCAATCCTAAACCTTAAGACTTCGGGTGCTGGTTCTCTGGCCGTTCTGTCTTTCTTTATGAAAGGCGGTTACGATGATCCACTTGAACCCGCCTAGGCTGGTTGATCAAGAGTTTCGACTTTCAACTCAAGTGATTGTGTGGGATATTTGTTTGATTCGACCAGAATATGGTCGATTTAGGGTCAGACTAGAGGGCAGTGAGAATGTGTGTTATCGAGGTTCTTTGTCGGATGGTTACCGATAGAACACTCTAGAAGCACATTTCGAAAATGATGAAAAGGCAAGAGTTTGTACTCTTTTGATCTGAAAACTGCAAACTGTTATTTACTCTTCGTTAGCACGTGCAAATCGCGCTACTGCTAATAGGTTTGTTCGAGCAGAATTCCCCGAATCATGGTTGTTTCAACAATCGTGATTGGATGTATGTGATAATATCCTAGGGGCACCGCGTTAGCGGTCTTCATTCCACAAGGAGTCAGCCTCTAGGGTACTCTTGTCATGTGGTTTTCACCCTAACCAATTTGTTAACCACTTGGCAGGTGCACTCCGGAGAGAGGTTCTGTAATTGTGCTATTTAAGCTATGGATTTTTGCCATCGCTGATAGGTTGGTGGCTTATGAAAAGAAAAAGCAGCCCTCAAATGAAAAGTTGCACGTAGCGTATTGTGAAACTCTTTTCTAATTAGGGAGCTATGGAGTTCACTGACGTCCTATCATTGATGTAGGAGAGAACTTTCTCGTCTCTCTCACTCAAGAGAATTGGTGAGTTGTTCACTTCGTGGGCGTTCAATCCCTTTCGGATTTGAACGTGACCTCAATATACGTTAATGATGACACAGGTTGAGCGGAGCTTTATACCATGCCCATTCTATAGTCGAGTAAGAAGACCCGACATAGCATGGACACTGGTGACTTAATCACTCACCTGATGGCATATGACCGTACCCTATAAAGCTATCTTTACTCTTCTTAGAAAGAGTCGTGAATTGTTGCGGTCTTCTATCTCAGATAGTTGGGAACCCAAGGTGCGTAGCAATAGGATTCGAGAAAGTTCACTCTTTTTGGATGAACAATGAGTCTGATACGTTTGAGCAATTGCTGCAATCTTTAGATAGAGCAGCGTTTCAAACTATCTTCATAGGTATGCCATTGCATTTTGAAATTCCTCGCTACGCGCCTTTGGACCTTTTTTTATCCCATCTTTTCATATACCTTTAAATTCAATACCATGTCGAAGAACTCAAAGTTCTAATCAGCACTTTTTGTAGGTCCTATGGCAGGTTGAGAGCAACCCTTGGGGTTTGACCCTGACTTAGGAGTTGGTGGGTCCTTTGGAGGCATATGTTTGAAAGTAAATTCCCTGATAGTGAGAAAGAGAGAAGCGATATAGAGACATAAGAATGGCTTGTCATCGGTCCAATGATGCTCTTCTAGCTTGACCTACACGGCAAGGGAAAGATCAAAGGCGGGGCATTTGGTACTTTAGCACGAACTATCTGATCAAGTTTTCTTTTGCCGGAAGCTTTGAAAGAGTTTGCTAAGCCAAAGAATGAGAAGCCACCTTATGGTTGAAAGAGTGAGGTATTCAAACTAATAAATCTCTCTTTCGTACTTCAGAGTAGGTTAACCTGAGTGAACTCATACCCTTAGGGGCTGAGACTTAACCTGTTCTATAGTGAAAGCCACCAACTAAGACAGATACGGGCTTTTATGGTATGGGCGAAATCTCATTTAGCAACAGGGAATAAGCCACTAACGAGTCTCTAGAGCCGTCATTGAATCCCCTTTCACTTCTACTTTTGTTCTACAGACAGAGCAACATATAGAAGGGAGTAGAATAGGCCTACTACTATATATGAATACGGGCGATAGAATAAAGGTAGACGAAGACCTATATCATCAACAGTGAGAGGTCTAAGTTGTTAGCCTAAATCACCTAGAGGGGGGTGAATAGGTGAATTGCGTGTCAAATGCGGAATTAAAAACTAACACAGCAAATATCAAGCAATCACAGAAGACAAGAGATTTATAGTGGTTCCCCAATCTTGGGTACGTCCACTTTCCTCACCGATCTAGCAAATTACTAGACTCGGCTACTCCACTATCTCGGATTGAAAACAATCCTACACCTCGGAACCACGTTCCTACAAATCTCGATCCCAAAACGGATCTACAAAAACTCGGAAGACAAAACTTCCTACAAGTCTCGGAGAAGAATCTCCTACAATGAAATTTGGTTTGAATAAAAAAAATTAAAACAACAATCTCAGATCTGGATCTGTCTTCTTCTTTAGGAACTTCGGCTTGATCAGAAAATGTAGAAGACGACTAGAGAAATATCCACGAATCTGAGATCTAGAACCACCTCGATCAAGAAGGTAGATCTGGAATCTTCAAGGCTTGGCAAGATCGAGTGATTCTCTTTCTTCTGGATCGCTGGAGAAAAGATCGATGAAAACGAAGGTGGCGATCCAAACTTTTCTTCTTCTTCCGTGAACGGCAATGGCGGCGGCGTGAAATTAGGGTTCACGGAATTCCTCTTTCTTAAAAAGAATATTTCTGTAATAGCGCTTGAAAAGTCATTTCTGAAAAGACCTATTTATAGGTGGGTTCCAACGGTCATAACATTGATTAATGATGACACGTGGACCAATCAGAATTGACAGATTCAAAGTACTTATGATGAAAATGGACTTAGAAAAATTCAGGAGAAGTTGACTGCGATACTCGAGTAATGGAGGATATACACGAGTATGGAGAGATGGATTACTCGAGTAGCAAGAAGCAGTATACTCGAGTATAGAAAGAGAGAATTACAGGAGAGAAGAATGTATTACTCGAGTATCAAAAAATGGTATACTCGAGTATCAGAAGTGTATACTCGAGTAATAGAAAAGTGTACTCGAGTATCAAGACGATATACTCGAGTATCAAAAGGCTAAACTCGAGTATCAGAAAATATACCTGAGAAACGTTTATATCAGAGTCAATTACTCGAGTATGGAAGAATTTACTCGAGTATCAAAAATCAATTACTCGAGTATGAACATACTTACTCGAGTATCAGAAGATATACTCGAGTATCAGAATATATACTCGAGTATCAGAAAACAAGCTACTCGAGTATAAACATACTTACTCGAGTATCAGAATATATACTCGAGTATAAACATACTTACTCGAGTATCAGAATATATACTCGAGTATAAACATACTTACTCGAGTATCAGAATATATACTCGAGTATAAACATACTTACTCGAGTATCAGAATATATACTCGAGTATAAACATACTTACTCGAGTATCAGAATATATACTCGAGTATAAACATACTTACTCGAGTATCAGAATATATACTCGAGTATAAACATACTTACTCGAGTATCAGAATATATACTCGAGTATAAACATACTTACTCGAGTATCAGAATATATACTCGAGTATAAACATACTTACTCGAGTATCAGAATATATACTCGAGTATAAACATACTTACTCGAGTATCAGAATATATACTCGAGTATAAACATACTTACTCGAGTATCAGAATATATACTCGAGTATCAGAATATATACTCGAGTATCAGAAAACACTTACTCGTGTATTACAAGGAAATACTCGAGTATAAAGGACTTAGGAAAATTCTAAGATGAAATTTGCTCCAATGCTTCTGTCCATCAGTCCAAGTGCATGAAGGAAGTGTATCCCAATAGAGAGGCTATACATGGGCCAACACTTTGGATCACACAATGAGGGATTACATTGTATGGTCCTGTGTTTGGTGACCCATTATAGACTGACATTGGTCTACACTTGGCAATTAGAACCTGCACACATACAACTTAAACACAGCATCAAATACACCTTAATTCATCTTAGTTCAAGGTCTGACCTCCTACAAATCTGAGGTATTGTGGAGACAGATCCCAACAATCTCCCCCTATTTGTAGATGTCAGCACTCTCTATACTAAGGTGAATTACTTAAGAGTAAAAGAACAGCAAGCATATAACAGGAGAATAAGCTTAGCTAAAGCAGAGTAAACAAAATATGACCATAATCAGAATTAAATATATATATATGAGGAAATGTTTTTAAAGCACATAAACAAAATAGTCCAATTCCACTTTCTCAGATCCACTCATGATGGAGCATCCTTGTGCATCCTTTCCCTTTTGAGCTGTTGCCTCTCCAGGTAGCTGTAAGGCTTTGGGAAATAAGTCCTGGGCCTGGGAGGAGCAGCAGGGTTGTTGTGTCCCCAGTTTCTGTCATGGAGTCTGATTTTAATCTGAGAAGCTTCATATGCTTTCCACTCTGAATAGCTGTAATGATTATCTCTGTTTTCCCCAAGATCTGTCACTAATTTCAGGGTATCAAGAATAAGGGATTTGGAGGTTGGACACCAAACCTCTGAGTGAACAATTGCTGGATCTCTTCTGGGTTCAGAACGACTTGCAGAGGCACCTTCACCATACTTTCTTTTCCTTTTAGATGGACCTTGAGAACTGGAAACAAAATCATCTTGCCACATGTCAGAGTAGTTGAGAGGAGGCTCAGTCAGATCACCCTCAGGTCTAGGAGAGAAGACTGGCACACCACTTTCTGGAATGGTAGCTTGGACATGGGCATCTGCAGAGGGTTGTTCTTCAAGAGGATTTAGGTGCTGAGGAATGATGGCTGGGTTGAGCTGAGCATTGGGGAAGTTCATATTATGCAGCCACACAGCAGTATCATATGTATAAAACTTTACAGATTGAAGTTGAGAGAGAATGTCTGCTTTCATTTCCTTTACAATTCCATCCACTGTAGTTTGAGCCTGTGTAGAGAGAGTTTCAACTTGTTCTTTTACAGCTATTTGAGCTTGCTCATGAAGTTTTTCCACTTGTTCTTTTACAACTTTCTCCCCCTTGCTGATATCTATGTTTAGCTTTGCAATGGCTTCATCTTTGAAGGTGCTCACTTCATTACAAACTTTCACAACATTCAGTTCAGCTCTCTCATCTAGCTTGAGCTGGTTGTGAGCTACTGTCTCAGCCTGATTTCTTAGTTCACCAATGCTTGTAATGGTGTGGTCTATGGCTTTGCCTCCAATTTGGAACAACCTTTTTAACTCATCAGTATTTGCTTGAATCTCAGCAAAGCCTCTGCTCATCTCTGTTTCAAGAGCAGAGACCTTGGATGTTACTGATTGCAGAGAGGCATCAAAGTAATCTCTCTGTTCTTTTAGCATAAGCTCTATCTTGCTGATAATATCTGAGGATGAAGAGGAGGGAGCTGAGGTTGGTTCAGGAGCTGAAGCAGCAGGAGCAAGAGCAGAAGTAGAAGCAGAAGCAGTCCAAGGAGGGATTTCTGAGATCACCACTGAGCTGACTGCTCTCTTGAATGGAACTGTGTCAACATCTTCTTCTGAGGGTAGGAGAGAGGGCATGGAGAAATCCAAGTTCTTCAGAGGTGCCTCCACAGGATCTGGAGACATCTCATCATCAGACAGGAGAATATGAGCTGATTTACTAGGCTCACTCTCAGGAGAATGGACTGGAGATCTTGCAGGAGATGGAGCTGGGGTTCTTGCAGGAGACTGAGCTGGAGTATGGACTTCAGACTGAACTGGAGACTTAGCAGCTGAGTCATTCTGGAAGAGAGGGGCATCTGAGCTGAGCTCATCAATGAATTTGTTGATATCCTCAGCTGTAGACAGAAGGGCTGCTGAGTCTGGAATCTCTGAGTCTGCATTTGCTGATTGAATATCTGCTGGAGGAGGAGAGATTGGAGGAGTGGGAATTCTTACTTCTTCTGTTTCTGGAATTACTGATTCTGAAGAAACCTGATTCTGAGGAAGAGAAGAGGCAGGCTCCCCCTCAATTGCTGCACCCAGAGTGTCAGCAATTTGATGTTGAGGAGGAGATGGGGTCCTGATGACAGCTTGCTGTCTGGAGGTTTGGGCTGGGTTCATGATCTTGAGGTCATACCTCTGAATGGATGATATTGAGACTTTCTTCATGTGGTGAAGAGGAGTCCCTTTAGAGAAGTCAAACACTGTTGGATTAATCTCATGGAGGAGGAGGGAGATAATCCTGGCAAAGCTGGGATGTTTGACGCTTTCTTTGATCTTATCGAGTATCATCATTCCAAATTGAAACTTCTTCCTGCAGACAATAGCTTGCATAACATCAAAAAGATTTTGTGATACATCTCGAATGGAGTAAGTCTTGCACCAGAGGATTTTGGCAATGATGTCAACTAGAAACTTCCCTTCTGGATTGAACAGAGAGCGGTTCAGGGTTTCACCTCCACCTTCTGGATCTCGACCACAGAATAAGGAGGTGCGGTCGGCATCTGCCTTGTCTAAATCATCTTCTTCGTCGACCACGGGCATCCGAAGCAGAGTGGTGACAGAGGTTTTATCTAACCGAACATCAACTCCCCTTACCTTTGATTTCAGAACTGTACCATTGTGCCTAATCTTCAAGTTTTTGTAGAACTCTTCAACATCAGAAAGCAAAAGGCGGCAAGGTTCTTGAAGAACGAAGGTTAATCCGGCCGTGTCGAGGAGAATCAGAAGGTTCTTGAAATCATCGGAGATATCTTCAATGCCATCAGTCACTAATTCCGAGCCGATTCCAAACTTGGAGGAGGGAGGAGCCATCAGCGATTCTGCAATGAGGAAGACGGAAATCTGCGGCGACGGAAGACGAAGAACAGGGTTTCGGGAATACGAACAGCCGGCGGCTACTCGAGTGAATGAGAAGTGGAAAGGACTTTGTCGTTTTGAATATATATATAAATAATTCTAATTAGGTTTAAAAAACGAATTAAGTATAAAGACATACCTGAAGAGGCGGCAATTTAGTTGTGCGAATAGAGAGTTTGAAAAAAAATCCAGAGAAATCCGATTACACGAGAGGAGTTTACGGCATACACGAGTAATCCTTAACATATACTCGAGTATGGACTGAGTATACACGAGTATTAAGTCTAGACGGATTTTTCCATACTCGAGTATAAGAAATTCATACTCGAGTATCAATCTGATTACTCGAGTATATGAAGTTCAATACACGAGTATTAAATTCTGAAGACTTATCATACTCGAGTATGAAGAGTGCATACACGAGTATTGATTTGATTACTCGAGTATATTTGACTTGTTACTCGAGTATTCACTATTTCACTCGTGTAAATGTAACTATTCTCGAGTCTCAAATTTCTTGAAGGAATTTTCACTAAACAAAAGAAAAATGTACCTCAGAGTATCCAACATTTCTGACCTCTTCTAAATTTCTGAGTCCATCATTGGTCTTCTTTGTTAAGCAGTCCAAGCTCAGTTTTGAAGAATGAAAACTTGGACTCATCCAGCGGCTTGGTGAAGATGTCTGCAACTTGCCTGTCTGTGGAGACATACTGTAGATCTATATCTCCATTTTCCACATGCTCCCTGATGAAATGGTAGCGAAGCTCTATGTGCTTGGTCCTGCTGTGGGAGACTGGGTTGTTGGCTATTGCAATTGCGCTGGAGGAATCACAGAACAGTGGAATGTTCTGGAACTTCATGTTGTAATCTTCAAACTGATTCTTGATCCACAAAAGCTGTGCACAACAGCTCCCTGCAGAGATGTACTCTGATTCAGCCGTTGAGATGGCTACACAGTTTTGCTTCTTACTGCTCCAGGAAATGAGTCTCCTTCCGAGGAATTGGCAAGTCCCGGAGGTGCTTTTCCTGTCGTCTTTGCTTCCTGCAAAATCTGCATCTGAAAATCCAATTAGTTCACTATCATTACTTCTTGGGTACCATAAGCCAAGATTTGGTGTTCCTTTGAGGTATCTCAAGATTCGCTTTGCAGCGATGTAGTGAGATTCCTTAGAGTTCACCTGAAATCTAGCACATACACATGTCGAGAACATTATATCTGGTCTACTCGCAGTAAGGTAGAGCAAGGACCCAATTATGCTTCTGTACTTGGTTTCATCAAAAGGTTTCCCTTTCTCGTCCTTGTCCAGAGACATAGCTGAGGCCATTGGAGTCCTCATAGAGGTTGCATTCTCCATTCCGAATTTCTTAAGCAGCTCTTTGGTGAACTTGGTCTGAGAGATGAAAATTCCATCCTCAGATTGTTTCACTTGTAGCCCTAAGAAATACTTCAGCTCTCCCATACTGCTCATTTCAAACTTCCCTTGCATAAGTTTAGAAAACTTCTTGCAGAGGTTATTATCTGTAGAGCCAAAAATGATGTCGTCGACATAGATTTGCACTAGCAAAATCTTGCCTTTTATTTCCCTAAGAAATAATGTCTTGTCTATCTTTCCTCTTGTGAACTTGTTCTCAAGAAGAAAGGTGGACAGCGTCTCATACCAAGCCCGAGGGGCTTGCTTGAGACCATATAGTGCTTTTTGTAATAAATACACATAGTTAGGAAGGGTTGGATCAACAAAACCTGGGGGTTGCTCTACGTACACTTCTTCCTTAATGTTACCATTTAGGAAGGCGGACTTCACGTCCATTTGATAGACGGTAAAGCCCTTAAGTGCAGCGTAGGCAAGAAATAACCTGATTGCCTCCAGTCTTGCTACTGGAGCATAAGTTTGGTCGAAGTCGATCCCTTCCTCTTGACGATATCCCTTGGCGACAAGTCTGGCTTTATTCTTTATAATTGTTCCGTCTTCATCCATCTTGTTCCGGTAGACCCACTTTGTCCCGATGACGTTCTTATGCTTGGGTCTAGGAACAAGTGTCCAGACTTTGCATCTTTTGAACTGATTTAATTCTTCTTCCATGGCTAGAATCCAGGATGCGTCGGAGTTGGCTTCCTCAAATTTCTTTGGTTCAACCTGTGAGAGAAAGCTTAAGTGTAAATTCTCGTTAGTTGTACCTCGACGAGTTCTGACACCATCCCGAGGATCTCCTATGATTTGGTCAACAGGATGATCCTTCAAGTGTCTGAACTCTAAAGTCCTTGCATCTGGGATCTCTTCAGCCACTGGAGTTATATCTTCAGCTGGGATGTCTTCTTCATCTTGATCATCTCCCTCTTCAAAGGTGGTTGTAGAGGGGATCTTGATGAACGTCTCATCTTTATCTTTAATAGGTTCATCCAAGCTGAGTTCTTTCAACTTTGTACCTGCATCTACAATAGGCACACTAGACGAGTTGCTTTGCAACAGACTCGTCTCATCAAATACAAGATGTATCGACTCTTCCACAACCAGAGTTTTTCTATTGAAAACTCTATAGGCCTTACTATGGCTACTATAACCTACGAAAATACCTTCAAAGCTTTTCTCGCTAAACTTTGTAGTGTGATACTTGCCATTGTTAAGTACGAAGCACTTACAACCAAAGATTCTAAAGTATGAAATGGTTGGTTGCCTGCCTTTTAGAAGTTCGTAAGGAGTCTTATCATGGTCTTTGTTGATGAGTGCTCGATTTTGCACGTGACAAGCGGTGTTGACGGCTTCAGCCCAGAAATACTCCGGAAGTGAGGCATCACTCAACATGGTCCGACAAGCCTCTATGAGTGTTCTGTTCCTTCTCTCAGCCACTCCATTTTGCTGTGGTGTGCGGGGAGAGGAAAACTCATGAAAGATACCTTGACTTTCACAAAATTCTGTCATGGCTCCAGACTTGAATTCCGTTCCATTGTCACTTCTGATTTTGACTACGGAACAGTTGTATTCATTCTGGATTTGCCTGACAAAGTTAGTGAAAATACCGAAGGTATCTGACTTGTGTTTCAGAAAGAACACCCACGCAAAGCGCGAGTAATCATCCACAATAACCAACGTATATTCCTTACCTCCCAAACTTCTAACCTGCAGTGGACCAAACAAGTCCATATGAAGAAGCTGTAAACTTCTATTGGAATCCTTGCCTATTATGCTTTTGAACGAGCTTCTTGTTTGCTTGCCTTTGATACAAGCGTGACAAGGACTGTCCGTAACGCACTTGACCTTGGGTGCATCACGCACTAAGTTTTGAGAGAATAATTTATTAATAGTTTTGAAATTAATATGTGCTAGTCTCTTGTGCCATTGGTCAGCAAGAGATGCACTACTTTTTGCCAAAAGACACACTGGTGTCGAAGAGTCTATACAAATAAAATTTAAACAGAAAATATTTCTGCTTCGAGTGCCTGATAAGATAGTTTCCATATTGTTAACCGATTTTATCAAACACTTGTCTGCATGAAATTCAACTACGTATCCTTTGTCGCATAGTTGGCTTATGCTGATGAGATTGTGTTCCAATCCTTCAACATAGGCTACATTCGAGAAGGATACGCTACCGTTAGAAATCATACCATAGCCTTTAGTGATTCCTCGATCTGAACCTCCAAAGATGACCTTTGGTCCGTCGCAGACTGAGGTGTAGTTCAGTAGTAGGCTCCTTGTCCCGGTCATATGCCGAGAACATCCACTGTCCAAGTACCAGATTGGCATTTTGGTGGCCTTTGGACATACCTGCAATTACAATCATTTAGCCTTAGGAACCCAAACAAGTTTGGGTCCTTGGTCTCGAGTTAGAATACTCCCCCTACGAGTATTAGCCTTATGAGTGGTCACTCTCACGTTGCTAACCTTAGGGGTTGCAGCATTTTCAGGATTGAACCAACAATCACTGGCAAAATGACCAATTCTGCCACAACACCAACAGTTGAACCTGTTGTATCTTTGCCTTGGGTAGTCCTGCCTGACTTTCTGGAATGAAGGTCTGGCAGGACCCTTACTTTTGGAGGAAGAGGCTTCATGATGATTGCAGTTGCATGAAGTCTTCTCTTTCATAGGCTTTTCTACAGCGGGTTTTACTTTGGTGTCTTCTTAAAGTTATGACCATGAGCATAAGGTCCATAGCTTTGAAGCTGAATCTCCTCATAAGGTGCCTTGAAGACACTCTCGCCAAAGTTACGAGGACGAGTCCAACCTTGGTATCTTGACTTAGGCTTCTCAGGGATCGGCCTAGAAAAGTGTCCATAGGTGGACTCATAATCGAGTTCGTTCGTGGGAAAGATAACTTTCTTGAACACAACAGGTTCCAAGGGAGCTTTCCCTTTTTCCTCAGCTAGAGCCTTCCGGGCAGCCTTATTCTTCCTCTTGGCCTTGTTTCTCCTAGAGGATTTACTAGAAGATCCAATGTGGCCTAAACCAGCACCCTTGGCCTTAGCAGAGAATTCAGCAACGATTGGAAGAACTGTCTTAGGCTTAGAGAAGCTCTCAACAAGCTTCTTTTCAGCCTCGAGCTGTTTTTCCAGTTCTTTGATGATTTCCTCTTTAAGGTCAAGGTGCTTGAGAGCTTTATTGTATTCCTCCATAGCTTCATTTAGGTTCTCTTGAAGAGAGTTAGTCCTATTGACTTCTTCTCTCAAGTTGCTCTCACTAGCCTGTAGAGAATTGATCTCTTTGGCTTGACTTTTCACCATTCTACGACATTTCTCGTAAGCGGTGAGTAATTCCTTATACTGTCCCATGAGTTCAGATTCATCTTCAGAGGAATATCCCTCTTGCTCATTGTCATCTTCAGAATCAGAGAGAGGAGTGTGAGATTTTACCTCCCCAGTAAACTGGGGGACTTGTTCATCATCCGAATGAGCCATGAGCCCAAAGTAAGCTTCCTCTTCTTCACTCGACTCAGATGAGTCAGAGTCGCTGAGAGTTTTGCTCTTCTTGGCTACTAGGCTTCTCTCTGTCCTCTTCTTGGGGTGTGAGGATTTCTTTTCCTCTCTTCTTCCACCCTCTTTCTTTTTGTGAGGGCAATCGGCGATGACGTGACCTGGCTTATTGCAGCAATAACAAATGATGTCAGTAGAAATCTGTTTGTTCGGTTTAGGATTATACCTGTCATGGCTACTTGAGCCTTTCTTCCGATGATCACTGTCATGTCGTGATATTCTATATGAGGCATCCTTGCCTCTCCATTGCTTTTTCTTGTTCAAAAATTTCTTGAACTGCCTTGAGAGTAGGGAGAACTCTCCATCAGATAGTTCTGAGCCAGATGAGCTAGGCTCAGATGATTCTTCTTCATCAGCCTCAGGAACTGGGGCAGGAGAGCTAGCTTTTATCTTCCTTGAGCTATCTGCCTTTAGAGCGACAGATTTCTCCTTGGATGCAGACCTGCTTGTCTCTTCTTCAGCTTTTCTTGAGTTGATTTGCAGCTCGTAAGACATAAGCTTTCCGAACAGATTCTGCGGGTCCGTCTCAGCTAACCTTCCAAACTCCCGAATGGCACATACCTTATTATCCCATTCCTTGGTTAGGGATCTTAAGAATTTGTCATTGAGTTCCCCGTTGGTGAAGACACGGCCATACACTCTTAGGCCATTTACTATCTTGAAGAAGTTCTCAAAGGTGTCAGCTATGGCTTCCTTATGACCTTGCCGGAAGGCTTCATACTTTTGATTCAGAAGGGATCTCCTATCATCCCTCACTTCTTCAGTGCCTTCCATTAGAGTCACAAGGGATTGCCACATCTCCTTGGCAGACTGGCAATGAATTAGATTCTGCAGCATTGAGTCGTCGACTGCACTTGCTATAATATTTTTAGCCTTCTTGTCCAGAGAGACAAGTGCAATCTCATCCTTGTCTAGATCCATCAGCTTCTTGGGAACTTGCTTGGTGGGATCTATGGTGGATGCAGTCATAGGAATATGGGGACCTTCTTCAACAATCATGAAGATCCGGGGATCTACTGCTTCCATGAAGAACTTTACTCTTTCCTTCCACATAGGAAAGTTGTTTTTGGTGCAGATGGGGAGTTTAGCAAAATCCTTGGTCTTACTCATGCTTGATACTTTTCAGAAAACAACTTAGAAGGATAAGATCAAGGTGTTAACCTTTTAACGATCAACCTGCCTCTGATACCAATTGAGAGGTCTAAGTTGTTAGCCTAAATCACCTAGAGGGGGGTGAATAGGTGAATTGCGTGTCAAATGCGGAATTAAAAACTAACACAGCAAATATCAAGCAATCACAGAAGACAAGAGATTTATAGTGGTTCCCCAATCTTGGGTACGTCCACTTTCCTCACCGATCTAGCAAATTACTAGACTCGGCTACTCCACTATCTCGGATTGAAAACAATCCTACACCTCGGAACCACGTTCCTACAAATCTCGATCCCAAAACGGATCTACAAAAACTCGGAAGACAAAACTTCCTACAAGTCTCGGAGAAGAATCTCCTACAATGAAATTTGGTTTGAATAAAAAAAATTAAAACAACAATCTCAGATCTGGATCTGTCTTCTTCTTTAGGAACTTCGGCTTGATCAGAAAATGTAGAAGACGACTAGAGAAATATCCACGAATCTGAGATCTAGAACCACCTCGATCAAGAAGGTAGATCTGGAATCTTCAAGGCTTGGCAAGATCGAGTGATTCTCTTTCTTTTGGATCGCTGGAGAAAAGATCGATGAAAACGAAGGTGGCGATCCAAACTTTTCTTCTTCTTCCGTGAACGGCAATGGCGGCGGCGTGAAATTAGGGTTCACGGAATTCCTCTTTCTTAAAAAGAATATTTCTGTAATAGCGCTTGAAAAGTCATTTCTGAAAAGACCTATTTATAGGTGGGTTCCAACGGTCATAACATTGATTAATGATGACACGTGGACCAATCAGAATTGACAGATTCAAAGTACTTATGATGAAAATGGACTTAGAAAAATTCAGGAGAAGTTGACTGCGATACTCGAGTAATGGAGGATATACACGAGTATGGAGAGATGGATTACTCGAGTAGCAAGAAGCAGTATACTCGAGTATAGAAAGAGAGAATTACAGGAGAGAAGAATGTATTACTCGAGTATCAAAAAATGGTATACTCGAGTATCAGAAGTGTATACTCGAGTAATAGAAAAGTGTACTCGAGTATCAAGACGATATACTCGAGTATCAAAAGGCTAAACTCGAGTATCAGAAAATATACCTGAGAAACGTTTATATCAGAGTCAATTACTCGAGTATGGAAGAATTTACTCGAGTATCAAAAATCAATTACTCGAGTATGAACATACTTACTCGAGTATCAGAAGATATACTCGAGTATCAGAATATATACTCGAGTATCAGAAAACAAGCTACTCGAGTATAAACATACTTACTCGAGTATCAGAATATATACTCGAGTATAAACATACTTACTCGAGTATCAGAATATATACTCGAGTATAAACATACTTACTCGAGTATCAGAATATATACTCGAGTATAAACATACTTACTCGAGTATCAGAATATATACTCGAGTATAAACATACTTACTCGAGTATCAGAATATATACTCGAGTATAAACATACTTACTCGAGTATCAGAATATATACTCGAGTATAAACATACTTACTCGAGTATCAGAATATATACTCGAGTATAAACATACTTACTCGAGTATCAGAATATATACTCGAGTATAAACATACTTACTCGAGTATCAGAATATATACTCGAGTATAAACATACTTACTCGAGTATCAGAATATATACTCGAGTATAAACATACTTACTCGAGTATCAGAATATATACTCGAGTATCAGAATATATACTCGAGTATCAGAAAACACTTACTCGTGTATTACAAGGAAATACTCGAGTATAAAGGACTTAGGAAAATTCTAAGATGAAATTTGCTCCAATGCTTCTGTCCATCAGTCCAAGTGCATGAAGGAAGTGTATCCCAATAGAGAGGCTATACATGGGCCAACACTTTGGATCACACAATGAGGGATTACATTGTATGGTCCTGTGTTTGGTGACCCATTATAGACTGACATTGGTCTACACTTGGCAATTAGAACCTGCACACATACAACTTAAACACAGCATCAAATACACCTTAATTCATCTTAGTTCAAGGTCTGACCTCCTACAAATCTGAGGTATTGTGGAGACAGATCCCAACAAACAGCCCACATAAAGGGCAGTTGCTTACTAATAGAATGGCTTTGTGAAACCTCCTACCACTCGAATTCTGTTTTCGACCAGATCTTTCGTCCCGTAGAATCTTTTTTTTCGGTAAGATCCCCAAGAACTCGGGATATGATATAGATCTGCATCAAAGTAATGGATGGAATAGAATCTTTTCAATCCGCTATTGACCGTCTATCTCCCTTACCCTTCACTGTCGAAATCAAAGGCTAGGCTATCAAGCGTCATATCAGGAGACAAAAGAAAAGAACCCTAGTGACCCATTGAATATTCGTCTTTCTATTGTTCGATGTAAGTCACGAGAATATCCATCCATTAGGGTCCGAAGGAGGCTCTTCAGCTTACTTTTGACGACCTAAACCAGAGGATCCTTGCTCAACGCAATCTTATTCAAACTATGACAGAAGAATGTGAAAGGCTAGCGATTGAGTGCCAGAGGCTGAAGTTCGAGGATGAGTCCCTCCATGGCAGTTCTATTATCGAAGATTTCCTTATGCTGAAGAACCCACTTGACGCTGGCTTCGATAATAGGCGGATCGACCCGCGGGAGGTGTTTGAAGGAGCTGCTCCTGAACCCAAATTAGCCAGTCAGGATCTTGTTGATTTAGTGAATATAACAGGTTGAGTCCATTGACTTAACCCAACCTGTAGTGAAACCCAAGAGAGAGGCCTTATCCCACAAGCAGACGGAATAGAAATGCCAGAAGCTACGCAGGAACGGGAAAGAAAAATGACTGAGGTAATAAGGTGGCTTAGCTTACAAAGGAACTGCTGATATATCTTTTCTTTCTATTTAGCCTTAAACACAAACTCATAATATATATTATGTGTTTCCCTAAAAAAAGCAACTAGAACGAGTTCGATGAAGGGCTAAGCCTCACCTGCTCGAGTATCGGAACCTAAAACTAGTTATCTAGAACTTATCAGCTTCATTTTCTTTCTTTGATCGAACGGCTACATCACATCTGAAAGATGAGAAGTCGAAAGCGCTAACTGCTCTTTACCGCTGGTTCCTACCCTAATTCTGACATAAGAGATAGTCGACTCTCTAGTAGATGAATAGGGATGGGGTTCTGTAGCTCCTTGAGTCAAAACACCTGGAGGAGAGACGAGATATAACTATGAAATCTAAATTACTCCTCACAATAGAAATACTCAAAGGAAAGAGTCGAGCTGTCCGTGCGGGCCATTCATAAGTTGTTTCTCTATGGAAGGAAGGAGGTAAAGTACCCAGTTGACCTTTCGGAAGGAGAATATCTAGTCTTAGACTTAAGGTTAGCCCCACACATTCTTCCTTGCTAGCTTTATATTGACCATCCTTTTAATTAAAGACAAGGACGGAAAGACCGCTTATCGTTCATAGGACAAG
The DNA here is from genome assembly GCA_039513925.1 of Platanthera zijinensis. Lineage (NCBI taxonomy): Eukaryota > Viridiplantae > Streptophyta > Magnoliopsida > Asparagales > Orchidaceae > Platanthera > Platanthera zijinensis. The sequence goes on from CM077088.1 coordinate 145,362,460, forward strand.
ACTTTCACTTTTGAGAGCATATAGTGAGGAAGATTCAATTGTTTCTCTGTCCTCAGATCGACAGGGTCCGGAAAACCCCAATATCTTTGTTTAAGAGCGGCAGTCCTTAAATGAAAAGCGAAACACCAGGAAAGGCAAAATCCACGTATCCCAGTTGACAGCAAAGTCCCATGCCTTTGTGGCCCCTTTGATGACTTCTTTGGCTAAACAATTGTTTGGTAAAGGGAAAAGCAAGCGATAAAGTGCCTCGCCGAATCTAATCTACTTCCGCGAAAGCGCTCGTAACTCCTATCTATAGAATGCCAATTCATCTCCTAAGGAGAGTAAAGGTCTACCTTTCTATCAACAAAACCAGCGAAATCGAGGGCCGTAGGCTTGGGGGCTTCTCTCTCTACTAGAAATGTTCTAATAAAGCTTCCAAGACCTTTTTGCTTGTTTCAAGACCTTGCCTATCAAGCTCTTTCATTAGCTGATCCCTTGCGTCTTCCTTTGCTTAGCCGGTAAGTCACTATAGTGTAGGTTGTTGATCTTTAGATTTCTAGTAGGTATTCGCGCTTTATCCTCACTAACCGCTGGAAAGATACGTTAGCTAGCTAGATACGAAAGGGCTCTCCTGCTGACCAGCCTAAAATATGATGTATGTGAATACATTCCTCATCGAGCCGCTTCGGGCACTTCCAGTGCCTCGCTAGCGAAGCGAGAAACTGATAGCAAACTTGATCTTGTGTGTGGGCTTTATGCTTTTGGGGGAATGAAATCGTATGTGTCCTTTGGTATTTGTTCAGTGAACCCCCCTTCCCTTCACAGTAGTTGGTGGTGAGCAGACCACTCTTGAGGCTGATGTTGTTCTTGTTTCTGCTGGTAGAGTTCCATTTACTGCTGGACTCCAATTGGAGAAGATAGGGGTTGAAACTGAGTTGGCTGGGCGGATCTTAGTGAATGAGCGTGTAACACCTCTACCCGTCAAGAAGAATATAATAGAGGGTCCGGCCGGGGCCCCACACCATATTCCACAAACAGGCGGAGACGCTACTAAATAATATCATAACCAACGCATCCTAACACAGAGCATTCTAGCGGAAGCTTCACGGTTGAATTACTGAACTCAAGAGAAACAACATTGTCCACTAACATAGGAATGTATATATATATATATCAAAAGAATCTGGCCTTAAGGCCTTACAACAGTTTCTCTTAACAAGAGTGTGGTTTACATACATCGGCACGCAGGCCGGCCACACATGAACAAAAGAAATAAAACAAAGCCTTCAAGGGCAGCAACGCAGCTTTGGGCTTCAGCCCGCTAAGTCCCGCTCGGACCAGCTCCTCCAGCACCTGTAAGAACCAATCCACCAAACGGTGGGAAAACAGGGCAACGGTCAGCATTCAGCTGACCAATTATAACGACCCTGCCCCTGGCACGGGGCAGCGGAATTCCATCCCTGCAAAGCATTCATCCAACATGATATAGATAGCCATTCAAGCAAGACGTGCACGCCCGCACTGTCATATATCACAAACGTCGGCTCGACGGCCCGACGCTCCGTGCACTCAGGGCACATTCACACCGTTCAGAGGTCCCAGACATAACGGCACACTATGAGCATTCTAGTCTGATCGGCTCACCGGCCGTCGACTCTCGCTATGTGATCCTAACAGGGTCTTAAGCACCCAAGGTTAGACAACCATAACGCGGGTACAGATCCACCTTTCCCGTTGCTCACATCGTCAGACTCACGCCTGGACTGACGCGGGTACAGTTTCACCTTGCCCGTTCCACCATTTCCTAGTTGCAGCCTCACAGCTCAACTTTCCACCAGTAGCACTCACGGCCACAAGAGAGTCCAACTCTCATAATTTCCTGGACTTCCTCCAGTACTTTTATCCATCATGCATACAAGCAATCATCACGGAGTCTTCTCCGATATGCAACCAAGCATCACCAATCCAGACCATGTCCAGATGGGCTTCACACAGCATGCCTAGATCCGTACTCCAATTCCGGACTCTAACAAGGGGGACTTCACATATCTACCCCAAGGGACGCCACAACCCACCGCACACTCGCGGGGAAGGGTTTTCCCTATGCAATGCAGGAATTAAGGACTTCACATGTCCAAGCAGGAAATCGTTACCCTAGGAGTTCGCTTCGGAGCCATGGAGAGAAATTTGAGACGGATGAAAGCCTTCGCAGCAGCCTTGCCGTCACAACGCCGGCTTCGGATCGCGAATCGAACCACGGGAGCTCCGCCGGTGGCTTGGTCTCCTCCTCCTTCTTCTCTTCCTCTCTCTTTCTCTCTTCCTTAAGCCAAATGAAGAATGACCTCTTCATTCCTCTCTTCTCGTAATAACCCAGCCAGGAAACCACCTGGACCCTTGGATCAAAAGAGAGAAAACTGAACGGCCAAGATTTCCCCAGAATTTCACTTTTTGGCCGACACGGCCTGTGACACGCCCGTGTCACAGGCCGTGTACCCCTTCAGCGGTGCACACAGCTTGAACCGACTGAACCACACGGGTCATCGACACGCCCGTGTCGGACCTGACACGCCCGTGTCAAACCTGAGACACGCCCGTGTCTCCTGCTCCATCGAGCTGCAACCAGAACACGGGTCGGAACACGGCAGCTGACACGCCCGTGTCCAGCCTGACACGCCCGTGTTCCCGGCCGTGTTCAAGGCCGTGTCCGGCTCTGCCCGGAATAGGCCAATTTTGCAAAATAAATAGAACACGCCCTGGGACACGCCCGTGTCCCTGGCCGTGTCACCCGACACGCCCTGGGACACGCCCGTGTCCCAGGCCGTGTAACCTGACCTGCTACTCAAATCTCAAGTTGAGTCTATTGGGGCATTTTTTGGGGTGTTACAACCCTCTCCCCCTTAACAAAATTTCGTCCCGAAATTTGCACGGTAAGGAAAGAAAACCAGCAATGCTATAAGCATGTTATAACAAAAAGTACACGGTCTACAGTTATACAAATAACTCGGGAAACTCGGCTCGCATGGTCTGCTCCCGTTCCCATGTTAGCTCTTCACGGCCACAATTGTCCCATCGGACCTTGACCATCCCGATTACTTTGTTCCGCAACTGTTTCTCGGCTCGATCCTCGATCCGAATGGGTCTAACCCTCGTCGTTAGCCCATATTCGACCGGTACCCGACCAGCCTCCACGACTTGTGCTGGATCCTTTACCGCCTTACGAAGGACTGAGATGTGAAACACATCATGTAATCCACCCAAGTCCGCTGAAAGTGCTAGTCGATAAGCAGCCTCCCCAACACGCTCCACCACCTCAAACGGACCAAGATACCTCGGATTTAGCTTTTTCAAACGCCGAATCCTGGACACACCTTTGAAGGGTTTGATCTTCAAATATACCCAATCACCCACCGCGAACTCCACGTTCCGGTGCTTGGCATTGTAGTACTTGGCTTGACGATCTTGGGCTATCAATAGCCTCTCCCGAATAGAGCGGATGAGCGAAGTAGCTTCTTCGACTTCCTTTTTCCCATTCAGCTTCGATTCGCCTGCTTCTGCCCAAGCTAACGGTGTACGGCATTTCCGACCATACAACGCCTCGAATGGTGCCCTACCAATACTCGCTTGGTAGCTATTATTATAGGCAAATTCAACGAGAAATATGTAATCTTCCCATCTCTTACCAAAATCTAGGGCGCACATGCGGAGCATATCCTCCATCGTCCTGTTGGTTCGTTCAGTCTGGCCATCCGTTTGGGGATGAAAGGCCGTACTAAACGCTAATTTTGTACCCAACATTTGATGAACGAGCCGCCAATCATTCGATGTGAACCGCCCATCACGGTCACCAACGATGCTCCGGGGAACACCGTGCAGTCGAACAACCTGCTCCACATACAGCTTGGCCAAGGTTTCCACTGAATCATCTCTTCTATTTGGAAGGAAGTGCGCCACTTTTGTCAACCGGTCCACAATCACCCAGATTGAATCATGACCGCGTTGAGATCTCGGCAACCCGTGCACGAAATCCATCGAAATATCATCGAACTTCCACTCCGGAATAGGTAACGACTTCAGAAAACCGCCAGGCTTCTGGCATTCTGCTTTCACCAACGCACAGGTGTTGCATTTAGCCACATAACGAGCCACATCTTTCTTTAATCCGGGCCACCAGAACAGCTTTTTCATGTCCCTGTACATCTTTGTGCTCCCTGGGTGAACTGAGTACTTTGCAAAGTGAGCTTCGTACATCAACTCTTCCCTCAGTTTACCCACACTTGGGACGCATACTCGACCATTTCTCCGTAACAACCCGTTATCCCAAGAGAATTGATCATCCGGCCCATCTTTAGCATAGCGCTGGAGACTTTCATCAAGCTCCGTTGCTCGCCGAACTCTGTCCGTAAGGTCATATTGCACCTCCGTCCAGTTTAAGCACGCATCGGTTGACGCACCCTTGTCAACACACGATATCTCCATTGCCTCCAATTCTTGGATCAAACGCTGATCATGCCTCTGCAACCAGCTTGCCCGTACCGGAGTCTTCCGACTCAAAGCATCAGCGACCACATTTCCCTTCCCGGGAGTATAGTGAATCTCGAAGGTGTAGTCCCCGAGGAACTCCATCCATCTTCGTTGTCGCATATTCAAATCCTTCTGATCCAACAAATACTTTAGGCTCTTGTGATCCGTATAGATATCCACTTTGACGCCATATAGATAGTGCCGCCACAACTTGAGCGCAAAGATTACCGCCGCCAACTCCAAATCATGGACGGGATAATTCCGCTCATGCACTTTCAATTGACGTGAACCATAAGCGATCACCTTGCCAAATTGCAGGAGAACGCAGCCTAAGCCGCTTCCTGACGCATCGCTGTATATTTCAAATCCATCTGTACCACATGGCGACGTCAACACGGGCGCCGTGGTCAAACGACTTTTCAACTCCTCAAAAGCTCGTGCGCACTCCGGCGTCCAAACGAACTTCTGATCCTTTCTCGTCAACGTAGTCAGAGGCAAAGCAATCCGGGAGAAGTTCCCCACGAACCTCCTATAGTAGCCCGCCAGTCCAAGGAAACTTCTGACTTCGGCCACTGAAGACAACACTGGCCAATCCCGAATGGCACTTATCTTAGCCGGATCCACCGCTATGCCCTCTCCACTTACCACATGGCCTAGAAAAGCCACCGACGAGAGCCAGAACTCACACTTTGAGAACTTGGCATACAGCTTATTCCTTCGCAAGGTATGCAATACTAACCGCAAATGGTTTGCATGATCTTCCTCTGATTGTGAATATACCAAAATATCATCAATAAACACAATCACAAACAGATCCAGGTATTCGCGGAACGTACGATGCATGAGATCCATGAATACCGAAGGCGCATTACACAAGCCGAACGGCATCACTGTGAACTCATAATGACCATAGCGTGTGCCAAACGCTGTCTTGGGAATGTCACCTTCCCTAATCCGCAACTGGTAATACCCGGACTTCAAATCCAACTTCGAATAGACAGTTGAGCCTGCTAGCTGATCGAACAAGTCATCGATCCGAGGAATTGGATACTTGTTTTTCTCCGTCAGTTTATTCAGTTCGCGATAATCAATACATAGTCGCAAACCACCGTCTTTCTTTTTCACAAAAAGAACAGGCGCGCTCCAAGGTGACATACTTGGGCGTATATATCCCTGCTCCAACAACTCTTGCAACTGAACTTTCAGTTCGGCCATTTCTTTTGGCGCTACCCGATACGGCGAACGGGCCACGGGTTTTGCACCCGGCACCAGCTCGATAGCGAAGTCAATTTCCCTTTGGGGAGGTAACCCCGGAAGGTCCTTTGGAAACACATCCGCATATTCCGACACAATCGGCACTTCACTCACACTGGCCTTCGGCGCCACCGCCTCTATGAGTGTGAAGAACAACTCCGCACCCTTCCGAACTGCCTTAACAACTTGGAGAGCGGATAACAACATCCCACTCATCCCTTGCATACCAATAAACTTGGTCTCTCGTTCGGTATTTTGCCCAAGTGTGACCTCTTTTGAAGTGCAATCGATACAGGCACGCTGCTCTGAAAGCCAGTCCATACCAAAGATTATATCAAACTCTTTGATCGGCAATACTAGTGTTTCCACCTTGAACTCCCGACTTCCTATCTTGACCTCAAGACCGCAAGATCGATCCGCGCACATCAAACATCCGTTAGGCAACAACACCCTGATACTGTCTGTCTTGGTCCGGATAGGCACCCCGACACGCAAGACAAAATCCTCAGACAGAAACGAATGTGAAGCACCTGTGTCGAACAGTGCTCGCGCCGGATACTCTCGTATAAGGACAAACCCTATAACATGACAATTAAAACAAGCACAGCACACCAAAAGTACAAACATTAAAACTTAAGCGCACCTGTGACGACATCAGCCTGCTTAATGGCCTCCTGTTGTCCAAGGTTGAAGACCCTGGGCTGCGCGTGCGAGGCAGAAGACTCCACCACAGCCTTCCCCTTCTCCGCATAAGACGCTCCCGTCTTCTTATCACCCTTTGGAGGACCAAATCGGCATTCACGTGCGAAGTGTCCAACCTTCCCGCACGTAAAACAAGCACGAGCTCCATTCCCAGATGTGTCCGTCACAGTCGTAGATGGAGCTTGTCCAGAAGACTTAGACTTCTTATTCCATTTCCTGCGGTAGCCAAACTTGTCCGGACGCGGCGGCTTAAACTCCGGCTTCACACCCGCCAAGTTTCCCTTTGCTTGCCCCCGTTTCATATCTGTCTCCAAAGAACGAGCCGTACAGACTAAGGCTTGGAACCCCTGACTCACAGAACTTGAGAGCAAATACCTTAGCTCATCTCGCAGTCCCGCATAAAACCGACTAGTCTTACGCTCTTCTTCGGCGAAGATCGAGCCCGCATATCTTCCCAACCGGGTGAACTCATGCAGGTAGTCATCCACACTTCGATCTCCCTGTGCTAACCGTTGGAACTCCATTTCCATCGACATCCTTTGCTGCATCGGCAGATGTTGTGCTAAGAACAATCGAGAGAATTCTTCCATTGTAATCTCTGCCAATTGCCTGCCGGCCAAGTGATGCAGTTCAATCTCATCCCACCACAATCGCGCCTCTCCTTCCAGTAGGAAAGTGGCTAACATCACTTTCTGTTCCTCCTCAACCCTGATAGCCCTCATAATCCTCTTAATTCTTGCAAGCCAATCCTCTGCTTGGGCCGGTGTACCCGCCCCATGAAACTGCGGAGGGTTAAAGCTCAAGAATTGCTTCCATTGTTGATCTGCTACTCGCGGATCAACTTCGGCTTCTACCGGTTCTTGCCGTACCCCAGCTTACGTTGGCACCACTGCAGGACGTGCTTGCCCCGCTTGCTGAGCATTCATCACAGCAAGTACCGTTTCCGTAATGAGACGGACTGTTTCAGCGGATGGAGGAGTTGTGGGCACCTCGGCTGGTGCCGCACTCGCAACAGAACGTTGTGGTTCGGACTGGCCCGCAACACTTCTGGTCACCTATATGTGTAAAACACACAGGTTAACGACCAATATAAACGGCAATCATACAAAGAGAATACACAAGTTCAACAAACAAGTGTATTTGCATTCCTAAGTGGACAATCTTGAGTTCAAATTAAGTGTTATAACGACGGCACTAACACGTGCGCGCCCCCTCTCAAAAGAATTCGTCCGCGAATTCGGAAGAGATCGACCAACAAGCTGATACCAAATTGTAACACCTCTACCCGTCAAGAAGAATATAATAGAGGGTCCGGCCGGGGCCCCACACCATATTCCACAAACAGGCGGAGACGCTACTAAATAATATCATAACCAACGCATCCTAACACAGAGCATTCTAGCGGAAGCTTCACGGTTGAATTACTGAACTCAAGAGAAACAACATTGTCCACTAACATAGGAATGTATATATATATATATCAAAAGAATCTGGCCTTAAGGCCTTACAACAGTTTCTCTTAACAAGAGTGTGGTTTACATACATCGGCACGCAGGCCGGCCACACATGAACAAAAGAAATAAAACAAAGCCTTCAAGGGCAGCAACGCAGCTTTGGGCTTCAGCCCGCTAAGTCCCGCTCGGACCAGCTCCTCCAGCACCTGTAAGAACCAATCCACCAAACGGTGGGAAAACAGGGCAACGGTCAGCATTCAGCTGACCAATTATAACGACCCTGCCCCTGGCACGGGGCAGCGGAATTCCATCCCTGCAAAGCATTCATCCAACATGATATAGATAGCCATTCAAGCAAGACGTGCACGCCCGCACTGTCATATATCACAAACGTCGGCTCGACGGCCCGACGCTCCGTGCACTCAGGGCACATTCACACCGTTCAGAGGTCCCAGACATAACGGCGCACTATGAGCATTCTAGTCTGATCGGCTCACCGGCCGTCGACTCTCGCTATGTGATCCTAACAGGGTCTTAAGCACCCAAGGTTAGACAACCATAACGCGGGTACAGATCCACCTTTCCCATTGCTCACATCGTCAGACTCACGCCTGGACTGACGCGGGTACAGTTTCACCTTGCCCGTTCCACCATTTCCTAGTTGCAGCCTCACAGCTCAACTTTCCACCAGTAGCACTCACGGCCACAAGAGAGTCCAACTCTCATAATTTCCTGGACTTCCTCCAGTACTTTTATCCATCATGCATACAAGCAATCATCACGGAGTCTTCTCCGATATGCAACCAAGCATCACCAATCCAGACCATGTCCAGATGGGCTTCACACAGCATGCCTAGATCCGTACTCCAATTCCGGACTCTAACAAGGGGGACTTCACATATCTACCCCAAGGGACGCCACAACCCACCGCACACTCGCGGGGAAGGGTTTTCCCTATGCAATGCAGGAATTAAGGACTTCACATGTCCAAGCAGGAAATCGTTACCCTAGGAGTTCGCTTCGGAGCCATGGAGAGAAATTTGAGACGGATGAAAGCCTTCGCAGCAGCCTTGCCGTCACAACGCCGGCTTCGGATCGCGAATCGAACCACGGGAGCTCCGCCGGTGGCTTGGTCTCCTCCTCCTTCTTCTCTTCCTCTCTCTTTCTCTCTTCCTTAAGCCAAATGAAGAATGACCTCTTCATTCCTCTCTTCTCGTAATAACCCAGCCAGGAAACCACCTGGACCCTTGGATCAAAAGAGAGAAAACTGAACGGCCAAGATTTCCCCAGAATTTCACTTTTTGGCCGACACGGCCTGTGACACGCCCGTGTCACAGGCCGTGTACCCCTTCAGCGGTGCACACAGCTTGAACCGACTGAACCACACGGGTCATCGACACGCCCGTGTCGGACCTGACACGCCCGTGTCAAACCTGAGACACGCCCGTGTCTCCTGCTCCATCGAGCTGCAACCAGAACACGGGTCGGAACACGGCAGCTGACACGCCCGTGTCCAGCCTGACACGCCCGTGTTCCCGGCCGTGTTCAAGGCCGTGTCCGGCTCTGCCCGGAATAGGCCAATTTTGCAAAATAAATAGAACACGCCCTGGGACACGCCCGTGTCCCTGGCCGTGTCACCCGACACGCCCTGGGACACGCCCGTGTCCCAGGCCGTGTAACCTGACCTGCTACTCAAATCTCAAGTTGAGTCTATTGGGGCCTTTTTTGGGGTGTTACAGAGCGCTTCGCCACCAATGTTCCAGGTCTATATGCCATTGGTGATGTTATTCCTGGGCCTATGTTGGCTCACAAGGCCGAAGAAGATGGTGTTGCATGTGTGTAATATATTGCTGGCAAGGAAGGCCACGTGGACTATGATATGTATGCATGATCTTTTCTATTTCATAGGGGATCCTGGTCCTTTATTTCTTTCATTTCTCGATTTATTCATCTAGTGTTTCCTCCGGAAAGAAGAAGGAAGAAAAACCTACGTATCCTTTCGCCTGGAGCTAGGGTCAAAGATCAGTCCAAGCTAGGATCCGCTCTCGGAAGTCAAACGCAACGCGCCTCTGCAGCTAGGCAATATGAAAGTACCTAAAAGGGCTACGATCCTTCGAGCAGGGCAGTTCATGAGCTGCTATCTCCGACCGAGGAGCAGCAGAGCAAAAGATGCTGTTATTCTTCCGTAAACCCGTACACAGGCCAAGGCTTATCGAAGTCAAGTACAGAAAAGGGAACGAAAGATTTCACTTACCCCACAGGCCTTTTTTGCTATCAAACGAGAAGAATTCCTTATCGCCAACAATTCTCATTGCCTCACTTGCCTTTGCTGAGTTAATGGTTCATCATACCTGCCCAGACATGTATCAAAAACCAAAACCAATCACGCCACCGGATGACCTAAAGATTGCGTGGTTACGCCTTAGGAACCGGAGAGGCATATGAATCTCTTTCCTTCTTCTCTATAACCGAGAGATAGGATACCTATGAATGAATGCAATTCCGCCGGTCATCTGCTCTCGCATTTAGGAAATGCTTTCAGGAAGGCTGCCCAAAGATCGCTGGAAAACCTCCTTCCTACTTTCTTAGCGCTAGATCCGTCCTGAGCATGCTTGGCATCGCCAACATTACCAATAAGAGTAACATTCCTTTACCAAAGCGGGACGGCTTCTGTCTTGTGTTTCCAGGACTTGGTTGTATTCCTTTGGTTTAAGAAGAAGACCCGGAGGCCATAGACCGGAGACCGGAGACAGACGGGTTTTAGTCATCACTGAAAGACTCACGATGATTCCATTTGTTTACCAGGCTCTTCCGTCCTGGTTCTTCCATGCTTGGTTTGCTTGGAGTATTGGAGTATGTAAGTAAAGGGCTGTGGCAGATTGGATGAAAGATTCGAGATGACTGAGACGGAAGCCAACTCCTTGGTTGGAAAACAGGGTATTAGATTCAAAAGGCAAAGGATAGGCGTAGACCAGCATACAGAAAAGAAGAAAGGTTCCTAACTATTTGAATCGATTCTTACCTTAGCCTCAGCAGGCCGCACAACTAGCTAAGAATTCGTTCTTGAATGGTCAGCGCAGAGAACTAGGTTTATGAAAGAGCGCTGACACGAGACACTAGGAAAGAATTTCAGTCCCACAAGGGCTTTGGAGTTTTTCGTTGGCTGACCTCTAGTCAGGATAATTGGCTTCCATCGCTGACTCTTGATCCAGCTTTTCAAGAGGAAGTCGGGGGACTGGACTAATACTATGGGCACTTTGCCAGAAAGGGTGAAAGATTTTGGTAGGCAGAGAAGCCAATAAGCGAAAACCTACCCCAGGTATTGCAGAGATAGCGACTTAGCAGTTGTTCGTGAAGCTTTGGTTCCTTTCCAGGTCCAGGTCTACCGCTTCTAGCCCTCTCTCTTATTATACGATAGATACCACTGGCTTCCTAAACCTTCTTCGATTATACGAAATAGCTCCTTGCTTGCTGGACTTCGTGAAAGCAGAAATGACATAATAGAGATGCCATCATCTTTTGCAAACGAGTTGGTAGTCCCAGGGCAGAGCCCATTATCAAAGGATCGTTTCGCTAGAATGCTTGCTTGAATCTAGCTACTACCAAAAAAAGGCATTTCTAACTCTTATTCCCGTGTTTGATCTCTTCTCCTTCGGACTCTCGCTCGTTGTCGCCTATGTTGGGTTTGGAACCCTGTAGAGAATGAAGAGAGGCCAAGGATCTTCCTCTCAACAGTGCTTTTCGAGGCACCAATCTCCTCCCTGAAGAAGTCAGGCCCCGTTAGCCTGGGCGAAGATGGGGATAAAGAGTCAGGATTAAAGCCCCCAACGCTCTGCCAGGCACTGGACAGGGGTTAGCTTTCTCAATGTGTAGAGCCAAGTGTAGTGTGGTGTAGTAGTAGGCACTTCTAGGCCCCTTCCCGGCTACTGGATTAGAAACCTCCAGTGGGTACTATGGACCCTCTGCCATCCATTGCAGCAGAGCCCTTTCATGAGTAGGGGGCTAAGCACAGTTCTTTGAATCAAACGTTGAATTCAATCGATTTTTTTGCTTAGAAATAGGCGATGGGTCGATGAGCAACTAGAAAGAGGCTCAGGATGTGATAGAAAATCTAAAAAAAGAGAAGCGGTAGCGAAGAAGCATAGAAAAAGTCGGTGACCAATGCTAGCTAGGCGAGCGATAGCGAAGGTTGCTTTCACTATCTTACTTTCTTACTTGATGTCTTTCTTCATTCTAGTTCGTTAGTTGACGATACGCCACCGCACCAGGAGCTTAGCCATGTATGGACCGAAATGGGCGAGGTGACCGGTAGGTCTACTAACTCTAAGCTTGAAGAGCAACAAAGCCCTTAGGGGAGGCATTTTGTTTTCTATGATCTGACGTTAACAAAGGCACGTAGTGGTGAACACTGTGCTAATTCCCCGTCTTTTTCGTTGCACTTGAGTTTTCTTCGCTTTGCGCCTCAACAAAAGTGCTAGTGCTACTTTGCGTCTCCCCCGTCAAAATGAATTGGCTAGAGCAAAGACAAGGCCCCGAGGAGCTTTTTTTTAAAGTCACCCTTTGGGAATCTCCATTGTTGAAGAAAGAACTCTAGTTCCGGTTCCGGAGAAACACTTTCTCATCATCCTATCAAAAAGGCAGACTCCCATACATATCCTCTCCGATCAATTCAATTAGAAATGAGTAGGCGTACCCTATCATCATACCTCTACTATCTATCTACTAAGAAAGAAGAAAGAGTTTTTTACTTACCAGATTTCTGAAGCAAAAAATGGATATACGGCGTAAATCTGGATGATTGATGGAAGAAACACCAGACATATCCCATACTTCTCGCTCCCACCGGCGAAATAGACTTAGTGAAATTAGACTTCCGCTTTCCATAGCTAGTTTGGCCGGCCCTCACTCAATTAGAATCTCTCAATCTTGGCCCGATCTTCAAAAGCTTACCCTATATGGCACATGGCACCATCTAACGTGGATCCGTTTATTCTCTCGAATGTCACTGTCACGATTCGGAATGAGCGGAAAAACAGAGCCAATTCATTCTTGGTGTAAGACTCACTCGTCAGACTTTCCCAGAAGAAGCGCCAAGCGCTTTCCCACTCCTTGACGAGTCGGACTAAAGCCTCCCCTCTCTCCTGCAAGCTAGCCTGTAATCAACTCCTCGCTTGAAGAAGAGAACCGGTCAACGAGCGCTGTTGGATAGCAGACTGGTATAGAATCTGTTGTGGTTACGCTATGAACCGTAGTCGTGACCTCTTTTTTTCTGAAATCTATGAAAATGTTACTAAACAACGCAGAAGGGTTCTTCTTTCCATAGATGCCCGATTCATTTCCTATATGCGCTTCCATTCCATCTGACTAGAAATCAGGAACTCCTCATAAAACAGCGTGTAAGGGGCCACCCACCCTTAGGGCTAGGGCTCAACTTTCTATACCCCCGTGGGGCCACATAGAACTATGCCCAACTTGAAGACGAATGAGATCCACAATGCCATCAGTGTATGGCCAATAGCAGTACATGCCCTCTATCCTGCCACTTATGACATGAAGGCGGTGGCCTTCATATAGAAAACTGGCTAGATTCTGTAGCTGCTCTAGCAGCATACTGAGATCAGCTCGAGTTACGACATCTCCCGGGCTTACCCTTTGAGCAAGGCTTTGGGCCAGGTCTAACCAGTCCTGGGAATCCTTTCAAAAGGCGAGCGATAGCGAACGAAGATAGATGCTTTGAATCGCAAAGTATCTGCAGGATGTGCCTGTGGTAGGGGTCGACTTAAGCCAAAAAGTCTGGGAGGGTCGTTTGGTCTGAAATAAGCACCGCAGCTTCCTTTCACGGAATCTAGGTTGTGTTTGTCCAGCATTACTGCAAGCTAACAACTAATCCGGATATTCCATCATGCAACTCAATCAAGTCAAGCTCATCTTGCTATTCACGAAAATCCTGAAGAAACCCCTGTGAAACATACTCCTAAAAGCTGCCTCACTCTATTACTCAATCTCTTTCTATATTCCCGTCAAAAAGTAGTGAAAATTTTTGAGAATCTTCTTATCTAATAGTTGCGCTGCCTTATCAAAATGAAAAGAGGCACTCCCAATTGTGACAGTCTCTTTAGGAAAGAGTCAAAGTACAATGAATAGGCAAAAAAAGAAAGGAACCCGCCTAAAGAAAATGTTAGCTCATGAACCGGCAGGTCACTAGTCGAGATTCTTGTCCAAATGGACACCCCAGTCAGAAGCATAGGATAAGTCACCCAGCGTTGAACTGTCAGAACCACCACACTGAGACGCACGCCCCTCCCTTGAAAAAGAAGTCTAACGGGGCAATGATAGACGGACTTAGACTTTGGTTGTGTAGCACTGATCGGTCATGATCCTTGATCAAGGAAGATTGTTGGTTAGAAGAAAGCAGAAGTGTGACCTTAGGTGCTACGAAAGACAGGATCGAGTCTGATACATCAACCGTAATCCTTGTACGAGTCCACAATCACTACACGAGATGAACCTAGGGTTGGTGAATTGAAGTTGGCCTTAAGTGTAATAGGACTCCCAGTTACTGCACATATACTGAGGTGCTCCCCGTCAATTGTTGGAACGACGCGAGCCGGGCTTTCAGAAAGAGATGAAGGGACAGAGGCGTGAAGTGTTCCCCATCTAATTTGGGGCGGAAAACGAATCGACATCTCGATGTGATACAACCCTTTCCATTTTCGTTGGGAAAGAATGGCGAAGTCCATCCGAACCGTCCAATGAAGAAAGAAGAGGAGAGCAACAATGGCGCGCGAAGCGCATGCGGAATGGGCACGGAGACAAAATAGAAGTGTGACCGACTTCTTTCTACTTTCCTTTAGAAGAGAAAACTTTGCTCCGCGCAACTATGATCTCTGAGCCTTTTGAGATTCATAGTTGCTCACCTTCTTCGCCTATTTCTAGTTGCTCATCGACCCATCGCCTATTTCTATTTCTATATATATGATGCTCATCGACCCATCGCCTAGCGGCTCACCCCCTTTGGGCCCTATCGGGTCCCCATCGCCTAGCGGCTCACCCCCTTTGGGCCCTATCGGGTCCCCATCGCCTAACAACTCAGGGTAGGCGCAAGGGCTTCGCTTCGCTCGAGCTACTATCTTGCTTGGACTAAATATGATCATTCGCCTATTTGTTTCTATTCTCATACGCTCACCGACTCTTCGTCACTATCGTGACTCAGCTCCTTTGGACCCGGTCTCCTCTTCGCTATTTCTATATGCTCACCGCCCCGGGTCTCCTTTCTTGTGAAGAATTGATGTCGCCTCTCTTTTTAGTTGCTCACCGACTACGTCCCCTTCGGACCCTTTTCAGGGCTCTTCGTCGCTATCGCGACTCACCTACTACGTACCCTTACGGGTCCCCTTTTGGTCACATAGTGATGCTTCGCTCACGCCTTCGCCGATACGCGCTTCGCTCACGCTCGTCTTCGCTTCCACAAGCAGTGCTTTGTTTCCTGGCCAAATCAAGGATTTTGGGCTTCTTGCTGAATCTATATTCATCGAAAGAGAAATCCATCTATCCAGATATCTCAAAACAAATCATTCAACGTTTGCGTTTGATTCAAAGAACTGTGCTGAGCCCCCCCGCTCATGAAACGGCTCTGCTGCAATGGATGGCAGAGGGTCCGTAGTACCCGAAGCACTAGAGTGATCCAGTGGTCGGGAAGGGGCCTAGAAGTGCCTACTACTACACCACACTACACTTGGCTTGGCTCTACACATTGACCCCTATCCAGTGTCTGGCAGAACGTTGGGGGCTTCAATCCTGACTCCTTATCCCCATCTCAGCCCAGGCTAACGGAGCCTGACTTCTTCAGGGGAGAGAGTGGAGCCTCGAGAAGTACTCTGGAGAGGAAGATCCTTGGCCCCTCTTCATTCTCTACAGGTCTTTCTACGTGGAAGCGGGCGGGGAAAAGAGAAAAATCGGGAATAAGAAGCAAGCGGAGGGGACGATAGGCCGCCCGTAGGCTTACGGCTCAGCTCTACGCCCCATCGCCTATTTCTATTTTCTATATATATGCTCATCCCCTTTGGGGCCAATCATAGAGCCGTGTCTTGTAAGTGATCCGAACCTGCCCGGAGCGAGCCCCTCTTAGAGGCAAGTTCAGTTGGTGAGCCGTATGATGGGCAACTATCTCCTGCGGTTCGGAGAGGACTCAGCTGTGAGTTAGTACCCCCTTGGTTTCGGGGGTGGACCCTTTCACTCTATTTTATTATATACGCTTAGCGAAAAGAATGTTTTTTGATAGACCTAGGACATGGATTCTATATGAACCAATGGATCGTGACAAGTCGTTACTACTAGCAATGAATTCCTCTTTCATTACTTCATCCTTTCCATATCCCTCTCCCTTGTTCGATCTTACTCATCAAATGGCACTCAGTTCATATCGTTCGATCATTGACAAGGTTCAAAGAAAGGGTGGGCCATTGATAAAGAATCGATTCCAAACCACAATGCTAGCAGATGGCGGGCCTCCACTTTTCTTTTCATTAATGAAACCTACCAGTTATTTTCTTTATTATGGACTCAAATCAAAAGGAAAAAAATTTCGAATCGTAGATTTTCTAAGCGAAGAAAAGAACGGAACGAAAGGTAATGCTAATTGAACGGTGTGATAAGCTACTAGTTCTTCAACCGAAAAAGAGAGTCGAATAATGGACTGCAAAGGACCCGGGAAAGCACCAAAGGAAATAGATAGATCTGAAGGAAAGCGACTCCTACCTAATAGCAAGATAGGGGCGACTGGTTGGAGCCGATATAGTATAGACGAAAGATTCAATCAGCTAGTTGTAAACCCTTAATCTGAAAGTAGAGAATTGATTTGGTTCAGTGAGGAAATGAAATTTTCTTGAATTGCATATAGAAACAAAACGAACCACTTCTCTTCTCGGAGCGGAGGGCATTTAGGAAGAATGGGTTTTTGGTCCCTTTCGTCCAGTGGTTAGGACATCGTCTTTTCATGTCGAAGACACGGGTTCGATTCCCGTAAGGGATAGGTACTCATTCCCGGCCGCTTTCAGTTAGTGTTCATTACTGAGTGATCACTCGCTATCTGGCTGGAAAGGGTTGTCCCTTCCTCTCTCCCAGCAAGAAAGTGCATTCGATGAAGAAACCAAATTTGTTTTCCATCCGTATCTCTTCTTGACTTTTTCAGTGACACGGGGGGAGTCAATAGACTTTCTTCCCCGTCTCATCCATGAGCGTAGATTGATCGAGATGGCTTTTGTGCCGGTCAATCTGTATCCCATTCTTCAGGTATAGTTTGATCACAGATCGGTGGGTGAGATGATTCTATTTGCCTTTATCCTCCTTTCGTCCTGGAAAAACGTTTAGGTCCCTACTAAGCAGAATTAGTAAAAACTCTCGTTCAACGTATGCTATTTGAAGAAATTTAGAGTCTAGCAAAAAAAGCAAAAACCGCCCTGACGAGGTAATGAGAAGTGAAACGACTCGTGTTGGCATGGAAGTCCGCCTGGTAAACGGATTCCATTCTGCTACTAGGGTTCAAAACCTTCCCCTTAGCTCTCTCATTTTCCTTATCAAGAGATGCTAAAGCTCTTTCTAGTTGGTCTTTCTAAGTAGGGAAGGAGGGCTTTGGGCAAAGAGTAACTCCTTCCAAAATCCACTCCTTCAGTCCCAGTACTGAAAGACTTGAAGGAGTGGAGGAAGGAATTCGTGTTTTTTCTTCCTGCTTCTTATGCTTATGTAAGAACTAGTAGAAAGAAAGGAATTGAGAACAAAAAACAAAATAAGGCAGCATTGATAGACCGTTGAATGAGAATGCTTTTGGGGGAATCGTCTTAGCAACTGGCTATAGCCATGAGTAAACCGCCGGGAGAGGAAGTTTTCACTGTCATGAGAGAGGGACGAGCAAGTGACGGATTGGGAAAAAAAGAGGTAGATCTTCTGAGCGGTCATTTAGGGGCCTTATTAGCGACCCATCATTCTTCCGGTTAATACCGTGTCCGATCGAAGCCAGCAAGAGATACGGGAATCATTGCTCATATATGTGAATTGAGAAAGCAAGCACGAATTCTTTTTCTTTTTCATTAGGCTCTATAGTCCGGTCCCGGTCCCTGTCCCTGTCCCTGGGAAGGTCTGATTGTTATCCGCAAGTGTTGTTTTGACTGCGGGAAGGGCAAAAGTACTTCTTTGGTTGGGAAAGATAGGACTTCTGAGTCCGAACCTACCCTACCCGAACACTTTTTTCAGCTATTGATGTGATACCCTTCTCGCCGGAATCCCTTCTATTCTATACCACTCAACAGAAGCAAAAATCCCATCAAGCATGCAAGCCTGACTATCAAAGAGCGTATTCTCGACATCAATCTTGCAATGATCTTGAATCTCATGACTGAAGTTGGCCATGAAGCCAGCAGAAGGGAACCAGGCCAAGCGTGGACAACGAAGTTGATTGTATAGTTTCTCTAGAAAAAGCACTAAACAGACTCCGGGTGCGATATATATAAGGCACATCAGCAGGCCATCTCTAAGGACTAAAGGGTGGGAGAGGAAAGTCAAGACCACCACTTTTCATTGAGCTCTTCTTGAAAGGAAATCAATTTTCTCTTTTCTGCGCTACCTATTCTTGGTGCATCAAAGCTCTTCGCTTAAAGCATCCCTTTCATCGTGGTTAGGACAACTCCTTTTGTTTGTGACCGGAATAAGCCCCATAAGCCAGGTATTCTCCAATGATAGAGCTTACTGAATGAATCCATAACATAAGAGAGAGCCGTACTGAGTGAGGTTTAGGGTATATAAAGTTGGGAAGAGAATAGCATACGAAGAGAAAGTAGAGGTAGTAGTTGGATTGTTCGCATGTGTCCTAAAAGGTGCCCCATCTGGTTATTATTGAATTGAAGCAATGTGCCGTCTAACCTTGATCAGTCCCGAGGCAAACGTAGTGAAGTTGTTTACCACTTAAGGGTCAAAAGATTAGAAAGAATCTTAGCTAACGGGAAAACTCAGGCCCGGAGCAGCTGGTTGATAGTACACGAAGTTTCCGCCTGGGATAAGTGACTCCTTGGTACGGGCTCGCAACGGGCTATTCATCCCTCCGCTAAGCTTTCAAGCCCATGTACGAAGATCGTACATGCCAACTGCCCATCTTTGTCTCAGTAGAGTGGCATGTTTCGGTCCTCTTCCCAGAGACCATTCTTGGCAGTAGCTATTTGTTTGAGGAATAATAGCGCTTGTGGTCCTGCTTATTTATTCATTAGGGCGCTCTCACGACAGTCTAGAATGCGAGATCGAAGATAGGGGAGAACATCCTGGGCATTGACGCGAAAGCGTTTTTCGACACGGGTATATGGAAAAGTGAGCCAGTTATCTATAGATATCGTCAGTAAGCGATCAGTGGAAATCCCGCCTTTTGTCTCTGAGCTCCGTTTTTTCAAGAAAATCTTATGTGCGTTCCTGGGGAGTTCATTTGGGTATCATTTTGAGAAAGAGGCGAGCGGTAGCGAAGTTGAAAGAATATGGAATAACCCACCACCCTTCACCTACCCCCGACCTCAGACCTTCGAAGCAGCCTCAAATTAGTTGAGTCATTTCTTTCTCAAGAAGTGGCGCTGTATCGTTGAATTGAATAAGAAACTCAAGCTGGTGCTGATGGACCTGTTGGTGTTGAAGCTGGTGCGGAATCTGCATCCGCTGTTTAAGCTGCTGGTAGACATTATCTACCCTAACTAGCTCTGCAAGAGCTCTGCTTCACTGTCTAAGCTGAGACAAAAGAAAGGTCCCCGTTAGCAACTTACTTGGCCTATTTCTTCTTTTGACCCTTGCTATTCTCTCTGTACGGGCAATAGGATGTCCCTTCGGAGCGAAGGTCGCCTTACGGCTCACCTCTTTAGCGGTAAAGATTCTGGTTTCACTACATATAATAATAGCGGAGAATAGCATTTTCTTGACAATCCGAATGTGCCTTTATATATACTAAATCCGCTACTACATGAAAGGACTATTCAAAACAAACTTGATTCTTTTGAACAAGAGTTGGGGCACTCTCAGTTCTAGCTTCTTATCCTTCCTAGGGAAGCTTGCGCTTTCCTACTGATCGTGAAGGCCAATGAGGTTTTTCTTTCCTTAGATGGTTTATGAATGGCAAACCTTCTGCCTCTTTATCCATCTTTCCCCTAAGCCTGGTGCCTCACTGCTTTTCAGCATGCTTTGTAGATTCCGCGGAAAGGCGTAGTGGGACGGAGTCCTTAGCGGTGAACTCGTTCAGTCATGTCTAGTCTATCCGCTTTATAGACTAGAGAATTTTCATAGCTTGAAAGAAAGGACAGGACGAGAGGAGGATGTGAAAGAAATCAACAGACGAAGGAAAAGCAGCTAGATCAGTTTGTGTGAGGAAATCTCTTTCTAGATGAAAAAGACAACAACCGGGTGACTGGAAAAACCTTGATCTTCTGCATCTGCAGATCGCCTTTCCAAACCTTCTCTCTCTGCGTACCGAACCGGGGAATCTGGTGACTCACGTGCAACTACGGTTTTCTTCGCTCCTTCTTATGAAATTTCGACCAACAGGAAAGTCTGATTTCTCTTCTCACAAGAAAGATTGAATTTCAATTTCCCTATTTCTTTCTAAGAACTTACTCTCTTGCTATCCCTATCTGTTTTGTCGACTCGAACTTACTCCTTTCTGGGAAAGGGGAAGCTATCTTATTCTCTGATCCCGATCGATTTCATACCTGCGCTAAGCGTCAAAGCCCTTTCTTTCGCTAACGCGCTCAAGCCCTTTCGCTAAGGCCTAAGACTGCAACTTCAGCTTACCTTACTTCTTATTCAGCAACTGAGATTTAGCCTATTTCTTTTCTTTTCTTCCTGGCCGATTTCACTATTCAGAATCGAGGTTTGAAACCATCCCATGGGCGGGCAAATGAGGACCAGAAATAGCCTGAGTTGGCAAAATAGGGAGTGACTTCTTACCTCATATCAAGCTATTTCATATTGCTTCCGTTTTCTTGCTGGGTGAGGAAGATTGATCAAACTCCCCTTGGGGATAGGAACGTACTGAATCAACAGGCAGGCAGACAGGACGAACGAGCAATCGAACATTCCCGCTAATCACTCGTACTCCTCCTAGCTCATGATTCAGTCTGTGGTCATAGCGGTTTGACTATGTAAGGCCTCCCAATAAGAGTGAAGTCGTTACGCCGATAAGCTAATAGCTCTTCCTTGTTTGAGTTACCGGGAATCTTATGGGTGAGACCCCTTATTCTATGACACCAGAATGAAGTTCATCCCTGAGTACGAGCATTTCATTCTTTTTGCCCACGGCTGAACTCGCTTAATCCGCATATCTTGAACTCTTTGATTTGAACTACTCCGAATTCGGCGATGAACTCACATTTTGCCCTGGTATGTCCTGGATGCCCCACCAGGGCATCGAATCCTGGGGGACTCCTGCTTCTTTATTATTTTTTTCAATTTATGAAGATGGCATAGCAATGCAAGGAAGAATGGAATAAGAAAAATAATACAGTTGACCTGGAAGATTTTGAAATAGCAACTCAGGGGTTTTGAGTTCAAGAGCAACTCAAAGGTTTTGAGTTCAAGGGTATTGATTTGCTATTTGGGGTCAATTTTGTGAGAAATCAGACGATACGCAGAGATTTGCTTCGGTAAATCGTCTGATTTTTTCGGAGAATCGTCTGATTTGCTTGTTTTTCGCTCTATGCCTGCTAACGTCGGACCGTATCTAATCGATCTGGAACACTATGGTGTTCCGCCTGTCATCGGAATATGAAGAAAGTGATACAACGAATCAACCCGAACCAGGATCTAGACTTGAAACTAGACCCACCCCACTGACCCCGGGTTTAAGGCTCTCATGAAGCCTTAGGGAGAAAGCTATTATTCCGTGGAACTTGGCTCACTTCCTCAAACACTTGAGACTGAGGCGCGCATTCGCAATAACTAAAGAATTAGGTATAGGAAGAATAGATCTAGCAAGACAATCACTAAACTATGAAAACTTCCCCATACCTGAACCTCTACCATTAACTCAAAGGAAAACCATTTCGTCACCACTGAAGTGT
Source organism: Platanthera zijinensis (assembly GCA_039513925.1). Classification (NCBI taxonomy): domain Eukaryota; kingdom Viridiplantae; phylum Streptophyta; class Magnoliopsida; order Asparagales; family Orchidaceae; genus Platanthera; species Platanthera zijinensis. The sequence goes on from CM077088.1 coordinate 145,384,451, forward strand.
TGGCTCTTGCCGCTCTTTCATTACTGACCAGTGGGAAGTGAATCAGAATAAGCTGTTGGTTTCCCTTTCCCATAGAGAGTAGTTCAGTGTGAAATTCAACGGTCTTCTTCTTCTATAACTCCGAAGACTTTCCTTTAAGCTGTGGACAAAGAGGCATCCTGCCCAATTGGCTCTGACTATGAGAATTTTCGGTGTGAGAGATTTTGTCAGTGAAGTGCTCAATCACTAGCCGCGGGTTTTCATACCTTTTTTCAATAACAGCAGATTCCTGCACAACCGATTCTCTTCCTTCTTCCATCGCTTTTCTTATTCAACATCGATCTCGGCTTCCTTGACAAAGTGAGCAACGTGGTAAGCTAACTACAGGTCAAAATAGACTGCGATCCCCCGTACCTTTCTAAGACTGAAAGATATCCATCAATTGAATCAGTTTGCTTACTCGTCCTAGAAAGCACTACTTCCTAGCCTCCCTTTTTCGGAAAGGAAAAAGGTACTTGAGTCTTTCAAACGCTCGTAAAGCTAGATTTTTTTGATCAGATTTTTCATCTGTCCTTCCCAAGCGCTTTCAGTCAAGGTGCGACTGTAAGGAGCAGAAAGGAGCTGGGAAGACTTTACAAGGAGAGGAGCAAAGTAGGCTCGACTGATCGTCTCATAGCTCCGCCCCTCTCACATTGCTCGAGTCAATCCTTCGCATCCCTTCGAGCCTGAAGCTAGACTTAGTTCTATCATCTCACCGAGCATAAGCTTATCCCTTCGTTCTTGCTTCGCGACTGGAATCGCTTCAGTGGAAAGCATTGAATGAGCGTACCGATAGGTGCAGGAGCGACTTAGCTTTAGAGGAGCGCAAAAGAGGTCGGAGGTGGAATTATCCAGAAGTTGAGCCTTCTTTCTTGTAGGCGGATAACCCGTCGGGTTGGCAACCCATATTTTATAAACACTCGCAGTTGTCAAAAGTCATAGCATAGCCTAACAAACCACCCGCTTAGTTTCACGAGAAATTAGCCTATGATAAGAAACCGGGAAGGAACAAACCTATTTACTAGAATCAAAAGCAAACCACCTTGTCGAGCTGGAAGACCGGTCAAGGTATACAGTAGACCGTTTAGTGGCATCAACAAAGGACAGAGGGGAAGGCCGGACTAGATTCATTCCTGGTGTCAGGAGATAGCGGACTGGGGGAAGATCTCGACGATGAAAATTAGTCAATGACACAGGCGCCACACAAGCTGCCTGCTCTGACAAGATAAAGTACGCGGTAGGACAAATCAACTAAAGAGGCGGCGTTAGGTGGTGACAAGGAACGAATCCTTATTCATTAGGGATGGTTATGTCCAATCCACTTGGTTGGAATGAATCCGAGCTTTTGACTGAGACCTTCCTTTACACTGATCTTCTTTCAACTACTTATAGGTTGAGTATACAAAAGGAGACTCACCAAGCTGATGTCAGAGGACTGAAGACTCGAGTGTGCGATTTCGCCTTATTCCCGTTCCTGACCAATAGCCAATAGGGCACTGACTCTACTTATTGAGTTGAGTTAAAAAACCTCGGGTGTCAAGGTAGAGTGATTAGAGCTTACTTTTGATTAAATATGTCATTTCACTGATATGAATCTTTTTCACATTAAAGCATGAACAGGGTTCACAGTCGAGTTGAACAAGAGCAAAAGGACTGAACTCTTCCCCTAACCCTCGGCTCACCGTGAACTGGGTGACCGCTAAAGCCCTTGAGTTCAAGCAGAAGACTAAGACAAAGAATCAGCCTTTCGGATAGTACGTACTTGGGATCTTCTACTTCTACTTAGAATACTAGAACGAGACCACCAAAGCACTTTAGTGGCGGCTAGGTCATAGCCTGCAAGGGGGAACCTTACTATACAAATTCTGTATAAGTGTCCTATTCGGGAATCGCACTTTTCTCTATTGGTTTGAGAACATTGTGTGTCGTATAAATGCCTCCAAAGGATCTAGTTTTGTTATGCAAATTGAGCGTTGTATTATTCATTCAAAGATTTTGGAAATGATCAAAGAGAACCAGAAAAGAGGAATGGCTTGAGAGGAGCGGAGAATAGGTATTACCATGATTTCAATGTAGCTTTCTTTCTTGATGAGTCGAATTCCACTCCTGTCCCACCCCCTTTGGGGAGTAAGAGTAAGTGGTGAAAGGCCATTGAGAAGAATGAGACATGGACTGACGTCAAGCCACCACCTGATGCTCACATCATTGGTTGGTTGATCTGAGAAGTTCAGACCTCAAGGCATAGGCTGAGGGACACAGAGAGAGAGGCAGCAGGGTCTTCGGTTGATAGGTACGAGTGGTAGGCGTGAATCCCTTGTTTGGGGAGTCTCACACCTGGATCAATCAGTCTTAGGTCTAAGGAAAGCTGTCCAATTGCATGTGTTAAGCATCTAACTCTTGATCGAAGACGACATCTTGGATAAAGCGAATCTTAGGCAACGTTCGAAGCTAATCAACTCATTTGTGAACGAGTTCTGGAATCCGGTACGACACGGAAAAGACAGGCTTTTTCTAAGCGCCCAGGAACTCAATTCGAACTTTCAATCAATCCGTGGGTCCGCTCCTTCACAGTCACTCCTCTGATCTCTGGTTGCTGAAATCTTGATAGTAGGGCCCAAGACCTCCTCAAATTGAATGAAAATACAAGGTTTATGTACAACTATATTGAGAGTGATGAATATGTAGTTAATAGAACCATTGGTGCTCTCTTATTGTGGCTTGAAATGCCTAGATTTTGCAGTCTGTCTAGTTGACTCGCCTCCTTAATGAAATAGTGAAATAGGAAGAAGACAAATAGGATATCTTTGAGAGTCTCTTCTTTTACATTTTCTTATAAGTTTTGGATAGTCTATCCCTATCTCATCCATCCCTTCGATCGCCTCCCGCCTTCTCTTTCTCAGTGGAATACCAACCCCGCCCGGAGATGATCCATCCCAAGCGCCACCCTCTTTGAGTTATCCCTCTAATCCAAAGTGAAACTCTGACGAGAAGAGAAATCCAAAGCTCAACCCAGTTTGAGAGATACCATACGATCAGTCAGTCTACTACGTATTCCCTTCGACCTGTCTATTCTGCCTTTGAAAAGAGTGACGCTTATCCGCTCCTTTCTGCTCCTTTCTCTTTCTATATATATTCGCACCTTCCTTTCAAGCAAGAATTCAGTTGAAGATTATTAGGAAGAGTTTTTGGCAAGACAAGAAATCCACCATAAAGGGATGAAGCATAAGATAAGACGACTCACAGGGGAGAAGAGAAAATCTTCAGAGGAGAATGAGACCCTCTATCGGGAATGGGTGATGTATGAGGAAGAGAAGAAAGACCTCTTAAAGAAGACCAAGACTGGGGTAGAAAGTCAAGCACTCACAAGGGAGTTGGAGACAGCCATTGCCAGCCCTTTCCTCATGGAGGGACCAGACGAAGCACGCTTCGCTAGTCGAAACTTTCCGCGGGACTGAGACATGCTACAAGATAAGGGAACCAACAATCTCATCTGTCTAGAGGTCTATGCCCTTAACCACTGCGTGTTCACTGACACACTATCTGACCTTGAAGGTGAAATTAAGGCGGGTGCTCCTTTCGCTATCGCTCAAGCATGACCTACCAGTCTCCTTTCTTTATCATATCATCCCTATCTGCTCTGAAGCAGGCAATGTAATTGCTTACAAAGATTGATGGATGGAAAGGAGAGGTGATCCATGAAGTGCTCGACTGAAAGGAGAGGTGCGACTGTTCAGGAGCATCTTCCTAGGGCCTTCCATTGTACTCTTCCCTTCTTCTTCCCCTCCGAAGCCTAAGTTCATTCCATCTTGATACCCGTGCATACACCTTTTTGAGGTAGTCGTGGTAGTTTCATCTATCTTATCTGAATCGCGGTCATGAAACGTAGGAGCGACTGTCATGAGCGACTGTTAAGGAGCAAAGTAAGAAAAAGGCTTTGTCTCTTCCCTTCCCTCAAGAGCTATAAATCAACTGCGGATCTTAGCAGCATCTCTTATTCCTCCAACGGCTTCCTCTTCAATATCAAGAGCATCGGAGTCATTCACAAGAACTGACTATTCTCTTTCGAACCCTAGAAAGCGAGTCAGTCCTTTCTTTATTTCATTAAGCAGAAGTGATCAACGAAGACCTAAAAGCAGTTATGTTATATAAAGCACTGCTGCCATTTCCTTTGCTACCGACTTCTTTCAGTCCTAAAGTCAATCAAGAGGGTAAACTCGATCGTAACGTTGCATAAGCCGAGAAAGCCTTCTACCTTAAGTACGAATGTAGAAAGAGCACAACTACAAATCTCTCCTTGAGCGATGCGATATTGAAAAACTTATTCTCAAGGAAGTGAAAAAAAGGACAATTCTACACTCTTCTCATTTTAGAGGGGAAAATGTACTTTTGCCATAGGAAAGTATAAAAAAGAGCATTTTCGATTGACCTTCATGAGTGAAAAAAGACATTATGATTACCCTCCGGGACTGAACGAACAAAGTATTCTAGATCTTTTTTCAGCTTCCATCTAGAAGAGAGCTTGAACACGTCTTCTTACTAGCCCATAGCATAGAGAGTGATTCCAGGAAAGGGCAGAGCTGCTAACCTTAGCATCAGCAGGAGATAGAGAAGGGGGCTTGACCAATAGAATAGCCCTTGCGAGCCTTACCGCCCCGTGGGATTGGAGTCTAGACCGAAGAAAGTAGAAGCGCTATATTAGGGGGATATACACTAGAAAAGTCCAATACTACTCTACTATTGATTGGATTGGCTAATGGAAGAACTGAGACTAGCTCTAAACCATATGATGAAAGAAAGCAGCATAGCAAATTCTTCTTTAGCTAATGATATTCACACTCATTCACCAGGATCGACCCATATTACCACACTTTTGGAAAAAGTCCAACGATACGCTCTCCCAAGGTCTTTCCGGAATCGGCAAAGGTTCGAATAGACTAGCTGGTTTGGACCTTTCAGTCTTGTCTTGCTGACATATCAAATAGGTTCTTCTCTTATACTTCGTCCCTCATGTTTGGCCAAGAATATCTCCTCTCTAACAGAGCTAATGTGTGGTGCCAGCCCGGGTGTCCCGCCCAGGGAGTCTCATTACACTCATGCAGTAAGGTCTTCGTCAGTTCTCCAACTTTTGGCACGTACATGCGACGTCCCTTCGTGACCGTCTTTCACCCAGAAACGCGGGGTCTTGCCTTCTTCAACAAGGCGGAGAATGCTCTTGGCAAGGGGGTGTTTTTCTAGGCCCTCACGGATGTGGATGACTATGGTGCCTTCAACACGGCTTTCCCACGGAGCAGTAGTAGGCACGCCCCTTAGCGCCATCAGTTAAGTTGTTTCGCATCGGCGCCAGGCTTGTGCGCCAAGATCATATCAAACTCGAAAAGAAAGGCCTGGTCCTTCGACATTTTTTGACGTATGCAGTCATCGAGCTTACAGTACTCGCCGTTGACAGAGAAGATTTGCTTTCTGGTTTTTCTCGCGCACCGCACTCAATTCAATGAGAAAGCAATACGAATCTCTTTCTCTTTCTATATGAAATTTTGGGGTCGGTAGTTAGCTGTTCCAATGCATCTAACGGAAATCAATCCCAGATAAAGGCCATGTGGCCTCGTGATTAGATGAAGAGATTACTTCGCGCACCAAACCCAGAGTTTAGGCTCCATCTTCTAGATACGCAACCTCGGAGATAGAAGGAAGATCCATGTCACACTAGGAATCAACCCGTAGACTTTCTATACCCTAAACTTCTCCTTTTCAAAGAAAGGCCTCACTTCAAAGAGAGAGCATTCCGGTACGGGAAGTCTGATTGATGACTAAAGGCGAAGAAGGTCAAAAGGAAGAGGGTGCCAAGCAGGAAGTAGCATCAAACTCATCCTAGAATGAAGAGGCCTTTCTTTGAAAAGCTACTTTCTTGATTGAAAAGGGGTGAAAGGCCTCACTTCAAAGAGAGAGCCCCACGGGGCGGGAAGGGCTATCGAAGAAGAGGTATCGGAGAACCAAAGCGGGCTGTGAAGGATAAAGGCGAGATTTCTGGTTTGCAAAGGGAAGGCGCTGCTAGCCGAGCAGAAAAAGTGAAAGTTCTGGTTAAGGATTCAAAGAGTTGCAAGGAAAAAGAGCTTTCTCGGGCAAACAAGCATATCTATTCTGTCAGCGATTAGGTCAGCTAGGCTTTCCGATGTTTTCAAAGTCTTGCTGATGTCTGATAGGTGGTAGCGAACAGAGCGCGAGGTGATTATTGTTGAAAGCCCGTCCTTCAGCCCCCCTTTCGTCAAATAGGGAATAGGAACTGAACTCCTTCCTTATAGGATGAACTCAACTCTTCCTCTTTCATAGGAACATTCTAGAGGCTGCAGTGGATTGGGCTGAGTTAGTCTTCAAAGGCTTATTAGGCCCTTGCATAGCCACCTCTTTCTTTCATCCGAAGAATCTAAGATCCCCGCCAAATGAAATGCTCAAATGTCCAACTTGGTTGGAAGAGCAGAAAGTCTAGGCTTCTTTCCTAGTCCTACTCCCGGTGAGTCTCTCTACATTGAATCATACGAATGTGGGAATACTGTGAAACCTTTACCTACCCTACCTTCACGCCTCAATCGCCATCCTCTATTCTATTATGTTTCGCCGCCCATCTGTCTTTGAACCGCTATTGCATTCCTCTGTGTCCGAATTCACTATGCTATGGCTAACAACACTAGGACCATTGGAAAGATAGAATCTATTGCCTTCGAAGAGGCGTAGCTATTTGTTTGAGGAATAGCTCCCACCGATAGGTGCCATAGTGGAACGTATGTCGGAGCAACTTGCTTGTATTGTGATCTCTCTTTTCTTTTCTATCGGTAACAGGAACTCGGCTGGGCTAAGCAGGCCAATAACACGACTATCCACTGGCGCATCGGAGCAACTGTCGCGACAACTAACAACATAAAGACGAATTCAATATAGAAAACAATACTAGCATTTGATAGGTTCTCATCTCCAATTAATACAACATGAATTGATTGAATGAACTTGACATAATATTCTCCTTCCCTGAAAACATAATGAGACTAGAACTAAGAGACTAGGTGCTAGCAAAACAAAAGTTCAGTGATCATCTACAACAACCTACCCGGAAAGCTCAATTTGCTTGGATCGATATGAGATATCCTTCCTCAAAAAGCATACTACTTTTTCTCTTAGCTGGGCAGTAGGGGAACTTTTTTCTATTTCAATAGTCTAATTTACAAACTAGGGTGTGATAGAATGGAAGTAAACAACCTCGCTTTCAGAAAAGAGGGTGAAGAATTTGTAGGTGCACGGATGATGAAGGTATCTCACCATTTCCCCTTCTTTTAGAGAGGGAAAATCCTTAAGCGTAGCCCAGCATCGCTGAATGATGATGATTACGAGCTTCCCAACAAGGAGAAGATCCTCAAACTTCTCCGATCGAAGACTAAACCAAAGAGAGTACTCGAGATACCACGGGGAAAAATGAGAATGTCAGTACTACGGAGCACATCATTCGTTTCATCTCGCTGTGCCGGGAGAAAAGAAAGTCTCGCGGGTCTCTCCGACTCTAATTAGTGACATAGAGAAGAAGATTTTGTCCATTCCTGCATTCCTGAAACTTCCTAAACTGGAACAATAGGCTATCATAGAGGGAAGAAAGATGAATCGATAGACCGCTACGCGCCTCTTTACCTCTGTGAAAGCCTCTTTTGTCTAAAGTTCACGCGCGCAGGCCACGTTCCGCCCTAAAGCGCAAACGACTGACTTCTGACGTATCGCTACGACAGAAGGAGATCCGCTTTTGTGGCCCCTTTCGAGAAACTTCCTCTGCCATCTTCCTTTCTCGGAAAGACGCAGCGTCAAAGCCTCTCTTTTCTCTTTTCAAGGGTGGTGAGAGGCTAGATCGCATGAAGGATCTTCATGGGCTAATTTTGAAAAAGGTTGGCATCTATCACATGATCATGATGTCAACCAAGATCATCCTAGCAGACGAGGCGAGCGATATCGAAGGTTTTGGTCGCGTTCTGCCAACTCTTTCCTATTCAAGTGTGGTCCTATAACCCCGACTTTTCAAGACGTAGCAGCGCTGGTTGGTCTGCCTCCTGGCACTTTTGGAAAAGAGGTTAATGAGGCCCTATAAGTGGGCACCTCTTTATCCTTCCCAGTTCAGATTGGTCTCCTTTCATTCGACCCCTCTTATTCTTCAGCCATAAACTCCACTCTTATGATCATGTGGAATGGGCTGTCTCCGGAGGACGAGCACATAGCCTTTTTGTGCTTTTGGTGGAACAAGTTCTTCTTTGGGTCACCCTCCAAATGTATGACAAAAGAATCCATCGGGTCTGCCGCCTTGCTTGCCAAAGGAGACACTCTGGCTCTGGGGCCATTCTTTCTGTCTAACCTTTCTCATTCCATCCATCATCTCATCTAGGGTAGAGAAAGTCTACTTTCCCCAAGGAAGACAATGCATTTTTCAAGAAGACTGCTGGTTCAGGGGTTTCCTTCTCTTGCTTTCCACGATCGATCTCGCGGACCAGCGTGGTTGTCGAGAATCTTTTTCGAGAGTAGCATCATGGCCGGAGATCGGAGTAGTCAGTCGTGCTTGAAAGCTCCGGTTGGGATCGATCGTTGAAGAGAGATTCAATGGAAGCTGAGTAGCGGCTGGAACTAGCGGTTTCCAAAAACCCGCAGCATGTTCAGGCAACTTGATTTGAAAAGGCAGGGAGAATTCTTGTCAAATGTTGTTGAAGATGAAAGAGCCCAGAAGATTTTGCAAACCTACTTTCTCAAAGGCCCCTAAGGAAATTGGGTTTTTGAACTGTTTCCTGACGTTGCTACCCGACTGTGACTTTGAATAGATTTCGATTTGAGATTCCTGAACTCACTTTGTTCAGAACAAACGGAAGACAAATAACGGGTTTTCCTGATGTGAACTGCGAGAATCTTCTTTCAATTGATATACCACAAAAGTGGTTTTCTGATAGTTTCCCAACAATACTGCTCCACAAGGGGTAGATCTTTGTTCTCGTCTTTTTGTTGTGACGAGAAAGTAGTTGTTGTGAAAAGAAAATTGCTCTTTCAAAAGAAAATGAAAGATTGATTTTCTGAAAAAAGAACGTCATTCTTCTTGGATTTCTCTGAAGATAAAAGAAACGCTCCGCGCCTTCGCCGCGTAGCTTTCTTCGATCTAGGATCCACTGTCGAGAAAGAGAGCTTTGATCGCGCACTGATACGCACCAGCCCTCGACCCATGCTTATGAAGTCGCTGTAGGAGACTCCGAAGAGACTCTTCATTGACGTCGTTTGTCAGCCGTGTCAACAAAAACGATCGCATGGCGAGGTAGTCACCATTGTGGATCCCCTCTCGATTTTCACTTCGACGAATTTATCGAAGTGTGTCGAGAATCTCCGCGTGTCAAGCCTGGTTCGGAGGCGACTTTCTTCTCTTCGAGTGAGAGGAGAGTATACTTCATATACCCCCATCTGGAGGGCTGGGCCCTCCGGCGGTTTCTTGTCGTTTTCCACTGAGTCTTTTGAAGGTGGAACATTGAGAGAAACCTTCAGAAGACTCATCAGTCTGTTTAGAGAGTGGTTTCTCGAATTCGTATTAGCGAACCAGTGACTTAAAGTCCCTTTGGGCGGTGGTTCTCCGCATCTTGACTCGTTCTTCTTTGGTGTCAATGTCAGATTTCGAACTGCTACGAGGGAAGTTTTCTTTCTCTTCCCCCCTTTTGACTCTGACTTCTAGGTCTCTCCTTCCTCCTACTCTTTTTTGCTTTGGTAACGTACCGAAAAGGCAAATCCGGTGTGACCGCGAGTAAGAGAGAAAGATTGGAGTTCCTCCTATTGTGATAGTCTTCATACTACTCTTAGTAAGAGTCAGCATTCCTCCTCTCCTTACTCTACTAATTAAGGCAAGGGGACCGGTAGGTCATACTCGACTGACAAGGAGAGGGGTGGGGAAAGCGATGGTTTGTCCCCGCCACGTGTCTTCCTTTATGAACCCGCATCGAAGAATCAACACGATTCCAATCAAATCTGCTAAGATTCTGACTGAAGGAAGAAAGGCGAGCGATAGCGAAGTTTAGGTCTAGAGAACCTTTCTCTAGAAGCTCTCTATAAGGCTCTTCTCCCGATCCGACCCGAAACGGAATCTAAGCCAAGGCCAGACTCGATATATCGATTCATGGGAGGAAATAGATATAGATTGAGTACAAGAGTGGAATTCTTCGATCCCGAGGACTAAGCTTACCGAAAGAGAGATTTCTCACTGAACTTCTAGTTGGAATGAATTTGTCTTAGTACAAGATGGTGTCCTTAGCTGACTTGAAAGAAAGGGATACTTATTGACCTTAGAAGAGGCCTTCAGCTTCTTTATGCCCTACGAAAAACACTCTGAGAAGGGATCGCAAAGAGCATCTGTGATAGATTCATTCACCGACCATTGCTAACAAACCCTAGATCTGACAGAGAAGACCAAAGCGAATGAGACATGAGATTGGATAGTCATTCGAGATGGATGGAGAGGCGGAAAAACTTCTTCTACACCAGCTTGTGGCAGTAGGGGCTTAGATTCAATAAAAACTCTTTGTACGGCCATCTTTCCTCAAAGCTCGATCTTTAGCTTAATGGAGTTCGCCTATTTAGTGAAAGCTAGTGATATATTCTATACAACAAACTTCCTTAGTGAGCTATGAGACTCCAGGCCCATTACGCTCTTCTCTTTTTAAGCTTCGCCCCTCTCGCTATCGCTCGAGCATGACCTACCGGTCTCCTCTCCTTTCAGGATTCCTATGGCAGCAGATATAGTGGAATTTCTCGCAAAAAAAGTTGTAGTTTTCCCACCTGGATTCTAATCTAAGGTTTTTTATGGGGATTCTAGTTGATAGAGCCGGAAGAATTTGGATAGCTCGGACGAGGCGTGTAGCGAAGAGTTCTTCTTGTTCGTTCTTATAGCATTTCTCAAAGTCTGCGTGAAAGAGTCATTCTGTTGAATTTCGAAGAAAGGGTTTGAGGTCTTGAAATGACTAGACTGAGACTGTTCTTGCTTCAAGCAATATGGGCTTCCATACAAAGGCATGGCCTCAGGCCTGGCTTGACTTTCTTTAGACTCCCAAGCCAATGCTATACTCTCAGCATAGCTACCCGACAGGAGACCTACGAGCTAGGTCAATCCATTCTATGCATGGACGTTGACGTGCGATATATCGATCGGAAGCAGACGATGATATCAGGGCATGACGAACGTTTCTCTATTGGTTGATTGAGATCTCTATCTCTCCCGCTGGTCTTTTACCTTTTCATTGCTACGCACCTTTCCAAAAGGAGTTCATATCGTTCGGCCCGGCTACTATGAAAAGTGACCGGGCTTACCGTGCTTCATTCCAACGCGGAACTGGTAGGCTTGCCAAACCTGACCTCACTTTTTGTCGTTAACGGGCCAAGCAAGTCAAAATTCTATTAACCCATGCTGGGATGGTGACCGATTTCACTGAAACTCATTTCTCAAAAGACTAACAAACGAGGTTCCGACGCTCTTTGAGACCTCACTTGGAACTTGGAGCCGTATTCATTCTTTCATATACTAGGCATCCTGACCCCATATACGCGCGTATAGTTGCCTCATACTTTGCAGTGTATTTTGGGGTAGTACGTGTTGTTGTTTCATAATCACCCAGGTGAAAACGGGGTTTTTTCTCTTTCTCTTTTTCGTACGTCTTTGAACAAAAGAATTCAGCGTGCGTGCTTGCAACGCTTCTTGTACGACTGTGGTTAGTCTCATGTTATCCTTCTTTGTACAACCAGCGGTATGAAGACCACGTAAGGCAAGGGGGAGCAGCCACAGAACCTTAAGGCGAAGAGTCTTTAGACCGCGGTAGCGGCGAACGAGGTGGTTTTTTCCGATAGGCGCGGCGAACAAGGTGTAGACTTTCTCTACCCTAACGTCGCGGCATCGGGCTTGCCAGAGCATAGCAGAGGGCTCTCCCAATCACACGAAGGTGGCTAAGTGGCATCTCCCCTTTTTGACTTCTTCGCGAGAATCCGATCCGGGCAGACTGACTTTAGATCTTGAGAGCTAGCCTTGTCTTTCTATGCTTTCGCAAAGAAATGGAAAGAGTTAGCGCGTGGGGAATTCGTCCCAGACTTCTTTTTGAAATGCTGCGTTTGAGTGCAGCCGCTGATAGATTTCTCCACCCCCATATTTTCTTTCAAATCCGTGAATGGCGCTTCTATGAGAGGTGTGGGCCGCTTTCTTCAGAAGCCCGACCTCTGTGGTAGTTTTCTGATAGTGAGGTTTCTCGTCCGGAAGGAAAATGATGTGGCACAGCGCGGCACGCACGCTCCACAGGGCTCTCGCACCTTTGATGACGAATAAGAGATGGTGTTATATCCAGCCTGAAACGGGACCCGCAAGTGATTTCAATCAGGCGTCCTTCGCCAATAGCTCCATTCCCCGGACGAGACAAAAGAACACCATAAAGAGCTTCTTCGACTTGTTCTTTCTGGGCTTCTTACTTCTCTACTGAACATAGCGTAGTTCACTCTCTCTCTCTCTGGATGATAGAAAGACAAGGCTACGCACCTCATTGTTAGGGTAGATAAAGGGGCGAAGCGATAGGCGCAAAGCATTTCATAAAGCATACACATAAGCATCCGAGGGAGGGAAGAAACGAAAGTCCACCCGCGCGCGTATTGGAGTTTGTATTTGGTCATGCAGCATCAAAGCCTTCCCCTGGTGGCAAGGGCTTCGGTTCAAGCAAAGACAATCTATTTCGAAGAGATTGGCTTACTACGACTTTCCAGGCCTCTACTAAAGGTCACTAAGAAGAAGTGACTTTCGAAATGAAAAGGAGAGCTACTATCCTCTTCTTGAAAAAAGCTTGTGTCGAGATATTGATCAGTAGCACGAAGGGCATTCATCGGAGTCCATTGCATAAAATAGCACAAGATGCCCTATTGAAATAGCGATTCTGTCCATCCCAGATTTCTAGGAAGAGGGCTAGGGTTTTCATTTCCAATATCATTCTTCAAGTCAGAAGATCAATAAATGAATCCGAACTTGAGCGACCCCTGCGGGTCGCCTCTCTCTCAAAAAGATCAAGCGTATTTAGGCTGACCCATGGAGTCTTAAGCTTTCATCAGCTTATCCCGTAAATCGGGTCAGTACCTTCCTAAGGCTTGAACTGAAATGAAAGCTGGGGCGTAGATCAGGTTCAGCCTAGAGAGCTGAGTTGTGGGGCAAGAAAGGTAAGAATTAGTAGTACCAGAGAGACATGTTACGAAAGAAGGTGACGAAATCAGTCATCACCAACCAGAAAGAAATGTCGCTGACGGCAACTACTCACTTCGATCCGAGAGTCGCGAAGGAAAGATAAAGCACTAACTAGATATATGTAGGTTACACGAGAAGTTCTTTTATACCATATTTGTGTCGCCTCACAAACTCCCTTTCAGGGTCAATACCAAGATAACAAGAAAAGTAGGAATGAGAAGTTTCTAGTTGCTAATTCTCATTCAGCTATATCTCCCATGTTGCAGTATCCCCGTCCCAGCCTTTGAGAGCAACCTACTCTAGCAGTTCCCCCGGGCGTATGACAACGTATATTGAGGAAAACAACCTCTTCTTGGAAACACACCGCCTAATTCCCTTGGGAAAAGGTGATCCGTAGGGATCACTCTATTCTATAGCAACAGTCGGAATAGACATTTTAGCTTCTACACGTTAATAACACCGCTGGAGCGTTAAGCCCGTGTGGATTAGTACGGAATGCCCAGGAATTCGTCCTAAACTCAAGTCGTATGATTCTGACATATGAAAATGAAACACTTTCTTTCTATTAAGCACCTTTCCGAGGATAACATTGATCTAGAATCTTCTTTCCCGTCTGGACTTCCTAAAGTGGGTATGTTTAGCTATGTTCTTCTCCATCTCTATATGACTATAATGGATCCCCCTCTGAGTTTACTTTCTTCAACTTCGCTCCACGCAACTATGATCTCTGAGCTTATATATCACCTCCTGAGCCTCTTGAGATTTCTATAAGCTCCCTTACCCTTCTAGGCTGGTGAGCCGCTAGGCGAAGGGGACAAAGGCTTTTCAACATCCTCGGGGCGGGTGAGCATATAGAAATAGGCGAACAAGCACGGTCACGATAGTGACGAAGAGGATACGAAGTAGCTCGAGCTGCGTAGCAGCGAAGAGGATACGAAGTAGCTCGAGCTGCGTAGCAGCGAAGAGGATACGAAGAAGCTCGAGCTGCATAGCAGCGAAGAGGATACGAAGTAGCTCGAGCTGCGTAGCAGCGAAGAGGATACAAAGTAGCTCGAGCTGCGTAGCAGCGAAGAGGGTGAGCATATAGAAATAGGCGAAGGGTAAGGTCAATCGAAAATGCTCTTTTTCACGCCACCCCATGGCAAAAGGACAGATGTTGACTTCGCCTATTTCTATATGCTCAGCGCCTTTGGAGACTTCAGCCCCCAAGGGTTGTTCGCCTATTTCTATATGCTCACTGACATAAATAAAGTAGCCTTCGTTTCCTTGCTATGACTACGCCCCGGGGATGAAACCTCTCTTCGAAATAAATAATTTTGAAAGATAGAAAATGCTATCCCTGAAACCTTTTGGGAAACTCACGATCGAATATTTCCATTCAGACTCTATTAGACCCGGGTTATTTCACTCACATGTGGCATACAACCAATGCTGATATCTGACCTATGATTTCCAAAAAGGTCAGATGAAATGAGTTTCAAAATTGGACCATCTCCACTTCACCTTCTCTCAAATCAGACTGATTTGAATAATCTTTCATGAAGCACCTATGTCCAGCTTGTACAGTCTATCCACCTTTCCCATTTGTTTCAGACTGTGACAAAAGGTAGATTATCTACTAATCGGTAACCATCTTTTGGCAATGAACCATAATAAAGACGTAGTAACATCAGCGAGAATCCCATGAATAACAAGTTCTCCTCTTTCTTAGTAGGCATCATCACAGAAAGATGAGTTGGATCTGAGCTCATCCGAATCGGGACAATGAGAGAGATTCTCAAGTCAAAACTGAGCGTAATCCACCTTCTTTATGAACTGTCTTTGTAACGGAGATAGAACGTCTAAACCTGAAACTAGTTGTTCTTTCATAACAGCTAATTGAGAGCGAGACAGACTAAAGATTCTAGCAAATCTTTCTAGATCAAGTCAATATCAGCACAAAACTGCGCAAGTGAACATTCTACAGTACTAAATGATCTAGTCAAAAGAAGACTTTGAGCCTAACTCTGGGAAAGTGTGCTAATTCCTATCATTAGTGTGATCATTTTCTCTTTCATTCTAACTGAGGAACCAGACCAAACTAAAGATAGCAACCATCACACCGCCCCGTGGGCCTACTGCCTGAACCACTGGGCCCTAGCAGTAGGGGGAAAATAATATCCGAAAAAGGTGGCTCATTCTCAAAGGCCGACTCCACCCATGGTTTTTTTTCAAGAAAACAAATCCTACGAAAGAGCTTCCCGAAATATTCGAGATCAAAAAGGGTTGCCTTGCCAAAGGCAACGTGTTGACGTTGCTATCGAAGAATTGAGATTCGACTGGCATAAACTGATACCAGACTGTACAACCAACCCCCAAGCAGACTCTGAATCGCCCTAATACACCTTTCTAATCAGTCAAGACCTCCACCAGTGAACTCCTTTTTGAACAAACAACGAAGACCAGCCCCAGCAAAACTCTTTGGATACAATGAATAGATTGAAATAGGTTTTCTATTAGAAAAGGAAAAGACAACTTTTCCAATGATTCTGGTCACTTCAATTCTTTATGTCAGAATCGAGTTATATTAAGACCCGAATGAAAGCGAAACCCTATTTATAGAAGACTGGGGGAATGAAGAAGACAGAGTTTTGCGAGGGAGCTCTATAAAAGGAGCTCGTAGTTTCTCACTCATAAATGAGTCTGTGTTCTACTGCTTCAGACATGATGACAGCAACAAGAACAAGAAGAAAGAAGACGAAGATTGAACTCTTCTCTTTTTCAGACTCTCTGAAGAAGAACCACCTTTGTTATCCGTGGTTGTTATGTTATACAACATTTGTAGATTCTCAATATCATTGAAAAACTTCTCTAAGAAGAAAGATTGATTCGTGATTCTTCTGATTAGAACAGATCTAGCTCCTGAGATATCGAACATTCTCTCAATTGGAAATGAAACGAACACAAAAAGCAGGTATGTAACCGTAACCCCGAAAAATTCCCCACTGCTGCCTCCCGTAGGATTCTGGGCTGTGTCAAAGACACAAACTGTTTACTGACCTTCTTATCTTACGTCATAACAAAGGCCCTCATACGCTTGTCAATTTGTCCAAGAGTGTCATACGATGAGTATTAAGAATGTCAAATTGACTTCTTTGTGCTTTCTATTATGTTAGAGTAAGGTGGAAGTCCCACGGGGCGGTTTGAGAACTCATCAAATTCTTCGGGAGACATAGTTTCTTAATGAATTCTATAATGCTACGCGCCTCACTCGTCACCTAAAGAGTTCTTCATTTTCTCTGACTTCACAAAGCAAATTCATCTTCCACAGAGGCATCTTCCATTCATTTCATCACTAAGCTAACATTTCGCCAGATCCTCCCGTCCCACCGAATGCTCAAACAAGAGCGCCTAACAGAAAGAGAGAAAAAAAGCTTTTTTTAGAGCTTCTATGCTTTCTTTCACTTGTGGCTCATGAACAAAGAAAGAAGAACAGATTCATATTCATTCCATACGAATGACGAAGGGTGTAGCAATGGATCATTTTCATAGGAAGGGGCAGGGTGAGTTTTGTCTGATCCAGCTAGAACAACTTCTATCCACCGCACCTCCACCACCTTTTCATTGAAAGACACTTCCAGAGCCGATGTCGACCGGGACAAAATCCACCCCTTGCCTATCTAAAAAGAATCCATTTTTAGTGTGCAAAAAAGATTGGAATATCTTCGCTATCGCTCGCCTTTCTATGTAGGCTTGAGACGTCGCGGGAGTTAAGATATTACAAAAAAGTGTCAGTCGTCTTCGTATTTGCAGCTGACTGGTAGGATCTCGAAACAGCAGATAAGCCAGTCTTCATGGGCGAAGTTCTGGTGACTGCTAGGCGAAACAGCGCCTGGAGAGACTATCTGTCACCCGGTACTGAGAAGTTGGGCATCTTCCCAAAGCAAGCCCACAGAGCGGTAGCAGACGATCGAGTTGACAACCTCTGATGCCTCAGTCAGAGATCCCACCTTTGAAGTCTTATACGCTCGTACCGATTGTTAGGGCACCTTTCAACCATCCATTGACATTGACCTTACCCGCCCGCTATTAGATCTCCCCTTGCTCTATAGGTGTGTAACCCTTTGAGCCGTAGGAGCTTCACACTATCCAATAACAGCGCAGCAGGGCAATGGTTTCTAGTTGGCAACCGACAGGAACAGTCCAGCTGTCCCATGCCGAGGAATCAAGCCCTTGCTCCCATTTACCGATGGTTGCATTGGAAGCTGATGCAGCAAAGGCTCATATCCTCTATTGTTAGCCCGACCCTACCTTCTAGAAAGAGTTCTTGGAACAATGGGTGGAGTAAGATAAGTCATGAATCGGGGGAACGAAGGCAAAAAATGAGTGGCCGGCTAAACCACGTGACTGGTCCTCTACGCGCCCAGCCCATCACCAATGTTCGGGAATCGATCAGCTCATTGGTAAGGCGAGAGCTTCAAGCCCGATTTATGGTGGCACACCCCCCAAACAAGCACCACTCGACGAAGGGGGGATGGGGAAAGCTAAAGGCCCAAAACCTTCGACCCTTCTTTCTCTTTCTATATAGGGGCCCGAGCACCGCTCCGTGGGCTTGTCATTTCGTCGTTGCTCATTCCCGTTAGGCCGAAGTGTTTGGCGTTTCCTTCTCCGCTCACGCTTCTCTGACCTATCGCGTGGTAACGAGACGATAGTACGAAAGAATTGTAAACAGGACAGACCGCAGAAAGATTCTAAATAGGAAGCTGACAAATTCATATCCCCCATAATAAGGAAATGAAGAACGGGAACGAAACGAAATAAAGCATTTCTAGCGGATGAGCTTCTCCCAATTATGTCTATTAATCTAATAGGGTGGCTTGCTCTGACCAACACTCCACTTTTTGCTCTGTCCATGGAGCGTATGAATTTCCTGGAATGTAGATAGACCAAAAAAGGGAATTCAGGGATTAGAATAGGAATTAGAGTACCATTGGAGGAAGGGGCACTAGTGGGAACATCTCTACTGACGAACCATTGAAAGAGTACGGGTGCTTCCGTGCCACAAGGCACGACCATGGAAGTAATGAAAAAGAAGAAGTTCAGTAGTTGGACCATCTGTTCTATCCGTTCTCTTTTAGCTTCTCAAGAGAAGATGATACGCTAAAAAGTCAAGTGTTCACAACGCATACCGAAAAAGCCATGTTGCCGACCATTAATGATATATAGGAAACTCTTAAGTGAAGGCGAGCGATAGCGAAGAAAGATTTTTGACCCCCTATGTTTTCGAACGTTTTCTTGAAAACGTTCTCGTAGAAGTCTTTTCACAATGTTTTCATTTCTCATTTCTATTAGTAGATGCTATTCGAACCGTTCCATTTTTCTCAATGTCTTCATTGCTTCTATCAGTGATTATATAGGAAATAATGTTCTACCCATGACGAACTCTCTTGTGGGTACTCCTCATTTTTAGATAAGAAACATGCTTCTTCTTCGCTACGCGCCTTTTTTGAATTCTTCAATCAAGAAATGAAAAGTCTATATGAGACACAATCTCTTAATTGGATCTATTTCATTATAGAATATAGTCTCTTTCAATAGACTAGTCTTATTTAGAAGATTCTCAGACTTCGGGTGCTAATGAAACTGTATAAATCGTACCAAAAATGCGAGTTCCTCCTTCTTGATCCAAGATAACCTCTCCTTTCAGTTGAGCCTGGTTGTCCACTCTTCGGATTGGCAATATAGGCCACCAACCACAAAGTGTGACTCTCTAGCTTGAAGAGAGAACATTTTCCGTCCTTTGACACGACGGTGCCCTTCTTTGGTCTCACAAGATGAGATCATGCGGACGAGATAAGGTAGGGGTCTGGTATGAGATAGTGTGTCAAGCAGAATTGAATCTCATATGAGATAGCAATCCGGGGTGACTGGATAACCACCGGAGGTGGATCGTATTGATGAGTGATCCATTGCGGATACTCGGGTAACTGGCATCGTCAGTGTTGCAGGTTGCTCCGCCCCTACGGGGTCTCACAAGATGGCTATCAATTCAAAGCTGTTTGACACTCTGTTTTCTATCACCTTGGCAGAGAATTGTGGAAGATTCTCATATGAGAAAGAGCCTTTGAAAGAAAGTGCAATTGATCATACTGGATTGTCTAACTAAGGAGATGTGTATAGCACTACACTTGGTAACCAAGCAGATCATTAACTTGGGAAAGAAATTAGGTTGGTTGTTCGCTGCGCTTTATCTAAAGCAATGCTCAACTTCCTTGATGGGTTCAGACTCTTACTCTTTTCAAAAATTGGTCTGTTTATGTTTCTTTCACTGGATCCGGTCTCCCTCCGGCCTTTCATAGGAAGGAAATTCTAAGGAGAACTCCTTTCTATACCCTAAACTCTTCGTTTCCTTGCTATGACTACGCTAAGAAAAGCCTCTTTCTAGATCGATCCCCCGGAAAGATTGGGGGTGGGGGCCAGATGCGAACATTTGAAATGAAACCTCGATTCTCTGAAGAACTCCAATCCGATTGTTCGATCCGGAAGCAGGTCTTCGAAGTTCTCGTTCTCTACGGACTGCCCCCTAAAAGCCCAACTGCTTTTACTCACCCCCCATCCTTGCTTCTTTTTCCCTAGATGATCTGGATCTGTCTGACAAGCATCTGAACAACGACCACGAAGAAAGGAAGCTTCTTAATGGTATACCTTGCAGCCTCTGAGATTAGACCGCTATCGCTAGAAAAGAAAGAACTAAACTCAAGCAATAGAACACCGCCCCGTGGGATGATCCATGACAGAAGGGGAGGGATGAAAAGTAGACAGAAGGGAAGGAAGTAACCTAGCTCACGAAAGCCTTGCAACAACTATGTGGCTAGTTGGGCACACATAAGCTTTCTCACCTCTGTGTGTGAATTTTTCATTGCACCTTGTAAGGACTCAAGCTACTGCGAGGAAGATAGACTTTTGAAATGGGCGGAAAATTGCTATGTACTTACTTCTTCTTCCCGAATGGACAGTACGAAACCACTGCTTTCTTCTGTAGTACTTTCTGCCGAAAGGACGGAATTACCTATTGTCACTACGAATTTACGAATGTATCCTCCCGATCAACATGGCTCCGGACTAATTAGGCAAGTGAGTTCATAGCCTAGTTTTTCACGCGTTACTCAGGAGTCTTCGTCAGTTAGAAGTTCTAAGTGAAATGAGTTCCCCTCCCCAGTCAAGTCCTACTGCCTCTATTGATCGTACTGTTGTTATTCTACCTGCACTCTCCTCGGTCGATATTATCCAGTCTTTGATAGTGCTTTTTTCAGTGAAGATCAGAGCGTAATCTTCCATTGGGGAAGACCCTTTTCGCAAACCTCTCCCCCTCCTCTAGTATGCATTCAAAAAGGTGTTTTCTCTTTTTGCAATGAGTTGAAACAGCCATTTTTGGGGTCCATATATATCAATCGCCAGGCCCCAACCATTCTATGATCTAATGAGCATTTGGCCTCTCTTCCACTTTTTTCTTTGATCTGGTAACCCCTGCTCAAAATCCTGTAGCGCCGGTCCCTACGGACCAGAACCCTGTTCATTTTCGGCTAACGGAAAGTGTGTTTTTTATGGGAGTCAGGGTCGTAAATAGAGAAAGGGGCTTTCCTTTCCCAAGGCGCGAAGCGTTCTTCTTTCATTTCTCTTTATCAATCTGAAGCTGCTCGGTAAACAAGAGAGAAAGTTGAAAGCTCTTTCTTTGCGCATTTTGCATTGATTGAAAGGGGCTATGAAAGAGGGTTTTTCTAATGAACAGAATCTAAAAAGAGAAATACCCACGGAGCGCTGCTAGTGAAGTCCTGCGTTCTGAGAATATGAAAAAGTAGGATTTGCGGCTGAACCACCTCGTCTACTATTCATTCCTCTTTCTATATAGATATTCCACTTTCTTTTCTCTATTTCTCTTACTTACTCTAGCTGACCGGGGAGGGGACCACTTTCCTTATTGGTTGATCCTCTCGGCAAATTGATCCATGAATTAGATGAAAAAATCTTGATCAAACTACTTACGGCCTCAGATTGCATTGTTCCGAATGTTCTTCGACTACTTTTGTTGATGAAGCTCCTCTTTTTAGGAAACTTTACCACCCGACATGACTGACTGAGCCAACCCGGTCGCTAAACCCTAAATTTGATTTCATGTTCTTTCTTCTTCTTTCTTTTTGATCACTAGCGCCTTGCTTAAGCTTAAGGTGCATAGCAAAAGGCCTTCAGGATCTACACCACCACCTAATGGAAGGACACGCGGGGTGGTCCGCAACCGGTCGTATATACACCTCGACGTAGCGTTAGAGAAAGATTGATCTTTCGCTACGTCGAGGTGTATAACATACAACTGGCGGACGAAGTAGATCATCAAGGGAAGGGAACAAGAGTAATCTATACACGCAGTGGCGTACCACTTTCAATAGTGAAGATGCTGCTTAATCCATGATTGAAGCAGACATTCGAACGTCTTTCAAGCCAGCCTTTTCATTGAAATCTTTGGGCGCTACCTTTTCCAGGATGAGGTGTCTCGCGAACCCATACTAATCAAAGTAAAGAATCCCTTCATCATAGGGAGTCTGAGCCGGTTCGGAAACATACCACTAGGTGAATGCTGGAGTAACCAGTGACTCAACTGGGACCCGAAGAGACACGGTACGAAGCACCTCTTAGACGGTTAGACACCATCATAGAGGAGACACCCAACAAGTCAAAGAACTTCGTGCCTCTCACTTCGTGAGTTCGTACCTACAGAGCGTGATATCACGTTCAACACCTTTCACGAAACGGGCGAGAAATCATTCCTTCCGTCATCAGCGATGAAACGCTTAGGGAACTCCTTGAGCGGGGGTATATGAAGTATACGAGACCAGCGACTTCTCTTTTGAGATAGTGACTTCACAGTCATCCATCAACTTTTTAGACTCCTGAGCCACCTTTTCGTCAGCAATGACAACATCCTCTAATTGCGTAGTCCAGAAACTTTGTTCCGGGACGTGCATTCGCGGCCGCGAGCCATATAAGCATAAGCACATGGTGTAGTAAGAGAAGACAAGAAACGCGTAACGTGGTCTCATAGGTCTTCCTTCATACACAGCTTCAGAATGAAAACCCTGCCCGAGACCAGGGATAATAACAACAGGTGCTTTGGGAAAAAAGGGCTTGGCCTTTCTCCCAACTGGGTGTGCACCTGTCACTTCACCTGTATCGGTGGTGGCTGTTCATCCATGCCAGTCAAGCTTCTGGTCTGTGTTCGCTACCTGGGGCTGAACAAGCGAACCCACTAAACTCTCCCCCGCTTTCTTCTCTTTCTCAATGGTAGTGAACCTCTCTCTGCTGTGCTTCGGAAGAAAGTTTCACTTCGAGTTTAGGTATGACATGATGTTTGCCTAGGAATTTTCATTTCTACTATGACAAAGACCATCCATGGTGACCCATAGATAGGGGCAGAGCTTCAAACAGCACGTGTCGGGTCAGCCTACCGAGCCTAGATTGATGAAAGAGTAGAACCTACGGCTATCTATTCCTGCTTTACTTCATAACACACGAGGGGCGCAGCAGGTTGGGCTCTTCCTGCTTGCTTCATACCAATTGGGATTTCTTTAAGACTGACATTCTCTTCTGCCAACGGCTGTGGAGAAAAACAAAAGTCAGAGGTAGAGCGAATATGCCCGCCCGTACGGGCGGCCTTGCGTATTCATGGCGCGGTTAAGTCGAAAGTCATCCTTGACTAGGAAATGAAGGACACGACCAGAGAGCAGAGCGGAAAACCTTTCTTGGCATTGTGTGTGTGAGAGAGGGCCCCTTTAACGAACCAGTCACTGTGGTGGCTAATTTAGGAAGATCCTTGGGTCAATTCCATGTCCTACCCTAAGGAAAGCAGGAAGGGGAGGCTCATATTTATATAGAAAGAGAAATTAGCGAAGTCTAAGTTCCATTTGCAACTTCACTGAACCTATTGTCCCACTTGATGCTTCTTTAGCGTAGGTGCGCGCTAGAAGCATCCATTGATTGCTCCTCGCCTCTCGCGTCCCTGATCTTCTTGGCGTTTGTGGCTCGTTTGATTGATTAATCAAAGTCAGGATAAGGAGAAATTGAATGTGCTACTTCGATAAATGCTGCTAAAGGAGAAACTAGATATGTTGCGAGAGAAACTGGAGTTCCCTTAGCTGGTTTGCCTTCTCTTTTTCCACCGACGGTTGGCTCTTTCAGATCAACTGAACAGGTTGTTAGCGCTCTCTCCTCGCCCGGATATCTTAGAAATGAAAAGAACCCCAGAGGACCTACTGTAGGTTTGTCAAGAAGTTCTCAGAGAATAGAGGGAGGGGCCTTCACGACTTGAGAATGATGTGTTACAGGCCGCGGAAATGCAAAACTCAATGATTCTTGAGTGGATCCGTAGTGACATCTTGAAAAAAGAAAGAAATGTGGACCCACTAGATTTCAAATCTATGTCATATAGCCGATTCATTTACTATGAAATTTCATAGTGGATTCAAGAAATCATGCCCTTCCTTGAAGGAAAAGCAGCTGATTAGGTTGGTGTGGGAATTGAACCCACTACTCTATATATGCTTTTTCCTTGTTCTACCGAGATGAACTCAAGATCAAGAGCGTGAAGGAGATTTGATTTTGATTCTTCACCGTCAATATTTCCACGAGAAGCCCCCATCAGTCACATTCAGAGCAAATTTCAGAGTAGACAAAGCCATGTTTAGACATTGGAAGGTCATTCTGCTGACCAAAGCCGGCCTCACTCAGTCCCCCCGGACTGGAACCGCTCCACATATATCTCTTTTGGAACGAGCCTTAATGAAGATTGAGGTTACCAAAAATGCTGTCGATATTTTCAAATGAAAATTGAAAGCAAGCATGCCGAGCCGAGAAAAGAAGACAAGGCCGTAGAAAGAGCGCAAAAGCACACTCTCCTTGCCTTTAGAAAAAACCCAAGGCGCGTAGCGAAAGAACAAAAGAAGGACCTGCACCGTCCGAAAGGAACCAAGACCCTCTTCTCGGCATCTCAGAGCTCAACTATTCAATTCACATCGAAGGATCTTTTTCCATTTTTCTATTGGTAATGAGGAAGGGCGCGAGCTCGTAGACTCTCGTTCAATCCCTCTCTTTTTCTTTAGGCATTTCTGAATTGAAATTGAAGAATCGGATTAAAAAAGAAAAAAAAGTAAAGGCGCGGAGCGGTACGCCTGAAAGTTCCAATCCTGTACCCTAAAAAGAAATTGAGTTAGCTTGCCTGTGCCCTCATCTCGAAAGCAACGAAAGAAAGTTTGGAAGTCAGCCTGTTGAAAGGCATTGAATTTGACTCTTTTTTCTTGCCTCTTTCTCTTTTCTCCCCCTCTATGCCCTGCGGTAATGATCCCTCTGGCATTACGACCTTTCCCACAATGATGCTGTCGGATTGGATTTCACTTGCACTTGACTATCTACGCTACGGCTCCATTGCGTGTGCTCGGGGTAGAAGTTTTTTAGAAATGTCTTGCGTTAATTGCTTTTGCTTTCAGTTCTTTTCTCTAGAAGAGGTGGAATAGAAGAACCCGGTTGAAGCGTCATGATCATACGTCTGTAATGCATTGTATGTCCCATAAGAGGTCCCATCCTTCTACCCTTTCCCGGGTGTCGATGCTTATAGAAAGAGAAAGAGAGGCGATAGATAGCTATGACCTTGACACCAAAGAAGAGTTCGATCCAATGCTTTCTTTCTGTCCTAGTTGATCCTGTAGACTTCTGCCATTGGCGTTCATCCAGCAGGAATTGAACCTACAAATTTGCCAATTATGAGTTGGGCGCTTTCACTATTCAGCCATGGATGCAACGCAGGGATACCCACGGGGCGGTGAGCTTATACGAAGCCAAGAGGTAGCAAGGAAAATCATAGCAAAGAAGAAGGCATGCTTCAGAGAAGGATGTGAGCTTATAGAAAGAGAAAGAGGCTCAGGATGTGATAGATAGGCGAAGAGTCATCTAATCTAAACTAATCTAAACTAAAGTAGCGAAGAAGGAGCTTCTTTTTATTTTCAAGAAAATCTATGTGTTCTTCGAAAGAACCAGAGTTCGCCAAGTAGCTCGAGCAGGAGAAGGATCAAGCGCATACCCAACTCACCAAAAGCCCGGACTGTTGGAAGGGCGCTACTTAATTTTTTATATAAGTAGCAGAGCGCCACGGGTCAAGTGAAGAACGCCGGACCCAACAATCCCCCCCCCCGGCGTCCAGCAACCCGTCGGCTCAAGGTGGGGTTACCACATGGCCCACACGGCTCGGGTGGGGTTACCACATGTCCACGGTTGCCTGACCCACCGGACCCACACAGGTAGAAGGGAAAAATCGGATTTAATAGCGCTCCCCCGGTCTTGAACCCGTGACCTCCTCTGATACCAATTGAAGGATCAAGCGCAACCCAACTGCACCAAAAGCCCGACTGTTGAGAGGGCGCTACTTAATTTTTTATATAAGAGCAGAGCCCCGGGTCAAGTGAAGGAACGCCGGACCCAACACAGGAGTTCGAAAAGCTGAGAAAAAGAAACAAACGTCGGAGGCGGAAACAAGAAACGAAACTGAGGTCGCAGGGAGGACGGAACCCCACTTCGACTCACCAAGGAAAAGGTGACTGTGATCCTTTCTTCTTCAGTTTTCTAGAGACTGGTTTTTTCGGGAAAACATTTGCAGATGCGACCATGAATCTCGAAAAACACTGTGGACAAACTTTGCGTTAACGTCGATCGGGATGACTGCTCACTTTCTTCTCAAATGCCCGGTTCCCAGGGTTAGGGTATTCCCTATGTTGAGCCTACTCAGATCAGAATGAAACTTGTTTCTTCTCTATCGGTCGGCCGGCTTTCAGCAACCTTGGCATTTCCTGCTGAGATCCCAAGTCTCCAAGTGGGCCCTCTTGGCCACCCACGACCTTGGCTTTTTAGAGAATCCCGCTCCTGTGTCGTAGGACTTGTAGCTCGGCAGTCCACCGGGTAGGTTTTTTGATCCTTCCAGTTTCGAGTGTCTTCTTGGATAGTTCTAGCGGCCCATAGGCGCGAGATGTAACTTGTGGGGGGGGGGGCGGTCCCCTGGACATAGTCCTTTCAGGCAGTGGCCATTTAGTCCATGGTCCGTTGGATGGTCGGTGCAAGGCCAGAAATTGGAACACATTTC
>CM077088.1:145413376-145752710 GCA_039513925.1 Platanthera zijinensis
ATAGCGGTTCCTTCTGATCCTAGAAAACGTCCGAAAAAACCGGCTACAGAACTACCAAGCAGAGGCAAAAACACAATCACTAGATACATAAGAGAGAGTGTCTTCATCAAACCAAAAAATCAGACAATGAAAGAGCGGCCTGTCATTGAGAAAGGGAAGTGAACGAAGAATCCATGTGTGAAGCATATAGCTAGCGTTCCTTCTGAGCCTTAAGAGCATCTACCTATTCATCTGTAGTTGGTGGAACTGTCAGACCCAGCTTGCTCTTCGGTTGAGGTAGACTTTATCTACCCTAACTTGACCTGTAAAGTGAGGGCTTGATAGATTTATGTAGAATCATCGGAATATAGGTTCAATGCCTACCTCTACGTGGGATGCCCCCTTCAGACGTTCAAGTGGGTGCCTATCTGCCTGCAATCCATTCTTCTCGATGCCGCACTCAGGCGGTGAGTTGGAGCCGACCTATGTATCCATCTGTTTCGGCAACACAAGCTTGTTCCAGCATCGGTGGTCGATAAGGCAACTTTCACTTTCGACGACATATATATTGCATACGCAATTTCTTTGACTTGGTATGTTGATATCCGGTCGGGTCAATAGCTTTTTCTTTGAGATGCTAATTATGATCTACTCTATTCTAGTCCATAGTGTTTTTTGGATGCTCATTCTCAAAGAGGAAAGAAACTTGTATCCAAACAGCGGATCTTGCGATCGAAACTTTCTCAAACTCTATACTACTTTTTCGCATGTTAGGTTTCCCGGGATAACGGTAGCATTCAATTCGACCCTCCAGAGAATGATTCCATTCTTTTCCTTTTCTAGAAAAGAGATCTACTAAATAGAAAATTTCATTGAGGAAATCTCGTATAAAAAGAAGAAAAGAAGCTTTTTCTAGCAAGCGTTTCTATTCTAGTTTTTTCTTGTAGTTTTCTCGCAAGAGTAAACGCCGAACAACAGTCGTGACATAGTTGGTCGCTATCGAGATGTTCAGCTCTCTTCTGTACTCGTTTTTCTTATTTACGAATTCCCCTCTCAGAAAGAGACATCTATATCTATTTGTGAAGCAACCTTTCCTTTTTCAGCCTCCTCTGAGGTTAGGGTATATAAAGGTTGCGATTTGACCACTTTTCCCTTTGCTTCATTCGGTTTCTCGCCCTTGCAACCGGCTTTTCTGTCCTCGCGCTCCCGTGATACGGGCTTGTCCAAGTTTTTTTTTTCTCTTGGAAAATCTTCGCTATCGCTCGCCTTCTGCCTTCGCGACTCTTTCTTATATGCTTCTTTGCTACCGCAACTATGATCCTTCGCCTATCTTTCTAGTTGCACACCTCCCTATCTTGCTTGGACTAAATATGACCCTCTCGATTCGATCGGGTACCCTTCGACAGATGTTGACTTCGCCTACCCTTCGCCTCTTTCTAGTTGCGTCTACCCTTTGGGGCCCGGGTTTTTTGATGAAAAACCTCTCCTCTCCCACAAACCAAAAACACAAAGAATCCATATCATCCGGGAAAAGAGCTAGCCTATTCCTCAAACAAAGAGCTACCTCCCTTCTTTCTCCTTTACCAGAGATGAAGACCACATAGGCATCTATTGCAACCCGAGGTCCATAGGGATCTTGAATAAATGAGGGACATGCTGATTTTCTTGCCTGAAAAATCATTCTACTCTCCTTAGTAAGCTCAGAGGTTTTCTCTTCTGAGATCTTCTTGCTTGAGCTAATGATGTAGTCATCATTTCAGGCCGGGGTCTGGTGACAAGCTCCACTTCGACTGAAGACTCGTTGGTTGAAGAATATACACGATCTCTTCTAGACGAGATTCCCGCCCGACCCGGATAGTCATGTCGAGAGAAAGAACCTGACCTAGATTCATCATCTCAATTCCTAGCTAACCGCATGATAATTGGAAGAGAGGGGATTTGTCAAAGCCTTCTTGATCAGGTTCGTCCCAATTCATAATGGAAAGGAGAGAAAGCGTCTTGCCTCTTCCGTCAGGTAATGGTTTGCTGATAGGAGACTTCGCTATCGCTCGCCTTCTTTCTCAGCCCCAAACAATGAGAGGCATTTTCACCAGTATTGACATGCTTGAACTTGAAGGATCATTTCATGTTCATATCTCTCTTGGAAGTTGTGTGTGTGACCGGGTCTATCCTCTCTGAAAAAAGCAAAAATCCTCATTGATTCTACCTACTGGAGGATGTGTAGGGGCGTATCCTTACGCCCCAAAGGAGAAAGAAAGCCGAATGACCTCGAGCGATTTCTATATGAAAAAGACGAAAAGAGAAAACTTCGCTTTTGCATATGCGCTTTTTCATCTTTTTAGATGAAAGGAACGATCGATGTTCTCTCCAAGCCGTCGACTTGGGTTTCCACTCAAGGTGAGCCTCTAGAAGTTTTGTCTGATCATCTCCGCTCAGGCTTCTTTTAGGAGACAGACATGGAACTATACACCAGCAGCTAAACTCAGTGAGCCATCCAAGCTAGCCCGGAAGCCGAATCCGGAGTCAAGATTATGATCTCTAGGGAAAAAGAGATCGATCTCTTTTTCTTTTCTTACCCAGATCTACAGGCCTTCCAACCCGGATGATAACACCACAGGAACCATCGGTGTAATGTTCATTGATAAAGTCGCTTTATCAATACAATACAGAGCTCTCATAAGGCCATTGACGAATGCCGCCGTGCTCAGCAGGTGAAGTAAGATTCAACAATTTGAAGACCGCCCCGTGGGCAAGTACACCAGGACAAGATATTAACATAACACTCCCGTCGTTGAATTTCTCGCCCGCAAAAGCAGAAATGTCCGAAAAAGAGGAGCAGGGAGGAGTAAAGTAAGAAGAAGATCCCTATATATAGGGAATGTTCATTGTCATAAGGAAAAAAAGAGGTCTCGCTAAGAACATCTATCAAAGATAACGGAGAAAGCGGCGACTCGGGATCTTACTCAAATTGCATTAGGTCAGATCTTGTTGTCCCTTCTGTTTACTGTCTTTTCTTTTGGACTTCAAAGAAAAAGGTGCTGGTGCAGGGTCACCTTTGCTAGAACAGAAAGTCACAATCCGGGTCAAACCTTCCAGAGGAGCGGTCATTTCCTGTCCCTATTGTTCTTCGTCGCCTTCAGTGACACTTTTTTTGTTTAGTGGAGGAGATTTGTTCACATCCGGTTAGGGCCACGGAATGGACCTACGATCAACAGTGCTGGTTCACCTGGCCAAGCGGGAGCTCTGTTCTTTTACGTCAGCGATATCCCCTAGTTTCACCTAGTAGGAATCCGTCTAGTTCTTATTTATAGAGTATCACCCGTTCTACGTCATTGAGAAGGGGGTAGGGGTAAACTATGGAACTTGAGGGGGTTGGGCAAGAAGCCAATCCCAATCCTTAGAAGACTGAAGACGCTGATCATGGAGCATAGAGATAGAGTACATAGAAATTCTGGAACCGATGATAGATAGCAAGCAGAGGTAGCTATTTGTTTGAGGACAATTGGGAATGGATCATTTCTTTGCTCAAGGTGCATTGTCAATATTTTGGTAATGTGGAAGTCACCAACTCAGCTCACCCTTCAGCACTCTCATGAGCAAAGCAAATCGTGTGACCTTCAAGCTTATAGAAATGCACGGTAGAGGCTGTGTTATCCGTTATCCTTTGTGTACGCAAAGTGTTCGATTGTTGACCGCAGAGAACAGAACTATGGCAGCAGCTACACGTGCTATCGCAAACACCCTGGATGATCGGGGGTTCTTTCAACACAATCCTTTATGCAAACGAGAAGCTGGGAGGAAACCCTCCTCCGGTACATTCCATGGACGATTTCCATTCAGCAGCTAACCTGATAGATGCGGGTTTCCTTGGTAGCAAGTTCACTTGGTGTAATAACCAAGAGGCCTACGTACGGTTGTATCCGAGCCAGGTTGGATAGATGCCTAATCAATTCATGCTGGCTCATGCTGGCAAGTTCAGTTTATCCACACTACTGTTCAGCACCTGAGTCGAACACTTGAATAAAGATCATGCCCCGTTGCTGTTATCCTTCCGCGACTCAACAGACAGGGAACCAAGACCCCTCAGGTTTCCATAAATGTCACACATGCTGATTTCAGATTGGTAGAGAAGAACTGGGACATCTGCCAGCCCTCAGTCTAAACTGAAACTGGTGGGTAAGCTCAAGCGCTGGAACATCTCTGTATTTGGCAATGTTTTTCACTGAGATTTAGTAGCAGTGGCGGAGGATGCTGTTCTTGTTTCCCAGCGGGCGTTCGACGAAGACCCTAACACGCCAAGGAAAAACTCCTGCATACACAGCAGCAGGGTACGAAGGAGCTGGAGGCAGAGGCGCATAGCGCCCTACTTCTTTCTCTATTATGTTCACAATTGATTACCAATCCCTGAAGGAAGCTCTATAGATGAGGATTTGTTGCAGTTGCTGCCCCCTGCCATATCTGAGGAACAGAAAAGTCTATTGATTAGCACCCCGGAAGTCCCACTCGAGCCTATCATATGCTTTGCTTTCTCCATATCCAACTTCAGAATGATACGCTTCGCGCCTCTGCATTTTATGTTCAGCGATATCATAGCCTGTTCACTCCTGCGCTAGATCAACATTCTCAAGTATGCTCCTACCTTGGACAAAAGCTCCTGTGTGTGGCGATAGAATGCTTGGTAGGATAGGCGCCAGCCGGTCATTAAACAACCTTGCAATTCTCGCCCCGCTACTAAGTGACATAAAAGGACGTAGATCAAAGTTTCTTATCTGAATAGGGATCAACGAGAGAAGAGAAAATGGCTCCTGAGGGCTTCCCGGGTTGACTAGAAATTGACTCGCCAGGGGGCCCGGTCCGAATTCAGTTTTCAGTTAGAGTAGGGTTCCTCGATCGAATAGTGCATCCAGCTTACTCTATCGACAGCCCAGCCAGATAAAGGATCAAGGTATCTTGTCACTTGCTTGCAAGGTAGGACCTAATGGCTATTATTCCCACCAGAAAGAGAAAGAATTTCACTATTCCGGTCGAAAAAACTCAAACTTCTAAGAGCTACTACTTCTTTTTTCTCGTCTTTTGAGCTCATAGGCGGAATGATTGCTCGACCCATTAGTTAGTGTGCTCGCATCGCGGTCTGGTATAGCCCACGAGGTCTAGCTATTGAAAAAGCGAATCCCCTTTGTTGGGGACCTTTTGCTAATACATGAGTCAGAGAAGAAAGAACGACTATAGCTTCCATCGTGACATCCAATCTGACTGAATCTCTATATGCAAGCAGGCGAGCGAAGCGAAGTCGGCCGTTAATCGGCCCAAGACAAGACCTTTTTGGAGGACCATACATTATGCTCGTCTGGCTTTTTTTTACTTTTGCAGGATAAGAAACCAAGGCCATGCACTACTACTATATGAATCGCATCCATAGTAGTCTATGGTCTGACAATACAGATACAGAGCCTCTCGGACATAAACCACCAATAGCAGATCCAAATGAAATTCGTTCTCCAGATCGAGATCCTTTTAGATCCGGTTACTGAGCCATAACCATAAGCACTTTGATTCACCAATCAGGGATGCCACCACTGCTTCCTTCTCGCCTTACTTGATAGGACGTGGGATATCAAGGTCCTTTCTGACGATCCTCGATCACTAGCCTACGCAGATGAGCTGCAACGCTGGCTTCCAGATCCTAGCACCAGGCTCAATCCTAAAACACGGGCACGGGGGGTCTTCTTTACTTGCAGGAAGGCTTTTAGGCTCGTAGAGACCTTTCCTTTCAACATTTGTTTTACCTGTTTTACTCATCCATAAGACTTTATGCTTTCTCTTTTAGCGAGGGTACCGGGCCTTTCGTTGTGCCTTTTAAACAGCTTCCTCAGCGAGTGAAATTTCGTCCACCCGAAGGTACAGGCGCCATCCTCTCTTCTCAGTCGAGCGCATCTCTTTTTCTCCTTAGCAGTCGTTACCCGGCACCCCTATTCTAGCTTTAAGAGGCTCTGACACGACCTCTTGTGTGGCTACCATTGGAACCAACCTCGAATCAGCTATTTAGCTTTCTTGGGTCCGAACAGGCGGGTTATCCTTAAGCAACAATAGCCGTAGAAATTCCATTAACAAGAAGCCCGTCCTCATACACACTATAGGGGTTCTCCTTTTAAGCATAAAGCCGAGGGAAGTAAAAAGACATCCCCTCTGCATCCAGGCCGACCAATTCAAGTGCTTTTTCCGAGCCTCCCGATCCGGTAGAGCATGAAGCTTTGCTTTGGAAAGCCAACCACCGCTGCCCGGAGATCCTAGCGGAACCCTTCGCTTTATAGATAGGGCGCGCATCAAATTTTGATCAACGGAGGGATGACAAAATTCTATCTTGTCGAAGACACCGGGTTCTCCTGCTCAGCAGCCTCCAGCACCTTTGATACTTAATCAAAGAAAAGTAGGAATCGATGCCAGAGACGGAGGGCTTTTTACGCTCTGCTCTGCCATCCAAGTTCTCAACTTGGTGGTATTCACTAGCGAAAGTTGCTCACCGCCCCGTGGGCTCACTCTTTCTAAGTGGAATATCGCTGAGGTCTCACACACCCTTTACGCATAGCGGTCACCCTATTCGCCTATCGGTGAAGCTACATTCGGACTTTTTGCTTACGCTTTCCTTTCCTCTTTTCTAAAATATCATATATGAATATGAATAAGAGTGAATATTCTGAAGATCTTCATACTAATATAGATAGGATAGTCTTTGAATCTCCAGTTCTACAGGCAGGACGGCTTCCATCCCATAGAAAAGTGAGTAAGGCAGTGGATGTCCTCACAGAAGTTCTATAGCCCCATAGTGCAGGTGCTAGCTTGTCATGCCAATCCTTGTCAGTGTAAGTGGTCTTACTAAGAATGGCTTTGACGTTCTTGTTGGCTGCTTCGACGGCACCATTGGTTTTAGGCCTATAGGGGGACTCTAGGTTCTAGGTGTTGGATCTTGAAAGATTTCAACAAAAAAAGGTTTCGTCTCTCAAGTTCAAGGCATTGTCGGAGATGATCTCGAACGGAACTCCATATCGGCAGATGATGTTGCATATATCAGCGATGAACTTGGCAACATGCTTCGACTTCAAGACGTGGAGCGGCTTCAACCAACTTAGTGAAGTAGTCAATGGCCGGCCAATTCATGCCCTTTAGAGGACTGAGGCCTACGTAGGGGCAGCTTGCCAATGATGTCAATGCCCCATGTAGAGAAAGGCCAAGGGGTGGTCATGTTGTAGAGCTCCCTAGGCGGCAAAGAATTGGTTTTGGCATAGATTTGGCATTTGTGGCAAGTCTTCACAAAGTGAGCACAATCAGATTCCAAAAGTACCGCTCCGTGGGCCTCATTATCTTCTTGACAAGCATACTTCCATTCATGTGCGGACCACAAACTCCACCATGCACTTCTTCCATGACGTTCTTAGCTTGGTCTTTGTTGATGCATAGTAGGAGGCGCGTAGCGCATCAAAGGATCTCTTGTAGAGCTTGCCCCTACAGAGGATGAATTGTGAAGCAAATCTTCGGATGGCTCGCCTCCCATTATTATCGGCTTCTACAGGATACTCGCCTTTCTCAATGAAGTTGCGAATGTCGGTGTACCATGCGCATTCCGAGTGTTAGCGTCTACAGGATCCCCTTGAGCAATGGCTCGGCTCAAACTTTTGTTGAACTATGATAGGCATGATCTTGGTTTGATCGGGCATGTCAACATAGGAAGCCAAAGCATCGGCAAAGTGGTTTTGGTTCCTAGGAATGTAGGAGAAGGTTAACTCATCAAAACAAGCAATGGTCCTATCAAGGAGTGCTTGATACATTAGCAGAGTTTCATCCTTCGTCTTCCATTTTACTTGAGTTTGAGCTATCACCAAGAATGAGTCTCCATACACCTCGACTGCCCAACCTCCCAACTCGGCTAAGACATTGAGCCCTAAGAGGAAAGCTTCGTATTCGGCTACATTATTGGTTGACGGGCTTGAACTTGAAATAGGTATGTGCTCACCATCAGGAGCCACAAGCACAACTCTAGCCCCATATCCTTTTCGGTTTGAAGCTCCATCAAAGTAGATCCTCGTGGAGATATGGAAAAGAGCATCGTCAAGTAGACCACGATCCATCTCATCTTCTTGCTTAACAGGTAGCTCGGAGAGGAAGTCGGAAATGTTCCCTTGATGGACTTCCTAGGAACATCTTTCAAGTCATACTTCATCTTCTTGAGCTAGCATGTATCAAATTGCGGTTTCGCTGACAGATAGATAGAGCAACAAAGGGGCTCCTTCCCTAGGTGGCGGTGGATCCTTCAAGCATTCTTTGAGATTCTCGAAGGCTGTTCATTCCGGTTCTTGAGTAGCTTGAAAATGGGCTCACAAGAGGTGGTGAGCTTGGTGAAGCGCCCAATGTATTGAACTCTTCCTAGGAACCCTCGAACTTCCTTCTCAGTGGTAGGCGGCGGCATCTCCATGATGGCCTTGATCTTCTTTGGATCAACCTCAATTCCTCTTTGGATAATCATGAACCCAAGCAAGTTACCAGCAGTGACTCCAAAGGCACACTTTTAGGGGTTGAGGCGCGGATCGTTTGTACTTTGAGAACCCCACCTCTCAAAGAACTCTCGAAGGTTAGGAATGTGTTGCTCTCGAGTCTTGGACTTCACAATCGTGTCATCCACATACACTTCCACGTTACCGTTGACCTACGACACCCGACCTTAAGAGACAATTTTCTAGCTTTCCTCTCAAAGCTAGCTAATGTGTTACGCAAACATCTTTTCAGAAATCTCATATATGAATAATCGTGTTTTTTTGAGTTCTTTCACCAAAGAACCACTTATGTACAGTACAAGCACTCACACTACAAGAGACTCAACAACACTCACGTGGCTAGAATATGCCACTCACTCACACACGTGGACTCCAAAAAAACCTACACACCGAGGCTTGTTATATGACTCACTGGATTAGGTGTTTCTCGTTGGATGAACTGCATTGCTGATATTGACCCAAAAAGGGTACGTATAAACAGCCAACCATCGCACTGTCAAAATTTGATATCGCCCTATCTATCAAGGGGCTTGAAACTTATGAATCGACTGGATCAGCTGGAACTACACAAGGCTATGGCTATGGAACAGAAAGAAATGGATGCTTAGCAAGGTGCTGGATCAACCGGCGATACTTCCTATGCTGAGAACACCAATAGATAGCTATGAGAACAGGTCTAGTTAATGCCCACCGGCGGTAAGCCAGGAGGAGGAATAGACTAGTCCCTCGAGAAAATCTCATAT
This sequence comes from Platanthera zijinensis, assembly GCA_039513925.1. NCBI lineage: Eukaryota > Viridiplantae > Streptophyta > Magnoliopsida > Asparagales > Orchidaceae > Platanthera > Platanthera zijinensis. Next base: position 145,422,645 of record CM077088.1, read on the forward strand.
AGTTTAGGGATTTCTGAAGAAAAGAGAATTCAATTCAAGCCTACCCACTCATTCTGAAGCTCACTACCTTATTAGGGCCTAAGACGACTTCCGGAGCCATGGGAAAAGATGCTTCTAAAGCTCATTTTCTTTCTTATGATCTTTCTGAAAAGTGTTTACGGGTTTCTTTTTCTCTGGTACTAGCTTGTGGGCGAAGTCTTTGATTTCTCATCCAAAACTAGGATTTGCATCTCTGCACCTTAGCGAAATTCTGCAATAGTCATTCATTTCGCCTAACACTTTGGCAATAGTAAAACAATCCAGACATTCCAGCCGGATTCATCCAGCACTGCAAAAAAGCACTCTCATTCTTACGTCTCCGCAAACACTTCGACAAAGATTCCCTGAACCTGATGGAGATTCCGTCTCCATTCATTGATCTAAAAAATGCCAATGCTAGCAAAATAGTTTGATCGCCGTACCGGGTCATTGCTCAGGAGATGAAGAATCTGGGAGGTTCGCTCTGATTGATCCAACTAGCCTTTCGGCGCACATGAAAGCATTCCAACACTCGTAGCTTATTAACAACTAGGTATGTTGTCAAAAACAGGGGGACTCGGCTTTGGCTTCTAGTCGAGAAGAGCCGGCCTCAGAACTCGTAGTTCCATGGCTTAGTCCCTGAAGGAAGTCAAAAGCAACGCCGGAATGAAAGAAAAGCATAGGTCTTACTTGTGATCACAGTAGATCTCAGTGGGATCTTCCCCAAAGTGTATCAAAACACTAGGAAGCACGATACCACGTCCTGCTTTAGGTTGTGTCAAACCTAGAGCGGACACCAAGAAATTTGTACCACTTATACCACCCAATATAGAACCTCCTAAAGGGAGGCCGATACCAACGTCCAAGATAGGTACTCGTCAACTTCGATCCGCTCGCCTTTACCGCAACCATGTCGTAAATCTTCCACTTCAGACCAAAACGAACCAACTTAGGATCGGTCTGATCGATCTTCCATTTCCGATTAACGACAGGTGCACTAAAAAAGTGTTCGATTCCGTTCTCAGAATTTGGTAAGCAGCGGAGGGTGCACAGGTATAAGAGTCTCCCCTAGCACTTTGTCATATCAGGGACCCCCCTTACCTTAGCCGGACAGGCTTCTAGCTCCACGCATTGATTCCAAATTGAAATATTGGAAGAAATTGTTTTGATTGCCTAAGAAAAAGGTGATCCTCGGCGCATATCCTTCTACCTATGAGCAGTCCGAACAGGCTTTCATCAAAGCACTTCCTAATCAGCTAAGTCCGTCTGTCGAAAAGTTTGTAAATGCATGCGATGTTTCGAGTAGGAGTAGAGTGAAGGGTCTCAATTTCAAGTTGTATCAGCTGGCAATATGCTATAGCGACAGGTTCAGAATCAAACAAAAGTGGAAAAGAAACCTTTTCCTGTCGGATAAATATGAGGTCTGGCACACTAGTAGTAAGTTTTCATAAAGAGAATATTAGCAACATAATCAAGATAGAAATGCTAGAAATTCTATTTCAACAAAAACTGAGGTAAAAAGGGTAAACTACTTTGATAGCGGCGTAGAAGTCATACAACTCTGCTGTTCGCTTCTCAGAAGGACACTACGCTTATACATCTCCTTGGTAGTCGACACAGTCCCTACCGTGATATGTCTTTCGCTATGTGTTCTTACTCAACTTACAAAACTTGAAGTGAAACATCTAGAGAGAGGCAGTCTGCCGATTCGCTGAACTCGTACGATAGGGCTTTGCTCTTTGCACACGGAGTAGCCTTTTCAGTCATGAAGAAGCGATTTTGAGACATTGACTGATTTTCTTCCATTCTTTCTATTGTGATGTCGTAGAACCCCTGGATTAGGTTTTGTTAAACCAGTTCCTGCCATGGATCGTTTTTCACTCCCGTCTCTCCGAAAGGAGGAGAGGTGATATGCAGGGCGACCTGAGTTTATGAGGCGAGCGCTAGCGAAGTTAGGCGAAGCGTCAGTATTTCAGTAAGTCACGCTAGTGAAGTCGAGTCACGATAGTGACGAAGCGTCAGTATTTCAGTAAGTAAGTCACGCTAGTGAAGTCGAGCGATAGCGAGAGGCCTTCGCATTCCTACTCCAATTCTAGAAGTTTTCTTTGATCCTTACCGCCCCGTGGGGCACTGCAGTGAGTTGTCTTTTCATTCTTGCTTGCGCTGCTCTTAGGGGATTCATCCCTATACTCTGAAGTCTCCGTTTTCGGAGTAGCTTATGCAGTAGAGGGCGGGGTTGGTGTCCAACCTCTTATGTATAGAGTCAGAGCCAACACCCATGCTGATCCAATCTTCTTTTTTCAAATTTGCTTGAACCGCATCAACACTCGAGATTGCCCTTGCTTCTTATTTGCTTCACTATTTAATAAATAGGTTTAGCATCGGTCGGTTGTTAGGATGTTGGTCTTGTCAGAGCCTTTCTGAATCTTCGATGAAAAGCTGGCCGACTGAACTCTTTCTATACGTATTTACTGAACTCTCTTCATTTACGTAATTTCACGGAATACTTTGACGACTAACTCAACTAAAAGAAGAGCAAGTTCAAGTACTCGAAAGAAATGGCTTAAACTCCATCAATGGCAACAATGGCAAGTGAGGAAGATAGAGATAGAAGAACCACAGAGAGCAGACTTTGAAGCTTCTTATTTCTTCCCCAATCTGTATTGACTGATTGAATAGGAAGCTCAGATGTGAGATCTTAACTTCTTTGTTTTCCTTGTTCTCGCATTCGCATTCCGTCCGACCTTCCATTCAATCAAAGGCTAGTCATCATTAGCTCATTGGCTGGCTTGACTTCAAGTCTAGGAAGTGAAAGCTCTGATTATCCGGTCGGGATAAAAGAGTGCTAAGAGGATCCGCATTCAGAATGTTTTGTTTTAGACCTCTATGGAAGAAGATTCCTTCAAAGAATAGGAGAGGATCTATGGAATTGAGGGAAGTCAGTCTCCCGACCGGTATAGAGCTAAGCCTACTCTTCCTTTCTTGGGAGAGGGATGAAAGAGCTCAGAAGAATTGGCATGAGCTGCATCACATGAACCAAGACCTTGGGCCAAAGCTGATGGAGAAAGAGACATGGCACATATATGCGTAATTCAAAAGGGCAAGGTAGGTCTTACATAGTCTAGTTTAGTCTAGTCTAGTCAAAGAGAAGAAGAAGAATCTAACTAGAACATCATAGTTGTAGAAGTTGTCGAGGATTCAATTCCATCGAACCTCTTGATGGCACTCTTGGTCTATTAACAAGGGTACTATCTCTTTCAAAAATCTTGAGTAGTAAGCAACGTAGCCACTCTTGTTGAACCTGTACTTCTTTATGGCTTCACTCCTCGGGAGAGGACTCCATCATATCCAAACCATTTTCTTTCTCGACCAGAGAAGAGATATGCGGGGTGACCAACTCACACTATGGCTTCATTCCAATAGGGCCTATCCATATCGAAAGGGTCTATCATAAGCCTTTGAGGAGGGAGCGCTTTCCCAACGTCTTTCAGTCAACCATTTTTGGTTAGAAGTCCATTTCTTTGGACGGAGTGGAATCCGCGGAATAGAGAAGATAATGGGCACCTAACTAGCCAGCCTTGCGAACTAGCCCTGCGAAAGCATCATTTTTTAGGGTTCTTCGCCGGCCGGGAAAGATAGGTTGTAGATGCCGGGAAGTACTCACCGGGGCTCGCCCGCGTGGACCAAGCATCAGTCCTTTTCGTAGGCAAGGGTTCGATTGAAGATTCTCAACTGGGACAGAACAGCACAAAAGATTGAAAGATCTCGTTCTTATCCCCTCCTCTTGTGATTAGCAGCCCGAAAGCGACAACCAGACTCTGAGCACCTTATCTGCTTATTCGTTCCCAATTATGAGTCGAAATTTGTTTGCTTGTTTCTTTTCTAAGGACTTCAACTTCCTTGATCTAATGTCTTTCTATGCCATACGGAAGGTCAATGTTTCAGTCTGGGGATTTCCTGTGCTTGTCCCAAACACAATTCCTTGGCTTTCCTTACCTCGCGAAAGAAGAGGAAGGCAGTCGCTGGGAGAGGAGGAAGGATCTATAGGTTCCTCAGGAGAGAGCTCTACGAGGCAGGCTGGTAGCGAGAGGTGATCCGCAGGGGACCCGTATGGGTCGATGAGCAACTAGAAATAGGCGAAGAGGCGTAGAGCTGAGCCTATATAAATAGAAATAGGCGAAGCGTCAGTATTTCAGTAAGTAAGTCACGCTAGTGAAGTCGACTGAGTTGGAGAGGCGAGAAGTCTAATTCCCCGGTGCACATCCCGTTCAAACTGATAGCACGAAAAGCAACGTTTAGTTCTGAATTGCCTATTGAGGTCTGAAAGCGTGTCCTCTTAAGTTTCCTGGCTGTTGACCTCTTTTCAAAGAGATCTGCTAAATCAGACAGACAAAGAAGAGTTCACTGATGCTCGCTTCATTCGTGATGAATGTAGGGATCAAGGCGAGCGATAGCGAAGTTGTTGAGCTATTTGTTCTGAGCTACCGAGTTCTTCGCCAGGCTGCTCTTGTTCTGCTGCCTTTGTTTCTGAGACTTCACTATCGCTCGCCTTGCCATAATCTATGAATTTTTCATAGGTATACAGTCTAGTTTGCTTTAGTGAAGTGCTTTCTTTACTGAGTCGTTTATCCGAATGGAAGGGGTAAGCCTAGTGTCGAAAGAGTTCGTAAAGTAGAGGCGGAGAAAGAAGTCCGAGGAATTGAATTCCTTGCTAGTGGGATTCACCGAGAATTCATAGTGTGATTAGCTCTTGTAAAGTATGAAATCCTGGATTACCAAATCCAAATAGCACGAACGAACTAATGCCTCTTATACTGCCAGTCAATAGAAAGCGTGGACGAATCCCTGTTGCTGGGAAGATCAATACAATACTCATTGTACCAGGAGAATCAAGGTCTTTCTTTCCTTATCCATAGGTCATCAACAGGACTAAAAAGGCAGTAGTTTATTCTCCCGATCAATCGGCAACCCATCTACAGTGGTTAGTTCTTGAGCTAATCAATCGGCCAAACAATAGGGATAGGTCCACTCGGTTGCTAACCGCTAAAGCATTATCTAAGAGCTAAAAAGAGCTAAGAATACATTCGGTATTTGCATTCAAGCATTCTAGCGGTATTATGAAACGGAATTCTCTCCTCAACTGTTATTGAACAGGGGTTGTTAAGCATTAATATACCGAACGGAGAACATTCATGAATAATGAATAGTTCGGTGATTGCAGTCCTTTCTCACAAACCAAGAAATAATAGGGCTAGGTCGGTGATTTACGAGCCCTAGCTGCTAACCTCAACAGGGGACATATTTAGTCCAACAAGATAAGGCGGGATAGGGTTGACCCGTAGCTATAGTAGTAACTACAATATCTCCTCAATAGAAACAGTATAAGAGGATTGGTTAGGGTAGGCCTTGAGTTTCCCATGGAGTATAGGTGATTCCCCTAGGAGAGTACTATGAACAGGTTACGGTATGTGTAGTAGGCTTCATTCAGTGGATTCTAGCATTGAAGATAGGAGAGTTCTTCCTCTTCCAGAAGAAAGATGTATCAATCGGTGCATTCTCCTTAGTACTCCATTCGATCAGCTCACCTACAGCTACAGACCAGACGAGCTTCTTTCTCTCCTCGGTGCACTTGCGGTTAAAGCGATTAACGTGTTCGGTGTCTTAACGGCCACCTCTTCCCCTCAGGGATCAAATGCCAAAAACCGAAGGGAGATATTCAACCTTCAAGTACTGTACTTCACTTGAGCACCTGCCGATGAACTCTTCCTACCGAATACCGGTATCTCGTCGGTCGGTCTATTAACTAACGCTTGACTTGCCTTCGTAACTCTGTGGTTAGGAAAGAACAAGGGGCTTTAGCTCCACATATTGAGTCCATTCCCGTTAGAAAAGAAGAAACGCGTCTCCTTTAAGTCAAGGGGGAAGTTCTCCTTCGACCTAGTACTTTCTCTCGCCCTGGGGACTTGGCTCTTCTTTCCTTGGTTGGGTGGAAATGAGATCCTAATGAAAGTGCCTGTTAGAAGTTCTTTCTCTACAGTCAGAGAGAAAGCGAAGCCTGAACCTGTTCAAAGGAGATCTAGCAAACTAGATGGGGAAAAACCACTATCGAGTTTGATGCTGAAGACTGAAAAGAAATAGAAAAAGCAAGGAGAGCGACAGCGAAGTTCAATGAGATTTTTTATCCGAAAAGTTAGAAACCACATTTTCCCTAAGCACGGTCATTGAAAAAAGGCAAATTTTATGAAACCCTAGGGGCAAAAGTTCTCAACCCCAAATTCTCTCTCCAACTCAGTTGAGCCGACCCATGGTCTCCTAAGCAAGGTCAAGCAAAAATCGCCTGCCGCTTTTTTATCCCACCGTAGTGCCAAAAGTACTAAAAAAAGGCACTTTTCAACTACTTCTCTTTCAGGAAATTGACTTGCAACCGGTTTCTTCAAACTTTTTTCTCAAAATCAACACCATGAATCTAGCAGCCTGGAATCTTAGGCTCCTATGTTCCACTAGGGAGAGAGGATCGGGCTTATCCTATTCCTGATAAGGAAGGAATAGCGGCCTTAGTATTCAATAAGGGCGGCCCAACCTCCATTCATTCCTAAAGTAAGGAATGGCGAGACGTTTCACTCCCCTTAAGTAGCTTATACTGGATTTAGGAGTTTTTTGGGGAGTCTTCCTTTTGACACGGGTATTATGATATACCCAGTGAAAGCGTACTGTCTCTATTCTAAAGGAATGCAAACTAGCTTCCTAGAAGCTAAGTGAGACTGATCTTGACTCTTCTTTCTTAGATCAGAAGCAGAAGCCATCTCAGCCCAGATAGTTGGGTCTTTGCATTTACTCGAATGGATAAAAGGTACATCAGGTATTGGAAGGGCGGCTATGAGGACTGAAGGCTGACCAATAGAAAGAATGCTTACTCACTAGTACCCACGAGAAGGCACTGGAGGCAGAAAGCCGGTGATAGGGGCCTCGGGTGACACATTCGGGAAACCTTAATAGGGTCTTTACAGAGAGCAAGGATTGAAGCTCTCTTGAGGGCTTGGTTGCCGCCTCCATCTCATTGGGATTCCCGAGCTTCTTGTCCTGAGAGCAAAATCCGCAGGAAAGAGATCTGGGATTCTAAGGCCAGTAGCTGCATTCACTCATAGAGAAATAGCCTACTAGCTAACAACGAAGAGGAATAGCTCAGTATCGTTCGTGCCCTACAACTAGTAGGTCACTCTCTCGAAAGAGAAAGTAAGGAAGGCTTCACTTAGAATCCCCCGATAGGTAAAGAAAGGTATTGGTTGAGCCTCTTTTCTCTTTCATTTCCTTGTTTAGAAGTAGAGAGAGGCATGGGTATGGCTCTCGAACGGTGTAGGAGTGAGAGGCATGGGTATGGCTCTCGAACGGTGTAGGAGTGAGCCATGAGAGCGTCAAGTAGCGGCATTTCTGTCACAGTCAGAGCCACCTGCGGGAAGGGTCTCCAAGAAAGTTCGAAGCTTTCTATTTGTCTTTTCTTTTGCTCTAGAGGGAATGCTCTTTCAATCGCCGCTTGTCCAAAATAAGTAGAAGTCCCGGTAGAAGTACCGAGTGAAACTGACTCTTTCAAGTAAGTAATTCGTTCCATTGATTAATCATCTAGAACTTAGCCCCATAGGGATGTTGAAGATGGGTGATGTATATATTAAAGTCACTATTTGATCATATCAATCCTATAAGTAAGATCTTCAGATCTTTAGTTGCCAACCCCTGCGAGTGCCGATCCAGGGAAGTCGGATGTCGGCCTATCCCCGTTTTGTTGATCGGTTACCCTTAGTCCAAACCTGAATAAGGAATGGTCGGGCATCAATCCTCTTCGGGGAGTGAAACTTCGACTTCAAGCAGTAACCAGCTCGCTGCTCTCAAAATACCTTTCTCACCCGGCACGAAAAGAGAGTCAGGTTGCTTCAGCCAGGTCAGATTGCCTGAAAGTCAGGGTGTGGGGAGATGAACTGCTTAATGATTTCAAATGCGCAAGGGTTGAGCGTATGATAAGCGAGCGATCAGGGCTAACTCAAATAGAGAGCTCAGAGTCCTCTTGTTTTTTGATAGGTGGATCGGCCCCTCCTTTGGCAGGTAGGGAGGCCGGCCACAACGGATCAAGAATGGGTTAGAAGCACGATGGTTGAGAGCTCCTAATTGGGCTTGCTATCTGCTGCGTAAATGGATAGAAAGCATCCTAAGCAGGGCAAGTAACCCACGGCTTGGGAATAGATTGATTGGTAGGAGGTTTCATCTCTCTTGTCCCTCCGGCCAGCCCCCAACAATTCATTCTTCTTCTGGACCTCTTCCAATTGTAGTTCTCTATCCCTAAGCAGACCTACTGTAAGCCATGCGAGTTCTGCAGTATTCTCTAGAGTTGATATACTCCTTCCGCAAATCAAACTTAGACCATTTCACTTCTTCTTCTGCTCGCAGAAGTTTATGCTTGCCTTGCAACCTATTCCATTGATTCTCTTTGCGGGACTCCGGCGTGAGAGCATTCCGGCTGGGGGCTGGAAGAAGTGTTCAAGTCGTTTCTTTTCCGCTTTCAAGCTGAATCAAGTGGGAACTTCTATCCGTCAAGTATTGGAGTCGGGCCTGAATCCTTTGTTCATTCTTCTATCATCTGCACTTGCCTTGCTCAAAGGAAGAAATAGTGAAAGAAAGTAAGTAGCTCACGGGGCAACGAAGCCTTAAACTGAGAAAAGAGTTTCGAAGTCCTTATCGCGGGTGTCCTCTAAGATTCTCCTTTGAACTAGTATGCGGTTGATAGGCTTACCTCCTGAATCTTTATACTTCAGGCGCAGGAGTGAGGAAAGCGACGAAGTGTATCTGTCCTTCTAAAAGAAAAGAGTTCAGAAGTTCATTAGCTCATCTCGAATGGGGTGAATTGGGAAGGACAAGACGAATGCGAGTTCAGGGACTATCAAAAGATAGGCCCGAACGGAGCCCTACTTATTTAGTCTTAGTCCAAGATAGGCTTATTTCATCGATCCAGGTTTTTGTGTGATCATCTCGATCTAGCAGTGTGAAGATATAGTTCAGTAGCGAAATGCTCAAGGTAGAATCCGAAGGTGGTGCGAGAAAGAGGAATTCCCATGGGCGGTACCTATGCCAATACTTGAGATTGATTTCATATATGCTCACGCCCACCATCCAGCACTGTAGTTAGCAGGCTCGGGGAAGGGGAAGAAAGCCAAAAAGAAACCTCCTTAGAGCTAAAGAACTGAAATGAAAGATCTTGAGACTGGGCTGGAACAAAGGGATACTAAATTTGTGAACAAGATGGGATTGATTAGGCTATAGCCCAAACCACTATTCTCTGGGTTAGGCGAATCCTCTTCTATTATATAGGATAACTAGTCTAGACCTGGGAAAGAAATCCTTCCCCTTGTACTTGGCATTGCTTGCTTCAATAGTCTTAGAGCTAGGAGTCCACCGGCACAGATATTCTCTCTTTTCCTTCCCTACCGAGCATCGAAATCCGCTTTTCCTTCCATGCTTTTCCCGAAAGAGGGGCTCGACCTCTAGGAGAGGAGCAGGCAGAAGAGTTTCACTAGATAATAGGGCTAAACCATAACCAAAGCTTGCTCTGGTAGCATAGTTTTGTGAATTGATGAAAGACATAGGTGAGGAGTACAGCAACGTATGCACCCGTTTCAAAAAAGCTTTCTCGTGGTACCGTTTCGGAAGGCGGAATAGAGTAGTGGCAAGCTTGATGATTGAAGCGAACTACCAGATAGATTGATGATGCTAACTCCCCTTTCAATAGTGAGATCGGGCCTGGCAAACTACCATTGATGGATTGAGGCGGGGGTTCAACCCGGTTGAAAGCAAGAGCCTTGATATCCAGGACGGGAAGTTTGTTTTGCCCTGGTTCAGGTTTGTGCCTCTTTCTGAGCTAAGAAATTCAATATGCTCTCACCGGCCTATGATCAAGGTTGGCGCTGTGCTTTGCTAGTAATGGTTGAGCTTTGTCCAGTAAGCAAAGGGAAAGTTCTCCGTCTATTCCTGAGTGACTTGTTCGTCAATATTCAATATATAGTAGCATGCATCTTCAAAGCGAACGGTAAGCGGCGAAAAAAGAGTTGCTCGAGGCGCTCATCCCATTATCAAAAAGTGTATCCACGGCCTCTTACCCATTCAGTGACTTTGGCACTGGACGTTATATAAATGGGTACTATCGGGTCGGGTGAATTAGAGAATAGACAGACGTCTGTTGGCATTCCAGCCTTCCTTCTCATTTCAGGGCCTATCCAAAAGAGGATCATACCTCTTGGTCGTGAATATATGAATAGGACGAACCCGCCTCCGTGGATATCTTTGCTTCGGAATAAAATAATGAGAATGAGGCTCAGTCAACTGGAATGTGTATTATCCATATGGGATATCTTCCAATTGAGAAGATCTGACGAAGAGAAAGGTCTATCTATTTTATTTAGTTATTCAATGAAACCAATGATTCGTTATTGGAGCAGATAGCAACAACCATTTCAGCGGACATGCGTATTTTCCGATGGATTTACATAGTTTCATTAGCAGAAATTGTTTGATGTAGCGAGTAATAGGGGAAGGTGAGGATGACGTCAAGTCATCATGCCCCTTATGCCCTGGGCGACACACGTGCTACAATGGCCGGGACAAAGGGTCGCGATCCCGTGAGGGTGAGCTAACTCCAAAACCCGTCCTCAGTTCGGATTGCAGGCTGCAACTCGCCTGCATGAAGCCTGAATCGCTAGTAATCGTCGGTCAGCCATACGGTAGTGAATTCGTTCCCGGGCCTTGTACACACCGCCCATCACACTATGGGAGCTGACCATGCCCGAAGTCATTACCTTAACCGCAAGGAGGGGGATGCCGAAGGTAGGGCTAGTGACTGGAGTGAAGTCGTAACAAGGTAGCTGTACTGGTGGCTTGAGGAGCGAGGTTCAGCAGTTGACCAGTGCATATGGATCGGAGACTTATGCAGGGGCAGTGGAGGCTGCTCTGAAGGTAGAGGCAATTGAGACCGCAAAGAGTAGAGGCCAGCAAATGAGGAAGGACAAGAGAAAGTCTGTTGAGGAGAAGAAACCCCAGGTACCCTGTGCTGCTTTGGGAAAGAAGAGCAAGGTGGTGTGTAGCTTCTGTGGCTGGTCAGGCCACCCTGTTGAGAGGTGTTTCAAGAAGGCAGCAGCTCAGAATAAGGAGCAAGTTCATGCTATTCAGGGTGCTCCTAGGAGGGATGTTTCCTGTTCTGTTTGCAAGTGACCTGAACATGATGCTGCCCAGTGCTGGTCCAAGGATAAAGTCTGCTATCAGTGTGGACAGAAGGGTCATATCAAGACAAGGTGTCCTCAGGTCCAGCCTATTTTTCATGCAGTGCCACTTCAGGCATTACCTCCGCCTCAGCGTGTGGACAAGGATAAGGGGAAGCTGAACATGATCTCTTCCGAGGAGGCTCAAGCTTCGACTCAGGTAATCTCAGGTTAGTTGTTTTTCTAGCCTGAAAGTTTTATTTACTAGAATGGTTATAGTTTTGTTTTGGTAGTTCCTTAGTTGTATATACTCCTATAGGGAAATTTAAGATGAAGAACCGCTGGGCGCGTGTTCTGTTTGACTCCGGCGCTACCCACTCATTTGTGGCTAGAGTCTTTGTGGAGCAACATCGGTTGACTCTAGATCAATTTCGTGATACCTTCCGCGTAAAGTTCCCTTCCGGTGAATCTGTGTTATCAGATTTGGGCATTCTAGATTGCCCTGTTTTGTTGGAAGACTTTCTTGCAAAGGCAAACTTGAAGATGATTGATCTTGAGGACTTTAATGTTATTCTGGGCATGGACTGGCTGTCTAAGTATGATGCGGTTATTCAGTGCAAAGGGAAGTGCGTGGACTTCATCAAGGACAACGGCCAGCCCGGAAGCGTGTATGCTGATCCGTGCCAGGATTTTCCTGTCATTTCTGCAGTATGTGCTAAAAAGTTGTTTCATTCTGATTGTTTTTGCTTGTTTAGTCTCGGTGGTTGGGACTGCGGTTAGTGTACCGCGCTTAGAGGAGATTCCTGTTGTTCGTAGTTTCGCTGACATTTTTCCTGATAACCTTCCTGGTCTTCCTCCCGATCAGGATGTTGAGTTTGTGATTGATTTTGAACCGGGTACGCATCCTATTGCTAAGGCGCCGTACCGGATGGCCCCTCATGAGTTAGAGGAGTTGCGAGTCCAGTTGGATGAGTTGTTAGCAAAAGGATTTATTAGGCAGAGTTTGTCGCCTTGGGGTGCTCCTGTTTTGTTTGTAAAGAAGAAAGATGGGTCGATGCGGCTTTGCATCGACTACAGGGAGTTGAACAAAGTCACTATTAAGAGCAGGTACCCTCTGCCGAGGATCGATGACTTATTTGATCAGTTGCGCGGTAGCACGGTGTTCTCCAAGATTGATCTTCGTTCTGGCTATCATCAGCTCAGGATCCGTAAGGCAGATATTCAACGGACTGCATTTAGATCGAGGAATGGACATTTTGAGTTCTTGGTGATGTCATTTGGATTGACCAATGCACCATTAGCCTTCATGGATATGATGAATCGGGTGTTCAAGGATTTTCTAGACAAGTTCGTTGTGGTTTTCATCGATGATCTGTTGATCTATTCTCGCAGCGCTGAGGATCATGAGCAGCATCTGCGCTTGGTTCTATAGGAGTTGAGGAGTCACAAGTTATTCGCAAGGCTGAGCAATTGCGAATTTTGGTTGGCTCAGGTCTTGTTTTTGGGCCACGTGGTGAACAAGGATGGGATCTCGATCGACCCGGAAAAGATCGCAGCAGTGATGGATTGGAGCAGGCCGGGCACGCCCAAGGAGATCAGGAGCTTCCTAGGGTTGGCCGGCTACTACAGGAGGTTCGTGGAGGATTTCTCTACCCTGGCTGCACCTTTGACCAGGTTGACTCAGAAGAACGCGGCCTTTGTTTGGAGCGAGAAGTGCGAAGAAGCCTTCCTGGAGCTAAAGAACAGATTGTGCACTGCTCCCGTTTTGACCCTACCTATTGAGGGTGTGGAGTATGATGTGTACGTGGATGCTTCGCATGTTGGTCTGGGTTGTGTGTTTATGCAGGCTGGAAAAGTGATTGTGTATGGGTCAAGGAAATTGAATACTCATGAGAGGAATTACCCTACGCATGACCTTGAGTTTGCAGCGGTGATTTATGCATTTAAGATGTGGAGGCATCTACTTTATAGGGCTCAGTACAAGATCTTCATTGATCATAAGAGCCTAAAGTACGTGTTCACGCAGAAGGAGTTGAATCTGCGCCAGCGATGGTGGCTAGAGTACGTGGCCGATTATGATGTGGAGATCCAGTATCATCCAGGCAAGGCCAATGTGGTGGCCGACGCCCTGAGCCGAAAGATGGGGAAGATCTTTAATCTCTCTGTCGATCGTTTAGTGGAAGAGTTCCTCCTTATGGATATCTCAGTGGGATGTTGTGTCATGCAGAGCAGTTTGGCAGTGGCAGAGCCGTCTTGGATTTCTCTTACTAGGTTGCACCAGAAGGATGATCCGGACCTTCTTCACTTATACTTCAGGACTGAGAGAGGGGAGTTGCCAGATTTTTCTATCAATGATGCGGGTACTTTGAAGTTCCGCGGCATATTTTTCATCCCCGCTGTTGGAGACATCAGGGGTATGATATGTAGAGAGGCTCATGGATCCAGTGTTGCCTACCATCCATGATCTACAAAGATGTATCGTGATTTGAAGCAAATTGCCTGGTGGTATGGGATGAAGAGTGATATAGCCCGATTTGTTGCTGAGTGCCACACTTGCAAGCGTGTGAAGGCCGATCACGGAAGGCCTGGTGGCAAGTTGACTCTGTTAGAGATCCCGATTTGGAAGTGCGAAAGTATTTCTATGGACTTCATTACGGGTTACTGAGATCTCCAAGGGGATTTGATTCTGTTTGGGTTATTGTTGATACACTGACGAAGTGTGCTCACTTCGTGCTGTATAAGATTGATTATCCGATGAAGAAGATAGCAGAGCTATACTTGAATGAGGTCATCAGATTGCATGGTGTGCCTGTTAGCATCATTTTTGATCGAGACTCCCGGTTTACTTCTCGCTTTTAGAAGAGTCTGCAGGAGGGTTTGGGTACAGATCTGAGGTATTCTACTACTTACCACCCACAGACCAATGGGCAGACGGAGCAGGTGAACCAGATAGTTGAGGATATGATCAGATGCTACATTCTAGACCACGGCGGAGCGTGGGATGAGCAGTTACGACTTATGGAGTTTGCATACAATAACAGTTATCAAGAAATTTTGCAAATGGCTCTGTTTGAAGCTTTGTATGGGAGGCGCTACAGAACTCCCCTGTTTTGGGTTAAGGCAGGTGAGAGACACTTGTTGGGTCCGGATGCGCTCGAGGAGATGGAAGTTGCAGTGAAGCTTATTCGAGAAAAGCTTCGTATAGCTCAGGAGAGATATGAGAAGAACGCCAATCGGCGTAGGTCTGACTTGGAGTTTTCTGTAGGGGATCTTGTGTTTCTTAAGGTTTCCCCGATGGTGGGTGTTAAGAGGTTCGGTAAGAACTGGAAATTGGACCTGAGGTATGTGGGCTTGTTTAAGATTGTTGAATGGATTGGCGTGTCATGTTGCGCGCTAGGGTTCGAAGAAAATAAACGCAACCGAACTAGCAACCCGATGAGGCAAGTATACCTATCGAATTGTAGCAAGGGGACACAAGTGTCGTATTAAGATCCGGGAACTGTTGGCTAAGCTTACTCACACGAACGCTATTATCTTATCGACGGAAAAACTAGGGTTTTAGAAAATCTAAGTGCAGGGGAGAAAGTAAAGCTATTCTAGAAAAAGAAACACTGCAATTAAGAGGGCTATTAAGTAAACAACTAAGCTAGAAAGGAAACTACTGCAGTTAATTAAAGAGCACAAGACAGGTGATTACTACGAAAGGTAGAAAATATGAAATGGAAATGCACCCGATCAAGATTCACCTCGGCTAAAGACGATTAAGAAAATGCGATAAAAATCTAAACTTAATAGGATAAGGGTCCTTGACAGTGGAGGTTCCTAAAGCTTGAACACGCTTCTCTCGAAGTCGTGCCCAACTGAGTTTAGGAAGGTCCGACCGACTCTCGTCTAAATCGGAGGCCTAAAACTCGCTTTACGCGGTGAACCCCACTATTGGATTTTACTCCAATCCGGGAGATTTGGACGTCTGCCTCTCTCGAGGGGTGCGTACAACTCCCTTTACTCTTGAATGCTCACTTCATTCTTTCGGCCTCTCGGCTAGCCCAGAATGAAAGCAAAGGCGGAGAGTATATATCGAAAATATACCTCCGACCCGTGATAAATCAAGAGTAATTCAAGGCCCTAACCTAAAAAGAAAAGATTAATTAAAACATCATAACATAATCGCTCTAATCTCGGATCATCAAGATCGAGTACAAGGAGGATTAGTTAATCATAATGGAGTGGAGGGGGGAAGATGAGTAGAAAAGCATAAGAAGAACACAAGCTAAACAAGAACACTTTTATTAATAAAAAGGGCAAGTTACACTATTGAAAATTAAAGTTACAAGTGCATGAAAATTAAACCCTATTCTAGCCCTACATTAAGCACTAAGCAAGGAGGAAATTGCAATAAAAGCTAGAACAAACTAAGATTAAACTAGGGTTAAACAAAAAGTACAAAGAGAGGGGGAGAGAGAGAGAAAGCATGAAAAAGGATCAAGAAACAAAGGGGCAGCACCTCCCCCACTCAACCAAAGCTTGCTGAAATGGGGGGGAGGGGGGCTCAATTTATAGATTTTTTCTCGGGTTGGTCACGCCCTCCGACACGCCCTAGGGGGGCGTGTCAGGGGGCGTGACAGGTACGGATTTGACCTCGGGCTCTGGATTCTGGCGGGAGGGATGATTGCTTCGGTACGTCGGTGGTCACGCCCTAGGTCACGCCCGTGACAGGGGGGCGTGATAGGCATGTCATGTCCAAATCATTGGTCGGAAATCCGTCAGTCGCCGAAAAAGGAAGGTGTCACGCCCATGTCACGGGCGTGAAATGGGGCGTGACAGTACTATTTACGTGCTGAGGCGGGAGGGCATTTAATGCGGCGGCAGCTTTGCGGCAGAGGGCGACACGCCCCTGGTCACGCCTAGTGACACGCCCAGGGAGGGCGTGACAGGGGGGCGTGACAGCGATTTTGACCGTTTTCTGTCCCTTCCAGCAGGTGTCCTCGGGATCGGGTGACACGCCCTAGGTCACGCCCAGGGAGGGCGTGACAGGGGGGCGTGACAGGCCATTTTGGCAATTTTTCTGAAAACCTGCAAAAAGACAGGACAAAGTTAGTGGCAATAAAATTTACATAAAAAGGATAAAAATAAACTAATAATAGACAAAATTTGTACAATATAAAATATAAAATACGATAATAGTTTAGGCTACAAAACGTATTATCAAATTCCCCCAAGCTTAAGCTTTGCTTGTCCCCAAGCAAAAATATAAAAACTAGATATTTATAAAAAGGACTAATCAAAAAGTTCTAATTATGCCTACACAAGTACTATGCGAAATTCTTAGTAGGGAAAAGGTGAAATGTAAGTCTAAAACAATTATTTAGATATGGTAAAACTTTTATAAACTTTACTTAATAAAAACAAATCATCCAAAATTTTAACGAGATTTTTTTAAATGGACTTAAGTAAAGCAACGAAAATGAAAAACACGCATTGAGTTATTACTAGATCCAAGCAACGTATTATAATTATATCAATTTAATTATCAAAAATCTAGGTTTAAATCTAAAACTAAAACTGATTTACTGTTTTTCTTTTCTTAGTTGTTAAATAAAAAATCAAAAAACGTGAATCAAAAGGACTTAAATAGGACAGAAACGTTTGGTTTAGGAAAATGATTAGGAGCGGAATTCAAAGATAAACGTGAAGGTTTTAAAATCACACTAAACCAAAGCAAAGAGTCTCAAAAATTTTCATAAAAATATATACACATTTTTTTTCTTTGTTTTTCATTTTTTTTTTTCATTTTTTTTCTTTTTTCAAAACAAAGGCCATAAATATTTTTATTTTCCTTTTTGAGTTGGCCAAACAAAAAAAAAATAAACATCACTTTTGAACATACTTCCTTTTTTTTTCGAAAACCTTTCTCCACAAAAAACAAAATCACAAAATACCCTATCAAAATCATCAAAATAATTTATGAAACTCAAAAAGGCTAGTGTGATTCGATAGGTTGGAAATTTTGGCTTTGGTGAAACTGAAATGAAAGGAGGAGCTATCAAATGAAATTGGAAAAAGGCTCAAAAACGGCTAACTAGTGGTAAAAGATATTTTAGGTTGGCAGGAAAGCTCAAACGAAAACAAAAATGGCCTAAATCATTTTCACGCTTTTGAATTTATTTAAAACAAAGGTTTGAAAAATTTTCAAAAAGCGAGTCCTAGATAATAAAAGAAGATTGATGAAATTAACTTGAAAATAGAAATAAAAGGTGACTTGGATCGTTCACATCTACTACGTTATTCAAAAGTTGACTTTACAAAAATTATTCAAAAACGAAAAAGAAAATAGTGGATGATGAATTTTTAAGAAAGTAAAGGAAATAAACAACAAAAAACCATAATAGAAATGCGAGTTTTAGAAAAATATTTCACCTTAACATGCTACCGTGAATTAGAAACACAGCATGGCCAACATTTTACTTGTGAAACATAATTAAAAAGGACGATTAGAAATATTATAATTAACTAAGTTGTTTATAGGAGATTTTGAGTAAAACAAAACTAAAAACTAGGGGTACTATTGAAATACCAAAAGGTCTAAACTATTCAAAAACACATATAAATTTATTTTATTTTTTTATTTTGAGAAATATTCTCTTTTTTTTTTTGATTTTGGAAAATTTTTCTCCTCTTTTTTTTTTGGAATTTTAAGATATTCTTTTTTTTTTGGAAATATTTACAATATATACAAAAAGAAGATTATTTACACTACGCAAAAATGAAGGAGGAAATCCTCCCCCAAGCTTAAAACAGACATTGTCCTCAATGACTAAAGAAGGGGATTGGAGAAGGAGAGAAAAATAAAGTACAGAATTGAAAGACAGAATTGAAATACAGGTACTTCCCCGGATTTATTTGCTGCGAAAGCTGAGTGATGTCGCTCCCCGAATGTCTTCTTTGGACTTTGTGATGGATTCAGCAATGTTGGAGCAGGCGATCGCAGAAGCTTCAGCTTGTCGGAGCCGTCCGAGGCAAAAAATTGGAAAATAAAGAAAACAGAAAAAGATAACTTGGGTTGCCTCTCAAGAGCGCCCTTTGGTTAAAGCGTCGTTGAGCTCGACGCATCAAAAAAATAATATTGTCCAAAAATATTGTTGTCCCGAAATAAAATTGTTTTTAGCAAAAAATTAAAAGTTTCAGATTAAAGTTCGTGAAGCAGAAACTTAATAGTGTTTGGACTGACATCATCATCACCAGAGAAATACAGTTTAAGACGCTGACCATTCACTTTGAAATTACCCTTATCAGGGTGAGAAATTAAAACAGTTCCATAAGGAAATACTTCTAAAACAGAAAACGGGCCAGACCAGCGAGATTTTAATTTACCCGGAAATAATCGTAAACGAGAATTATATAAAAGGACTTGGTCGCCCGGCTTAAAGTTTTTAGGGTGCCTTAAGTGTTTATCGTGTAAACGCTTCGTCCGCTCTTTATAAAGTTTATTATTTTCATAAGCATAAGAGCGCCACTCGTCGAGTTCATTTAGTTGGAATTTTCGAAGGTCACCGACTGAGTGGGGATCGAAGTTTAAAAATTTTAAGGCCCAAAAGGCGCAGTGTTCTAACTCTACGGGCAGATGGCACGATTTTCCATAGACCTGCCGATACGGCGTACATCCGAGGGTGGTTTTGTACGCTGTTCGGTAGGCCCATAGAGCATCGTCAAGTTTGGCTGACCAGTCTTTTCTAGAAGTTGAAACAGTCTTTTCTAATATTCTTTTTATTTCTCTATTTACTACTTCGACTTGACCGTTAGTTTGGGGGTGGTAGGCAGTGGATAGTTTATGCGTAACGCCGTATCTAGTAAGGATTTTTGAAAATTGCGCGTTACAGAAATGGGAACCCCTATCGCTAACGATTGCGCGTGGCGTACCGAATCTAGAAAATAATTTTTTTAAAAACGTGACTACAACTCGGGAGTCGTTCGTAGGAAGAGCTTGGGCCTCAGCCCATCGTGAAACATAATCAACAGCAACTAAAATATATTTGTTTCCGAAGCTAGAAGGAAGGGGGCCAACAAAATCAATTCCCCAGAGGTCGAAAATTTCGCACTCTAAGAAATAATTTTGCGGCATTTCATTTTTATTAGAAATATTGCCCGACCGTTGGCAACTATCACAGCTGCTCACAAAGGCTTGCGCGTCTTTAAACAGGCTAGGCCAGTAAAAACCCGCGCAAAGCACTTTATAAGCGGTGCGAGCAGCTTGATAGTGCCCACCTGTCGGGCCTTCATGCAAATGTTTTAGAATATCAATTCCTTCATCAAAAGAAACACATCTCCTTATCACTTGATCCGCACAAATTTTGAAAAGATGCGGGTCTTCCCAAAAGTAGTTCTTCAGCTCAGAAAAGAATTTCTTCTTCTGCTGAGAGGAGAACTCTTTTGGGAGCACCCGGGCCACTAGATAGTTGGCGATGTGCGCGAACCAAGGAGAAGTAGATGTATTAACTAAAAGCAGCTTCTCATCAGGAAAATAGTCATTAAAAGATTTTTCATTTAATTTTTCTATAAAGGGGTTATCTAATCTTGATAATTGGTCGGCGGCCAAGTTCTCGGCTCCTCGCTTATCACGGATCTCTAAGTCAAACTCCTGGAGGAGTAAGACCCAGCGAATCAAGCGAGGCTTGGCATCCGTTTTGGCAAGAAGGTACTTGAGGGCCGAGTGGTCCGTAAAAACAATGATTTTTGAAAGTGTAATGTATGGGCGAAATTTATCAAACGCAAATACTACAGCCAAGAGCTCTTTTTTGGTTGTGGTGTAATTTTCTTGTGCAGATGTGAGGGTTTTACTAGCGTAATAGATGGGGTGGAAGTTCTTAGATATGCGTTGACCTAATACGGCTCCCACCGCAAAACTACTCGCATCGCACATAATCTCGAAAGGAAGGTCCCACACCGGAGCTATCATAATTGGCGCGTTAATTAACTTTTCTTTAATTAATTCAAAGGCAGAAATACAAGAGTCATCAAAAATGAATGGAGCGTCTTTTTCTAAGAGATGGGTGAGGGGCTTAGTGATCTTGGAGAAGTCCTTTATAAAACGACGATAAAAACCAGTGTGGCCTAGGAAACTTCTTATAGCTTTTATGTTTGTAGGTGGCGGCAACTTCTCAATAACTTCTATCTTGGCAACGTCTACCTCAATACCTTTAGCAGAAATTTTATGACCCAAAACTAACCCTTCCCTCACCATAAAATGGCATTTTTCCCAATTTAGGGCAAGGTTAGTTTCTTCGCATCGTTCTAAGACTTTTTCGAGGTTTTATAAACATCTATCGAAGGAGTCGCCGAACACGGAGAAATCGTACATGAATACCTCCATAATGCTTTCTACGTACTTGTCAAATATTGCGAGCATACATCGTTGGAATGTAGCCGGCGCATTGCATAATCCAAATGGCATTCTTCGGTACGCGAAGGTGCCGAAGGGACAAGTAAATGTAGTTTTCTCTTGGTCCTCGGGAGAGATGGGTATTTGAAAGTACCCCGAGAGGCCATCGAGAAAACAATAAAAGCTATGGCCAGAGAGACGTTCTAAAATCTGGTCGATAAACGGTAGAGGAAAGTGGTCCTTACGGGTGGCGTCATTTAACTTACGGTAATCTATGCACATACGCCAACCCGTCACCGTCCGTGTCGGGATTAATTCATTATTCTCATTACTAACTACGGTTATCCCTCCCTTTTTTGGAACTACCTGAACGGGGCTAACCCACTTACTGTCCGATATAGGGTAGATAATTCCTGCGTCTAATAGTTTCATAACCTCGCCCTTAACTACTTCTTTCATATTCGGGTTTATACGGCGCTGAGGTTGGATAGAGTTACGCGAATTATCTTCCATTAAAATTTTATGTGTACAGAAAGATGGGCTTATGCCCTTGATATCAGAAATTTGCCAAGCAATAGCCCGGCGATGCTTACGTAGAACTAGAAGAAGTTTATCGTTCTGCGTATCCGTGAGGTAGGCCGAAACGATAACTGGTAACTTGGAGTCTTTTTCTAAGAAAGCATACTTAAGGTGTTCAGGAAGTTCTTTAAGTTCTAGGGTAGGGGGTTCTTCATAAGAGGATTTTGAGATTCTTTCTTTTTCAAAAATAATATCTTCATAAACTTTTTTATAAGGAACGTAATAAGGGGTGGGGCTAGCAGCCAAGACAGCTTCTTGTACAGATTCAGTGGTAAGAAAAGAGGAAGAACAAAAATCAGAAAACTCTTTTTCAAAGTCGGAAAGACAATAAGAAGATTCATCACTTCCTTGCAGTGATTCTGTTGTAAGAGAAGAGGAGCAAAAAGTAGAAAATTCTTTTTCAAAGTCGGAGAGGCAGTAGGAAGAATCATCACTCACGGCGTCTACGAAAAAACATGAGTCATCATTCGCTAAGGTGTTCTTCATCGAAGGGGTGATAGGAAATGTGACTTCGTCGTCGCCTACTCGAAGAAAGAGCTTACCATTGCTTACGTCAATGATGGCTCGGGAGGTGGCAAGGAAGGGTCGGCCAAGGATCAAGGGAACCTCGACGTCTTCTTCGATGTCCAAAATGACAAAGTCCACCGGGAAGATGAACTTGTCGACTTTCACTAGAACGTCCTCCACTATTCCTAACGGATATTTGACGGATCTATCGGCTAGCTGGATACTCATACGCGTGGGGTTAAGGCTACCAATCCCTAACTTTTTGAACAACGAAAAGGGCATCAGGTTTATACTTGCGCCTAAGTCGGCTAACGCGTGTTTAACAAAGAGATCACCGAAGACACACGGGATAGAGAAACTACCCGGGTCACTGATTTTCTTCGGCAAACCATTTGTTAAAACGGCGGAGCACTCGGCGTTAAGCGTGACGTGCGAAAGATTCTCTAACTTCTTCTTGTTTGTGAGGAGGTCTTTAAGATATTTGGCGTATTTCGGCATTTGCGAAATAGCCTCGTGGAAGGGAAGATTAATGTGGATTTGTTTGAAGATTTCTAAGAAGCGGGAGTACTGATCATCTTGACGTTGTCTATTAAGTTCAGAGGGGTATGGAGGAGTTGAATTATTTTTGAAGATGGGTGGTGGAGTGAGATTATTTTCTAAAGTGGGGGTGATTACTTCTTCAGCAGAGTGTGGAAGCGGAGCAGAGCTTTGATTTTTAAAAGCGGGAGCGGAGCTTTGATTTTTAAAAGCAGGAGCGGAGCTTGCCTCGGGCTCTTCACTTACCATACCGGAGACTTGCTTCCCACTCCGAAGAGTTATAGCTTTCGCTTGCTCTCTCGGGTTGGGTTCGGTATTAGAAGGAAGAGACCCTGCGGGTCGCTCAGAAATTATTTTCGCGAGCTGTCCTACCTGATTTTCTAAACTTTTTACGCTTCCGGTTAAAGTTCTTATGGTAGCGTCATTTGTGGTGATATATTTAGAAAGTAATTCCTCCAAGCTCGGAGGTTTTGGGTAATTTTGAAGAAGTGGTGGTGGTGGTGGTGGTTGTGCAGAAAAATCATTTTGCGGAGGTGGGCGCATCGCATTCGATGGATTACTCCATGAAAAGTTCGGGTGATTTCTTAAAGCGGGGTTATAACTATTCGGAAAATTAAAACCAGGCGGATGAAAATTTGCAGCAGAAAAATTATTAAAAGCAGTTCTAGGCAAATTATTAACATAATCTAAATGTTCTGGAGTAGGGGTTGCAGATTCCCACACCTGAGGGGCGGAGGCAGCAGTCATCTCCGTTATTTTTTTGCTTAGGATTTCTACTTGCAAAGCGAGCTGGGAGACGTTGTCCACTTCATAGATACCTGCAGGCTTGTTCGGGCGGGACCTAGGCACATTCCACTGATAAGTGTTCATGGCCATGTCCTCAAAAAGCTCAAGAGCGGCTTCCGGGGTCTTATGATTTAAAGTACCGCCAGAAGCTGCGTCTATCATTTGCTTCGTGCTTTGATTTAGCCCGTTATAAAACGTCTGCACTTGTAACCATACAGGCAGCGCGTGATGTGGGCATCGTCTTAATAATTCTTTAAATCTCTCCCAGGTTTCGTAAAGGGTTTCAGAGTCTATTTGTCCGAAGGCAGAGATATCGTTCCTAAGTTTTGCAGTTTTAGCGGGCGGAAAATACTTCGCCAAAAATTTTTCAGTTAATTCATTCCAAGTGGTTATGCTATTTTTCGGAAGTGTGTTAAGCCACTGCTTAGCTTTAGTTCTTAGAGAGAAGGGGAAGAGTCTTAGCCTGATCGCATCATTTGTGACACCATTTATCTTGAAGGTGTCGCAAATTTCAAGAAAGCTAGCTATATGTGCGTTCGGATCTTCATCTTGAAGTCCGTCAAATTGCACATATTGCTGCACCATTTGAATTATGCTAGGCTTTAGTTCAAAGTTATTATTTGCTATAGTAGGACGGACTATACTCGATTCTATTCCCTCGAGGTTCGGTCGTGCATAATAGGACATAGTCCTTTGCACGGCCTCATCTACGTTGGGTTCTTCCATTCTTAAAGTATTAAATGACTCGGAGTCCTCAACCGGCACTTGGATGGTAGGACCTTGAAATCGCGATCTTCTCCGAAGAGTACGCTCAATTTCGTGGTCCAAGTCCAAAATAACCGACGGACTCCCGCGGGTCATGCACTAAAAGAACAGAAAAGAAGAAGAGAAAGAGAAAAAGGATAAACTAGAAAGAAAAACTAGATTTAGAAAATTAAATTAAAATTTTTTTTTTCTTTTTGAAATAGATTTTTTTTTATAGATTAACTCCCAAACTTCCCAAGGACTACCCCGTGAAGGGTTCGCAAGGTACTAGACAAGACAGTGGCGCTTAAAGCCCTTTGCCCTTTTCGAGAGAATTAGGTGGCGTAGAAAAATTGTGAGGTTGGTTTCTATTAAGAGCGGTGATAAATTTTTTTTTTTAAAAAAACTTTAAAGAAAAGGGGATGAGAAAGAGAAGAGATAAAATTAATAGGTTCGTGTTTTCAAAATATCAACGGAAGTTGGGTCCCCGGCAACGGCGCCAAAAACTTGTTGCGCGCTAGGGTTCGAAGAAAATAAACGCAACCGAACTAGCAACCCGATGAGGCAAGTATACCTATCGAATTGTAGCAAGGGGACACAAGTGTCGTATTAAGATCCGGGAACTGTTGGCTAAGCTTACTCACACGAACGCTATTATCTTATCGACGGAAAAACTAGGGTTTTAGAAAATCTAAGTGCAGGGGAGAAAGTAAAGCTATCCTAGAAAAAGAAACACTGCAATTAAGAGGGCTATTAAGTAAACAACTAAGCTAGAAAGGAAACTACTGCAGTTAATTAAAGAGCACAAGACAGGTGATTACTACGAAAGGTAGAAAATATGAAATGGAAATGCACCCGATCAAGATTCACCTCGGCTAAAGACGATTAAGAAAATGCGATAAAAATCTAAACTTAATAGGATAAGGGTCCTTGACCGTGGAGGTTCCTAAAGCTTGAACACGCTTCTCTCGAAGTCGTGCCCAACTGAGTTTAGGAAGGTCCGACCGACTCTCGTCTAAATCTGAGGCCTAAAACTCGCTTTACGCGGTGAACCCCACTATTGGATTTTACTCCAATCCGGGAGATTTGGACGTCTGCCTCTCTCGAGGGGTGCGTATAACTCCCTTTACTCTTGAATGCTCACTTCATTCTTTCGGCCTCTCGGCTAGCCCAGAATGAAAGTAAAGGCGGAGAGTATATATCGAAAATATACCTCCGACCCGTGATAAATCAAGAGTAATTCAAGGCCCTAACCTAAAAAGAAAAGATTAATTAAAACATCATAACATAATCGCTCTAACCTCGGATCATCAAGATCGAGTACAAGGAGGATTAGTTAATCATAATGGAGTGGAGGGGGGAAGATGAGTAGAAAAGCATAAGAAGAACACAAGCTAAACAAGAACACTTTTATTAATAAAAAGGGCAAGTTACACTATTGAAAATTAAAGTTACAAGTGCATGAAAATTAAACCCTATTCTAGCCCTACATTAAGCACTAAGCAAGGAGGAAATTGCAATAAAAGCTAGAACAAACTAAGATTAAACTAGGGTTAAACAAAAAGTACAAAGAGAGGGGGAGAGAGAGAGAGAAAGCATGAAAAAGGATCAAGAAACAAAGGGGCAGCACCTCCCCCACTCAACCAAAGCTTGCTGAAATGGGGGGAGGGGGGCTCAATTTATAGATTTTTTCTCGGGTTGGTCACGCCCTCCGACACGCCCTAGGGGGGGCGTGTCAGGGGGCGTGACAGGTACGGATTTGACCTCGGGCTCTGGATTCTGGCGGGAGGGATGATTGCTTCGGTACGTTGGTGGTCACGCCCTAGGTCACGCCCGTGACAGGGGGGCGTGATAGGCATGTCATGTCCAAATCATTGGTCGGAAATCCGTCAGTCGCCGAAAAAGGAAGGTGTCACGCCCATGTCACGGGCGTGACATGGGGCGTGACAGTACTATTTACGTGCTGAGGCGGGAGGGCATTTAATGCGGCGGCAGCTTTACGGCAGAGGGCGACACGCCCCTGGTCACGCCTAGTGACACGCCCAGGGAGGGCGTGACAGGGGGGCGTGACAGCGATTTTGACCGTTTTCTGTCCCTTCCAGCAGGTGTCCTCGGGATCGGGTGACACGCCCTAGGTCACGCCCAGGGAGGGCGTGACAGGGGGGCGTGACAGACCATTTTGGCAATTTTTCTGAAAACCTGCAAAAAGACAGGACAAAGTTAGTGGCAATAAAATTTACATAAAAAGGATAAAAATAAACTAATAATAGACAAAATTTGTACAATATAAAATATAAAATACGATAATAGTTTAGGCTACAAAACGTATTATCATGTCAGTATATAGGTTGGATTTGCTAGCAAACTTCCCAGGTATTCATAATGTATTTCATGTAAGCCAATTACGGAAGTGTGTGCGCAGCAGTGGGCAAGTCTTGGAAGTTGTCTCCCAGTTGGAGCCTAATCTCTCTTTTGTTGAAGTGCCGGTCTGCATTTTGGATACTCAAGATCGGGTGCTGCGAAGGAAGTCCATCCCGATGGTCAAAGTTCTATGGAAGAATCAGAATTTGGAAAGCGCGACTTAGGAGTTAGAGTCGGCTATGTGGGAGGCTCACCCTCAGCTGTTCCCCTGATTGGATTAGTATGTTTTCTTCTTGTAATATTTGGCTTGTTATTTTTCCTTCTATAGTAGAAGTGTTGTGCGTAAAGTTTCAGGACGAAACTTTTTTTAGGGGGAGTGACTGTAACGCCCCCGATTTTTCTGCGATTATTTAATCCTCGTTTGGCGTTACGTCGACGCGTTTTCTTGTCTTGTGCCATCTGTGGAGTGTGTGGTCTTAACTCCTTAGAACTGAGTGGCCTATTTTGTAGCCTATTGGCAAGATCTCCCTAGCAAGCCGAGTCATATTGGGTGACCCGGTGTGGCCTCTCGGGGGATGCTTGTGTTTTGGCTTCGGGTAGGTATAACTCGAGTTCTATTTGTCGAAATTTAATTTCGACATCGCCGTTGCGTTCGTAGCATGGGAATTTTGATACGGTGTGAATTTCGTCGAATTCCGAGGATGTTCGGTTTTCACGTCGTTTTGTATTTTATGAAAAATAATACTATTTCATAATAATTATATTAATTATTATTTTGGAAAAGTACGGGTGTTTGGCGGTTTTATCTTGTCTTATTATACCTTAATTAATTGATTAGCTAATTAGGTTAATCGGGTGTTATATATATAGGATAGGTTAGAATTAGAAAAGAATGAAAACCGCTCTTGTTCATCTTCCCGAAACCGAACCCGCAGCGCCTGTTCGCGGAAAACAGAGGAACCGCCGAACCTGCTCCCCTTCGGACGCCGATTCCGGGAGCGTTTGTGGACGGAATTCGATTCCGAAAGCAGATTTGGATTGCTCTCGCCTAGACCTTAATTCATACGGTAAGAAATTCAGTTTTCGTATTGTTTCTAGGGGTCTCGAATTTCTTGGGTTGTCCGTTTACGCCATTAAAGCTCCAAATTTCTGCTTTAGGTGTTGTTGCTGCTGGTGCCGAGTGAGAATAAGGGAGGCCGATCAAGATTCGCTGGAAATCGAGGCAAGTGGTATTCTTGCCCTTGCCTAGTAATTTTCTTCAGTTGTATATTTTTCTCTCTTTGTTCTTGCGGCCGTAGAAAGCTTTGTTTAGATTTTTGCGATGTTAATCAAGCCCGGTTACCCTAGGTTAGAAACCCAATTCTTTGCTTGAAATCGGGTATAAATTTCCAACAGTTAGTAGAGAAGCCTTGTTCTCGGGCGGAGTAAGGGTTGAGGGTTGGGTCGATTTTTTTTCCTGTGCAGTAGTTGTAGCCGGGTGGAGGAGAAAAGCTATAGTTTAATTTTATGCAAAAATCTATCGTGCTTAGGCTCGGGTTTGGATGAAATCGTGCTTGCCTGTCTAGTGGCTATAGCAGAAGCCCTTCCTTTCCTTAGTTTAGAGGATTTGAATATATAAGGGCTAGGCGCTGAGTGTGGTGAACACACTCAATGTCGGGTCTGTTTAGGCTTGGCGTTGAGTGTGGTGCACACACTCAACACCAGGTATGCTTGGGCTTGGCGTTGAGTGTGGTGCACACAGTCAATGCCGGGTCTGCTTGGGCTTGGCATTGAGTGTGATGCACACACTCAACGCCATAACCTCTTGGTATGTTCTTTTGCGGTTAAGTATCGTGGCATTGAGTGAGTCGACCTCACTCAATGTCATGGCTATCTAGGCGTTGAGTGAGGCGGACTCACTCAACGCCGCAGTCATTCCGCGCGGTTATGTCGAATGGCGTTGAGTGAGTGGGCCTCACTTAACGCCATAGAGGTTAAGGCGTTGAGTGAGGAGGACTCACTCAACGTTGCAGCCCTTTCTTGCGGTTAAGTATTTTGGCGTTGAGTGAGTCGACCTCACACAACGCCAAAGCTGTTTTGGCATTGAGAGAGGTGGACTAACTCAATGCCACAGTTAGCTTTGCGGCTATGTGCTAAGGCGTTGAGTGAGTGAACCTCACTCAACGCCGTAGCTATTTTGGCGTTGAGTGAGGTTAGCTCACTCAATGCCACAGCCAGTGTTACTGAAGGCGTTGACTGAGTGAACCTCTCTCAACGTCGTAGATGTTTTGGTGTTGAGTGAGGTTAGCTCACTCAACGTCACAGCAAGTGTTGCAGAAGGCGTTGACTGAGTGAAACTCACTCAACACCGTAGCTATTTTGGCGTTGAGTGAGGTTAGCTCACTCAACGCCACAGCCAGTGTTGCAGAAGGCATTGACTGAGTGAACCTCACTCAACCCCGTAGCTGTTTTGGCGTTGAGTGAGGTTAGCTCACTCAACGCCACAGCCAGTGTTGTAGAAGGCATTGACTGAGTGAACCTCACTCAACGCCGTAGCTATTTTGGTGTTGAGTGAGGTTAACTCACTCAACGCCATCGTCTGTTTAGGCATTGAGTTAGTGGAGCTCACTCAACTTTATGCCGTGTTGAGTCATCTCAACGCTTTTCCCTTACCTTGATTTTCTCTCCCGAGTGAATTCCTTGATTTTGAGGTTCCTTGTCCGCTATGTTTTTCTAAAGGCCGAATCGTGGGTTATGGTTAGTAGTGGTGGTTTGAAGCTCTTGATGGGGGTGAAGATGTGTGACTTAGCCGTGGCCACCCTTTTATCTTGTTCTAGGTAAGGGCTGGGCAAGTTGGTGGGAGGTCCCTAGTGCTTCCACATGTAGACCCTTGAGCTTTGTTTCTTAGAAATGGTGATTGGGTGACTGAGTTTGCCTCCAACCCGGATCCGTGTTATTTTGCTACTGCCATCTCTCACAACTTAGGGTGTTAGACGTCTCATCCTTTGTAGAGTGCAACGTTTTGGGCTCATGGTAGCCTTGTAAACTCTACAGGATTTTTTGCAGGGTTGTTGTTGTTTCCTCGTACATAGTGCTTTTCCTTTTTGTCTTGCCTTGGACAGTGGTGCTTGTTACGGTTTACTTAGTCTTCTTGCTTGTCATTTAGCTTAACATTTCCGTACAGCTTATTTGTTTTCTTTTGTTGAGGTATTCTTTTCTTCTTTGAATGCCTCAGGTTCTAGTTAGTAGCCGATTAGGCGGCTAGTTGTGTTGTGTTGTTGTTGGTGGTCTCTCGATCTGTGGAGATCAGTTCCTTGGTCTTGTGAGGTGGTTTTGTGCTTCTTTCTTACAGACATGCATACTTGTCAGTGGTTTCGTGTCAGTTTGTTGGCGCCCACTAGTAGTTTTACCTTGATACTAGATATGTTACCTTTTTGCTGCTACCTTTTTTAGAGTTAGTCTACTTGCTCTTGGGATGATTTATGCTAGGTTTCTAGTTACTTTTAAACCTAAAAACACTATTATACGTATATCTCATGATCAGCATGTTTTATAAAACTCAAACACTATTTTCCAAATAACGTAAAAAGATCGTTTTCCTATATATAGTATAAATTAAATGTAGGGTCCTGCATAGTATAAGTTGTCCTCTAGGGGCACTTGTGCACTCTTTTAGGATGTCAAACCTGAATAAAGTATTTTCCGTATCGTATAAGTATAGTTTTTAAACTGTGGACAAGATGATACACTGAGTCGACGGATACGGCCTTTAAAAAGTAGCTGATTTTCTAATCATTAAACTTATGAATTTTCATAAAGTAAAGTAGATAGTTTTGCCTGAGCGTCAGCAGTTATCCCCTGCTCGACGTGGCATCACGACGCGTGTTTTCCCATACTCTGATAACTCTTAATTCGGAGAAAATGCGGGTTGTGACAGTGTGCCCACTACCAAGTCCCATACTTGGCTCCAAACGCTGCTCGTTGCTCTTTTAAGTTTTGGGGCGTTACATGCATAAGATAAACTAGTGGCGGGTCATGTGGTACTGGGCCAATCGTCACACCGATGGCAGTACGGTGACTCAGGCAGGGGTGTGGGTTTGAGGGGCTAGTTGGTTGTTTATACTACGGTCTGGTGGACAATCCCCAAAAATGCGCACCCGACCCAACAAGACAGACGGGTAGTCAGCAATTAGTACGCAAAACTCTAGAGTGCACCTAGGACGTGTACAGAGGCGTATGGGAGGTCTAGGTTTGGTAGTGTGCATACCTGCCTAGGAGTGGAGACGCCCGCTCCATTACTGCCGTAACCACAACGGTGGTACCAAAGAGTGATGCTAGCTCCGAAAAGCGGGAACTAAAGGTCTGTGATCACAGAGTCGTTATGTGTGAGTTGCACTTGCATGACTCATAAATAATCCGCATGCATTCATTCATATTAGGTCATACGCTTCATGGATCCTTATCATATAAATTAGTATGGACTCTTTTATATGATAAGTTAATTTTTGGAAACTCTAACTTATATGTTTGTATAAGCACTCA
This sequence comes from Platanthera zijinensis, assembly GCA_039513925.1. Lineage (NCBI taxonomy): Eukaryota > Viridiplantae > Streptophyta > Magnoliopsida > Asparagales > Orchidaceae > Platanthera > Platanthera zijinensis. The sequence goes on from CM077088.1 coordinate 145,453,308, forward strand.
TATAAGTTAGGGTACTTATGTGATGGTAGATTAGAAGTAGGTTATTGTACTTTATTTACTGTACCACACTTTACTTATTTCCTTTTTCTACTTACTTTCAGTACTGTACATTCTTACTTCACATGGACTATATACATATAACTGCTAGAGTAGAATTTACTGCTTACTTTGTACTTGGCAGTATAGCTTCATTGTCACCTGCTTCCTTTTGATACCTCTTATTATCCTCCGCATCGTACTCCCACATGGTGCCTAGGAGTTGTGGGGCGAGGTGCGGAGGAAACGACTTAGTCCTTTGACTAATGGTCGGTGACCAAATCATTGTAGGAGTTCGAGGAGATGGAGTACCAGCATGACCAGCAGGACGAGGGGGCAGGACATGAGGAGCAGATACCACTACCACCGACTACTACTACTACTGCAGAGCTTCCTCAGGTGGGACGAGTTTTGATGATATTAGATCAGCTTCCACTTTTGATTTGTGAGGATAGAGTTGATTATCTTGTACAGGGCATAAGCCCTTTTTACTCATTATATTATTTGCTCTCATTGTGGACTGGATGTACTTTCATTTTATTAAATGATATGTACTATGACTGTGGACTGGTTTATAGTTTATTTATACACTACTTCTATACCTCTATTTCTCATATTGGCCAACAGGTTTTATGATCGTGCTAGCCGGCAGGATCAGCGTCTTGCGGTGTCGACTAACCCGTGAATTAGTGTCACCGTAAGGCAGCGATTCTGGGCATAAGACAAGGAGCCTCCTTAGTAAGGGGAGGGGTCTTACAACTAACTCCAAGGTGCACTCGGAAAACTGGGCAGAAGTGCATTGCTGCCATCTTGGTGGCCTGGGAGCCAACCTTGTGCATAACCGGGTTATGTACTATTGTATGATCGATACTTCGGGATTCGGGGAAGCTTGACTCGCGTTGATGACTTAAATTGTTGTGGCGATGCGAGCAATGCATTGAGTGTAATCGTACCCGCTCTATGTGGTTCGGTTAAAGAGGCCTACGATGGCATAGAGTGCGGGTCTTAGGCTTCGGCTGAAAAAGACTATTAGCTCACGATATTGCCGTCCTAGGGGCGGTGGTGGACCGAGTTCATCGAGAATGTGCCCTAAGAGCACAGGGTGTGTGGTTGTGTGTGTCTACATATGTGGTGAAGTGTGCTTAAATTATACTTTCATTATCTTGTTAGCTTATACTAATAAAATGCAGGGAAGGAGCACCGTCGGCCCGATTAAGGGGCGGGGTCATTATAATTTGGTCAGCATTAGCTGACAGTTGCCTTGTTTTGCCACCGTGTGGTGGATTGTTCTTATGCAGGAACAGGTGAGCCTAGTGGCAAGTAGTGGGCTGAAGCCCCTGATGTTGTGCTGGCCCTTGAAGGCCAAGGCGAAATGTTTACTTTATATTGCTCATGTGTGGTCGGCCTGCGTGGCGAAGTCTGGAAAACATGTTTTTTTTATGTAAACTCTTTTAAGGCCCTAAGGCCGATACTTTTGTATATTTTACTATCATTCCTACTTTGGTTATTGTGGACATTCATGTTGTTGCATTTTAGTTCTTATAACTGTTTTAAAAGCTTCCGCTAGAATGCTATGAGTTATGATGCGTGTTCCTATTCCTGGTATTTTGGTATTAATACGTAACTCCACTAACTGTCCGTGGTATATGGCATGGGGTTACAATCAGGCTGATTCTTCACTTAGGAGTTCTTTCTGATTCTCTCCCTACGCTAATTTAATGCCTCCGTGAGAGCACTCCCTTTAAGGCTCCGCTTCAATGAGCGTGCTCCCACCAACAGCGTCGTGAACTTAAATAATTCCCAGTCGGAACCCTCCCATCAAGGTTCCGCGAGTTCAACAACATTCCAAGGTCAGAGCGCTTCCATGGAGGCTCCGAGGACTTAGCCGTTTTTTCTCATTTTCTATACTTTGCACTTGTAACCAAGTAGCGGCCTGTCGTCCTCCGATTTCGAATCAATCTTTGTAAAACTCTGAGAAACTAGTAGATTTTGGTTCGGCACAGATTCAAACACGTGATTTTCCATCCTTTTTGGATTTTTCACGTCAAAACGTTTCTTGTCATTTACTGCAATTTACTTTGATTGTTTGCATGCTAGGTCTGATTCCGACCTAAGGCGGTCTGATTTCTCCGAACCGGGGAAAAGCCGGGCGACCCGTAACTATTGATAGGGATTGGATCCATTTTTAGCTTTAGGGGTGCACATAGCAATCCCCAAAATGAAATCATATGGTTGACTAGTCAACCCCATGATTCCCTTCATGATGGGAGAAGTGGAGGGCCCACTTTATCTCATCTTTCATCTCCTCCATCCAATTCCCCCCTCTTTCTCTCCCACCAAAAATGAGATCCATAATAAAGGGAAAGAGGGGAGAGAGGGCACCGCCGCCGTAACCAACCGCCGCCGACCGCCGCCGCCCGGCCGCCCGGCCGCTGTCGACCGACCGCCCGGCCGCCGCCGCCCGACCGCCGCCTCCCGGCCGCCCTACCGCCACCGCCCGACCGCGGCCACCCGACCTCTCGGCCGCCGCCGCCCGGCCGCCACTGCCGCCCGGCCGCCGCTGTCTGTCCACCGCCAGCCGGTGGCTCGCCGCCCGAACCTCCACCATCCGATCATGGCGTGCTACCACGGCCGTCCGATTAAGGGGAAACCACCCACTAACCCACTACGTTAGTGTTGGGGCCCACCATGATCTCCCCTTGGAGCCTATAAAAGTACCTCCGGGGCTCTTCATTTATCATCTTTTCTCCTACGATTCTTCTCCCTCTTCCTCAGGTGAGAGCTCTCCCGCCTCCTCCACCGTGTCGGCCACCTCTCGCCTCCAGCCACCAGCGACCTCCAGCGGCCACCAGCGGCCACCAGCGACCTCCAGCGGCCACCAGCGACCTCCAACGGCCACCAGCGGCCATCAGTACCCACCATCGGCTATTGGCACCTCACCAACGCGCAATTGGGAAGGAGGCGCCCAAAGTCAGAGGAAGTCGAGCGAAGAAGACAGTCGAAGCCCGCAAGCGCGTCGCCCTCGGGCGCACGCGCCAGAAGCATCCCGCGCATTCCACCGTTTAAGTCACTTTGGCGGAGCAGTCTGTTGCCCGCCGGCAGTTATAGTCATCCTCTCACCCCGCAAGTTGTAACGGGAGAGGCTTGTCGCCCCGACTCACTCAACATACTGTAATCACCCTAATCTAGTGGATTTTGACTGGCAGCGAACCGGTCACGTGGTTTTTCACCCGGTTGAAGGGTTTTCCACGTTAAAACTCCTTGTGTACATTTCCCCTCTTCAACTGACTGTGTGCGCGCTCGACCGCTCCGCGAGCTAAGGCGGTCCAAGTTAGTCTGGATCGACCGGAGCGCAGAGTTTGGCCACAACAGTTTGGCGCCGTCTGTGGGAAACGATTTCCCAACATCCTTTGAAGCGTAAGATCACCAGCATCGCCCCCTCCAAGTACTATCTTAATGACAAAGAGAAGCACTCGTACCGCTGAAGGCTCCGCCCTTGGCAGGCAGGCCGAGCCTGCACGTTCCCACTCTTTGGTGGACGCACCACTGACCGCTGAAGCTGTATTTTCCTTTATAGAGGGAAGCGTTCGCCAAATGGAAGAACATCAAACAGAAATGCTCACCCTGCTGCGAAACCTGGGAGCGCCTCTGGCTCCCCCGCTGCAACCAGCTCGTGTGGAGCCACCGCCGCAACAAAATCAGGGCAGAGCCCAAGAGGTTCCTCCAAGGCAGGAAATATCTGAAGAATATTCTGAAGCTGCAAGTTTCGCTCACTCGGCCCAGAGGAGAGCGAGAGAAGATCATCATCATCATGAGCCCGCTGACGAAGTCCGCCTACATCCGTTAGAAAGATTTACTCGGGAGAAAATTCAAGAGGTCATCGCCGAAGAATATCATCAAGCAGGTGCAAGAGATATTTGTACCCGCCGACCACTCCACCATGGTTCCCCGCAGACACCCCAGATTCTGGACCATCCAATTCCTCACGGTTTCAAACTGCCCGATATCGAAACTTTCGAGGGAACTAACGATCCGTTCGAACATGTCAACCACTTCACTACCTTAATGAGGATCTACAGCGCACCTGATCAGTTACTCTGCCAAGTGTTTCCTACCACTCTCAAGGGGCAAGCCCGCACATGGTTTCACTCCTTGAAAGCGGGCACTATCGCCAACTTCACAGAACTAACGAGACAGTTCACAGATCAGTTTATAGCACATCGAAGGATCGTCCGCGACCCTTCCCACTTATCAGGTATCCGCCGGAACGAAGGGGAGTCTTTGAAGGATTTCTTCCGCAAGTTCTCCGTAGAAGCCCGCCAAATCCCAGGGGTCGACCCTGAACTGTTAAGAGGAATGTTCCTCGGAGGTCTTCGCCCGAGCAGCTTCTATTCAGCATTAATGAGGGAAACCGTCGCTAGCTACCCCGACCTCGTGCACCGCATAGAGGCTCAGATCGCTGCCGACGAGGCTATTGAAGCTCATCGTCAAGAGTTTAACGACAACCAGAAGCGAAAAATGGAAAATGAGCCGGCCCCTCAACACCAAGAAGGAAGATTGCGACGTAACCATCAGAGAGATCAGCCGCCCCGGGAGTACACACCCCTCAACACCTCCAAGACAAATGTATTTTATGCAATCTAAGGCAAAGAAGCACTCCGCAAGCCCAGACCTCTCGCTAAAAATACTGGGGACCAGACAAAGTACTGTGAATTTCACCATGGACAAGGACATGACACGGAAGAATGCTCAAAGCTCAAGGAGGAGATCGAGTATCTAATCAAACAAGGCCTCCTGGGGAGATTCTTACGGGGATAGGAACCAACTCCACAGAAAGGAACTCGGCCCACCGTTTGCTAGATCGGACTAGGGGGCAACCCCTAAGACGACCAACCCAAGAGAGGGCTTCGCACCTCAGAAGGGCTTTATCTATTATAGCGTTTACCAATTTTACTTTCCTATAAATTATGTGTTCCCACAAGAACAGTTTCACGACTGTAACTCTAAAAAGTTAACATTTTCTCATTTTTAAGCCAGTTGACGTCAAGCGTCACCCGTGCAGTCTGAAATGCATACTCACTTTGCCCAAGTACGAAGACGTCCCTCTACCCCCACAACAACTGCCTCCGTGTAGCGCGCTCTTCACAGCAACTGCCTCAGTGCAGCGCTCTCCTCACAGCAACTGCCTCCGTGCAGCGCGCTCCTTACAATAACTGCCTCAGTGCAGCGCGCTCCTCACAGCAACTGCCTCCGTGCAGCGCGCTCCATACAGCAACTGCCTCAGTGCAGCTCGCTCCTCACAGAAACTGCCTCCGTGCAGCGCGCTCCATACAGCAACTGCCTCAGTGCAGCGCGCTCCTCACAGCAACTGCCTCCGTGCAGCGCGCTCCATACAGCAACTGCCTCCGGGCAGCGCGCTCCTTACAGCAACTGCCTCAGTGCAGCGTGCTCCTCACAGCAACTGCCTCCGTGCAGCGCGCTCCATACAGCAACTGCCTCCGGGCAGCGCGCTCCTTACAGCAACTGCCTCAGTAAAGTGCGCTCCTCACAGCAACTGCCTCCGTGCAGCGCGCTTTATACAGCAACTGCCTCAGTGCAGCGCGCTCCTCACAGCAACTGCCTCCGTGTAGCGCGCTCCATACAGCAACTGCCTCAGTGCAGCGTGCTCCTTACAGCAACTGCCTCCGGGCAGCGCGCTCCTTACAGCAACTGCCTCCGGGCAGCGCGCTTCTGACAGCAACTGCCTCCGTGCAGCGCGCTCCTCACAGCAACTACCTCCGTGAAGCGCGCTCCATACAGCAACTGCCTCCGTGCAGCGCGCTCCTCACAGCAACTGCCTCCGTGCAGCGCGCTTTATACAACAACTGCCTCAGTGCAGCGCGCTCCTCACAGCAACTGCCAGCAACTGCCTCAGTGCAGCGCGCTCCTCACAGCAACTGCCTCCGTGCAGCGCGCTCCATACATCAACTGCCTTAGTGCAGCGCGCTCCTCACAGCAACTGCCTCCGTGCAGCACGCTCCATACAACAACTGCCTCCGGGAAGCGTGCTCCTTACAGCAACTGTCTCCGTGCAGCGCGCTCCATACAGCAACTGCCTCTGTGCAGCGCGCTCCTCACAGCAACTGCCTCCATACCCGCGCGCAATCTAAGCTGCGAGAAACCCTCGCGCAATCTAAGCCGCGAACAGCCCTCGCGCAATCTAAGTCGTGAGCAACCCACGCGCAACCTAAGCCGCGAGCAACCCTCGCGCACGCAAAGTCGAGCGCACCTCGCGTGCAACATAAGCCGCGAGCAACCCTCGCGCATGCAAAGCCGAGCGCAACTCGCGCCCAACCTAAGCCGCGAGCAGCCCTCGCGGAATCTAAGTCGCGAGCAACCCTCGCCCAACCTAAGCCGCGAGCAGCCCTCGCGCAATCTAAGTCGCGAGCAACCCTCGCGCAACCTAAGCCGCGAGCAACCCTCGCGCACGCAAAGCCGAGCGCAACTCGTGTGCAACCTAAACCGCGAGCAGCCCTCGCGCAATCTAGGCTGCGAGAAACCCTCGCGAAATCTAAGCCGCGAGCAGCCCTCGCGCAATCTAAGTCGCGAGCAACCCTCGCGCAACCTAAGTCGCGAGCAACCCTCGCGCAACCTAAAACGCGAGCAACCCTCGCGCGCGCTAAGGCGCGAGCAACCCTCGCGCAACCTAAGCCGCGAGCAACCCTCGCGCACGCAAAGCCGAGCGCAACTCGCGCGCAACCTAAGCAACGAGCGACCCTCGCGCCAGCAGAGCCCGCGCGCACAACACGCGCACACAGGTTCACACACGCACCCCGCGCGCACGGTCGCACGCCCGCAGACCCGCGCGTGGGGTTGCGCTCTCACACACACGCGCGCACCCGCGCGCGCAAGGACCCACGCGGAGGGTCGCGCACGCGCGAGGGGCCGCGCGCGCGCGCACCCCCGCGCGCGCGCCCGCGTGCGTGGTTGCGCGCGCGCGCGCACCCCCGCGCGCGCGCCCGCGTGCGTGGTTGCGCGCGCGCACCCGCGCGCTGGGTCGCGAGCGCACACCCGCGCGCTGGGTCGCGAGCGCACACCCGCGCGCTAGGTCGCACGCGCACCCGCGCGCTAGGTCGCACGCGCACCCTCGCGCGAGGTCGCGCGCGCACCCGCGCGCGAGGTCGAGCGCGCACCCGCGCACGCGCACCCGCATTCTGGGTCGTGCGCGCGCACCCACACGCGCGGACGCGCTGGGTCGGGCGTGCGCACCCGCGCGCATGGCTGTGCAAGTGCGCCCTCGCGCGCGCTTACATTCTTTCGGGCGTGCCTTTGCACTCGCCCGCCGTTGCGCTGATGCGCCTCCGCACTGTCCACCGCACGGACCCCTTCGCGATTGGATTCGCCAGCACCTTGCCTGAAACCCCCATCGACGCTCCTTCAATTTTATGTAGCACCACTGTCGTCAATCGTATAAGTACGAGCATGCCTTCGAGGCACCGTTCTTCGCCTTCTCGGCCTTCTCTCCGGAGGAAGACATGGAAGCGGGGAAGAAGAAGATTAAAAATCCTAAGTTGTCTCTCACACGGCTCGCCAACAACAAAGGATTTAGGGGGCATTTGATAGGGATTGGATCCATTTTTAGCTTTAGGGGTGCACATAGCAATCCCCAAAATGAAATCATATGGTTGACTAGTCAACCCCATGATTCCCTTCATGATGGGAGAAGTGGAGGGCCCACTTTATCTTATCTTTCATCTCCTCCATCCAATTCCCCCCTCTTTCTCTCCCACCAAAAATGAGATTCATAAAAAAGGGAAAGAGGGAAGAGAGGGCACCGCCGCCGCAACCAACCGCCGCCGCCCGGCCTCCCGGCCGCCGCCGCCCGGCCTCCCGGCCGCCGCCGCCCGACCGCCGCCGCCCGACCTCCCGGCCGCCGCCGCCGCCCAGCCGCCCGGCCGCCGCCGTCTGTCCACCGCTAGCCGGTGGCTCGCCGCCCGAACCTCCACCATCCGATCATGGCGTGCTACCACGGCCGTCCGATCAAGGGGAAACCACCCACTAAACCACTACGTTAGTGGTGGGGCCCACCATGATCTCCCCTTGGAGCCTATAAAAGGACCCTAGGGGCTCTTCATTTATCATCTTTCCTCCTACGATTCTTCTCCCTCTTCCTCAGGTGAGAGCTCTCCCGTCTCCTCCACCGTGTCGGCCACTTCTAGCCGCCAGCCACCAGCGGCCACCAGCGACCTCCAGCGGCCACCAGCGGCCACCAGCGACCTCCAGCGGCCACCAGCGACCTCCAGCGGCCACCAGCGGCCATCAGCACCCACCATCGGCTATTGGCACCCCACCAACGCGCAATTGGGAAGGAGGCGCCCAAAGTCAGAGGAAGTCGAGCGAAGAAGACAGTCGAAGCCCGCAAAGCGCGCCGCCCCCGGGCGCACGCGCCAGAAGCATCCCGCGCATTCCACCGTTTAAGTCACTTTGCCGGAGCAGTCTGTTGCCCGCCGGCAGTTATAGTCATCCTCTCATCCCGCAAGTTTAATGGGAGCGGCCTGTCGCCCCGACTCACTCAACATACTGTAATCACCCTGATCTATTGGATTTTGACTGGCAGCGAACCGGTCACGTGGTTTTTCACCCGGTTGAAGGGTTTTCCACGTTAAAACTCCTTATGTACATTTCCCCTCTTCAACTGACTGTGTGCGCGCTCGACCGCTCCGCGAGCTAAGGCGGTTCAAGTTAGTCTGGATCGACCGGAGCGCCAAGTTTGGCCGCAACAACTATATTAAAACAAAAAAAAATCTTATTGAATCTTTCTTATCACCAAAGAATAAAAAAAATTTAAATTAAGAGGAAAATTTTTAATACCTCAAGCATTGGAAAGAGTTTTCCGCTTTCTATGATGCTTCAACAAGATTGAAAGATTTCAATGATGTTTGACACAGTTGGTTAAGGTGAGACTCCATATTATAGTGATCCACTCTCATCATGATATAGTTGGTAATACCTAATATTACTTATGTAATATTGTTTGTACATTTACTCAAAAAAATAAGGCGGGACAATAAGAAATAATGGAAAAAAAATAGTGCTTCTTATGAGATTTTATATTGCTTGGCAAATCTGACACTCATATAGAGTTCTTGACAAATTAGGTCCCAAATCCAGGCCTAAAATAAATAATTATATTTTGTCTTCAAATTAGAACTTCTTGGTAGGGTCCAAAAAAGTCTGTCAGGCTGAGGGGAGATTATTCTGTCCGGGCTCCTTTCCTAAATCTAGGTCCGGGATTGCTATTATATTGCAACGTGTAACAATAGATGGTGGTGATCAAATCTAAAAAATCAAAGGGGATGTGATAAACCCGTTCAGGATAGCGCACTCTCCTAGGAGATCATCCCGGAGTCCGGAGTTCGGACAGAAAAATTTCGCCAGGCTGAGACCCTCAGGGCCTGAGTTTTTTGTTGCACGACCCTCCTCAAACTGGGTCAAGGCCGTACTAAAATAAGGGGGACCTGCTTTAGCCTATCAGACCCTACCCCAGCATGGCCCCAAATGACTAAAAGCTGCTGCCAAACAGTAGCAATTGATGTCGTTTGGTAGCAAAAGAGTTGGGCAACCACGCCTAACATTAAATGTTGGGTGGTCATGCCCAAAATTAAATATTAGACGTGGATGCCCAGCATAACAGTTGGGCAAATATGCCCAACATTAAGTGATGGGGGTGGCTGCCCAGCTAAGATGCCCAGCCCGCATGGTGGGCCCAGCCCGCATGGTGGGCCCAACCCGCATGGTGGGCCCAGCCCGAGCATCAGGTCGGGCCCTTGCAAAATACGGCGATCTGATGAGCCGCGTTGGCCCTAGCTTGGGCCTGTCCCGGCCTAATCGGGCTCAGACTCGAGCCGGGTAATCATTCTCGGGTCAAATTTGCATCCCTACTTCTTGGCTTCTTATAGAATTTATTTTTTTGCATGTTTTTATATTTTTTTCCACTATTACTTCAAATATTAGTTGAAGCATCGGAGGTAACTCTACCTCAATAATGCGCATGGGGTCTAATTTCTTCTCAACTTTATTAAATGATAATAAGGATTGCAATCACTCTGATATGAATCTCTCTACAAACCCATATGAATTGATAGGGTTTTGTATTGTTCCCATTGTTTTTACTTGGAGCAGTTAGTTGGGATTATTAATGAAGCCGTGCATTGAATTTGACCCATCGTAACTTTTCATCTTCACCTGCTAGGACTCCCAAAGCCCTCGTTAGCTATTTTGGGTGGCTCTATTTTGCCAGGAGGTAGGGACTGTTGGAAATTACGCATTTAGGTGGACTCGATTCATCAAGACGTCCCGGTGAAGTTGTACGTGAATTTTAAGTCTATTCGGACTCTCACGAGCGCACGTTAATTCAGTCGCGCGAATGGTCGAAGCATGTGATAGGTGTGCCCGACCGTCTGGTACATTCAGTCACGAACCCGGTCTCGCTCTTGGCGCGATTAAAGCATGGTCTACGGTTTTAAAAGAGTTTATTTGGGTTTTTAATGGAATTAATTTCAACCATTAAAAACAAAAATTGTAACTCTTATTTTCGATATTTTCCTATTAATACCCAAATTTAGATTTCATGACTAATTCTATTAAAGTGAACAAGAGTGAAATTCCGATTTGTTTTTCCTTCTTTTGTTTTTCATCAGTTTCGGGAAGAGGAGAACGGAAGCCAACTCTTTCCTCTTGGTCAGTTCTGGAGTTGGATCTCCAACGCCAACGCCATTCGGTCCTTCGGAGAGCAGATCGTAGCAGAACGCTAGTGTTTCACCTACCAATCGGAAGAGGTAGTTCGAGTCGATCTAGATCTGAGAAGAACATTCAGATCCATAGCAGATCAGCAGTTTTTCACTCACCAGAATTGAAACTGCCGACCAGATTTTCATCCAAGGAAGAAATCTCCTCCTCAAGTTTATTGTTTGAGGTTGACAGTATTAAATGCATGTTTTAATAAAAGGATATTTGAATTATCCAAGCTTTACAAATCAGTTTGGCTATCACCGCCGAGAATCCTCCTTTTATTTCACTCTTAGATTAGAACTCTTCTTTTGTCTAGATTTATAGAGGTGTGCTTGAGGTTAATAATGTTAAATCAAAAATAAGTACCTTTTGCACTCTAAGTGACAAATTTATACACATGGTCTTTGCTAACTCCTTTTGTTGTAGATATCAAAGTTTAGTCTCTCTTGTATGTTTGCGGGCTCTTCCAATGTTGCGAAATTCATAAGGAGCAACATGTCAAAATTATTGCGAATTTCTGTCATTATGAAGCACGAGCTAGAATCTCAAAACGGTAAAAATTAATTTCCGTACTTCAGTTACCGTTCATTTTAGCTCACTTTATTTTGTGTTCTTAAATTTAAAAAAATAAATTTGTGTATTAACTCCAATTAGAGACTATTAGAGTTTGGTTAAAACTATCATCTTAGGTTTAAGTGTCGTAACATTCATACAAAATTTTAATAATAATATTTTGTCGTAGCGACGCTTATTCCTAAATTTTTATAACAGTTGATATCAGAGGCAGGTTAAGTCAAGGCTATTAGTCTCCTTCATAATTTTGGAGAAAATTATTTTTCTACTAAATTTATTTAAAGAACACTACTTTCAAAACCCTTTAAGTATTTTGAGAGAAATAAAATTTGGGATTGAAACTCAAAGTGCCTTCATTATTCAATCCTTGGCAAAAAAAAGCTCGTGTTTTCTTCAGACGATTAAAAAGCCCAAACGTCATTAAGCGAAAGAAACACGATATTAATTTTAGGGCAATATTCAGATATCCCGGTGTGAAAGGGTCTCGTGAATTGATAAGAATTGTAGCTACCAAAGTAGCCTTTTCGAGTTAGTTCGTGAGATTTCGGTTTCATATGTTTTAGGGAGTTCTCTGAGAACAGTGCACAATCATTCACCCAAAGGTGGTGCTTGCGCAATAGGTTCAGAGGGATACATATGGACATTTGGACGGTAGTGTGGAGCTCTAGTAATCTATTCGCCCAAAGATGGTAGATCTACAAAAAGCTCAAACATAACTGTTGCTCGTTTTTATGTGGAGAATTACTAATTATGTGGCGCGTAGTCTGCCCAGAGGTGTTGCGCGTTTATACGTATTAATTCTCTACTTAGTGTGCTATTAAGGCTTTATAGCCACTGTTGTTCTATTTGTCACGAAAAATTGTTTTCTCTCTACACAGTCACCTTTACAGTCCATAATAATATGGCGACCATTGAGAAACTTACTAGATCAAATTTTAAGAAGTGGAAGTCGACATCATATTTGCTCTTGAGATGGCGGATATAGAGATGACCATGAGTACCAACCAGCGTGCAGCCCTCACAACGTCTAGCACTTAAGTTGAGAAGGATCATTATGGTGCATGGAACAAGTCCAACAAGATCTGCTTGTTGACTATGAAGCATTACATTCAAAGCACCTATTGAGTGGTCTTCCTGACACGACCGTCGCCAGGGATTTTCTTACTATCATTGGGCAGAGGTATAAGGTGTCTTCTAATGCTGAGATAGGGACACTGATTTAGTGTAAGACCCTTTTTTTGCAACAACCACCGGGTTCTTAGGCCCAGACCCGCCGTTTTGCGGTGACACCATCCTCTGGGATGGTCGACACCACAAAATGCCGATTCTGTCGGTCATCTCAATCACCATCGACTGAAGAAGTAGTAAGAAGGACATAAGTGTCCAAGTCCACAATATCAAATAAAGAGGAAATAACAACATCATATAGTCCATAACATAACAGTCTAAAATAAATGGTAAGGTAAAATAGGAAAAGCGGGCTTATGCCCAGTACATGTAATCCTCACTACAATTCACTCGCGGAAGCAAAACTAAAACTAAGCGTCACCGTAACTATCACTGAACCGAGAGCACCCAAGCTAGACTGGCCCATCTCCACCGACTTCGTACTCTGTTGGTGCTGCACCTCTGGGTGCTTCTTCCTTTTCGTACTGCAATCACCGCCTCGTAATCCACATCTGCGTCTACGTCTTCGGCCTCCTTGCCGCTGAGCTAGTGGGAGCCTATCCATCATGGGGCAATTGACCCGTGTGTGCCATGGCTGGTGACAATAGTAGCACGGTCGTGGGGTCAACTCTGTCGAAATCTGCAAAACCCGTGTCTCTTCCATATGGTACACCTAAAATGTTGTGGTCAAACAAACGTCAGTCAAACAAGACCCAGTCAACAATCTGATGTAGGCCACGGTGTTCGCCGCTATAATGGCAAAGGGGATAACACGTACGCCTCCCTATTTCTACTACTACGCTCACACAATAATTAAACGCAGCACGCTCACGACCAACGTTATCAATTATTACTAACGTACGATAGCCACACCATTTTAAGATCGAACAAACGACTATAGGTCGTCGTTCTCTCAAGAAAAAGGACCAATATTGGGCCCGACCGAGCGATGGTTGTACCAAAAGAGACCTACCGAAAGGTTCGATTTGGAAAAGGTAGATCTTCCCCAACAAAACGAAAGCGAGGCTCGTCAAACCTCTCGGAAAATTAAACAACTAGAAAGAACAATTTATGCTATAGGAAAGATAAACCACGAACGCAAAACAATTCCAAGATAACACAATAGCAATCCACCAAATGAAAAACTAGAAATTGAACCACACAAGAAGTAGAGGATATCGTTACCCAACCGGAATAGATGATTCCGGTTCACTTTCAAGGATCGCTCTTCCACGGCTCCGCCGGAGTTTCGCCGACCGGAGAGAAACTTATCCGCTTCTTTTGCTTCTCGTCGTAGTTGGAGATCTACAAAGAGAATCCCTTTGCCTAGGCTGAATTCTTCAATAAGGGGGCTGAATATTCTTCTTCTTGTTGGTGGTCGGGTAGGGTAGAGGATGAAAGTGGCCGGGTAGGGTATGAGGGATAGTGGTCAGTTTGGTGGTTTGGAGGAGATGGAGGGTCGGTTTGGAGGAGGTGGTGGCCAAACCTTGGGAGATGGAGTTGAGAGGTGGCCGACGGCTTAGGGGAAAGAGGGGCTCGGGAAATGTGATGGTGGAAGGCTGCTTGGTTTTATGAGGGGGATAAGGAGTGTGGTCGGGTTTGGTGGAGGAGGAGGAGGTGGTTGGCGGCTATGGTGGAGGATGGATGAACTTGATGTTTATGGAGGAGGGAGATGTCAGGATGCTAGAAGGAGGAGAGGGAGAGGAGTAGAAAGAGGAGGCCGAGAGGCCAAAGGGGGGAGGATGAGGAAGGCCGGCGGCTTAGAAGAAAGAAGGAGAAGGAGTCTCAAGATAGGATCAGGATTTTAAATATTTTATCATTCACTACCCAAAACTATGAAAGTCCATGCCTATATATAGGCTTACAACATGTAGTTGCTATTTGCAGCCCAAATAAAAATAAAAATAATACCAAAATTAACAAGCAACATGATGAAAATTAAAATGCAAATTATTAAAATAATATTTAAAGCCTTCATAAGTCTTTATCGTCGACATCGCCATCATGTTGGGGTCGTCGTCGTGTTCTTCCATCATTATCTTCAACATGTAGGAGAACGCCGTCGTCGCCTCCATCTCCGTCATCATCTTTAACATGTAGGAGAATGCCATCGCCGTCGCCGTCATCATCTTCATCTTTATCACGCTGGGGGTTGCCGTCATCACAATCCCCCACCCCTCAACCCGTGGCTCCTAGGCACCGGGCAGAAAAGAGTGAAAAGGAGGACCAAAAGCAGGGCGTAATCAAGCAGGTGACATCTACCCTATTACAATGAGTAAACAAGTGTGTAGCAAAAGTAAACAGTAAGGAGTAGCAAGTAAGAGCAGTAAGAAGAGAAGTAGGATTTGTTACATCCCATTTTCAGCTAGACCCCTAAGAGTGGTTTTGTCATGACTAGGTCATGACAAAACCCTAAGAAGCCCAGGAAGACCAAGTGAGCTTAGGAATGAAGGTGGAGATCACCATGGTCTGCAAATAGTAGAATTCTAAACACTAGTTTAGGATGACCATAGGGCTTCACCATTACTCCATGACCCCACCACAATATCCCTAAACTATTGTAAGGTCCATTAGAGCCCTAAGGGTCCATTGAAATCAACCAAAAGTGGTCAAATTGACCTAAGACCACTATAGGCCTAAATTAAGCAAGGTGCCCTAACTAAGGGCAATGTGCCCCTAATATGCCCAACCAACCCTACCTAAGTCTTCCTAGAGCTTAAGTGAGGTCAATGGGTCACCAAGGACCCATTGGGGACAACCCAAGAGGCTAAGTTGACCCAAGTCAACTCTAGCCCCAAAGTGGTCAAAGTTCCCTTACCAAGGGTCAAGTGACCTCCAAGGTGCCAAGTCAACCATACCCAACCCTACCTAGACCTTAGGGAAAGCCAATAGGTCACCAAGGACCCATTGGGCTCAACCCAAATGGTCAATTTGACCAAGGTCAACTCAATCCTTGAAATAGGTCAAATTAGCCTAAATGGGCTAACCCAAGCTCAAGCCCTTTTCCATTTGGGCTAACCACCTCCTAATTAATTTATAGTATGAATTAGTGGGCTGCTAATAGGCTAGGTAGATGAACAAATTCGGCCTTGATGACTAGGAGAGAGAAAACCCCATTTTATCCTTTAATGGAGGAGAGAGAAAGTGGTTTAAAGGGGTCATTCATGGCCAAAGGAGACCAAGGGTTTTCATCAGCCTCTAGGTGGCTGAATACAAGGGATATGGCATGGCCGAATTTCACCTTCATGGCCTTAAATGTTTTACCCTTTCCCCTCCCCACTTGGTGATCTATAAAAGCCCCTTTAGAGCAAGATGAGAAGTTTACACTCTTGACCAAACGGATTAGAGTTGTTGTTCTTACTGTAGGAGAAGTTCGGCAACGCCACCACCGCGCCATAGCAACCCGACGTTCATCTCGCCTCCAAACCGTGAACAAGGTCCTCCTCTACTTCTTCTTTTATGGGTAGATCTTAGGATCTTAGAAAAGAAGTTCGTGCTCAACGGAGCCGATCTCGCATTTTCATGGAAAAACCATGAAAAATATATTTTAGGGACCGCTGGAAACTGCCACATCCGGCGGTCAAACCACCGTCGACCGATAGCCATCGTAAAAACATTTTTATAATATAAAAATTATGTATATAGTATATAAGGAGAAGATACATTAAATGGGCGCATTTTGATGCTGCAAAACGAGGAACTTAGAGGCCGATTTAGGAAAAATGTACAGTCACAAAAGTTGTAGCCCATTGAGTCTAGATTAATTTAAAATTAATTTCAACTCGTTTGGGTAAGTGGTTTGACCGCAGCACCCATTTTAGTGGGGGGTTTACCTAGAGTTAGGCAGAAACTAAAATGAATGCCCACTATTTGTCCCTTGTCCAAACAACCTGAAATTTGGGCAGGGGGTTACCTTTAGTCATACCTAAAGGCTGTCCAAAAGTGGGAATTTTTGGAGATACTTTGCCTAATGTTTTTGTTTTAATTTAATAAAGTTAGAGTAATTTATACAAGTGGTCAAATGACCTCCAAACCCTCCCAATATTTTGTGAGTGGTCCCTGGCTATAAAACCTAGCTCTGTACAAAATTCCAACTCATTTGGATGAGTTTTGGGTAGGAAATCACATATCCTTAACTAGGCATTAATGAGCCATTTTTGAGTAAAAAGTGCACTAAGAGATTGGAAGAGTCAAATCACCTCAACAGAGGCTGATATTTTGACCACTAACTTAGAAGGGTTATTATAACCCACTTGGAGAAAAATGGTGTGGTTTAGGGTTGATTTACCCTAGGATCCAAACTCAACCTTAAAGTGAGGGTTTTGAGGGTTGTGAAGGACATGGGGGGCAAATGCCCTCTTATTGCCTTGAAATTCAGTAGAGTCAACGTTAGCATAATATAAATAATCTGGATGGAATCTCGGAGGATTTGGAGATAAGTAGATACCTCAAAACCCTAACCTTAGTTTTATGGAAAAATCTCAAATAAGTAAAATGAGTCACTAAACATTATCTAAAAGCTATGAAACTCAGGGAGAGTGAGTTTTGGATTTGGTAGAACCTATAGCAATTTTACTGGAATTTTATGATATTCATTTCTAGCACTTTATTTGTAAAGTTTGCTATAGCCCTAATTGATGTTTTAATTATTTAGATCTTTCTGTTCATTGAAAACCCATTAAATCTTGGAAGTAAATGTTTTTAGTCAGAATGGTTGCTCCTGAATTTTTGTATAATTTTTAGTTAAGTAAATATAGTACTTCATTCACAAATGTTTAAAAAGGGTTTTATTGTTTAAAAATTAATTATGGATGATATTGTTGTTGAAAAATTATGAGACTTAGGAATTGATACATTCAGGCTATTATATGCTTGTAGACATTTATTCATGATTTTTAGAGTCTTAGTTATGACACTTTCTTTACAAATCTATCTTATAAAGATTTTTGATAATTAATTTATTCAGAGATTAATACTTGCTGAAAAATTATGAAACTTGGCCAATGCTATTTTTAAGGTTATATCTGCATATTATAATTAATTTATAATTTTTGGATGGATATTCTCTGTACTTGATTCATAAATAGAGAAAGATAGAAGATATTGCTAAAATAGTTTTAGTGCCTTTTTGATGATAGAAAAAATTGTGATACTTTGGATTTACCATATTGAGATAACATAATATTTATAATAATTTTGATGGACATCTTGCATGAGTACTTGGGTAGTTCATGTTCAAACCGGTAGCCCTTGGAATTTTTGAGGAAATTAATTAAATGCCAGATAAATTAGGAAAAATTATAATTTTCTGATTATAGGCTAATTATATCATGATATACCTCCAGTAAATAAGTTAGGGCATTTGGATGAGTATTGGATAATTTCCTATCTGGTTCGACATATAGCATAGGATAGTTTGCAATTAGCAATTTGAGTTAATAGACATAGGATATGATAGGGCACATCGTTGGAGTTAGTTAATCTGCTGAATTGGTTGGATGTGAAAGTGTTCACCATATAAGGATGGGAAGGTTAGTGAGAAGTGGTGTTGGCTAGAGTTAAGAGGTGCTCGGGTTCGATGAAAGATCGTCTTTCCCGAGGAGAGGAAGGTTAAAAATCACACTAGGTTAGTTTATCGTAACACGAGAAGGTAATAGGTAAGGGAATCAACCAATAATAATAATTACCTTGCGAAAGGGAACGGTGGGCTTCAGCTTCCATCATAGTTCCTAGTGCCCTTTGAGAGCCCTTCACGGGGTATACTAGGGGCAGTCCTGGGTTAACGTAAACTATATTAACAAGCTGAAAAGAGTAACTTAGTAATTAGGGTTGCACATTTCACAAACACTGTTAGCACAGGAAGATTGTGTAAGACCCCCCCCCCCTTTTTTCTTTTTAAAACCCGGGGTCTTAGGCCCAGAGTCGCCGCTTTGCGGTGACACCTTCACGTCCTGAAGGGTCATCACCACAAGGCGTCGATTCTGCCGGCCAATTCGATCACAGAAAGGTAGCACAATAATTGAAGTAAGAGCAATGCAGTCCACAATAATAAATCACATGTATATAAACTCCACGAAGGGAGTGTCCACAGAAAACATCAGAGTACAATGATACTAGAAATATAAGGGCTCATGCCCGGTACATCAAGTCCTCACTACAAAATCACTCAAAGTGGAAGCAAAACTAAAACTCTACTGAAGGTCAGGACTCACGGTCCCTGCAGTCTGGACTCCAGTGCTAGACTGCCCCATCTCCAAGCGTACCGGCCTCCTGAGCTGCTCCTCCATGCTGGGCTCCGCGATCCCCTAATATGATATAGTTCGAAAACCGTTAGTCATAAAGACTAAGCCCTATCATCCCCTACCCCTTCCCCCATGGCTCCTAAGTACCGAGCGGAGAGGAAGAAAGGGAAGGACATGAAGGTGGAGATTTAATCGAGAAACAAATGGCAACGGAACTAATCTAGCAATTCTATAATAATATGACAGAAACAGAAAGTAAGAAAGATAACCTTAACTTATGTGCGAAAGCGCATAAGCCAAGGGATCTTCTGCAAGGCTCCCATCGTATAGAGTGTCCCATACCACTTATACGTTGGGGTGTCGGTTATCAAACAACAGCATGAATATATATTGAAATTAACCTTTGATTTATAAACTTGCCCACACAAGCTTATAGACCAAGGGGTCGTTTTGCAGGTCCTAACGTATAAGCGTCTCATACCACTTATAATTTAGGTGTCAGGGTTAAATGAATCGATTATGCTATGACATGCAAGTGGGTATGATGAAACATGCAAGTGCAACTCACACACCCGACTCTGTGCACACAGACCTTTAGTTCCCCCTTTCGGAGCCGTTACCTCCCAGGATACTTCCGTAGTGGCAGACGGAAGCGGTGGGTTGGGCCTCGCCCACCTCTAAACCAGTAAAGCACTACCGGTCAGACCTATCGTACGCCTCAACGCTTGGTGCACTAAGCGGACGCCTGCGTACTCTTGCCAGCTGGCGCACCGGACTTCTGTTGGCAAAGTGCTAACCACACTTGCCGAGTCAGCGTATTGGCGTCGATGCATCGACCCTCCAATACCGAATACCCACCACCTTAATTTTCATTCCTTTTCATGCACATGCAAGTTTAATCGTAAACACACAAAAGCCGAGCCGAAGCTCCCCGGAGTAAAACGTCCGTCTCCAAACCAACCGAGCCGAAGCTCCCCGGACCATCCCGTCTGTCTCTTGACCAACCGAGCCGAAGCTCTCATCAATCTTCCTGTGCCAATAGTGTTTGTGAAAGGTGCAGCCCTAGTTACTAAGTTACTCTTGTCGGTTTGTTATTGCAGTTTACATTAGCCCAAGACTGCCCCCGGCATACCCCGTGAAGGGCTCTCAAGGGGCACTAGGAACCAAGACGGCGGCATTACGACCCGAAGTTCCCTTTCGCAAGGCACTTATTGTTATTGGTTGATTCCCTTTACCAATTCCCTTCTCATATTACGATAGACTATCCTAGGGTGATTTTAAACCTTCCACTCTTCGGGGAAGACGATCTTTCGTCGAACCCGAGCACCTCTTAACTCTAGGTATCACCACTTCTCACTACTCTTCATATCATCCTACTGTGACATCATTCACAATTGACCAC
The DNA here is from genome assembly GCA_039513925.1 of Platanthera zijinensis. Lineage (NCBI taxonomy): Eukaryota > Viridiplantae > Streptophyta > Magnoliopsida > Asparagales > Orchidaceae > Platanthera > Platanthera zijinensis. The sequence goes on from CM077088.1 coordinate 145,473,498, forward strand.
CCAGACTAAATGACTAACTCCAACGACTTTCTCAGAGCATATCCTATTGCAATTCACAAATTTGCTATGTGCAGGCCAACCTAGACTATATGTCGAACCGGTTAGGCAACGATCCCAAACTCATCCAAATGCCCTAAATTATTTACTGGAGACTTATCATGATATAAATGGCCTAAATCCAGAAAATGGTCATTTTCCTAATTTATCTGATATTTAATTAATTTCCTCGAAAGTCCCAAGGGTTACCGGTTTGAACATGAACTACACTAAGTAATCATGCAAGATGCCCAGAAAAATTACTATAAATATTATGTTATCCCAATATGGTAAATCCAAAGTATCACAATTTTCCTATCATTCAAAGGGCACTAAAACTATTTTAGCAATATTTACTATCTTCCATTGTTTATGAACCAAGTACAGAGAATATTCTTCCAAAAATTATAAATAATTTATGACATGTAGATAAAGGCCTAAAATTAGCACTGGCCCAGTTTCATAATTTTTCAGTAATAAAATCATCCCTAAATAATTTTTCAAGCATAGAACTCCTTTTTAACTTTTGTGAAGGAAGTACTAGATTTACTTAACTAAAAATTATATAAAAAATTCAGGGGAAATCATTCTATTCTAAAATGTATATTTCCAAGATTTCGTGAGGTTTCAATGAACAGAAACTTCTAAATAATTAAAACATCATTTAAGGCCATAACAAGCTTTACAAATGAAGTGCTAGTAATAATCAACATAAAATTCCAGTAAAATTGTTATAAGTTCTACCTGATCCGAAACTCACTTTACCCGAATTTCACAGCTTTTAAGTAAGGTTTAGTGACTGATTCTTCCTATTTGATATTTTATCTTAAAACTAAGGTTAGGGTTTTAAGGTATCTACTTGTCTCCAAATTCTCCAAGATTCCATTCAGACGATTCCTATCAAGCTTTTGTCAACTCTTCAGAGTTCCAAGGCAATACAAGAGCAATTGCCCCCATGTCCTTCACAACCTTCAAAACCCTTCATATAGGGTTTGAGCTTGGATCCTAGGGTAAATCAACCCTAAACCCCACCATTTTTCTCCAAGCAGGTTATAACACCCTTCTAAGTCAGAGGTCAGAATATCAGCCTCCGTTGAGGTGATTTGACCTTTCTAAACTCTTAGTGCACTTTTTACTAAAAGATGTCTCACTAATGCCTAGTTAAGGGTAGAAGATTTCCTACCCAAAACTCCTCCAAACTAGTTGGAATTTTGTACAGATCTAGGTTTTATAGCCAGGGACCACTCACTAAAATTTGGGAGGGTTTGGAGGTCATTTGACCACTCAAATAAATTTCTCTAACTTAATTAAATTAAAACAAAAACTTTAGGCAAAGTGTCTCCAAAAATTCCCATTTTTGGTCTGCCTCTAGGTATAGCTAAGGTTAACCCCCTGCCCAAATTTCAGGTCATTTGGACAAGGGACGAAGAGTGGGCATCCATTTTAATTTCTGCCCAACTCTAGGTACAGCCCCCACTAAAACGGGTTCTGCGGTCAAACCGCTTACCCAAATGAGTTGAAATCAATTTTAAATTAAACTAGACTCAAAGGGCTACAACTTTTGTGACTGGTCATTTTTCCTAAAACGGCCTCTAAGTGCCTCGTTTTGCAGCATCAAAATGTGCTCATCTAAGTATATTTTCCTTATAAATTATTTACATAATTTATATATTATAAACAGCTTTTACTGTTCATCTTCTACAGAACCCGAAAACCAGAACACAGAAACTCTTATTTCCTGTAGCTCTTTCGCGATCCGTCACCGGTCGCCCGGTCACTTCCCTGGCCAGCCACCACCACCACCACCACCTCCATTGAGGCGATGGCTAGCGGTCGGCGGTGGTATGGCCGCCGGAGGTGGCGGTTTCCGGCGAACTCAAAAATACATTTTTCATGGTTTTCCATGAAAACGAGAGATAGGTCCAGCTCCGTTGAGCACGAACTTCCTTTCTAAGAATCCTAAGATCTACCCATGAAAGAAGAAGCAGAGGAGGACCTTGTTCGCGGTTTGGAGGCGAGATGAACGACGGGGTGCCATGGCGCGGTGGTGGCGTTGCTGAACTTCTCCTACAGCAAGAGCAAACGTCTGAATTTGTTTGATTGAGCGTGTAAACTTCTCCTCTTGCTCCAAGTGGGCTTTTATAAGTCAGCAAGTGAGGAGGTGAAAGGGTAAAGCCTTAATGGTCATGAAGGCTCCTCTTAATAACATTTCGGTTACGGTGAAGGGATAAGAAACGGTGGAAGATAAAAAGGTATGTCCACTTGGCGGTTTCCTATTGGACCACAGCTCCTTATTTTATTAAGAAATTACAGTAGGAAACGACTCATAATTACTCCTGGTGTAACTTCCCACACCAGCATTTATTACCACGCATGTTAGAATAATTTCGGGCCTGAACCGTTGTTTTGGTCAATGTCACGGGCGTGACACATAGGTCACGGGCGTGACAGGCCCGGGTGCCCAATTCTGGGGTCGACGATCGTCGAACTGAGATTGACGGTGGTCGAAGGGGTGGTCACGCCCTAGGTCACGGGCGTGTCACCTTGGTCACGGGCGTGACATGCCCGAATGGCAAATTCTGAGGTCGACGACCATCGAACTGAGATCGACGGTCGTCAAAGGGTGGTCACGCCCTAGGTCACGGGCGTGACACCTTGGTCACGGGCATGATAGGGCCGGGTTGAAAATTCTGCGCCCGACGATCGTCTCCCTGAGATCGACGATCGTCGAAGGAGTCACGCCCTAGGTCACGGGCATGACGGGTCGGTCACGGGCGTGACCAACCCGTGACCCGAAATCTTGGTCGATTTATTTCAATTTTTGGGCTTCCCAGGGTTCTGTCACGACCAACCGACTCCTAGGGGTCTAGCCGGAAATGGGATGTTACAAATCCCAATAAACAAAACAAAAATTTCGTCCCCGAAATTGAGGTTGAGCCTACGAGGATTTCTATCGGAATAAATTAAACTTGTAACATCCCATACGATTTTTCTATTGGGTTCAAGCGACTACTTGTTTGATAAACGAAGGCAATCTCCCCAATAAACAAAAGATTAGCCCCTACTTTCCTGCGCATGCCTAGGTTCTCAATTTTCCTTATCTAATCTTACCGGTTTTGTACAAGAAGGTAATTTATAGTATACCAAGAGGTGGTGAGGTATACCTGACTGAACAACTCCGGGTATTTTTGCCTCATCAGGTCCTGCGGTTCCCAGGTGTGCTCCTCCTGATCGTGGTTTCTCCACAGAACCTTGACTAAGGGGATCTTCTTGCGGCGTAAGATCCGTACTCCTTTGTCGTCGATCCGGACCGGCTCCAAGTGAACAGATCGGTCTGAAGCTACCGGCCCTTCGGTGGTCAAAATCTGCTGCTCCGGGCATAGTAGAGCCCTTCTCAGCGAAGAAATGTGGAAGAAGTCGTGTAGAGCTGCCAGCTCTGGTGGCAACTCTAGCCTGTAGGCTAGGGGTCCGATCCGCTCCAGGATCCGGTAAGGGCCCATATACCTAGGGCTGAGCTTCTTCCTCCGACCGCGCACTCGTGAGACTCCGTGCATGGGCCGGATCTTCAAGAAGACTCGGTCCCCTACCTGGAACTCCACCTGACGATGTCGGGCGTCATAGTACTTAGCTTGTCTGCTCTGCGCCTCCAACATCCTATCTCTGATCAGTCTCACCTGTGCCTCGGTGTCTTCAACAAAATCCGATCCCAACACCTTCGGGTCCTCGTCTTGAACCTAAGAAAGCGGGGTCCTACATTTTCTTCCATACAAGGCTTCATAAGGCGCCATCCTGATGCTGGACTGGTAGCTATTGTTATAGGAGAACTCGACCAACGGTAACATCTTCTCCCACGGCTCCCCTCGGTCCAGTATACACAGTCGTAGTAAATCCTCCAAGGTCCGGTTGGTGCGCTCTGTCTGCCCGTCCGTCTGAGGGTGGAAGGTCGTGCTAAAAGTCAATCGGGTGCCCAAATATGCTTGCACTGACCGCCACTCCCTGGATGTAAACCGTCCATCACGGTCCGACACTATCGTCCGGGGCACGCCATGATATCGACATACTGCTCCACGAACTTCCGTACCAGCACTCCCACCGAGTCATCTTTCCTGATTGGTATAAAGCGGGCCACCTTCGTCAACCGATCAACAATCACCCAGATCGAGTCGTTCCCCGTCCGAGACCGGGGAAGACAATGTATAAAATCCATAGCTATATCGTCGAACTTCCACTCCGGCACCGGGAGTGGCTGCAACAATCCTGCGGGGTTCCTGCACTCCGCCTTCACCAACTGACACGCCTCGCAATGGGTCACGAAGTACGTAATGTCCTTCTTCATGCCCGGCCAAAACATCATCTTCTTCAGATCAGCGGTCATCTTTGTGATCCCTGGGTGCACAGAGTACCGGCTGCAATGCGCCTCCGTCATAATATCCTCTCGGATCTGGCCTCCTGCGGGTATATATACTCTGCCTCTGAAATGTAGCAGGCCATCTCTCAGGGAATAATCTCCTGTCGAACCCTCCTCCAAGGCTCGGAACATCGGCTCTGCCCACGCATCTGTCCTCTGTCCGTCCCGAATGCGATCCCGAATATCGTCTATGGCCACCATCGATGTCAGATACTCCCTATACAGCTCTGGATCATCCTCGGACACTAGGGATATCTGTATATCTCTGAATGACCGTACTAGCTCCATGGACATAACCTGGGGCCCAGCTTCGGAAGTGGCAGCTCTCCGGCTCAACGCGTCGGCCACCACGTTTGCCTTCCCTAGATGGTAGTGCATCTCATACTGATAATCTGCTAAAAACTCCACCCAGCGCCTCTGCCTGATATTCAGCTCCTTCTGTGTGTCCACGTATTTCAGGTTCTTGTGGTCGGAGTAGATGTCGCAGTGGACTCCATAAAGATAATGGCGCCAGACCTTCAGAGCAAAAATGACCGCTCCCATCTCAAGGTCGTGCGCTGGGTAGTTCTTCTCATGGGTCTTCAACTGGCGGGAGGAATATGCTATGACGTGTCCGTTCTGCATCAGCACTGCTCCCATCCCCTGGTATGATGTGTCGGTATACACCTAGAATCCTTCCTTTCCAGATGGAAGGGCCAGAATAGGGGCTGAGATGAGTCGGTCCTTCAGCTCCTGGAAAGCCGCCTGGCACTGCGGGGTCTAAACGAAAGGTGCCTCCTTTTTCGTCAAAGACGTGAGTGGGAGGGCAATTTGAGAGAACCCCTCCACGAACTTCCGGTAATACCCGGCAAGTCCCAAGAAACTTCGTACATCGGTAGCTGTCTTTAACTGCGGCCAATCACGGACTGCCTGAATCTTTGCCGGATCCACCGCCAACCCGGCTCCGCTGATAATGTGGCCTAGGAAAGCCACCTCCTTCAACCAAAACTAACACTTGATGAATTTTGCATAAAGGCGATGCTCCCGCAACCTTTCCAAAGTCAGTGCCAGATGCCGAGTGTGCTCCTCTCCGTCCTAGAGTAGATCAGGATGTCGTCTATGAATACTATGACGAACACATCGAGGTAGGCCTCGAAAACCCGGTTCATGAGACTCATGAACGCTGACGGAGCATTCGTGAGCCCGAAGGGCATCACGGTGAACTCATACAGGCCATATCTGCTACTGAAGGCCATCTTCGGGATGTCCTCCTCCTGGATCCGTAGCTGGTAGTATCCTGACCTCAAGTCCAGCTTCGAGAAATAATGGGCTCCCTCCAGTTGGTCGAACAATTCGTCTATCCGTGGGAGTGGGTAGGTATTCCGGACGGTCAGCCTGTTTAGTGCTCGATAATCGATACACAGGCGAAGTGTCCCATCCTTCTTCTTCACGAATAGAACCGGGGCTCCCCATGGCGAGGAACTCAGTCTAACAAATCCTTCCTCAACCAATTCCTGCAACTGAGTCCGAAACTCTGCCAACTCCTTCGGGGCCATCCGATAAGGGGCCCTAGATGCCGGCTTGGCCCCTGGCACAAGCTGTATCTGAAAATCCTGCTCTCGGTGTGGAGGTAGTCCTGGCAGTTTCTCTGGAAAGATGTCAGCGAAATCTCGCACCACCGGGATGTCTGTCACCGACTCCTTAACTTCCGCTATCTCAAATAGAATCAGATAGACCACCTCTCCCTGCAGATGGGCCTTAACGGCCTGTACCGAAGATAAGAGTATACGAGAGACAGGTCTTATACCTTCAATGATAATGAAAGAGTCCCCGTGTCTCACGGTGATCCTCTTTGCTTGGCAGTCAATCTGGGCATGGTTCCAGTGCAGCCATACCATGCCCAGGATCAGGTCGTAGTCCGTCAGCTTCAAAATCGTCGCTGGAGCCTCGAATGCCTTTCCACCAATTTCTGCCTCCATATTGTAGTGATCCGTGGTAAGGAGCTCAGATCCATCCGGTAGTCGCACCCTCATCCTCGAGCTTGTGAATCGCTCCACGCCTTCCAGTCCTTCTACGAACGTCTCCGACACAAAGGAGTGAGTATCTCTAGTATCGAACAACGTGCGGGCCGGCTTGTCGCTGATGAAGACTATACCTGGGGTGATTAGATATCTTAGGGTTCTATAGTGAGTTTTACTTTCCTTGCTAATCTATCTAGTGCGATTCAAAGTTTTAACCATTTAAAGGGAAATTCTATGAAAATAAAGAAGCATTGCAGCGTACCTGCTATGACCTGCTCCGGATTCCGAGGCTGCGCAAGGTCCAAGGCATATACCTGCTCCCTTTCCTATCTACGATCTCCCCCCTGGTATCCACGACCGCGGCCGCGTCCTCGGCCTCCGTAATACTGAGCTGGTGGGCCGCCCTGTCGTGCTGGAGGTGGTGCCCCCTTCATGGGGCAGTTTCTCCGAATGTGCCTAATCTGATGACAAAGGAAGCACTCTGGTGGGGGATACGCCATTCCCCCGCGTCTCGGCATCTCCTGCATCCGAAGAGGTTGAGGGGACAATATCACCTGTTCCCTCGGCTCCTGCCTCACGTCCTGACGAGGCTGGTCCTCTGTCCTCCTCCCCTCTGGTACAGCACCTCGCCGCTGGTCATTTCTACCTCTCCGTCCCTGATCCTCTGCTGGCCGCTTCCGGCCCCGGGTGGCGTGCCAATCTGCCTCAATCCTTTTTGTCATCTCCAAAATCCGGGAGATGGGCCCGTCTGATACAAACAACAAAGCCTCCCTCAAGTCCTCCCGCGGGCCCTTATAGAACCTCCTGATATACCCTGCTTCGTCCAGCTGGTAGGAATCTGCGTATTGAGCCAGATGGTCGAACTCTCGATGGTACTCCACCACGGTCCGGGTGCCCTGCTTCAGCTGTAAGAACCGCTCCTCCAAATCATCCCTGGCCGACTGCGAAACGAAATGCTCCAGCAGTGCGGCCCTGAACTCCTCCCAGGTAACCTCCGCAACCTCCCTTTCGGCAAATGTCGTGTCCAACAGCGTCTTCCACCACCTCTTTGCATGGGACTCCAGGCAAGAGACCACCAGAGCCACCCTCTCCTCCCAGGGACACCGTATCCCGGTCAGCATCTCGTACATGATATCCAGCCACCCTTCCGTCCGAACTGCCGACTCTGTCCCCAAGTAGGATGGGGGAGACAATCCTCGAAAGATGCTTAGCCAGTTGGCCCCCGGATTTGGCTGCGGGGCCGGAACCTACTGGGCCCTGAAGGCCTCCAGGATGGCAGTCAGAGTCTGTCCCATGTCTGACTGAAGGAAAGGAGTGGGGACCGGTGGAGGTGGTGCAACACCCTGAGCCTGCTGAACTCCGCCTTGTGGCATAGGCTGTGCTGGAGGCTGCGTAACAGAAACCCATACTGAGAAAACGTTCAATCTTAAATAAAAGTGGACAATTTATATGTGATCCCCATATGGGCACACCACTGCTTCCGCTGCTTAGTTTTCCCCCAAACTAAACTCGCGCGGGGGTGACCCAGGGTTTGTGGACTGCTACTTTCTTCTGATCGATGTTTCCTCTGATACCACTTGTAATACCCCCCCCCCTTTTTTCTTTTTAAAACCCTGGGTCTTAGGCCCAGAGTCGCCGCTTTGCGGTGACACCTTCACGTCCTGAAGGGTCATCACCACAAGGCGCCGATTCTGCCGGCCAATTCGATCACTGAAAGGTAGCACAATAATTGAAGTAAGAGCAATGCAGTCCACAATAATAAATCACATGTATATAAACTCCACGAAGGGAGTGTCCACAGAAAACATCAGAGTACAGTGATACTAGAAATATAAGGGCTCATGCCCGGTACATCAAGTCCTCACTACAAAATCACTCAATGCGGAAGCAAAACTAAAACTCTACTAAAGGTCAGGACTCACGGTCCCTACAGTCTGGACTCCAGTGCTAGACTGCCCCATCTCCAAGCGTACCGGCCTCCTGAGCTGCTCCTCCATGCTGGGCTCCGCGATCCCCTAATATGATATGGTTCGAAAACCGTTAGTCATAAAGACTAAGCCCTATCATCCCCTACCCCTTCCCCCATGGCTCCTAAGTACCGAACGGAGAGGAAGAAAGGGAAGGACATGAAGGTGGAGATTTAATCGAGAAACAAATGGCAGCGGAACTAATCTAGCAATTCTATAATAATATGACAGAAACAGAAAGTAAGAAAGGTAACCTTAACTTATGTCCGAAAGCGCATAAGCCAAGGGATCTTCTGCAAGGCTCCCATCGTATAGAGTGTCCCATATCACTTATACGTTGGGGTGTCGGTTATCAAACAACAGCATGAATATATATTGAAATTAACCTTTGATTTATAAACTTGCCCACACAAGCTTATAGACCAAGGGCGACTTTTGTAGGTCCTAACGTATAAGCGTCCCATACCACTTATACTTTAGGTGTCAAGGTTAAATGAATTGATTATGTTATGACATGCAAGTGGGTATGATGAAACATGCAAGTGCAACTCACACACCCGACTCTGTGCACACAGACCTTTAGTTCCCCCTTTCGGAGCCGTTATCTCCCAGGATACCTCCGTAGTGGCAGACGGAAGCGGTGGGTTGGGCCTCGCCCACCTCTAAACCATTAAAGCACTACCGATCAGACCTATCGTACGCCTCAACGCTTGGTGCACTAAGTGGATGCCTGCGTACTCTTGCCGGCTGGCGCACCGGACTTCTGTTGGCAAAGTGCTAACCACACTTGCCGAGTCAGCGTATTGGCGTCGGTTCATCGACCCTCCAATACCGAAGACCCACCACCTTAATTTTCATTCCTTTTCATGCACATGCAAGTTTAATCGTAAACACACAAAAGCCGAGCCGAAGCTCCCCGGACCAAAACGTCCGTCTCCAAACCAACCGAGCCGAAGCTCCCCGGACCATCCCGTCCGTCTCTTGACCAACCGAGCCGAAGCTCTCATCAATCTTCCTGTGCCAACAGTGTTTGTGAAAGGTGCAGCCCTAGTTACTAAGTTACTCTTATCAGGTTTGTTATTGCAGTTTACGTTAGCCCAAGACTGCCCCCGGCATACCCCGTGAAGGGCTCTCAAGGGGCACTAGGAACCAAGACGGCGGCATTACGGCCCGAAGTTCCCTTTCGCAAGGCACTTATTATTATTGGTTGATTCCCTTTACCCATTCCTTTTTCATATTACGATAGACTATCCTAGGGTGATTTTAAACCTTCCACTCTTCGGGGAAGACGATCTTTCGTCGAACCCGAGCACCTCTTAACTCTAGCTATCACCACTTCTCACTACTCTTCATATCATCCTACTATGACATCATTCACAATTGACCACCCAGACTAAATGACTAACTCCAACGACTTTCTCAGAGCATATCCTATTGCAATTCATAAATTTGCTATGTGCAGGCCAACCTAGACTATATGTCGAACCGGTTAGGCAACGATCCCAAACTCATCCAAATGCCCTAAATTATTTACTGGAGACTTATCATGATATAAATGGCCTAAATCCAGAAAATGGTCATTTTCCTAATTTATCTGATATTTAATTAATTTCCTCGAAAGTCCTAAGGGTTACCGGTTTGAACATGAACTACCCTAAGTAATCATGCAAGATGCCCAGAAAAATTACTATAAATATTATGTTATCCCAATATGGTAAATCCAAAGTATCACAATTTTCCTATCATCAAAAGGGCACTAAAACTATTTTAGCAATATTTACTATCTTCCATTGTTTATGAACCAAGTACAGAGAATATTCTTCCAAAAATTATAAATAATTTATGACATGTAGATAAAGACCTAAAATTAGCACTGGCCCAGTTTCATAATTTTTCAGTAATAAAATCATCCCTAAATAATTTTTCAAGCATAGAACCCCTTTTTAACTTTTGTGAAGGAAGTACTGGATTTACTCAACTAAAAATTATATAAAACATTTTGGGGAAATCAGTCTGTTCTAAAATGTATTTTTCCAAGATTTCGTGAGGTTTCAATGAACAGAAACTTCTAAATAATTAAAACATCATTTAAGGCCATAGCAAGCTTTACAAATGAAGTGCTAGTAATAATCAACATAAAATTCCAGTAAAATTGCTATAAGTTCTACCTGATCCAAAACTCACTCTACCCAAATTTCACAGCTTTTAAGTAAGGTTTAGTGACTGATTCTTCCTATTTGATATTTTATCCTAAAACTAAGGTTAGGGTTTTAAGGTATCTACTTGTCTCTAAATTCTCCAAGATTCCATCCAGACGATTCCTATCAAGCTTTTGTCAACTCTACAGAGTTCCAAGGCAATACAAGAGCAATTGCCCCCATGTCCTTCACAACCCTCAAAACCCTTCATATAGGGTTTGAGCTTGGATCCTAGGGTAAATCAACCCTAAACCCCACCATTTTTCTCCAAGCAGGTTATAACACCCTTCTAAGTCAGAGGTCAGAATATCAGCCTCCGTTGAGGTGATTTGAGCTTTCCAAACTCTTAGTGCACTTTTTACTAAAAGATGTCTCACTAATGCCTAGTTAAGGGTAGAAGATTTCCTACCCAAAACTCCTCCAAACTAGTTGGAATTTTGTACAGATCTAGGTTTTATAGCCAGGGACCACTCACCAAAATTTGGGAGGGTTTGGAGGTCATTTGACCACTCAAATAAATTTCTCTAACTTAATTAAATTAAAACAAAAACTTTAGGCAAAGTGTCTCCAAAAATTCCCATTTTTGGTCTGCCTCTAGGTATAGCTAAGGTTAACCCCCGCCCAAATTTCAGGTCATTTGGACAAGGGACGAAGAGTGGGCATCCATTTTAATTTTTGCCCAACTCTAGGTACAGCCCCCACTAAAACGGGTTCTGCGGTCAAACCGCTTACCCAAACTAGTTGAAATCAATTTTAAATTAAACTAGACTCAAAGGGCTACAACTTTTGTGAATGGTCATTTTTCCTAAAACGGCCTCTAAGTGCCTCGTTTCGCAGCATCAAAATGTGCTCATCTAAGTATATTTCCCTTATAAATTATTTACATAATTTATATATTATAAACAGCTTTTACTGTTCATCTTCTACAGAACCCGAAAACCAGAACACAGAAACTCTTATTTCCTGTAGCTCTTTCGTGATCCGTCACCGATCGCCCGGTCACTTCCCTGGCCAGCCACCACCACCACCACCTCCGTTGAGGCGATGGCTAGCGGTCGGCGGTGGTATGGCCGCCGGAGGTGGCGGTTTCCGGCGAACTCAAAAATACATTTTTCATGGTTTTCCATGAAAACGAGAGATAGGTCCGGCTCCGTTGAGCACGAACTTCCTTTCTAAGAATCCTAAGATCTACCCATGAAAGAAGAAGCAGAGGAGGACCTTGTTCGCGGTTTGGAGGCGAGATGAACGACGAGGTGCCATGGCGCGGTGGTGGCGTTGCTGAACTTCTCCTACAGCAAGAGCAAACGTCTGAATTTGTTTGATTGAGCGTGTAAACTTCTCCTCTTGCTCCAAGTGGGCTTTTATAAGTCAGCAAGTGGGGAGGTGAAAGGGTAAAACCTTAATAGTCATGAAGGCTCCTCTTAATAACATTTCGGTTACGGTGAAGGGATAAGAAACGGTGGAAGATAAAAAGGTATGTCCAGTTGGCGGTTTCCTATTGGACCACATCTCCTTTTTTTATTAAGAAATTACAGTAGGAAACGACCCATAATTACTCCTGGTGTAACTTCCCACACCAGCATTTATTACCACGCGTGTTAGAATAATTTCGGGCCTGAACCGTCGTTTCGGTCAATGTCACGGGCGTGACACATAGGTCACGGGCGTGACAGGCCCGGGTGGCCAATTCTGGGGTCGACGATCGTCGAACTGAGATCGACGGTCGTCGAAGGGGTGGTCACGCCCTAGGTCACGGGCGTGTCACCTTGGTCACAGGCGTGACATGCCCGAATGGCAAATTCTGAGGTCGACGACCGTCGAACTGAGATCGACGGTCGTCGAAGGGTGGTCACGCCCTAGGTCACGGGCGTGACACCTTGTTCACGGGCGTGACAGGGTTGGGTTGAAAATTCTGCGCCCGAAGATCGTCTCCCTAAGATCGACGATCGTCGAAGGAGTCACGCCCTAGGTCACGGGCGTGGCGGGTCGGTCACGGGCGTGACCAACCCGTGACCCGAAATCTTGGTCGATTTATTTCAATTTTTGGGCTTCCTAGGGTTCTGTCACGACCAACCGACTCCTAGGGGTCTAGCCGGAAATGGGATGTTACAGATTGTTTGGAGCTTCAACTCGATTAATTAAGAGACGGACGGAATGGTCCGGGGAGTTTCGGCTTGATTAATTAAGAGACGGACGGAATGGTCCGGGGAGTTTCAGCTCGATTAGTTAAGAGACGGACGATTTGGTCCGGGGAGTTTCGGCTCGATTATTTGACACGGACGTTTTAGTCCGGGGAGCTTCGGCTCGGTTTTTGTTTTTTTTATATAATACGTTAAATTTGCATGTACATAAAAGGAAATAAAATTAAGGTGGTGGGTCTTCGGTATTGGAGGGTCGATGCAATGACACCAATACGCTGACTCGGCAAGTGTTGTTAACACTACGCCAACAAAGTCCGGTGCTGTTGGGATTTGTCTCCACAATACCTCAGATTTGTAGGAGGTCAGACCTTGAACTAAGATGAATTAAGGTGTATTTGATGCTGTGTTTAGGTTGTATGTGTGCAGGTTCTAATTGCCAAGTGTAGACCAATGTCAGTCTATAATGGGTCACCAAACACAGGACCATACAATGTAATCCCTCATTGTGTGATCCAAAGTGTTGGCCCATGTATAGCCTCTCAATTGGGATACACTTCCTATATGCACTTGGATTGATGGACAGGAGCATTGGAACTAATTTCCTCAAAAAAAAAAATTTCTAAGTCCAAAATACTCGAGTAACCCCTTTGTTATACTCGAGTATCAGACTTAATACTCGTGTATATATTTCCATACTCGAGTAGTTAATTAGACTTACTCGAGTAATCAGTTAGACTTACTCGAGTAGGCTCTGAATACTCGTGTATATACTTCTATACTCGAGTAGTTAGTCAGTCACTCGGGAAAGGTGTTTTCATACTCGAGTAAGTAACTTAATCACTCGAGTAAATCATATATCATACTCGAGTAGATCCTTTTTCTTCTCTTTTCTGCAAGTTCAAGTATTGATACTCGAGTAATTGATTTTGATACTCGAGTAAATTATTCGATACTCGAGTAGTTGGTTTTAATACTCGAGTAAGCAGTTGTTACTCGAGTAATTGATTTTGATACTCAAGTAAATTATTCTATACTCGAGTAGTTGATTTTAATACTCGAGTAGGTGAATGTTTCCTGGATTCATATGCTGATACTCGAGTATATCTTTGCTGATACTCGAGTATATCTTTTCTGATACTCGAGTATATCTCTTCTAATACTCGAGTAGTTCATTTCTCTATCAAGTAAATTTCTATTCTCATACTCGAGTATATGTCTCTTTGTCACTCGAGTATCTAAATTCCCATACTCGAGTATATCTTCTCTTACTCGAGTATAGCTGTTCCCTATTCCAGAATTCTTCTAAGTTCGAATTCGCTAAGTATTTTGAATCCGTCATTTCTGACTGGTCCACGTGTCATCCTTAATTAAGATTATGACCGTTGGAGTCCACCTATAAATAGGTCATTTCAGAATTGACTAATTAACAAGATTACAGAGATATTCTTTTGAAGAAAAAGGAAATTCCGTGAACCCTAATTCTCACGACGCCGCCGCCGCCGCCATCGTTGTTCACGGAAGAAATTCTGGATCGTCGATCTCCGTCTTCAAGGACTATTTCTCCAGCGATCCAGACAAGAGTGAATCACTCGATCTCGCCGAGCCTCAAGGATTTCAGATCTATCTTCTCGATCGAGGTGGTTCTAGTTTTCAGATTTGTGGATCTTTCTTTCAAGTCATCTTCAACCTTTTCTGATCAAGTCAAAGCTCCTAAAGAAGAAGACTGTCAAAGATCCAGATCTGAAATTTGTTGTGTTGATTTTTATTCTCAAACCTAAATTTCATTGTAGGAGTTTTTATCCGAGATTTGTAGGAAGATCTTTCTTCCGAGTTTTGTAGATCCAGTTGGATCGAGATTTGTAGGAACGTAGTTCCGAGGTGTAGGATTGTTTTCAATCCGAGATAGTGGAGTAGCCGAGTCTAGTGATTTGCTAGATCGGTGAGGAAAGTGGACGTACCCAAGGTTGGGGAACCACTATAAATCTCTTGTCTTCTGTGATTGCTTGATGTGCGCTGCGTTAAATTTTAATTCCGCTTTTTGACACGCATTTCACCTATTCACCCCCCTCTAGGTGATTTAGGCTAACAACTTAGACCTCGCAATTGGTATCAGAGCCAGGTTGATCGTTAAAAGGTTAACACCTTGATCTTATCCTTCTAAGTTGTTTCCTGGAAAGTATCAAGCATGAGTAAGACCAAGGATTTTGCTAAACTCCCTATCTGCACCAAGAACAACTTTCCTATGTGGAAGGAAAGAGTAAAGTTCTTCATGGAAGCAGTAGATCCCCGGATCTTCATGATTGTTGAAGAAGGTCCCCACATTCCTATGACTACTTCCACCATAGACCCTAACAAGCAAGTTCCCAAGAAGTTGATGGATCTAGACAAGGATGAGATTGCACTTGTCTCTCTGGACAAGAAGGCTAAAAACATTATAGCAAGTGCAGTCAATGACTCAATGCTGCAGAATCTAATTCATTGCCAGTCTGCCAAGGAGATGTGGCAAATCCCTGGTGACTCTGATGGAAGGCACTGAAGAAGTGAGGGATGATCGGAGATCCCTTCTGAATCAAAAGTATGAAGCCTTCCGGCAAGGTCACAAGGAAGCCATAGCTGACACATTCGAGAACTTTTTCAAGATAGTGAACGGCCTAAGAGTTTATGGCCGAGTCTTCACCAACGGGGAACTCAATGACAAATTCTTAAGATCCCTAACCAAGGAATGGGACAATAAGGTATGTGCCATTCGGGAGTTTGGAAGGTTAGCTGAGACGGACCCGCAAAATCTGTTCGGAAAGCTTATGTCTTACGAGCTACAAATCAACTCAAGAAAAGCTGAAGAAGAGACAAGCAGGTCTGCATCCAAGGAGAAATCTGTCGCTCTAAAGGCAGATAGCTCAAGGAAGATAAAGGCTAACTCTCCTGCCCCAGTTCCTGAGGCTGATGAAGAAGAATCATCTGAGCCCAGCTCATCTGGCTCAGAACTATCTGATGGAGAGTTCTCCCTACTCTCAAGGCAGTTCAAGAAATTTTTGAACAAGAAGAAGCAATGGAGAGGCAAGGATGCCTCATATAGAAGATCACGACATGACAGTGATCATCGGAAGAAAGGCTCAAGTAGCCATGATAGGTATAATTCTAAACCGAACAAACAGATTTCTACTGACATCATTTGTTATTGTTGCAATAAGCCAGGTCACGTCATCGCCGATTGCCCTCACAAAAAGAAAGAGGGTGGAAGAAGAGAGGAAAAGAAATCCTCACACCACAAGAAGAGGACAGAGAAAAGCTTAGTAGCCAAGAAGAGCAAAACTCTCAGCGACTCTGACTCATCTGAGTCGAGTGAAGAAGAGGAAGCTTACTTTGGGCTCATGGCTCATTCGGATGATGAACAAGTCCCCCAGTTTACTGGGGAGGTAAAATCTCACACTCCTCTCTCTGATTCTGATGATGACAATGAGCAAGAGGGATATTCCTCTGAAGATGAATCTGAGCTCATGGGTCAGTATAAGGAGTTACTCACCGCTTACGAAAAATGTCGTAGATTAATGAAAACTCAAGCCAAAGAGATAAATTCTCTACGAAGCTACTGAGAGCAGCTTGAGAGAAGAAGTCGATAAGACTAACTCTCTTCAAGAGAACCTCAATGCAGCTATGGAGGGATACAATAAAGCTCTCAAGCACATCGACCTTAAAGAGGAAATCATCAAAGAATTGGAACGACAACTCGAGGCTGAAAAGAAGCTTGTTGAGAGTTTTTCTAAGCCTAAGACAGTTCTTCCAATCGTTGCTGAATTCTCTGCTAAGGCCAAGGGTGCTGGTTTAGGCCACATTGTCTCTTCTAGTAAATCCTCTAGGAGAAACAAGGCCAAGAGAAAGAATAAGGCTGCCCGGAAGGCTCTAGCTGAAGAAAAAGGGAAAGCTCCCTTGGAACCTGTTGTGTTCAAGAAAGTTATCTTTCCCACGAACGAACTCGATTATGAGTCCACCTACAGACACTTTTCTAGGCCGATCCCTGAGAAGCCTAAGTCAAGATACCAAGGTTGGACTCGTCCTCGTAACTTTGGCGAGAGTGTCTTCAAGGCACCTTATGAGGAGATTCAGCTTCAAAGCTATGGACCTTATGCTCATGGTCATAATTTCAAAAAGACACCAAAAGTAAAACCCATTATAGAAAAGCCTATGAAGGAGAAGACCTCATGTAACTGCCATCATCATGAAGCCTCCTCCTCCAAGAGTAAAGCTCCTGCCAGACCTTCATTCCAGAAAGTCAAGCAGGACTACACAAGGCAAAGATACAACAGGTTCAACTGTTGGTGCTGTTGCAGAATTGGTCATTTTGCCAGTGATTGTTGGTTCAATCCTGAAAATGCTGCAACCCCTAAGGTTAGCAACGTGAGAGTGACCACTCATGAGGCTAATACTCGTAGGGGGAGTATTCTAACTCGAGACCAAGGACCCAAACTTGTTTGGGTTCCTAAGGCTAAATGATTGTAATTGCAGGTATGTCCAAAGGCCACCAAAATGCCAATCTGGTACTTGGACAGTGGATGTTCTCGGCATATGACCGGGACAAGGAGCCTACTACAGAATTACACCTCAGTCTGCAACGGACCAAAGGTCATCTTTGGAGGTTCAGATCGAGGAATAACTAAAGGCTATGGTATGATCTCTAATGGTAGTGTATCCTTTTCGGATGTAGCCTATGTTGAAGGATTGGAACACAATCTCATTAGCATAAGCCAACTATGCGACAAAGGATACGTAGTTGAATTTCATGCTGACAAGTGTTTGATAAAATCGGTTAACAATATGGAAACTATTTTATCAGGCACTCGAAGCAGAAATATTTTCTTTCTGAATTTTATTTGTATAGACTCTTCGACACCAGTGTGTCTTTTGGCAAAAAGTAGTGCATCTCTTGCTGACCAATGGCACAAGAGACTAGCACATATTAATTTCAAAACTATTAATAAATTATTCTCTCAAAACTTAGTGCGTGATGCACCTAATGTCAAGTGCGTTACGGACAGTCCTTGTCACGCTTGTATCAAAGGCAAGCAAACAAGAAGTTCGTTTAAAAGCATAATAGGCAAGGACTCCAATAGAAGTTTGCAGCTTCTCCATATGGACTTGTTTGGTCCACTGCAGGTTAGAAGTTTGGGAGGTAAGGAATATACGTTGGTTATTGTGGATGATTACTCGCGCTTTGCGTGGGTGTTCTTTCTGAAACACAAGTCAGATACCTTCGGTATTTTCACTAATTTTGTGAGGCAGATCCAGAATGAATACAACTGTTCCGTAGTCAAAATCAGAAGTGACAATGGAACGGAATTCAAGTCTGGAGCCATGACAGAATTTTGTGAAAGTCAAGGTATCTTTCATGAGTTTTCCTCTCCTCGCACTCCACAGCAAAATGGAGTAGCTGAGAGAAGGAACAGAACACTCATAGAGGCTTGTCGGACTATGTTGAGTGATGCCTCAGTTCCGGAGTATTTCTGGGCTGAAGCAGTCAACACCGCTTGGCACGTGCAAAATCGAGCACTCATCAACAAGAACCATGATAAGACTCCTTACGAACTTCTAAAAGGCAGGCAACCAACCATTTCATACTTTAGAATCTTTGGCTGTAAGTGCTTCGTACTTAACAATGGCAAGTATCACTCTACCAAGTTTAGCGAGAAAAGCTTTGAAGGTATTTTCGTAGGATATAGTAGCCATAGTAAGGCTTATAGAGTATTCAATAGAAAAACTGTGGTGGTGGAAGAGTCGATACATCTTGTATTTGATGAGACGAGTCTGTTGCAAAGCAACTCGTCTAGTGTGCCTATTGTAGATGCAGGTACAAAGTTGAAAGAACTTAGCTTGGATGAACCTAGTGAAGATAAAAATGAGACATTCATCAAGGTCCCCTCTCCAACCACCATTGGAGAGGTGGATGATCAAGATGAAGAAGACATCCCAGCTGAAGATGCAACTCCAGTGGCTGAAGAGATCCCAGATGCAAGGACTCTAGAGTTCAGATACTTGCAGGATCATCCTGTTGACCAAATAATAGGAGATCCTCGGGATGGCGTCAGAACTCGTCGAGGTACAACTAACGAGAATTTACACTTAAGATTTCTCTCACAGGTTGAACCAAAGAAATTTGAGGAAGCCAACTCCGACGCATCCTGGATTCTAGCCATGGAAGAAGAATTGAATCAGTTCAAACGATGCAAGGTTTGGACCCTTGTTCCTAGACCCAAAGGTAAGAATGTCATTGGGACTAAATGGGTCTACCGGAACAAGATGGATGAAGACGGGATAATCGTAAAGAATAAAGCCAGACTTGTCGCCAAGGGATATCGTCAAGAAGAAGGAATCGACTTCGACCAGACTTATGCTCCAGTAGCGAGACTGGAAGCGATCAGGTTATTTCTTGCCTACGCTGCACTTAAGGGCTTTACCGTCTATCAGATGGACGTAAAGTCCGCCTTCCTGAATGGTGACATAAAGGAAGAAGTGTACGTAGAGCAACCGCCAGGTTTTATTGATTCAACCTATCCTAATTATGTATATTTATTACAAAAAGCACTATATGGTCTTAAACAAGCTCCTCGAGCTTGGTATGAGACTCTGTCTAGCTTCCTTCTTGAGAACAAGTTCACAAGAGGAAAGATAGACAAAACATTATTTCTTAGGGAAATAAAAGGCAAGATTTTGCTAGTACAGATCTATGTCGACGATATTATTTTCGGCTCTACGGATAACAACCTCTGCAAGAAGTTTTCTAAACTTATGCAAGGGAAGTTTGAAATGAGTAGTATGGGAGAGCTAAAGTATTTCTTAGGGCTTCAGGTGAAACAATCTGAAGATGGGATTTTCATCTCACAGACCAAGTTCACCAAAGAGCTACTTAAGAAATTCGGAATGGAGAATGCAACCTCTATGAGGACTCCAATGGCCTCAGCTATGTCTCTGGACAAGGATGAGAAAGGGAAACCTTTTGATGAAACCAAGTACAGAAGCATAATTGGGTCCTTGCTCTATCTCACTGCAAGTAGACCAGATATAATGTTCTCAACATGTGTATGTGCTAGATTTCAGGTGAACTCTAAGGAATCTCACTACATCGCTGCAAAGCGAATCTTGAGATACCTCAAAGGTACACCAAATCTTGGCTTATGGTACCCAAGAAGTAATGATAGTGAACTAATTGGATTTTCAGATGCAGATTTTGCAGGTAGCAAAGATGACAGGAAAAGTACCTCCGGGACTTGCCAATTTCTCGGAAGGAGACTCATTTCCTGGAGCAGTAAGAAACAAAACTGTGTAGCCATCTCAACGGCTGAATCAGAGTACATCTCTGCAGGCAGCTGTTGTGCACAGCTCTTATGGATCAAGAATCAGTTTGAAGACTACAACATACAGTTCCAGAACATTCCCCTGTTCTGTGACTCTTCCAGCGCTATAGCAATAGCCAACAATCCAGTCTCCCACAGCCGGACCAAGCATATAGAGCTTCGCTATCATTTCATCCGGGAGCATGTGGAAAATGGAGATATAGATCTACAGTATGTCTCCACAGACAGGCAAGTTGCAGATATTTTTACAAAGCCGCTGGACGAGTCCAAGTTCTCGTTCTTCAAAACTGAGCTTGGACTGCTCAACAAAGAAGACAAGTGATGGACTCTCAAATTAAGAAGATATCAGTAATGTTGGCTGCTCAGAGGTATAGTTTCTCAGTGGAAATAGACATCTACCAGGGCAACTCCTTCAAGTATTAGAGACTCGAGCATCGCTACACTTACACGAGTAAACGGCTAATACTCGAGTAAAAAGGTTCATATACTCGAGTAATCCAAAAGATACTCGTGTATGAACTTCTCATACTCGAGTATGAAAATTCGTTAAGAACTTAATACTCGTGTATGCTGATTACATACTCGAGTATGTATGATTGATTACTCGTGTATGCTGTGCCTACTCGAGTATACTAAACCTAATACACGTGTATGCTGTCATCTACTACTCGAGTATTCGGAAGTATTTTGGATTTTCAAAATCTCTACTCTCACCCAGCAAATTGCCGCCTTGTTCAGGTATGCCATTATACTTAATTCTCTTTAAACCTAATTAGGATTATTTATATATATATTCAAAACGAAAAAGTCCTTTCCACTTCTCATTCACTCGAGTAGCCGCCGACTTCTCGTATTCCCGACTACTGTTCTTCGTCTTCCTTCACCGCAAGATTTCCGAATCGCTGATGGCTCCTCCCTCCTCCAAGTTTGGAATCGGCTCTGAATTAGTGACAGATGGCATTGAAGATATCTCGGATGATTTCAAGAACCTACTGATTCTCCTGGACACGGCCGGATTGACCTTTGTTCTTCAAGAACCCTGCCGCCTCTTGCTTCCTGATGTTGAAGAGTTCTACAAAAATTTGAAGGTTAGACACAATGGTACAGTTCTGAAATCAAAGGTAAGGGGAGTTGAAATTCGATTAGATAAAACCTCTGTCGCCACTCTGCTTCGGATGCCAGTGGTCGACGAAGAAGATGACTTAGACAAGGCAGATGCCGACCGCACCTCCTTATTCTGTGGTCGAGATCCAGAAGGTGGAGGTGAAACCCTGAATCGTTCTTTGTTCAATTCAGAAGGAAAGTTTCTCGTTGACATCATTGCCAAAATCCTCTGGTGCAAGACTTACTCCATTAGAGATGTATCCCAAAATCTATTTGACGTTATGCAAGCTATTGTCTGCAGGAAGAAGTTCCAGTTTGGAATGATGATACTGGATAAGATCAGAGAAAGCGTCAAACATCCCAGTTTTGCCAGGATTATCTCCCTCCTCCTCCATGAGATCAATCCTACAGTGTTTGACTTCTCTAAAGGGACTCCTCTTCACCACATGAAGAAAGTTTCAATATCTTCCATTCAGAGGTATGACCTCAAGATCATGAACCCTGCCCAAGCCTCCAAGGCTGATGCCATCTCAGCACAACACCAAGACAGCAGTTTACCTGAAGTCAGGATCCCATCTCCTCCTCTACATCAAACTATTGCTACCTCTGGTGCTTTAGTTGAGGGGGAGCCTGCCACTTCTCTTTCTCAGCTTCAAGTTACTTCTGAATCAGTAATTCCAGCACAAGAAGAAGTCAGAGTTGCTACTCCTCCAGTTTCTCCTACTCCAGCTCATCTTCAATCAGCAATTCCTGAATCTGAGATTCCAGATACAGCTCACCTACTGTCTACAGCTGAAGATATAGACAGATTCATTGATGAGCTAAGCTCAGATGCTCCTTCTTTTCAAAATGATTCTGCTGCCAAGTCTCCTGCTCAGTCTCCAGCTCTCTCCCCTTTGGGTGCCACAGATCTTCATGATGATATCATTCTGTCCGATGACGAGGAGGATTCCCCAGACCCTATTGACCCTCCTCTGAAGACACTTGATTTCTCTCTCCCCTCCTTCACTGATCCCTGTGACTCCATTGAGTTAGTCCAAACCAAGAGAGCTGTAAGCTCAGTGGTCGTGGAAGAGATCGCCCCTTGGACTGTTACTGCTCTACCAGTCCCTGGATTAACCTCAGCTCCCTCTTCCTCCTCCTCTTCAGATCTAGTCAGCAAGATTGAGCTCATGCTCAAAGAACAGAGAGATTACTTTGATGCCTCTCTGCAGTCAGTCAACTCCAAGGTCTCTGCTCTTGAAAAGGAGATGAGCAGAGGCTTTGCTGAAATCCAGGCAAATACTGATGAACTGAAGAGATTGTTCCAGCTAGGTGGCAAGGCCATAGATCACACCATCACGAGCATAGGTGAGCTAAGAAACCAAGCAGAGACAGTAGCTCACAATCAGCTCAAGCTAGATGAGAGAGCTGAAACCAATGTTGTGAAAGTATGTGATGAAGTGAGCACTTTCAGGGATGAAGCCATTGCCAAGCTATCCATAGATATCAGCAAGGGGGAGAAGATTGTAAAAGAACAAGTTGAAAAACTTTCTGAACAAGCTGAAGCCCAGGTCAAACAACAGTCTACCCAATCTCAAGAGGCTATAAGTGATCTAGTAAAAGGATTGAAAGAATCCATTCTTTCCCAGCTCCAGTCAGTCAAATTCTATACCTATGACACTGCTGTCTGGCTGCATAATTAAAACTTTCCTGAGTTTCAACTGGACCCTACCATTATACCTCAGCATCTAAATCCTCTTGCAGAACAGCCTCCAGCAGATGTCTCAGCTCAAGCAACCCTTCAAGGAGGTGTGCCAGTTTTCTCACCTAGAGCTGAGGGTGATGTGACTGAGCCTCCCCTATCCTATACTGAAGCATGGCAAGATGATTTCCCTTCCAGTTCTCAAGGCCCTTCCAAGAAGAAAAGAAAATATGGTGACGGCGCTTCTGCCAGCCGTTCTGCACCAAGGAAAGAGCCAGCTTCTGAAGGTAGACCACCTGTTGTTCATGCTGAAGTGTGGAGTCCTACCTCTAAGTCCCTAATTCTTGATACTCTGAGGTTAGTGACTGATCTTGGGGAGAACAGAGATAATTACTACAGTTATTCAGAGTGGAAAGCCTACGAAGCATCTCAGATAAAGATCAGGCTGCATGACAGAAATTGGGGGCATAACAACCCAGCTGCTCCTCCTAGGCCCAGGACTTACTTTCCAAAACCTTTCAGCTACCTAGAAAGGCAAGACTTGAAAAGAGAAAGGATGCACAAGGATGCCCCATCTTGAGTTGAACTAAGAATGTGGAATTGGACTTTTGTTTCTGTGCTTAAAACATTTCTATATATATATATATTTAATTCTGGTTATGGCTATTTCATTAACTAACCTGCTTTAACTTATGTTTTGTTTTTCAAGTATATGTGCATTGTTCTTTTTACTCTGTATAATTCACCTTAGTATAGAGGATGCTGACATCTACAAATAGGGGGAGATTGTTGGGATTTGTCTCCACAATACCTCAGATTTGTAGGAGGTCAGACCTTGAACTAAGATGAATTAAGGTGTATTTGATGCTGTGTTTAGGTTGTATGTGTGCAGGTTCTAATTGCCAAGTGTAGACCAATGTCAGTCTATAATGGGTCACCAAACACAGGACCATACAATGTAATCCCTCATTGTGTGATCCAAAGTGTTGGCCCATGTATAGCCTCTCAATTGGGATACACTTCCTATATGCACTTGGATTGATGGACAGGAGCATTGGAACTAATTTCCTCAAAAAAAAAATTTCTAAGTCCAAAATACTCGAGTAACCCCTTTGTTATACTCGAGTATCAGACTTAATACTCGTGTATATATTTCCATACTCGAGTAGTTAATTAGACTTACTCGAGTAATCAGTTAGACTTACTCGAGTAGGCTCTGAATACTCGTGTATATACTTCTATACTCGAGTAGTTAGTCAGTCACTCGGGAAAGGTGTTTTCATACTCGAGTAAGTAACTTAATCACTCGAGTAAATCATATATCATACTCGAGTAGATCCTTTTTCTTCTCTTTTCTTCAAGTTCAAGTATTGATACTCGAGTAATTGATTTTGATACTCGAGTAAATTATTCGATACTCGAGTAGTTGGTTTTAATACTCGAGTAAGCAGTTGTTACTCGAGTAATTGATTTTGATACTCAAGTAAATTATTCTATACTCGAGTAGTTGATTTTAATACTCGAGTAGGTGAATGTTTCCTAGATTCATATGCTGATACTCGAGTATATCTTTGCTGATACTCGAGTATATCTTTTCTGATACTCGAGTATATCTCTTCTAATACTCGAGTAGTTCATTTCTCTATCAAGTAAATTTCTATTCTCATACTCGAGTATATGTCTCTTTGTCACTCGAGTATCTAAATTCCCATACTCGAGTATATCTTCTCTTACTCGAGTATAGCTGTTCCCTATTCCAGAATTCTTCTAAGTTCGAATTCGCTAAGTATTTTGAATCCGTCATTTCTGACTGGTCCACGTGTCATCCTTAATTAAGATTATGACCGTTGGAGTCCACCTATAAATAGGTCATTTCAGAATTGACTAATTAACAAGATTACAGAGATATTCTTTTGAAGAAAAAGGAAATTCCGTGAACCCTAATTCTCACGACGCCGCCGCCGCCGCCATCGTTGTTCACGGAAGAAATTCTGGATCGTCGATCTCCGTCTTCAAGGACTATTTCTCCAGCGATCCAGACAAGAGTGAATCACTCGATCTCGCCGAGCCTCAAGGATTTCAGATCTATCTTCTCGATCGAGGTGGTTCTAGTTTTCAGATTTGTGGATCTTTCTTTCAAGTCATCTTCAACCTTTTCTGATCAAGTCAAAGCTCCTAAAGAAGAAGACTGTCAAAGATCCAGATCTGAAATTTGTTGTGTTGATTTTTATTCTCAAACCTAAATTTCATTGTAGGAGTTTTTCTCCGAGATTTGTAGGAAGATCTTTCTTCCGAGTTTTGTAGATCCAGTTGGATCGAGATTTGTAGGAACGTGGTTCCGAGGTGTAGGATTGTTTTCAATCCGAGATAGTGGAGTAGCCGAGTCTAGTGATTTGCTAGATCGGTGAGGAAAGTGGACGTACCCAAGGTTGGGGAACCACTATAAATCTCTTGTCTTCTGTGATTGCTTGATGTGCGCTGCGTTAAATTTTAATTCCGCTTTTTGACACGCATTTCACCTATTCACCCCCATCTAGGTGATTTAGGCTAACAACTTAGACCTCGCAGGTGCGCCAGCCAAGAAGAGTACGCAGGAGTCCGCTTCGTGCACCAAGCGTTGAGGCGTACGATAGGTCTGACCGGTAGTGCTTTACTGGTTTAGAGGTGGGCGAGGCCCAACCCACCGCTTCCGCCTGCCACTACGGGGTATCCTGGGAGGTAACGGCTCCGAAAGGGGGAACTAAAGGTTTGTGTACATAGAGTCGGGTGTGTGTGTTGCACTTACATGTTCCATCATACCCACTAGCATGTCATAGCATAATCAATTCATTTAACCCCTGACACCTAAGGTATAAGTGGAATGGGACGCTTATACATTGGGACTTGCAAAACGACCCCTTTGTCTATAAGCTTGTGTTGGCAAGTTTATAAATTAAGGTCAATTTTGATATATATATATATATATATATATATATATATATACTGCTGTTTGATAACTGACACCCCAACGTATAAATTGGTATGAGACTTTTTATATGATGAGAGCCTTGCAGAAGACCCCTTGGCTTATGAGTTCTCACATAAGTGAAGGTTACTTTTCATATTTCATCTTATTGCCATTATTTATTATAGAATTGCTAGATTAGTTCTGCTGCCACCCGATTCTTTTGATTTAATCTCCACCTTCATGTCCTTCCCTTTCTTCCTCTCCACTCGGTACCTAGGGGCCATGGGGGAATGGGTAGGGGATTGTTGGGTACATTGGAAAATGTGTACCTGATTTGAAGAAGCCTAACTTAGCTTAATGATATACATCAAGGTGTATTTGATGTTGTTTTAAGTTGACATGTGCAGGTGAAGAAGTATTAAAGAATACAGGAAATTATTCTAAGTCCATATGTCGACATCTGAAGAAACTGGGTCGACACTTCAGAATAATTGTGTCGACACTTGAAGGAAGCTGTGTCGACACAGAGAAAGATAGTCAACCACATTTGTGTCGACACTGGGAAACAGTGTCGACTCACAAAAAGATAGTCGACCTCAACTATGTCAATACTGGGAAGCAGTGTCGACTCACAGAAAGATAGTCGACCTCAATTATGTCAACACTGGGAAGCAGCGTCGACTCACAGAAAGATAGTCGACCTCAACTATGTCAACACTGGGAAGCAGTGTCGACTCACAGAAAGATAGTCGACCTCAATTATGTCAACACTGGGAAGCAGTGTCGACTCACAGAAAGATAGTCGACCTCAATTTTGTCGACACTGGAGGATGTGTCGACACATTGAGACAGAGTCGACACACATTGGCAGAAGTCAACAATACTTGTGTCGACACCAGAAGACTGAGTCGATATATATTGGCAGAGTTGACAATTGCTATGTCGACACCTGAAGACAGAGTCGACACATATTGAGTTCTGAATCTACAACAACTGTGTCGACACACAGGACTTGTGTCGACACACTGCAAAGTCAAGACCAAGTTATTTTCTGAAGAAAGATGAAGTGTTGAGTCGACACAAATTCTCTGTGTCGACTCATTCTCAAGATGAAGTTCTGAAGAAGCTATGTCAACTTAAAGGCAAACTAGTCGACATCATCAAAGGCTGTGTCGACACCAAAGTCACTTGTGTCGACACATATAGATAGTTGGTCTCGACACTTTCTGACAGTCTGTCTCAACACTTTGCTGTCCAAGACTAAGGCACAGGATCTGTTTGAAGACTTGACAACTGTGGGTTATGACAGGTTAACTGAAGCTGTCAGACTTGTCAGAAGTCAGTTAGAAACCGGATCAGCCGGTTACCATGAAGAAGATCTATAAATAGACAGATTCAGAAGAAGAAGAAATAGATAAAGAAGAGGAAATTAATTCTTAATCAACACATCAGTTAAGAGACAAGTCCTCTCTTCAAGAAAGTGCAAGGCATTAAAAAAGATCTTCATCAGAAGATCTAAGAAGACGATCTCAGGATTGATCTAAGAAGAGTTCTATCAAGAATTCTGAAGTATCATCAAAGGTGTTGGATAGAGAGGGATCCAACCATTTGAAGAAGAAGGAAGCCGTCATTGATTACTCAAGAAGCTGTTTGGAAATCAACTCAGCTAAGTTCAGATTCAAGAAGCTTTGAAGAAAGCTCAGATTCAGTTGATTTCATCAGCTGATCAAGAATTGTCTTGTTCTCTTCTCTCTCAACAAAGGCAAGACATTAAAAACTTCCTTTCTAATTTCTATAGGATCTATCAATACAGATCTGAGTTGTAAGCCTGTGTTATAAAGGCTGAGTGTAGGAGAGTTGATCTCTGAGTGGTAGGGCTGTTTGCCTGAGTGTAGGAGAAGGTTCTTCTCTGAGTTGTAGGCTTTGTGATAAGGCTGAGGTAGGGTTGTTGAGCCTGAGTTGTAGGAACCTTTTTAGGTTCTGAGCTGTAGGATCTATGGATCTGAGTAAAGGGGAAGTTTGGCCGAATCTAGCATACTGCTAGATAGGTGAAGGGGGAAAGTGGATGACCCAGACCTTGGGGAACCACTATAAAACAGTGTGCAATTTGTGATGGTTAAATTTCTGTGACTGCTGTGCTGTGTGTTTTAAATCTGTAATTGAATTCTGCCAAAAAGTGTTAACAAGCATTATAACCTATTCACCCCCCTCTAGGTGTTTAGGTTGTCTTGAAAGTAAAACTATCAAGTGGTATCAGAGCCAGGTTCCTCAAAAAGGACTTAACAGTCTGAGGATGATCTGAAAGGCAGAATCAAGATTCAAGAAGATGGGTTCTGGAGAAAATCACAAGGAGTTAGGGTCAATGAAGTTACCCATCTGTAGGAAGGAAATCTTTGGAATTTGGAAAGAAAGAGTCAGATTGTTCATGGAAGCATCTGACCCAAGGATATACATCACAGTTCAGGAAGGACCCTTCATTCCAATGAAGGTATCAGTTCTTGATGCTAATATTCAAACTCCAAAGGGTTATTCTGAAATGACCAAGGATGAAATCATTTTGGCAACCATGGATAAGAGAGCTCAGAATATTATTGTGAGTGTCATAGATGATTCTACATTTCAGAATCTGATTCACTGCAAGACCTCCAAAGAAATGTGGGACACCTTGATTGTCTACATGGAGGGATCTGAAGAAGTAAGACAGGATAGGAAGTCTATGCTCAACCAGGAATATGAAAGTTTTAGACAAGGAAAAACTGATAGCATAACTGAATGCTATAAGAAATTCTATAGAATTGTGAATGAGTTAAAGTCCTATGGAAGAGTCTTCAGTACCTATGAACTGAATGACAAATTCTTAAGATCCTTGACAAAGGATTGGGACACAAAGATCTGTGTCATAAGAGAAGTGGCTAAACTGGCAGAGATTTCTCCTCCAACCTTGTTTGGAAAGTTGCTATCCTATGAAATGCAACTTATGGTGAGGAAGGAGGAGGAAAAGAATTCAAAAGGAGAGCATAGAGAGAAGACAGTGGCCTTCAAGGCAGAAGCCACTAGAAAGAATAGGAGGATATCATCATCTCCTCCTAAGGAAGTTGTAGAAGTTAGTTCTGAAAATTCAGATAATAAGGGTTCAGAAAGCTGTGAGTCAGATGTAGATTTTGCTGCATTTACAAGGCAATTCCAGAGATTCTTAAAGAAGAAGCAGTGGAAGTCTAGGCCCTCCTCATCACAGCAATTTGATGACTATTATCAGAAGAAAAAGTCATCAAGGAAAGAGAAGAGCAGAACAAAGCCCAGCAATGCCACTACTTCAAAGATTATCTGCTATTGTTGCAGTAGGCCTGGACATGTAGTGGCTGACTGTCCTGATAAGAGAAAGGAGTCATCAGACAAGAAGAAGACTTATCAAAAGGGCAAGAAGGAAAAAACCTTTGTTGCAAAGAAGGAAAAGAGCCTAACAGATCAATCAACTTCAGAATCAGAATCTGAAGCTGAAACATATATTGGACTGTATGCTGCTACTGAAGAAGAGGAGTTCATGCAATTGCTAGACTCCATCTATGAACAAGAAGATCATCAGTGCATGGGACTGATGGCAGGATTAGAAGAAGACATGTGCCAGAGTCAGTCTGGTCCTAGTAAGGTACTATGTCCTTCAATAAAATCTGTTTGTAGTACAAGTGCAGAATCAACTACATCTGCATCAAGTAATGTAGATACATCTGAATCTGAAGGAGATGTCTATCAATTGATAGATAAGTATGGGGACTTGTTGCAGGCCCTTAAGAAAAGCAAGAACCTGGTTAAATCTCAGGCTCAGGAAATTGCTGATCTAAAGGTAGCTGCAACTGAGTTTGAAAAAGTAATTGATCAGAAGTTAAATGAAATTGCCAAACTGAAGAATATAACTATTATTTAGATGGGCACAATCAATTATACCAATGATCAAGTGAAGAGTCTGGAGGCCAGACTAAGAATAGAAAAGGAGTTAGTGACTAGTTACTCTAAGCCAAAGTCTGTCTTACCCTTGATAGATGAATTTGTGACTCAAAAGGGTAAGGTAGGATTAGGATTCAAAGGTAACCCCAGGGCAGCCCAATTCAAGAGGAAAGGCAAAGCTCCTGTCAAGCCACTGAACCTTTCAGTCCCTATTAAGTTTAGAAAGGTGCAAGTGCTTTCTAACCAATATGATCATGAAGATATTCATGGTCATTTGAAGACTAATGTTCTAATAAACAAGTGTGTAAATGCCAACAGGCCTATCCATGTTCATAAACCCAATGGTTATAAGAAATCAGTGGGTGAAGCTGCTGCAGCACCAGCAATGGACAGAAATTCTTCAGTCAAGGGTGTATCTAGATCTAGATACAATAAGTTTGAATATTGGTGCTGTGGCAAGAGAGGCCATTTTGCATTAGACTGCTGGCATAACACAAGTGTTAGAAAGAACAATAGTCTACCTGTTAGAAGAGATAATGGTAGCTTTGTTAATGCTAACCTGAACCAAGGACCCAAGACTTACTTGGGTTCTAAGGGTAAGTAAATCTGTGTTGCAGGAAAGTCCAAGTGGCCATGCCCCTATATGGTACTTGGATAGTGGTTGTTCCAGGCACATGACTGGAACAAAGGGGCTGCTGAAGGAGTATACATCTGTCAAAGATGGACCTAAAGTGATCTTTGGTGGATCTGAAAAAGGAATCATCAAAGGATTTGGTAATATTTCTACTAACCTAATTACTATCACCCAAGTGGCTTATGTAAAAGGTTTGAAACACAATCTAATAAGCATAAGCCAGCTGAGTGATTTAGGATATAACATTTCATTTGTTAAGGATGGATGTCATATCAAAAGGTCAAGTGATCAAAAGATCATATTGACTGGGTATAGGAAGAGAAATGCCTATTGTCTTAACTTTGTATGTGAGAACAAGGCTTCTTCCATCTGTCTTATAGCTGATGATAATGCTTCTCATTGTGTCAAGTGGCACAAGAGATTGGCTCATCTTAACTACAAGACAATTGGCCAACTATTTAGCAAAGAGTTAGTGAGGAATGGTCCTCAAGTTAAGTGTATAAAAGAAGGAATATGCTCAGCTTGTCAAAAGGGCAAGCAGACAAAATCCTCCTTTCAAAGCCTTGAAAACAAGGATTCTGTGAGGTGCCTATACCTCTTACATATGGATCTTTTTGGTCTTATGCCAGTTCATAGTCTAGGTAGGAAAGTCTATACTTTTGTGGTGGTAGATGACTATTCTAGATTTACATGGGTGTTCTTTCTGAGACAGAAATCAGAAACCTCAAGTGTATTAATTAGTTTTGTAAAGCAAATTCAGAATGAACTGAATAGTACAGTGGTCAAAATCAGAAGTGACCATGGTACTGAGTTTAAATCTGAAAGCATGACAAAATTATGTGAAGACTTTGGGATTTTCCAAGAGTTCTCCTCACCTAGAACACCACAGCAAAATGACATTGCTGAAAGAAAGAATAGAACATTAATTGAAGCTGGCAGAACTCTATTGAGTGACACCTCTCTCCCAGAATATTTCTAGGCTGAGGCAGTTAACACTGCATGTCATGTGATCAATAGGGCTTCTATCACCAAGAACCACAAAAAGACTCCCTATGAGATTATGAAAGGTAGAAAACCAAATCTATCCTACTTCAGGATCTTTGGTTGTAAATGTTATATACTTAACAATGGCAAGTCATACCTAACTAAGTTTGCTGCCAAATCCCAAGATGGGATATTTGTTGGGTACAGCATAAATAGTAAGGCCTATAAAATCTACAACTTGACTACTCAAGTTGTTGAAGAATCTGTACATGTTGTGTTTGATGAAACAAGATTAATCAACTGTGAGTTGTCTTGTAGATCAAATGATTCAACAGGTATAAGCAAAAGAATGGACAAGCTCTCCATTGCTGAAGCATCAAAGGAAGATGGAGCATTGGAAAATGAAGGCTACTGTCCAGGGGGAGTACAAGACTCAAGAGAAGCTGATGAAAACCAAGAGGTTCAGCATGAAGAAGGAGCTGGAGATGTTCAACCAGAAAGGAATCTTCCTCCAGCTACAAGACATTTAAGAGATCATCCAGCTGATCAGATTATAGGTAATCCAAGACAGGGAGTGCAGACTAGAAGCAGAAATCAAAGCACAGACCTGCATTCAAGTTTCCTGTCTCAAATAGAGCCTAAGAAGTTTGAAGAAGCCATCCAAGACCAGCACTGGATTGATGATATGCAAGAGGAGCTGAATCAATTCAGAAGGTGCAATGTCTGGGAGCTTGTTCCTAAACCAAGAGGCCACAACATAATTGGCACAATGCGGATTTATAGGAACAAATTGGATGAGAGTTGAATAATAGTGAAGAATAAAGAAAGATTGGTTGCAAAAGGATACAGGCAGGAAGAAGGGATTGACTTTGATCAAACCTTTGCCCCAGTAGCAAGGCTGGAGGCAATCAGAATGTTCCTTGCCTATGCAGCCTATCAAGACTTCAAAGTATACCAGATGGATGTGAAATCAGCATTCCTGAATGGTGATTTAAAAGAGGAAGTCTATGTAGAGCAGCCATCAGGTTTTGTAGATCCTCTTAAACCTGATTATGTCTATAAGCTTAGGAAAGCTTTGTATGGGTTAAAGCAAGCCCCAAGGGCTTGGTATGAAACCCTGTCTACTTTCCTTATTGAGAATAAATTCTCAAGAGGAAAAATAGACAAAACTCTATTCCTTAGGGAATCCAAAGGTAAGATCATCTTAGTTCAGATCTATGTTGATGACATAATCTTTGGATCTACTGAAAACAACCTTTGTAAAATGTTTGCCAAACTTATGCAAGGGAAGTTTGAGATGAGCAGTATGGGGGAACTTAAGTTCTTCTTGGGACTCCAAGTAAGACAGACTGATGATGGCCTGTCCATATCCCAGTCTAAGTTCACCAAAGAATTAATTAAGAAGTATGGTATGGAGTCATCCTCCACTATGAGAACTCATATGGGAACAAGTATGCCTATATGCAAAGATGATGCAGGTAAACCTGTTGATGAATCTTTGTATAGAGGAATAGTTGGCTCTCTACTATATCTCACTGCTAGTAGACCAGATATTATGTATGCTACATGTGTCTGTGCTAGGTACCAAGCCTGCCCTAAAGAATCTCATTATTCTGCAGTCAAAAGGATTCTGAGATATCTTAAGGGCACACCTAATCTAGGCCTTTGGTACCCTGGGAATAGAGATTTTCTACTAACAGGTTATTCAGATACAGACTTTGCAGGCTGTAGAGAGGATAGAAAGAGTACAACAGGTACTTGTCAATTCTTGGGAGGAAGATTGATATCATGGAGTAGTAAGAAGCAGACCAGTGTGGCAATATCCACAGCTGAGTCAGAATATGTTGCTGCTGGCAGCTGCTGTGCATAACTATTGTGGATACAACATCAGTTGAAAGACTATGGTATTCAAGTAAGTAGAACACCTTTATTGTGTGATTCTAAAAGTGCTATTTCTATTGTTAATAATCCTGTTTCTCACAGTAAAACTAAACATATAGAAATTAAATACCATTTTCTTAGAGAGCATGTAGAAAGAGAAGATATCTCATTGGAATTTGTTAAAACAGATTATCAAATAGCAGATGTATTTACTAAGCCACTGGATGAAACAAAATTCAATAAATTTAAAATTGAATTAGGCATGCTGACCATTGATTAGTTTATCAACAAACTTACAAGTGATATTAAACTATCAAGTGGTATTAAACTATCAAGTGGTATTGACAAAAACAGAAATTGGCTAAGTAAAATAGTGTCGACACATTCAATGATAATATGTCGACTCAGTGAAGTCATGTCGACTAGTCTGAGAATATGTGTCGACACAGAGAATTTGTGTCGACACTTAAGAATCAAATAGTCGACTCATCCAGGAATGTAGTGTCGACTTCACCAGAATAGTGGTGTCAACACTTACAGATTTTGTGTCGACACTTATCCTAAGAGTCGACACAGAATTTCTATTGCTCTACTATGTCTCTCAGGTGTCGACATATCCGCAATTGGTGTCGACACATAGTAGACAGACTTGCTGTCAAGACAGTAGAAGTTTGTGTCGACACACTCCATCTGTGTCGACACATATAGACTGTTTTTGCCTGACTTTTGATCTTCTTTCCCTAGAAGGTATAAATAGGTCAAGAACTTATTCTGTCGACACGCTTACAAGGTTTTGGAGACTGTCACCCTGTGTCGACAATCTCTCTCTCTTCTCTCTCAAGACTTCTCGTCTGATCAATGGCGCCAAAGGTTGCAGATAACGTCAACGAAGGATATAAGTTGGTGCGCAATGCCTTTGCGGATGCCCCGACAGATGTTCAAAGGGTTGTCACTCTAATTTCTGAATCTGGATTAGAATTTCTAGTTTCTGAACCATCAAAGATCTGGAAGAAGGAGGTGATTGAATTCTTTACCTCTGCATCAGTGGATTCAGCTGGTCTCAAGATAAAATCCACTGTTCATGGGACGAAGGTGAAACTGACACCAAGAAATTTAAGAAAAATACTTCAATTATCAAACATTGAGAATAAAGAAGAGGTTCCAGCCTCTAAGACCAGGGAGGCTCTCCAATGGTGTGGATTGGATCCAACCCTGAAGATTGGAACATCTATCAACAGGAAGGGCATGAATCAACAGGGCAAGTTTCTGTCAGAAGTAGTTGGGAAGGTAATTTTGTGCAAACCAGGTGGACATGATAAGATTTCAGCCTATATGTTCAGCCTAATGACCAGAATTGTGTTTACAATTCTAACTGACTGGTCAGCTGTAGTATTTGATAAGATCAAGGAAGGAATCAAGAAGCCAAATCTGGCTAGAATTGTGAGTTTATACCTGACTGGGGTGATCCCTGAGGTTATGCAACAACTGCCTGGGACAAAGATTAATCACATGAGGAAAATGGATATAAGATTATTTTCAAGGTGGGATAGGGTGCTGTCTAAAGATGTGCCTGATGAGAACAGGCAGGACACCCCTGAGAGATCCCCTGCACATGATCTAGGTACTGCCCAGCATCAAGAAGAGCAAGTGAAAAAGCAGGTTGAAGATCAGCCTGAGTCTGTTCAAGTTCAGAATGAAACCATTCCTGCCCAAATGCAGGGGGAGCAAGCTCACTCTCCTGCCCAGAATGTATCTACTTCTGAACAGGTAAAGGGAGTGCAAGTGAGTTTTCCTGCCAAGGTCATTCCTAATATTTTTACTCCTACACAGGTACAGGGGGAACAAGTGCATTCTCCTACCCAGGAAATTCCACATACTGAACAAGTGCAGGAAGTGCACATGTCTGAATAAGTGCAAGAGGAAGAACAAATTGATTTATCACAAGATTTGAATATTGCAGATCTGGATGCTTCAACATATGTTCCAACTCAGAAGGAATACACTCTAGATGAGTTATTTCCTAATGTTGAAATTGTTACTGATAGAGTAGAGGAGGAGCAAGACATTGAGAATGCACTAGACATGGAGATAGAGCAAGAAATTGAGGAGGAGCAAGTAGTTGAGGGGGAGCCTGTGCATGTTGAGGCTGAACAACATGGCACTATGACAGATATTCCTCCTCCTCCTCCTGACAGAGTTCAAATTGGAAGTTCATCTGATTCTGAGAATGAAGAAGCCAGAATGGCTAAGAAGAGAAAGCTCATAGTCTTTAAGAGAAGGAGCAAAAGCTATAAGCAGACTCTACAGACTACAACTCTCCAATCTCCTTCTGAATTTAATTATAACAAGTTTATGGTAGATTTGCAAGTTAAGTTGGATGAACACAGATTGGCTGTTGAAAGGTATGTTGATGAGAGCAATAAATCCCTTCAATTTAACTTGGCTCAAGATATTAAGTCTATTAGATTTGAAATAAATATGAATAAGAAGGAGATGACAGATTGCTTCCATAAGGGAGGTAATGCTGTAGTGTTTTTGGCAAAACAACAGCAGTCATTGAATCTCACCATGAAATTCTTGATGAGTTCAACAAGGCTACTGCAGGGATGACTGAAGCAAGAGCAAAGGAGATGGAAGAGTTTGATAAGAAACTTCAAGATGCCATTGAATCAGTTAAAACTGCTATGACCACATCTCAAAAGGACATATCTGACAAGCTTCAAAGGTTGAAACCCTATTTTAAAGAGGGTGTGAATTATCTAGATGGCCAGATCAGATTTCAGAAGGATGATCTAAGAGATCATATTACCAGAGAAGTCATAAAGGGGGAGAGGTTGCTAGTATATGCTGGCTCAGAACACACCAAATGGGTGACTAATAGTATTCGAGCCACATTGGGATATCCACCTTTGTGTGATGATGCTATGGTGGCTGAGTCAGGAATTCAAATAGGTCTACTTGAAGGCAATCAACCTGAGATTGAGATTGCCCAAGTCATTTACCCTCCTCCTGATTTTGATATGATTAATCAGCAAGTTCAGGATATGTATAGTCCTCCACAGGAGGTTACCAAGGTTGTTATTGAAAAAGTTGATAAGCCTGATGCCAACTTGAAAGAACAGTAAGATGCTCTACTATCCAAGAAAAGATTTAGAGAGCAGGCTGAACTTAAGCCAGATTTTGAGCAGTGGAGCCCTACTTCAAGAAATATTATACTAACTGCATGGAAGGCTGTAAAGGACCAAGCACATGAAAGAGGAAAGTGGTATAATGAAATGGAATGGCAAAAGTATGAAGCTAGGCAGGAAGCCATAGTACAGTTTAGGAGAAAAGCCAAGCTAGGAAGGCTACCACCAGATGCTCAGGAGCCGAGCAAGTACTTTCCAAAGCCCTTTCATTACTTTGAAAGGCAAAGGCTAAAGGAAGAAGCTCAGAAGAAAGCTGAGCTAAAAGGCAAGAAGCCTGCTGAAGTTGATGAAGCTCCTGTGAAGGCTCAAATCCAATCTGGCAAAGGAATTGTTATAAGAGAGCCTGATCAGTCTTAGTTCTAAGTTCTTTCAAATGTTGTGTAATGTTTTGATCATTCAATGTAAACATCTGTAATCAAACATTATCAAGTTATAAACAAAATTTTGTTTGGAATCATATATTCATGTTCACTCTGTGATGAATTGTTAATATTTTGTTTATATAAAATATTCCTGTAATGTCATACATCATCATATTATTTTTGTTATAAATGGTGTATATCATTAACTAAAAGGGTTATGACTTCTCCAAATAGGGGGATATTGTTGGGTACATTGGAAAATGTGTACCTGATTTGAAGAAGCCTAACTTAGCTTAATGATATACATCAAGGTGTATTTGATGTTATTTTAAGTTGACATGTGCAGGTGAAGAAGTATTAAAGAATACAGGAAATTATTCTAAGTCCATGTGTCGACATCTGAAGAAACTGGGTCGACACTTCAGAATAATTGTATCGAAACTTGAAGGAAGCTGTGTCGACACAGAGAAAGATAGTCGACCACATTTGTGTCGACACTGGGAAGCAGTGTCGACTCACAGAAAGATAGTCGACCTCAACTATGTCAACACTGGGAAGCAGTGTCGACTCACAGAAAGATAGTCGACCTCAATTATGTCAACACTGGGAAGCAGTGTCGACTCACAGAAAGATAGTCAACCTCAACTATGTCAACACTGGGAAGCAATGTCGACTCACAGAAAGATAGTCGACCTCAATTATGTCAACACTGGGAAGCAGTGTCGACTCACAGAAAGATAGTCGACCTCAATTTTGTCGATACTGGGAGGATGTGTCGACACATTGAGACAGAGTCGACACACATTGGCAGAAGTCAACAATACTTGTGTCAACACCAGAAGACTGAGTCGATATATATTGGCAGAGTTGACAATTGCTGTGTCGACACCTGAAGACAGAGTCGACACATATTGAGTTCTGAATCTACAACAACTGTGTCGACACACAGGACTTGTGTCGACACACTGCAAAGTCAAGACCAAGTTATTTTCTTAAGAAAGATAAAGTGTTGAGTCGACACAAATTCTCTGTGTCGACTCATTCTCAAGATGAAGTTCTGAAGAAGCTGTGTCAACTTAAAGGCAAACTAGTCGACATCATCAAAGGCTGTGTCGACACCAAAGTCACTTGTGTCGACACATATAGACAGTTGGTCTCGACACTTTCTGACAGTCTGTCTCAACACTTTGCTGTCCAAGAGTAAGGCACAGGATCTGTTTGAAGACTTGACAGCTGTGGGTTATGACAGGTTAACTGAAGCTGTCAGACTTGTCAGAAGTCAGTTAATAACCGGATCAGCCGGTTACCATGAAGAAGATCTATAAATAGACAGATTCAGAAGAAGAAGAAATAGATATAGAAGAGGAAATTAATTCTCAATCAACACATCAGTTAAGAGACAAGTCCTCTCTTCAAGAAAGTGAAAGGCATTAAAGAAGATCTTCATCAGAAGATCTAAGAAGACGATCTCAGGATCGATCTAAGAAGAGTTCTATCAAGAATTCTGAAGTATCATCAAAGGTGTTGGATAGAGAGGGATCCAGCCATTTGAAGAAGAAGGAAGCCGTCATTGGTTACTCAAGAAGCTGTTTGGAAATCAACTCAGCTAAGTTCAGATTCAAGAAGCTTTGAAGAAAGCTCAGATTCAGTTGATTTCATTAGCTGATCAAGAATTGTCTTGTTCTCTTCTCTCTCAATAAAGGCAAGACATTAAAAACTTCCTTTCTAATTTCTGTAGGATTTGTCAATACAGATCTGAGTTGTAAGCCTGTGTTATAAAGGCTGAGTGTAGGAGAGTTAATCTCTGAGTGGTAGGGCTTTTTGCCTGAGTGTAGGAGAAGGTTCTTCTCTGAGTTGTAGGCTTTGTGATAAGGCTGAGGTAGGGCTGTTGAGCCTGAGTTGTAGGAACCTTTTTAGGTT
The DNA here is from genome assembly GCA_039513925.1 of Platanthera zijinensis. Taxonomy (NCBI): domain Eukaryota; kingdom Viridiplantae; phylum Streptophyta; class Magnoliopsida; order Asparagales; family Orchidaceae; genus Platanthera; species Platanthera zijinensis. Next base: position 145,512,240 of record CM077088.1, read on the forward strand.
CTGAGCTGTAGGATCTATGGATCTGAGTAAAGGGGAAGTTTGGTCGAATCTAGTATACTGCTAGATAGGTGAAGGGGGAAAGTGGATGTACCCAGACCTTGGGGAACCACTATAAAACAGTGTGCAATCTGTGATGGTTAAATTTCTGTGACTGCTGTGCTGTGTGTTTTAAATCTGTAATTGAATTCTGCCAAAAAGTGTTAACAAGCATTAGAACCTATTCACCCCCCCCCCCTCTAGGTGTTTAGGTTGTCCTTCCCTTTCTTCCTCTCCACTCGGTACCTAGGGGCCATGGGGGAATGGGTAGGGGATGATAGGGCTTAGTCTTTATGACTAACAGTTTTCGAACCGCATCATTTTAGGGAATCGTGGAGCCCAGCACGGGGGAGCAGCCCCAGAGACTGGTGCGCTTGGAGATGGGGCAGTCTAGCTCCGGAGTTCATACAGCCGGGACCGTGAGTCTCGACCTTGAGTAGATGTTTTGTTTTTGCTTCCGCATGAGTGATTTGTAGTGAGGACATGATGTACCGGGCATAAGCCCGTATTTAGTACTCTGATATATTATTCTGTGGACACTCCCTTCGTGGAGACTTTTATTTCTATATATGTGATTTTCCCGTGGACTTGCTTTTACTTTATTGTGCTACCTTTGTGTGATCGAATTGGCCGGCAAAATCGGCGCTTTGTGGTGATGACCCTTCAGGGGGTGAAGGTGTCACCGCAAAGCGGTGATTCTGGGCCTAAGACCCCGGTATTTTAAAAGAAATAAAAATAGGGGTCTTACAAGAGTAACAAGAAAAGTAACCATTGATTTATAGGGATTACCCCTATTGACCAAGGGGTCGTTTTGCATGGCCTATCGTATAAAACGTCTCATACCATTTTATATGATAGGTATCAGGGGTTAAATGCAATGATTATGCTATGACTTGCAAGTATGCTATGGTATGCACATGCAACTCACACACACGACTCTATGCGCACAGACCTTTATATCCCATTTTCGGAGTTAGCTAAACTCTCAGGAGCCTCCGCCATGGCAAAACGGAGACAGTGGGTTGGGCCTCTCCACTCCTAGACTGGTAAACACACTACTCAGCCTAGCCCCTCTCGTACGTTCCCGTACTATTCCCAGCAAACCAGCTAGTCTCCTGAGTCAACGTACTGACGACGGTGTGTTCGATCGTCCAATACCGAGGACCCACCACTGTTATGCACATGCAACCATGATAGTTGTATCTAATTATAGTACCGAGCCTCTAGCTCTCTAGACTACCGAGTCTACTAGTTCACCAAGTTCCTGAGCCCACGACTCCCTGGACTAATCAAGTCTCCTTTTTCCAAGTCCTCGAGCATCCAGCTCCCCGGACTTCCAATTCTATACTAAGTACATTTAACTCTACTAGTAAGCCCTTAGGCCACAGGCCTACGCTATCCTTTCACTACAAATTTATCTCCCTACGTGTACAAGTGTGTGTGTAAGATGAAGGTATTATTGAGGTTACTGTTATCCATCTTATGCCTAAGGTTTACGTTAGCCTAGGACTGCCCAAGGCATTCCCCGTGAAGGGTTCTCGAGGGCACTAGGAACTACGATGGGCTGAAGCCCAAAGCTCCCTTTCGCAAGACACTTAATGTTATTGATTTATACCCTTGATCAATCCTCTCTTTTATTTCAGTGTGACTCCCCTGAGTGTGTTTAAGCTCTCCGAGTTAACCTATTTCAGACCTATCCACTATATGCAACCCATGCTAAGCTATATGGTACTCCCATTAGGGGGTACCCTAAGTACTCCTACAATAGATCCCTAACAATTACTGGGAGTCTACCATGACCTATTAAGACTAAATCCAGAGTCTCGTAATTTTCCTAATTATGTGGGCATTTAATTTAATTAATCCTAGACTCCAAATGCCCTACTTTGAACATGAAGTGCTCTCTAAAGTCAGAAACAAATCACCACAAAATTATGATAAATACTAAGTGAAATTTAAACAAAAAATCCAATGTTTGATAATTTTCAGAGGTTATTGGACCTACCTTTCATAATTTAGAGCTTAAGATCAATAATACCATCTAATGAAGAAAAGACTAGCAATATTGTTCTAAAATTTATAATAAAATTCCAGTATGACTATCATGGCCTAAAAATACCTTAGAAGTAGTCTCATAATTTTACAGTGAACAGTAGCCCCTAATTTAATTTTCAATCTATAATTCCATATCCATTGGTTATTGAAGCAAGTGCTGTAAACATTCATCTAATAATTATGAAAAAATTCCAAGAGATAGATAATAATATAAAACTAACCCTAACCAAGTTTTACAATTTATAAAATATGAGGGGCTCTGAATCTAATTAAATGTAAACTTCCAAATTTACAGACTTGTGAAGTGAGTACTTGTTTTATCCATTTAAAAATCATGGGAAAATTACAGGATAATAATAATGGTCAGAAACATTCTCTGACCTAATTTCATAATTTTGTTGACAATATTGTGGCTTTGTTCCTATTTTTAAGCAGAAACCACAAATCATAATTTTATGAAGCAAGTACTTGAAACAGTCATCTTAAAATTTAAACAAAAATATAGATGGATCTATCATGATATAAAATCCCCTATTATAAGGTTTCACAATTTTTCAATAAACATAAACTTCTCAATCAACATAATAATCTTTAAGGGCACATCTAGGGTTGAAAAGGAAGTACTTATTTTATTAGCCCAAAAATGCCATCAAAATTAATTTATGAATACATTTACAAGAGAACTACCATGCCTAAATTTCAAGTGATTTTAAAGTTATTTGATAGCCTAATACTCCAAATTAGGTTTGGTGTCCTAAACTAGGGTTAGGGTTTGAGGGAGTTAAAGGCTTCCAAATTCCCTAAAATTTTAACCAGAGGACTATACCAACCCTATGGTCCTCTCCACCAATTTTCAAGTCATTCCAAGTTCATTTGAATACATGACCTTCAAACCCTAAGAATCCCCCTTAAGGGACCGACCCTAGGGTTCTAGGGCTACCCTAATCCAAACCACCCCATATTCCATTGGAGGGTGTATCATACCATAAGATGTCAGTGTACAAAATATTAGCCTCTGTTGAGGTGATTTGACCACTCAAAACCCAAGGGGGTGTTTTTACCTAATTAACCCTATAGGGGTCAACCTAAGGTTGGCTAAAAACCTAATCAAAACATCTTCAAATGAGATGAAATTTCACCAGAGCCCTAATATGCTCTCCAAGACCACCCACCCAAAATTGGGGGATTTTGATGTGTTTAAGACACCTAATTAATTTATACATGGATTATTAAATTTTTACAAAAACTATAGAAAAATATTCTCCAAAAATTCTGATTTTTTGTATATGTCTTAGGTTTGGCTAACAATAGCCCATACCCAAATATTCAAGTCATTTGAATGTCTGGATTGATGTGGGCATCCAAATCAATCTCAGGACAGCTCTATGGATAGACCTCACAAAAATGTGTGTTGTGGTCTAACCAGGACACCAAATCGAGTGAAATTAATTTTGAATTAAACTAAACTTCAAGGGGCTACATTTTATATGTTGACTACTTTTACAGTAGAGGCATTTAAGGGCCTCATATTTCGGGTTCAAGACAGTGCATGTTTAGGGAATAAAATAATCACAACTAATATAATTATTACAGGTTTTATTTTGAACGGAATCCGTTCATCTTCCTCAATCAGCCAAGGGTTGAGATTGCCCGCGCCTGTAGCACCTTCCAGCCCAATTTTCGGCCACCACGACCACCTCCCTGGCCGGCCGCCACCACCACCATCTCGGTTGAGGTGGTGGCTAGCGTTTGACGGCGACCATGTCGCCGGAGGCGGCGGTTTCCGGCGAACTCACACCGCCATTTTTCATGGGAAATCCGAAAATTCCAAGCTCCCAATCAAGCTCAATCAAGCCCAATTTCTCCACCTAAACCGATCTAGATTTAGCACTAGGAGAGGGGAAGATGATCAGACCTCATTTGGAGCATTTCCTTGCTCCATCCGCCGACCGCCATTGTTCCTCCTCCAAGCTTTGGGTGTCATGGCTTCTCTGCACAACAAGTCCTACTCTCATTGGAAACAGGGGTTTCGAAAGCTTTGCCCCTTTGGAAGCTAATGAGGGGATTTAATTGGATGGGGGATGGCTCCATTAATTGGTCCTAAGGTAACCTTCCACCTCCTCCATGGCCGACCACCCCATGCACCCCCCTTCCCTCAATTCTTTCTGGAAAAAATTGGAATTCCATTTAATTCATCAGGGGAGATGAATGGAAGCATTATGGAGGGATACCAAGGGGTGTATCACCTTAATGGCCATGAATGACCACTTTCTTTCTCCTCCAAATTGGGGAAAAACCCCCTTTTCTCACTCCTAATCACTATGGCCGAAATTTCTCTCTCTCCTCTTGTTTAATATCAGTACATTAGGCTTGTTGACAACTCACTTTGGGCCTAGCCCAAAGGGTTGGGCTAGGTTTAAGTGATTTGACCTAAGTTGACCAAGTTTGACTTTAGGTCAAATTGGGCTCTAGGGTTGACCAACCATGGAATTTTGTGCCATTGGGTCCCTTATGAGGTTATGACCCTAGGAGTGTGGTCAACTTGATGTTGTGGAGGTCAATAAGGGTGTTTAATTGAAAATCACCATTTTGACCTATTAGGGGTATTTTGGTCATTTTGCCCTGTGGTGACCCTAGGATGGGGATTTTTGGTCCACTAGGTCTCTTATGATGTTTTAGACCAAGAAGTGAAGTCAATTCCATAAGGTGATGGTCAGTTAGGTCAATTGCTGGGGAATTGACCATTTTGCCCTAATTAGGGTTAGGGTTGACTTTGGTCAACTTAGCCTGTTGACTGGACCCAATGGGTCCTGAATGTCCCCCTGGACTCCTAAATGACCTAGGGATGTTGTGGTGGGGTCAGTGAGTCAAGTTAAGGCCCTTAAGTCAAACCCTAGGTTTGATATTGGGAAATTACTATTTGCAGACCAAGGTTCTTCAACCCCTATTTTTGCGTAAGTCCAAGAGGTTCCTGAGCTACCAAAGACTTTTCATGACCTAGTCATGACAAATTCACTTGGGGGGGGGGTCTAGCTGTCTGGGGGATGTTACATTTAGGACCTCTTCTCCATGAGGTATTCGGGAGGAGGCGGTGTCCGCGATTATATACTAAAGATGGTCTATTACCAGACCAAGCTGCAAGAGTTGGAGATTGCTCTCCCTGAAGCCTTGATAGTGCACCAAGCACTTTATACACTCCCTGCAGAGTTTAGCATCTTGAAGACTACCTACAATTCCAAAAATGAGGCATGGTTGATAAATGACCTCATTACTCGTTGCATTGCTGAAAAAGAAAAGTTGAAGCATGAGAAGACAAACACTGCACTGCTCGTAGTTAAATCCCCATTTAAGAAGAAGCAGAAACTCAAGGCTCCTATCAAGATGGATAAAGGTGAGAGTTCTGGGACTAAGACTGCTAATGGGAAGAAGTCTCTCACTTGCTTCTTTTGTAAGTAGAAGGGACACGCTAAATTGGAGTGCCTAAAATTTAAAGCTTGGATGGAAAAACGTGGCTTTGCACCTTGTGAAAGTAGCGAACAAGCGACTAAAAACAAGCCAGAAATTTGAATAATTGAAAGTTTTAGTATCCAAAAAATAAGATTTTCAAAGGTATGACCTCCCTTTTATAGAATGGAGGAGAGAGGGGAGAGTACAAATAGACAATATGGGACTAAAAAATTTACAGAACTGTGCGGCTAGAAATAATGAGACCGAACAGGTCGAGCGGTTAGACAGATGGGATAACAACTCGGCAACACCAGAAGGAAGAGAACAAGCCGCAATAAGAGACCGCTAGGCCGCCCGGTCTCCAAGATGCCGGAGATAAACCGCCAGACTACTCGGACAACAAACAACAATTGTCTGGATATCAAACCGCTGGAGAGTAACCGCTAGACCGCGCGGTCAACAACCCGCCAGACTTAGACTACCAGACCGATCGGTCTCATACTTCAACACTCCCCCTCAAGCTGGAGCATATATATCAATCATGCCAAGCATGTCACAAATGTGGAAGAAGGAAATAGAAACTGGCTTGGTGAAGATATCTGTCAACTCTTTGTCAGAGGTGACGAACGGAGTGCAAATCTGTCTCTTAGGGACCTCTTCCCTAATGAAATGGCAGTCGACTTCTATATGTTTCATTCTCTCATGGAATACTGGATTTTTGGATATGTATATATCGGCTTTATTGTCACAGAACATAGGAAGAGGATAGTCGTAGACCTCTCTTAGGTCAAGCATGAGAGCACACAACCATTTTAAATCACACGTGGTTGACACCATACATTGATATTCGACTTATGCACTGGACCTGGAGACAACAGACAGTTTCTTGCTCTTCCAGCTCACAAGATTTCCTCCAACGAATGTGCAAAAGCCAGATGTAGATTTACGGTCACCTTTATCATCCGCATAGATTAAATCTGAGTAGTCTTCAACCCTTAGATGACCATTAGTCTGAAAGAGTAGTCCTTTTCCTGGTGCTGCTTTGACATACTCTAATATCTTCAAGGCAGACTGAAGATGGCATTCCCTAAGAGCTTGCATGAACTGACTAACCTTGCCTACAGCATAGGCGATGTCGGGTCTGGTCACTCTGAGATAAATGAGTTTGCCCACCAGGCGTCTGTACCTCGTGGTATCGGATAGAAGAGGCGAGTCATCTGTCCATGTTTTGTCTTCTCCAGTAGCCATGGGATACCGGGCCGGTTTCGCACCAGTCAATCCTTCCTCTTGTAGAAGATCAAGAGCATACTTCCGTTGGGAGAGAACAGACGAGTTGGGCTTCCGAGAGATTTCTTTCCTCAAAAAGTATTTCGAGGAGCCCATATCCTTCGTGACCAGTTGTTGACGGAGGTGTTTCTTTATCAAGTCCACCACAGCCTAATCATCGCTAGTAAGAAGAATATCATCCACATACACTGCCAAAACCACCAGTCCTGATGCGGTTTTGCGAATAAACAAGGAGTGATCGGCCGAACTTCTTGTAAAGCCGATGACAGCCACAATGCCACTGAACTTGTCAAACCATGCCCGAGGGCTCTATTTTAGGCCATATATGGCCTTCTTCAACTAGCATACTCGTGTCTCCCACTGAGCAACATACCTAGGAGGTTGCTCCATATAAACGTCCACCTGAAGATTCCCATAAAGAAAGGCATTCTTGACATCAAGCTGGGATATAGCCCAATCCTTGTTGACGGCCATAGAGAGAAGAACCCGGATGGTGCTGAGGCGAGCAACCGGAGAGAAAGTATCAAAGTAGTCAACACCATAAGTCTGAGTAAAGCCTTTGGCCACAAGCCGGGCCTTGTAGCGCTCCACAGTGCTGTCCGAGCAAAACTTCACAACAAACACCCAGCGACAGCCGACCACATCAGTACCCACTGGTGGAGGAACAAGGGTCCAGGTACCCCGTTCAGTAAGAGTGGCGATTTCCTCATCCATGGTAGATTTCCAATGAGGAATAGCAAGAGCCTCCTGGTAGGGGCGGGGAGTGGTAGTAGCTGAGATAGCCAAAGAAAAACACCTGCGAGAAGGAGTAAGCTGAACATCGGAAACAACTGTCGCAAGCGGGTGTTGGGTACATACCTGCACCCCTTTGCGAAGAGCAATGGGAAGATCCAGGTCAACTCGTGCTTCAGTGACCGGAGCGTTCGTGGCGGAGAAAGCTAGCCCGGGATTGGAGAGAGACGACTGCGGAGAAGAGGGGGAAAGTGGAGGGGGTATAACAGAGAGAGGAGGAGACGGAGGAGGAGATGAGAAAGGAGTGGAGACGTCGATATGCGTGGAAGGAACAGAGAGAGACGGTGGAGAGTCAGAGACATCAAGAGGAAGAGGGGATTGAGGAGAGAAGTAGGACGCATTTTCGAATGTCACGTCCACGGAGACAAACTGCTTGCGCAGAACAGGGTCAAAGCAACAATAGCCTTTTTGAGTGGTCGAGTAACCCAAAAAGACACACTTGGTGGAACAGGGGGAAAGCTTGTCACGGGTAGCGGACGGAGCATGCACAAAAGCCGTACACCCAAAGATACGGAGAGGGAGAGGAAATGGTTCCTTGCCTGGGTAGATAATGGAGAAGGGGGTCTGACCGTGGAGAACCGTAGAGGGAATGCGATTGATGAGATAGCAGGCGAGGAGAACAGCGTAGCCCTAGTAGGAGCAAGGCACCTACATCTGCGTCATGAGAGTGAGAGCGACATCGATGAGATGATGGTTTTTACTCTCCGCCACCCCATTTTGTTGGGAGGTGTAAACACAGTTAGTTTGATGGATAAGACCATGTTACATACAAAAAGAGGAAAACTCATGACTAAGATATTCCTTAGCATTATCAGAGCAAAAGACTTTAATAGAAATATCAAACTGAGTTTTAATCATATAATAAAAGGATTGTCATACGGAAAAGAGTTCAGAGCGATCTTTTAATAGATACACCCAGGTACATCTATAGAAATCATCAATAAAGGTTACAAAGTAAGAACTACCCCGACCAACGGTGAGAGTAGGAGCAGGACCCCAGACATCAGAATGAATGAGATCAAACGGGCGAGAAGAGCCATGACCTTGCTTCGGAGGGAAGGAGGATCGGTGATGTTTGCCAAGCTGACACGCATCAAAGTTGAGTGGAGGACTGGTCAGAGGTAAGTGGGGCAGAAGCTGACGAAGAATCCGAGGAGGAGGATGTCCAAGGCAAAGATGTCATTGAAGCAGATCTGTAGAAGAGGAGGAGAAGCGGATAGAGCGAAAACATTGTCAAGGAAGTAGAGGCCGCCGCTCTCAGTCCTAGTAGCAATCGTCTGTTGGGTCCTCGGGTCCTGAAAAGAACAAGAAGTGGGAGTGAATAAGACAGATCACTAAAGTTGCTTGCATAAAGTAGTAACGAATAATAAATTGCAATGGAATTTTGGGACATAGAGGGTGTCCGCCAAGGGAAGAGACGGGGTGACTTGAACCACGCCCGTCCCATGAACCGTGGAAGGTGAACCATCCGCAACACGAACTGGGGGCAACCGATCATGCATTTCTAGGAGAGAGAAGCATTGAGGACTGTCGGTCATGTGATTTGTAGCACCAGAATCAATCATCCACTTACCTCGGGTAATGACATGGGCACTACTAGAAGTCGTAGCCACAGAGGCAGATGGCCGAGAGGAGGTAGAGAGACCGGAATTGTCCATAGAGAACACCGGAAACCGTGCAAGTAGAAGAGAAGTCGCGCGGATAGATAGGGAGAAGGACACACGGACAAAAGAGAGAAACCACAGCGGGCTAAGAGAAGCTGCAATGGTCACGACGTCAGCACACCAGCGGCAAGAAGGGCCACGACCAGGAAGCAGAACAAAGTAAAGGGACAGAGGTCGCGCGAACTGTAAAAAGTCCGGGCGAATAGCGAAGAAGTCGCGCGAACATACACAAGGTTCGAGCAAACTAGAAGAGGGAGGAAGTAGAGAGAGGTAAGTAAACCATGCCGCGTAAAGACGAACAGATCGCGGCGACAAGCAAGAAGCGGACAAATAGAAAGAGACCGCGAGAGCAAGAGAAACCACATCGGATTCGAGGAAAGCCGCAGCGGACAATCAAGGAGATCGCAACGTCAATGTGCCAACACACCAGTGGCCAGAAAAGCCACCACCAAACTGCGAGACTATAGAAGCAGAACAAAGCAGAGGGGAAGAAGTCGTGCAACCAAAGGAGATCGCACGAAGCAAGGCAGGCCGCGCGAACAAACAGAGTTTGGGCGAAAGATAGGAAACCACGCGACTAAAGGAGGTCGCGTGAAGAAGAGGAGAAGAGAGACCGGAGAGGCTGTGAAGACAGGTCGCAGAAACGAGGGAAAGAAGTCGCGAAAACAGGGCAGCGATAAAGAAAGGCCGCACACACAGAGGGGCAGCAACAGGGCGCGCGAGCAGGAACAAGTCGCTCGGACAGGTTGAGCGGACAGAGAAGGCTCGAAGAACAGGACGAGAAGGGCAAGCCGCGCGAACAGAAAAGAACAAACCGTGCGGATAGAGGCAAACCGAATCAGGTGTAAATGATCGAGTCCTCTGATACCATGTGAAAGTAGCGAACAGGCGACTAAAAACAAACCAGAAATTTGAATAATTGAAAGTTTTATTATCTAAAAAGATAAGATTTACAAATGTATGGCCTCCCTTTTATAGAATGGAGGAGAGAGGAGAGAGTACAAATAGACAATGTGGGACTAAAAAATTTACAAAGCTGTGCGGCTAGAAATAAAGAGACCAAATAGGCCGAGTGGTTAGACAGATGGGATATTTGCTCGGCAACACCAGAAGGAAGAGAACAAGCCGCAGTAGGAGACCGCTAGACCTCCCGGTCTCCAAGATGCCGAAGATAAACCACCAGACCGCTCGGACCACAAACAACAACAGTCTTGATATCAAACTGATGGAGAGTAACCACTAGACTGCGCGGTCAACAACCCTCCATACTTAGACCGCCAGACCGATCGGTCTCATACTTCAACACACCTAAAGAGGTTCATCAAAAGGAGGAGGCCAATCAAGGGTGAGTGCAGACTCACGGTTGGAAACAACGCTGAAGTGGAAGTGGAGTTCATTGGAGATGTTTGCTTTGTTCTTTCTTCTTGATATGTACTTGTTTTAAAAGACAATTTTTATATTCCTTCGTTTAGAAAGAACTTGATTTCAGTATCTATTTTAGATCAACTTCATTTTGGTTTTAACATTAATGGTGGTTCTATTAATATTTCTTATGAATCGCAAGTTATAGGTCATTGCTCATTATATAACGAATTATATAGTTTATGTCTTGCTCCTACGAACATGTATGCGACCACCTATAATATAGAACGCGTTGACAATAAAAGATCTTTACGTAAGGAAACATCGTCCATGTTGTGGCATAAACATTTAAGTCACATTTCTAGGGAAAGAGTAGAGAGATTAATTAAGGATAATATTTTCCCTACTCTTGACTTTAGTGACCTAGAGACATGTGTCGACTGTTGTAGAGATAAGATGTCCAAGATTAAGAAGTAGGGCTCCACACGTAGTCTCGATTTATTAGAGGTCATCCATACAGATATCAGTGGTCCTTACTCCACTACGATCTGTAAGAACACCTACTTCATAACTTTTATTGATGACTACTCCCGTTTCAGATATTTGTACTTAATTAAAGAAAAATCTAAATCTCTTGAAAAATTCAAGATTTTTAAGATTGAAGTTGAAAAATAAATAGGGAAAGTCATCAAGATAGTTAAGTTTGACAGAGGAGGTGAATATTTTGGTAGACATGATGCCTCTGGGCAGCATAAAGGTCTGTTTGTCAGATACTTGGAGTGCTGTGACATTGTTTCCCAGTCCTTCATGCTGGGTAGTCCTTGGCAGAATGGTGTGGCCGAAAGGCGCAATTGCACCCTTAAGAAAATGATGAGGAGCATGATGAGTCGAATAAATCTTCCTGAATTTCTCTAGGGAGAAGCAATTAAGACTGCAGTGTACATCCTTAATAGAGTCACGTCTAAGTCAGTACTTAAAACCCTTTTGAGTTGTGAACTGGTAGACGACCCATCCTTAATCATTTGCGTGTTTGGGGTTGTCCTGCAGAAGTCCGTTTGTACAACCCATTAGAAAGTAAGATTTTCTCTAGGTCTTATCATTGTTATTTCATTGGCTACCCAGATCACTCCAAGGGATTTAAGTTCTATTCCCCTTTAGGAGGTCCCAGAATTGTGGAGTCTCAAACAACTAAATTTTTAGAATGGGATGTCGCTGATGAACCTAGTTGCTCTCGTCCTATTAGTGAAGTCGAGGAAGTTGTGCCCATTAATTTATTTATGCCCTTGATAGGAGATCCTGCGGTGCATGAATCAGTGACGGAACAAGTGGAGGATATGGAAGCGGTCTTACCACCGATTTCAGTTGAGGTTCCTTCTCATGTTAAGGAGGTTCATCCACCCGCTAGGAGATCCATTAGGCAGAGAAGGTCTGCAATTTCCTCAAACTATGAAGTCTATTTAGGCGAGAGTGATTACGACATTAGTCATGTAGTTGACCTAGCAACATTTGCAGAAGCTATTTCTGGACCTCATGTTGATCTGTGGTAGGGTGCGATGAAAGACGAGATGTAGTGTATGAAGTTGAATGAAGTTTGGGAGTTGGTTGAGTTACCCAAAGGTTGTAAACTCATTGGTTTTAAATGGGTGTTTAAGACTAAGAAAGACTCTAAGGGAAAGGTCGAGCGGTTTAAGTCCAGACTGGTAGCAAAGGGATTTACGCAGAGAGAAGGAATCGATTATCACGAGACCTTTTCTCCTGTTTCCTCTAAAGACTCATTTCGAGTGATAATGACATCAGTAGTTCAATATAATTTGGAGCTACACCAGATTGATATAAAGACCGCATTCTTGAATGGCGATCTCGCCGAAGTGGTCTATATGGTACAGCCTGAGGGATTCAAGTCTGGTCATTCTGATCAACTTGTGCGTATGCTTAACAAATCCTTATATGATCTAAAGCAAGCTTCTAGACAGTAGTATCTTAAATTCGATGAGGTAGTTACTTCTTTTTGTTTTGTAGAAAATGTGGTAGACCGTTGCATATATCTCAAGATTAGTGAGAGCAGACACATCTTCTTAGTTCTTTATGTAGATGATATTCTGCTTAAGAGTAGTGATTTGGCTCTATTGCATGAATCTAAGCAATTTTTATCAAAACACTTAGATATGAAAGATTTTGGAGAGGCATCCTTCATTCTAGGAATTTAGATCATTAGGGACCGATCTCACCATACATTAACACTCTCTCAAAAAGCTTACATCGAGCGTGTACTTGAGAGATTTAACATGCTTGATTGTAAGTCCAATGGCGTACCTGTGCTTAAGGGTGATAAGCTTAGCTTAACACAATGCCCCAGGAACAATATATATAGAGAGAGTGTGCATGAAGGATATACCTTATGCTAGTGCGATAAATAGCTTAATGTATTCCCAAGTCTGTACCAGACCGGACATTGCCTTCGTAGTAGGACATTTATGTAGATATTAGTCGAACCCAGGACCTGATCATTGAGTGGCTGCCAAGAAAGTCCTAAGGTATTTGAAAGTAACTAAGGATGTTATGTTAGTCTATCATAAAGTTCAAAATCTTGAGTTAATGGGGCATACAGGATTCTGATTTTGTCGTGTGTGAGGATGATATGAAGTCTACTTCCGGATATATCTTTAAGTTTGCTGGTGGGGCCATTTCGTGGAAGAGTGTCAAACAGATACTCATCACTTCATCCACAATGCATGCAGAGTTCATTGCTCTTTTTGGAGCTTCCACCCACGCAGTGTGCCTTAAGAATTTCATTACAGAGTTGAATGCCATCGATTTTATAGCTGGACCCATCCAGGTGTACTGTGATAACATTTTTGCAGTTATGTTCTCGATGAACATTAAAAGTATCACAGGGTCTAAGCATATGAAAATTAAATTCTTGATCGTTAAGGAATTGGTCAAGAAGGGTGATATTTTAGTGGAACATTTAGGAACAGATGACATGTTAGTCGATCCACTTACAAAAGGACTTCGCCCTAACGTGTTTCAAAACATGTTATTATTATGGGGCTCAAAGAGTCGATCGATGTACTAGATTAGTGGGAGGCTACATGGATCTCCAATTCAGTTATCTGTCATTTATATTACACTTTATTTAATTCATTAATAATTAAAGAATATTCATTCAGGAATATCATTAAGTTTCGATATTCGTTGAATTTCTGTGACACGCCACACTACATTAAAAGTCTCACGACTTGTGTCAGTCGGAACAGGTTGAACCGGATTGACGTGGGAGTAGAATCAATATCACGTTCGCTAATTGGTACCCTTAAGTTTAGTGAAGATTTTATCGGAAAGTCATAAATTACGATGAATACAAGTACAAGTGGAAGAATGTTTGAAATTACCCATTTAGGTGGACTCGAATCATCGAGATGTCCCGATGAAGTCGTATGTGAATTTTAAGTCTATTCGAACTCGCACGAGTGCGCGTTAATTAAGTCGCGCGAATGGTCGAAGCATGTGATAGGTGTGCCCGACCGTCTCGTACATTCAGTCACGAACCCGGTCTCGCTCTTGGCACGATTAAAGAATGGTTATGAATGCGGTTTTAATAGAGTTTATTTGGGTTTTTAATGGAATTAATTTCATCCATAAAAAACAAAAACTTGTAATTCCTATTTTGGGTATTTTCCTATTAATATCCAAATTTAGGTTTCATGACTAATTCTATTCGAGTGAACAAGAGTGAAATTCCGCTTTTCTTTTCCTTCTTTTGCTTTTCATCAGTTTCGGGAAGAGGGGAACGTAAGCCAACTCTTTCCTCTTGGTCGGTTCTGGAGTTTGATCTCCAACGCCAACGCCATTCGGTCCTTTGGAGAGCAGATCGAAGCAGAACGCCGGAGTATTTCTCCTACCAATCGGAAGAGGCAGTTCGAGTCGATCTAGATCTAAGAAGAATATTCAGATCCATAGCAGATCGGCAATTTTTCACTCACTGGAATTGAAACTGCCGCCCAGATTTTCATCCAAGGAAGAATTCTCCTCCTCAAGTTTACTGTTTGAGGTTGACAGGTATTAAATGCATGTTTTAATAAGGGTGCTGTTATTAGCAAACCCATTTTCGTTTCTAGCAAACCAGAAAAAAACAGATTCTGTCATTTTTTGCTTTTTTTTCTCTTCCCAAAAATTACTGCTAGCAAACCAATCTTGATTTTTGGCAATTTTTTTATTTTTGAATTTTGAGCCTCAAATATTTCTCATTTGAAAAAGTAATCAACATGAAAGTTGTAGATCTCTTCAAGATCTACAACTTTCATGTTGATCATTTTTTGATTTTAAGCCGTTTAGGCCTCCAATTTGGGCCCTAAAAAAGACATGCACGGAACGTACCGATTTTCGGCGCGACCTTTCGGGGCCCAATTCGGGAGTCTAAACGGCTTCAAATCAAAACGTATTCAACATGAAAGTTGTAGATCTCGACGAGATCTACAACTTTCATGTTGAACACTTTATGATTTGAAGCTGTTTATGCCCCCGATTTGGCTCCCGAAAAAAGTCACGCCGATCCGTGCGTCCGTACATATGTACAACGTAACTTTATTTAGGGGTCAAATCGGGGGTCTAAAATGCTTCAAATCAAAAAGTGTTCAACATGAAAATTATAGATCTCGACGAGATATACAACTTTCATGTTGAAAACTTTTTGATTTGAAGTCGTTTATGGCCCTGATTTGGCCCCCGAAAAAAGTCACGCCGATCCCGGGCGTCCGTACATATATACGACGTAACTTTTTTCAGGGTCCAAATCAGGGGTCTAAAGTGTTTCGAATCAAAAAATGTTTAACATGAAAATTGTAGATCACGTCGAGATCTACAACTTTCATGTTGAACATTTCTCATAAAATTGTACGTATAAGACGCAGTTCAAAAAGACGTGTATATTCTTATATACACTTAACTCGTATATACAACACATCCTTATAAGAATTAGAAATAAAATATATTTATAAACCGACCGATATTTTGTTTAAAGATTTTGGTGCAGATAATGTTATTTTGTTGAAAAAACAGTTTTGATCATACTAAATATTTGCGGCATTTTGACTCATCTATAATGCAAACATAAGTGGTTGAATGAATACATTTGAAATCATTTGTAATGTCATTATATACAACGGGTTATTTTGAAAGAATGAATGTTTTAAACAAAATTTAATTTTTTTTCAAAAAATTATGTTGGTTTGCTAGTAACAAAATGGTTTTCAAATAGCCATTTTGAAAAATGAGGGTTTGGTAATAGTAATGGTTTGCTAGAAACCAAACTGGATTTGCTAGTAACAGCACCCTTTAATAAAAGGATATACTTTGAATGATCCAAGCTTTACAAATCGGCTTGGCTATCACTGCTGAGAATCCTCCTTTTATTTCACTCTTAGATGAACTCTTCTTTTGTCTAGATTCATAGAGGTGTGCTTGAGTTTAATAATGTTAAATCTAGAATAAGTACTTATTGCGCTCTGAGTGGCAAATTTATACACATGGTCTGTGCTAACTCCTTTTGTTGTAGATATCAAAGTTTAGTCTCTCTTGTATGTTTGCGAGCTCTTCCAACATTGCGGAATTCATAAGGAGCAACACGTCAAGATTGTTGCGAATTTCTGCCATTATGAAGCACGAGTTAGAATCTCAAAACGGTATAAATTAATTTCAACACTTCAGTTACCGTTCATTTTAGCTCACTTTATTTTGCGTTCTTAAATTTAGGAAAATAAATTTGTGTATTAACTCCAATTAGAGATTAATAGAGTTTGTTTAAAACGAACTTCTTAGGTTTAAGTGTCGTTACATTCATATAAAATTTTAATAATAATATTTTATCGTAGCGACTCTTATTCCTAAATTTTTATAACAAGGACTAATAGGCAAACCCACAATCCTCAGCATAACCACACAATATGGGCAAGCGAACATGTCGCTTTGCTTCTGAGTCGTATGAGAAAACGCCACGGCAGCTGAGTCGGTTAAATGCGTTCCACCCAAATCACCAGTCAAATTAATTTGGCACGGCGAAACTATTACGCCCACGGTAGGTCAAGATTGTCTACGATAGTTTTTTAAGGGTGCTGTTACTAGCAAACCCAGTTTGTTTTCTAGCAAATCATTACTATTAGCAAACCAACATTTTTCAAAATGGCTATTTGAAAACCATTTTGTTACTAGCAAACCAATATAATTTTTTTAAAAAAAAAAATTAAATTTTGTTTAAAACATTCATTCTTTCAAAATAATCTGCTGCATATAATGACATTACAAATGATTTCAAATGTATTCATTCAACCACTTATGTTAGCATTATAGATGAGTCAAAATGCCGCAAATATTTAGTATGTCCAAAACTATTTTTTCAACAAAATATCATTATCTGCACTAAAATTTTTAAACAAAATATCGGTCGGTTTAGAAATATAGTTGATTTCTAATTCCTATAAGGATGTGTTGTATATACGAGTTAAGTGTATATAAGACTATATACGTCTTATATGTACAATTTCATGAGAAGTGTTCAACATGAAAGTTATAGATGTTGTAGATCTCGACGAGATCTACAATTTTCATGTTGAACACTTTTTGGTTTGAAGCACTTTATAACCCCGATTTGGCCCCTGAAAAAAGTTACGTCGTACATATGTACGGACGCGCGGGATCGGCGTGACTTTTTTCGGGGGCTAAATCGGGGGCATAAACGACTTCAAATCGAGATCTACAACTGTCATGTTGAACACTTTTTGATTTGAAGTAGTTTAGATCCCCGATTTGGGCCCCGAAAAAAGTCACGCTAAAAATTTGTACGTTCCGTGCATGTCTTTTTTAGGGCCCTAATTGGAGGGCTAAACGGCTTCAAATCAAAAAATAATCAACATGAAAGTTGTAGATCTCATCGAGAACTACAACTTTCATGTGGATCACTTTTTCAAATGAGAAATATTTGGGACTCAAAATTCAAAAATACAAAAATTGCTAAAAAGCAAGATTGGTTTGCTAGTAGTAAGTTTTGGGAAGAGAAAAAAAATGCAAAAAATGACTTAATCTGTTTTTTTCTTGTTTGTTAGAAACGAAAATGAATTTGCTAATAACAACACCCTTTTTTAATAGGCATCATTTTGACGGGAAGTTGCCATTTCTGCATGAAGGCATAACAAGGGGCGTTCTGTTCCGATATGGGCAGAGAAGGCAGAGAAGGCTTTGTGTTCGAATATCTCAATGAGGAGACTTCATTGTTGGGCGTACAAAAAACAAGAGATGTGATATGGGCGTAAACAACGCTTTTTTGACCACGACTTCAGCCGGAAACATGACGTCTGGTGGTTGTAAAAGATAGTTGGGGATTATTTTGGAACACAATACTCAATGGACCTATTTAAAACAAATAAAAAAACATATTTTAAATTAGGATCAAAATTAAGGGATAACTATGCATTGAAGTGGCATTAACATGACATTGACAAATCTGTTATGTGACAATAAAATATATATTTTCATTTATAGAATAAAAATAGTTATATTTTTGAATTATTAATAGTACTTAACTAGGGCTGATATCGAGTCGAGTTCGAGCGATTTTGGCTCGTCTCGAAATCGAAATTTTCGACTCGAACTCGGCTCGAAATCGACTCGAAATCGAAATTGATTTCGAGTCGAGTCGGCTCGACTCGAAATGGCTCGATTCCGAGTCGGCTCGAAATCGAATCGAGTCGGCTCGAAATCGAATCGAATCGGCTCGAAATCGAATCGAGTCGGCTCAAAATTGGATCGAGTCGGCTCGAAATCAAATCAAGTCGGCTCGAAATTTAACAATTTTTTGTTTTAATCCTAGTTTGCTCAAAATAAAATTGGACAATAAATTTAGCAAATGAAACACTTAAAGCCTTCATTCTTTTTATTTCGGTTTAAATTTTGTTATTTTTAATCTTAAAATAAGAATATATTAATAAATAAATAATTTTTTTAATTAATTCGAGTTGATTCGAATCATATTTCGAGCGATTCAGGGTTGGCTCGAAATCGAATCTAAATCAGTTTCGAGTCAAATTGAATCGACTCAAATTGAGTCGAATCAATTTTAACCGATTCCGATTCAGCTCAATTTTCGAACGATTTTCGAGCGATTTTCGAGCGATTTTCGATTTTCGAATAATATGCTCAGCCCTATTCTTAACACACTCAAATTATTTATAAAAATCTAGGAGTAATTACGAAAACAACTGGTAATACAAACGAACAAACACGGCATTTTGCATTGATAATAAGAGTACTAAAACCTGAGGTAGTAATATAATTTGCTTACTGATGAGGTTCTTTAATTTTGGCCCCGCGCTGTACGCGGCCGTGTTGCGCCGCTCGGCCGCGGCGCGCGGCCGTGTTGCGCCGCTCGGCCGCGGCACGCGGCCGCGCCGCTCGGCTGTGCCCCGAGTCCCGCCTCCGAGCACCTTGGCTGCGCCGCCCGAACTGTCCGGGAGGCACTCCTGTCATTTTCGACAAAAATGGTGATTCAGGTGATCGAAATAAAGTGACGCCATTCGCCAGCACAAATCACTCTCCGACGCAATTACCACCAAGACACTCCAGAAAACTATAAATAGGCTACATGCCTTCATTTGAAAACAAGCAACTCTAGATATAATTGAAAGCTCTGAGATTTTCCGGCAGGATCGTGGACTTAGACCGATTCTTCGCTCAGGAATTCTCTTCGCTCTCCTCCTTGCGCTAAGTCTTTAACACGCTCCAAGTGACGTCAACAACCTCTACGAGAGCGCTCCCATCAAGGCTCCACATCAACGAGAGTGCTCCCCTCAAGAAGCTCCGTGGACTTTGAGAATTTTTCACCCGGAACTCCCACTCAGGTACAGCGCGCTCAACAAAATTCCAAGGTCGGAGCGCTTCCATCGAGGCTCCGAGGACTTAATAATTTTTCTTCATTTTTGTATATGTAACGGAGTAGCGACCTGTCGCCCTCCGATATCAAACCAAACTAAGGAAAACTCCGAGAAGCTAGTGGATTTTGGCTCAGCATAGTTTCAACCATATTGTTTTTCACCATTTCCGGGTTTTCCACGTAAAAACCGCCTCCTGCCATTTGTTGCGATTCATTTTGACTGTTTGCATGCATAGTCCAATTCCGAGCTAAGGCGGTACAAATTTTTGACTGCTACTTAGTATCAACAATGGGTCTGAATGAGTATCTAAAATGGTGAAACTGAGATATTTGCACCCTGTCGAAGTAAGGAACCATGTCATATATATTTGGAACAGATTCCAGAGATTTGAAAAAACACTATCTCGTTGAAAGGTTCTATACATCTGCCCTTTCACAACGCATTTCTTTAGACAAAGACTCTGGTTTTTTCGATTTTTCCAGACCGGGGAAAGACCGAGCGACCCGTAACAGTTTGACGCTGTTTGTGGGAAGGTGGTCCAAGAAGCTCTGACAAGTCTCAGCATTCCTCATGCTCATAGTAATGACATTGGGTAGCGTGTATGCTACCAACCAGCTGGCTCTCAGAGAGCCTAGCAATCATGCATCTAATGACTTACCCGCCCGCTAAGCACCACACCTCGAGGAAGTAATCGTTGCTCTGGTATCATTAGTGGAAGAGTGCATACGCCAGATGGAAGAAGGTCATACACAAGCGCTCACCTTGCTGAGGGGGATAGGAGCTTCCTAAACCTCGAGGGCACATCCCATGGAAAGCAGCCGAGCCTCATTCCCCTCAGGGAACCAATCACTCATTGGGGTAGCTCGGGCCATACGCCCCACTAAAACTCGGGGGGGGGGGGGGCAACGCTCGCCAAAATCCCGACTCCTGGAAAGCACAACAAACCCCTCGGCAAAACCTTGTAAGGCAGGGGGCATTAACATTTCGCCGAGCTCGACGCCTCTCTCACAGTTGTTCTAGATGCCCTCAGAAACCACCCCCAACTTCAGAGGCGTAAGGTGCTCCCTCAGGGTAGGTGCAATAAGTCCCAGTATTGCCTATTTTACATAGGAAACGAGCAAGACACCAAATACTGCATATGCCTGAAGGAGGAGGTCGAAAAACTCACACGCCATGGACTTCTGGAGAAGTTTCACGGAAAGACTCGGGACACACCACCAACCCCGAGAGAGCCCACGGAGGGGAAGCCCTGCGAGGTGACTCGGCTCAGGAAGCCATCAGAGTCATCCCAGCCAACCGTCCCCAGCCTTTTGAAATCTGCTCCTCAACATATCCGAGCAACCCTCGGGAGCCCGCCAGTCGAAGTACCCAGGATAATGATCGATGATGATGTATCCGCCAATGTGTCATTCCTATCAATTCTCCTCCATATCAGAATCTCTGGGAGAGACGTCCAACTCAATTTAGATGGCGCATATGTCACAAGGTACACGACAATCCCGATCATAGGAAGTATCATTCCTCTAGTGACTCTAGGGATCCCCCCAGTGCTAACTACGTATAGTATGGCGTACTATTTATCATCGTCCATGTCGCCTCGACATTCGACACCATCCTTACGGGACCAATGCTAAGGGAACTCCGCACCGACGCACTGGCACTAGGCATCCCATTAGATATCCTCCTGCAGGACGCCTCCCCAAGGTCCTTGGGGCCGTAGAAGCGCGAGTCGACTCCAGACCAGCACCCCCTACTGTCTACTTCTTTCCCTATTTCTTTCTTAATGAATAAGCCGCGAAGGTGGATTCGCGAGCACCTGCACCTTTCTCTTCAGGATTGCAGTGTATGTTTTCACATCCAACACAAAATATCTCATCGTAAGACGAGATTGGCAAGTCTTTCTTCACCTCCTAGGCGATATTGGCGAAAGCCTTTCTGCACCTCACATGAGAGATTGACAAAAAACTTTCTGAACCTTAGGCGATATTGGCAAGATCCCTTCTCACCTTAGGCAAGACAGACAAATGTCGGTTTGTACCTCCCAGGCGATATGGACAAAGGTTCATCTGCAACTTCACTTAGACAAATCTCGATTCTCCTAAGAGGCGAATGAACAAAGGTTCTTCGCCGACTTCTCCCGGACAAACCCTGGTCCTCTTAAGGCACAAACAAACAAAGGTTCTTCAACAAATCCACCCGGATGCACCCCAGTCCTACTGAGGAACAAACGAACAAACGTACTTTGCCACCTCTGCTTGGACGAACCCTGGTTCTTCTAATGCGCGAACGAATAAAAGATATTCGCCATCTCCACTTGGATGGACCCCGGTCTTCCTGATGCGCGAATGATCAAAGGTTCTTCTCCACCTATGCTTAGATGAACCCCAGTTCTCCTGAGGTGCGAATGATCAAAGTTTCTTTGTCACCTTTACCCGGATGGACCCCTGTCCTCCTGAGGCGCGAGCGAACAAAGATTCTTCGCCACCTTCACTTGGACAAACCCCAATTATCTTGAGGTGCAAATGAATAGAGGTTTTTCTCCACCTCCACCAAGACAAACCCTGGTCCTCCTGAAGCAGAAACGAGCAAATGTTTTTCTCCACCTCCACTCAGACGGACCGCGGTCCTCCTGATGCGCGATCAAAGAAAGGTTCTTCACCACCTCCGCTTGGAAAAACCCGGGTTCTTCTAAGGCACAAATATACAACCCCATATTTGCTGGGTGGGGCCTAAGTTCCCATTGGGCCGAGATTGGGCTAGCCTTGGGCTAGTATTAAGCAAATTTGGTCAAGCTAGTAGAATAGGCGGAAGAGGTTCTCACCCGAGGCGTGAACGAAGGGTCGCGCTTGGTGAAGCGGGGAGCGCGTGGAGCTAGCGATGAGTGAGGCCTTTCCACTCGGCACCCTTTGTTCCTTTTTTCTCCGCTTGCGATAGGCAGGAAGGCTCTCGCTTGTCGTTTGTCGAGATGAGCCCTGCTTTCGTCGAGTTAAGCCCTGCGTTCGACAGGCGGAGCTCAGAGTTAACCCATTGGCTCTCGCTCGGGGTAGGAGGGAAGTCTCTCGCACGTGATAAGCAAAAAGCCCGCAGGATCAGTGGAAAGGCTTCTGCCGGGGGTACCCCAGGGGTGAAATTACCCGTGTACCATTAGGAGAAATTACCTGGATACCCTTGGGTATGCATTTAGCTCTTCAGAACAGTGGAGTTTGGCTGTTGGCAGACCAACCCAGAATATTTCAGTAATTTCAGGGTGGCAGAATTATGCTTTTGACGGAACAGATACTGAAAACCTGTATATAGACCCAGGTAATTCCTCAAAAGGCAAGTTTTTCATCTTTTCTGAAATTCTCTAGTGCTTTCTGAGGTTCTCTTAGCCCAGCAATTGTCTTTGGAGGGGAAGCGCTTAGAGATCTTCCGGGTTAGTGGAGGGACCTCCCAGCTGAGGCTCAGGGTCAGTTCCTGGTTCTTTGTTACTAGTCAGAGGTCTAGGTTTGGGAGAAGTAGATGTTAGCTACCCCCAAGGTCCGAACTCTAGTTAAGGCCAGTTTTTGGCTTCAACTTTTTTGGTACGGTGAGCATGGATGGTAGCTGGCACAGGAAAATATCAAGTCAAATCCCATGGCTGGCGATGAAGGAGAAGGAGCTAGTTCAGGAGGTACTCCCTCTCTAGGAGGTGGGTTGACGTTGGGGATGTTGGAGGACTTCAGGAGGGAAGTCTTGCAGACCATCAACCTTTCATCTTTTCTAAAATTCTCTAGTGCTTTCTGAGGTTCTCCTAGCCCATCAATTGTCTTTGGAGGGGAAGCGCTCAGAGATCTTCAGGGTTAGTGGAGGGACCTCCAAGCTGAGGCTCAAGGTCAGTTCCTGGTTTTTTATTACTAGTCAGGGGTCTAGGTTTGGGAGAAGTAGGTGCTAGCTACCCCCAAGGTCCGAACTCTAGTTAAGGCCAGTTTTTTGCTTCAACTTTTTTGGTGCGGTGAGCGTGGACGGTAGCTGGTACAGGAAAATATCAAGTCAAATCCCTTGGCTGGCGATGAAGGAGAAGGAGCTGGTTCAGGAGGTACTCCCTCTCTAGGAGGTGGGTTGACGTTGGGGATGTTGGAGGACTTCAGGAGGGAAGTCCTGCAGACCATCCACCTAGCCTTCTCGGCAAGGAGCGAGTGGGCCACCCCTCAGGTCCCGGTGGTCGCCATTCCATCTCTAGGTGAAAACGCTCCGGGGCAGAGTCCGGGGAAGGAGGTTCTAACGGAGGGCGCCGAGAGGAATCTCGCCGGGCAGGAGCTCTTCCCCAGGCAGACCAGCGCCGACAGGGCCAGCGAGTCGAGTCAGCAGGAGGAGCCCTCGTGGCAGGCTGGGGGTGGGAGCCCCTTTAGCAAGCTTATTATCTTAGCTTCGGTTCTAGAAGGGTTCTGGGAGCCAGACATGTCATACTACACGGGCAGGGATGACCCCGTGCAACATACGCAGTGGTTCGAAGATGCTGTCTCCATAAGGAAAATATCAGACGCCTTCAAGTGTAGGCTCTTTGCCATCACGTGGAAGGAGAAGGAAAGCGACTGGTTCCACCAGTTGCCGATAAATTCTATCTACAGTTTTGAGGATCTGTGGTGTTGGAACCCTTATTTGATTTGGGCTAAGTCCACTCTTAGGTTGTTGACCCATATGTATAGCCAGGGTCAAGGTCAAGGTCTAAGATAGTCTCTACAGGTCAAACTTCTCAAGACCAGTTGTGGACTTTTCTCTCCAAGATCTCAGACTCAAGAAATCTGTGAATTTCATATCAGTTTGACTTTTTTCGAACTCAGCTCGACGATCATTGATCTCCGATCTCCGATCTAAAGGCTTAGTCTCTGAACTGAGCTCGACGATCTACGAGCTCAGGTCGACGATCTCATATTTGTTCACAGTATTCTCAGATCGCAGATAATTGATCTCAGATCGACGATCTTCCAGCTCAGATCGATGATCTTTCTCTGTGCCCGTCTTCTTATTTTCATCAGCTGTCTTGAAGATTTTTTTCCTACTTCATTGATTCTATTTATGTCAAATAATCTATGGTAGTTAATGTTGACATTCTCAAGGCATATAGCCGTTTCTTTACAATATTAACTATGGTATTTCACAGAGTTATTATTTTGACTTATTTGCCAAGACAGTTGGGGAGAAAATTTAATGCCAGAATTTGTAGCCATTTCTCTCCTTGTTTTATGTAGTAATTGAAGGAATATTTTTGAATCTCAAAAGTAGACATTCAGACTGGTTAATTGACAGACAAGAAGATTTAGAAATAGACTCTCATAGGACACATGCATTTTCAGCAATAGCTCTAAAAATTCTATATTTGCTCTCAAAAACAGAAGAAGAACAAAAAATTTTCATCTTGAGTCTTCTTCAATTCTATCTTCAGGAATCTACAGAGATAGAAAATCAACATTATTCTACAGATTCTGAAGAGCAAGAACACCAGTCTATTGAAGACCTACACCCTGGACAAAGCTTCCATCTTCCTTAACCTACTCAATATCTCAGGGGGAGCTTTGGCATCATCAAATCCACATAGTCTTCTCATTTGCTTTGAGAAAGAGAAGACTGTCATCTATTTTATTTTACCTCTCTTGTATAGGGTTATTACTCCCTTCAAAAGTGAACTCTTTGGTGATAGGGCACCTGATAAAAACCCTATTGGTTTTTAGGCACCTGATTAAAAGCCTGAAGGGTTTTTAGATCTACCTGAAGTAGATCTTGTGGTGATAGGGCACCTGATCAAAAACCTAATTAGATTTCTACCAGTGTGGTAGAAGAGTGGATGTACCCAGATTTGGGGAACCACTATAATTTTCTTGTGTATCTGGTTGCTCATCTTTCTTTATTTCTGCTGTGCTGTGATTGCTTTTGTTTTACTTCTCTTATACTTATAAGTAACACCTATTTTAATTCCATTATAAAAATTAATTAAAAGTTTTAATACTCTATTCACCCCTCTCTAGAGTAGATTTGATCTATCCCCTCAATTTCAATTGGTATCAGAGGGTGTGTTTTTCTATTGGTTGTACAGGCTAACACCTGAACCTGAAGATCCTTGATAGATCCTCTTCTCTCCTTCTTTCTTTTTTATAAACCATGTCACAAAATAAAGATTATGCAAGCACCAGACCTCCAGTATGCAACCTGAACAAGTTTGGTATCTGGAAGACAAGAATCAAGCTTTATATGAACTTTATTGATAAAGATATTTTCAACTCTATCTTGACAGGACCACCAACTCCAGTGGCCTCCACTCCTTTAACTTCAAAATACCTTAGTGCAGCCCCACCTCCAGATTATACTGATGCCCATAAAAAGGCAAAGATTGCTGATGCAAGGGCCATGAACATTCTGGCTCAAACCATGTCAGATGACATCTTCCAAAAGGTGGCTGAATGCACCTCTGCAAAAGCAATCTGGGATTCTCTCAACCAGATGGTTGCTGGCTCAACAGATGAGAGTAAGGATAGAAGATCAACTCTCATCTCATAGTATGAGAATTTCAAGAAAGATGAAGCTGAATCTGTTAGTGACATGCACAACAGATTAAACACCAACATCAGTGAGTTGAAGACCTTGGATAAAGACATCTCTCTCATAGAGGTGAATGATAAGATCTTAATGTGCTTCCCAAGCTCATGGGACTCCAGGATCTGGCCAATCAAAGAGGTCAGAAGCTTGAATGAGATTTCCACAGAATCTCTCATAGGAAAGCTCAGATCCTATGAGCAGTTAATCAAATCCAGGGAAGCTGTAGATGTTGGGTACATTGGAAAATGTGTACCTGATTTGAAGAAGCCCAACCTAGCTCAATGATATACATCATGTTGTATTTGATGTTGTTTTGAGTTGACATGTGCAGGTAAAGAATTGTTAAAGTTTACAGGAAAAATTCTAAGTCCAAGTGTCGACACAAAGGAACATGTGTCGTCACATAGAAGAAAGTTGTCGACACAACACTGGGAAAGTGTGTCGACACAGAAGGTGTAAGTCGACACTACTCTGGGAAAAAGTGTCGACACATAACATAGTCTACAACAACACTGGGAAAAAGTGTCGACACAGAAGAAGTAAGTCGACACAACACTGGGAAATTGTGTCGACTCAGAAGAAGTAAGTCGACACAACACTGGGAAATTGTGTCGACACAGAAGAAGTCAGTCGACACAACACTGGGAAATTGTGTCGACTCAGAAGAAGTAAGTCGACACAACACTGGGAAATTGTGTCGACACAGAAGAAAAACGTCGACCTCAACATTGGGAGAATGTGTCGACACTGAAGAGTATAGTCGATCTCCAGTTTGTCGACATCATCTGAATATGTCGACACAGAAGAAAATAGTCGACACCTGAAGGCCAAGTCAACACTTACTAAAGTTATGATTCTACAACAACTGTGTCGACACACAGGACTTGTGTCGACACACTGCAGAGTCAAAGACCAAGTTAGTTTCAGAAGAAGATGTGTCGACACAAAGGCAATTTAGTCGACATCACTGAAGGCAGTGTCGACACCAAAGTCAATTGTGTCGACACAAATAGACAGATTGTCTCGACACTTTCTGACAGACTGTTTCAACACTAAGGCACAGGACTTGTTTGAAGACTTGACAGCTGTGGGTTATCACCAGTTAACTGAAGTTGTCAGACTTGTCAGAAAACGGTTGGAAACCGGATCAGCCGGTTACCATGAAGAATGTCTATAAATAGACAGATTCAGAAGGAGAAAAAGACACTGAACTACATATAGAACTGATCCTTTAAAATACATTGGATCAGAAAGTAGAGAGGGATTACATTCTACTCATTTCAAGAAAGTGCTAGGCACTTAAGAAGATCTTCTCCGGGAGATCTAAGAAGACTATCTAAGGATAGATCTAAGAAGAGTTCTAATCAGAATTCAGAAGAATCATTCAAAGTTCTGGATAGAGAGAGATCAAGTCAGAATTTGAAGAAGAAGAAGAATCCACCAGTGGATTCTCAAGAAGCTGTTTGGAATCAACTCAGCTAAGTACATTTTCAAGAAGCTTTGAAGAAGGCTAAGAAACAGTTGATTGCATCAGCTGATTAAGAATTGTCATTGCCTTTTCTCTCTCAACCTTGGCAAGACAATTTAAACTAATCTTTTCTATATTTCTGTAGGATCTGTTTATACAGATCTGAGTTGTAAGCCTATGTTATAAAGGCTGAGTGTAGGAGTGTTGAACTCTGAGTGGTAGGGCTGATTGCCTGAGTGTAGGAGAAGGATATTCTCTGAGTTGTAGGCCTTGGGGCAAGGCTGAGGTAGGGCAGTTGTGCCTGAGTTGTAGGAACCTGTTGGGTTCTGAGTTGTAAGATCTATTGATCTGAGATAAGTGGAAGTTTGGCCGAATCTAGCATACAGCTAGATAGGTGAAGGGGGAAAGTGGATGTACCCAGACCTTGGGGAACCACTATAAATCATAGTGCAATCTGTGATGTTTTGTTTTCTGTGATTGCTGTGTTTTCATATTAGTTAATAAATTGAATTCTGTCTAGAAGTTTTAGAAAGAGAAGCAGAACCTATTCACCCCCCCCCCTCTAGGTGTTTAGGCTGCCTTGAAAGTTAAACTATCAAGTGGTATCAGAGGGAGGTTCCTCAAAAAGGACTTAACAGTCTGAGGTAGATCTGATAGGCAGATTCAAGAATCAAGAAGATGGGTTCTGGAGAGAATCATAAGGAGCTAGGGTCAATGAAATTACCCATATGCAAGAAGGAAATCTTTGGGATCTGGAAAGAAAGAGTCAGATTGTTTATGGAAGCATCTGACCCAAGGATTTACATCACAGTACAGGAAGGCCCCTTCATACCAATGAAGATATCTGTTCTTGATGCAAATATCCAAACACCAAAGACTTATTCTGAAATGACCAAGGATGAAATCATCTTGGCAACCATGGACAAAAGGGCACAGAACATCATTGTCAGTGCCATAGATGATTCAACATTTCAGAATCTGATTCACTGCAAGACCTCCAAGGAGATGTGGGACACATTGATTGTCTACATGGAGGGATCAGAAGAAGTAAGGCTGGACAGAAAATCTATGCTAAATCAGGAGTATGAAAGTTTTAGACAAGGAAAATCTGATAGCATAACTGAGTGCTATAAGAAATTCTATAGAATTGTGAATGAGCTAATTTCCTATGGAAGAGTCTTCAGTACCTATGAACTGAATGACAAATTCTTAAGATCCTTATCAAAGGATTGGGATACAAAGATCTGTGCCATAAGAGAAGTGGCAAAATTGGCAGAGATATCTCCTCCAACTCTGTTTGGAAAGTTGCTATCCTATGAAATGCAACTTATGGTAAGGAAGGAGGAGGAAAGAAACTCAAGAGGAGAGCATAGAGAAAAGACTGTGGCATTTAATGCTGAAGCCACCAGAAAGAATAGGAGGAAATCACCATCTCCTCCTAAGGAAGTTGAAGAAGGTAGTTCTGAAAATTCAGATAAGGGTTCAGTCAGCAGTGATTCAGATGCAGACTTTGCTGCATTCACTAGGCAATTTCAAAGGTTCTTGAAAAAGAAGCAATGGAAGTCTAGGCCTTCCTCATCACAGCAAGTAGATGACTATTATCAGAAAAGAAGGTCATCTAGGAAAGAGAAAAGCAGGTCAAAGCCCAGCAAAGCCACTACTTCAAAGATTGTCTGCTATTGTTGCAATAGGCCTGGACATGTAGTGGCTGATTGTCCTGACAAAAGGAAGGAATCTTCAGAAAAGAAGAAGACTTATCAGAAAGGCAAGAAGGAGAAATCCTTTGTAGCAAAGAAAGATAAAAGTCTGTCAGACCAGTCAACTTCAGAATCAGGATCTGAAGCTGAAGCATATATTGGATTATATGCTGCATCTGAGGAAGAGGAGTTTATGCAGTTGCTAGACTCCATCAATGAACATCAATGCATGGGTTTGATGACTAGATCAGAAGAGGACCTATGCCAGAATCAGTCTGGTCCTAATGAGGTAAACTGTCCTTCCAGTACATATGTTTGTAGTACAAGTGAAGAATCAGCTACATCTGCATCAAGTGATGAAGATGCATCTGGATCTGAAGGAGATGTCTATCAATTGATAGACAAGTATGGGGACTTGTTGCAGGCCCTTAAGAAAAGCAAGAACCTGGTTAAATCACAGGCTCAGGAAATTGCTGATCTAAGGGTTGCAACAACTGAGTTAGAAAAAGTCCTTGATCAAAAGTTAGCTGAAATTGCCAAGCTGAAGAATATAACTATTATTCAGATGGGCACAATTAATTATACTAATGATCAAGTAAAGAGTCTGGAGGACAGACTTAGAATTGAAAGGGATTTAGTGGCTAGTTACTCTAAGCCAAAATCTGTCTTACCCTTGATAGATGAATTTGTCACTCAGAAGGGTAAGGCTGGATTAGGATTTAAGGGTAACTCCAGGGCTGGCAGATTCAAGAGGAAAGGCAAAGCCCCTATTCAGCCACTAAACCTTTCAGTCCCCATAAGGTTTGGTAAGGAGAAAGTGTCCTTCTAACATATATGATCATGAAGACATTCAGGATCATATCAAGACAAATGTTCTGAAGAACAAGGGTGTTAAGGCAAGCAGGCCTACCTATGGTCATAAGCCCTATGGTTTTAAGAAACCAGTAGGAGAAGTTGCAACAGCACCAGCAATGAACAGAAATGCTTCTGACAAGGATGTATCTAGATCTAGATACAATAAGTTTGAATGTTGGTGCTGTGGCAAGAGGGGTCATTTTGCATTGGACTGCTGGTATAACACAAGTGTTATAAAGAATAAGAGTCTACCTGTTAGAAGAGGTTATGATAACTTTATTAAGGCTAACCTGAACCAAGGACCCAAGACTTACTTGGGTTCTAAGGGTAAGTAATTCTGTATTGCAGGTGAATCCAAGTTACCATGCCCCTATATGGTACTTGGATAGTGGTTGTTCCAGGCACATGACTGGAACAAAGGGGCTGCTGAAGGAGTATTCATCTGTCAAAGATGGACATAAAGTGATCTTTGGTGGATCTGAAAAAGGAGTCATCAAAGGATTTGGTAACATCTCTTCAAACCTAATTACTATCACCCAAGTGGCCTATGTAAAAGGTTTGAAACATAATCTAATAAGCATAAGCCAGCTGAGTGATCTAGGATATGACATTTCATTTGGTAAGGATGGATGTCATATCAAAAGGTCAAGTGATCAAGAGATCATATTGACTGGGTATAGGAAGAGAAATGTGTATTGCCTTAATTTTGAATGTGAGAATAAGGCATCCCCCATTTGTCTTGTAGCTGATGACAATGCTTCTCATTGTGTTAAGTGGCACAAGAGATTGGCTCATCTAAACTACAAGACAATTGGCCAACTCTTTAGTAAAGAACTAGTGAGGAATGGGCCTCAAGTTAAGTGTATAAAGGAAGGGGTATGCTCAGCTTGTCAAAAGGGCAAGCAGACAAAAACCTCATTTCAAAGCCTTGAAAACAAGGATTCTGTGAGGTGCTTATACCTCTTGCATATGGATCTTTTTGGTCCTATGCCAGTTCACAGTCTAGGTAGGAAGGTCTACACACTAGTGGTTGTAGATGACTATTCTAGATTTACATGGGTGTTCTTTCTGAGACAAAAATCTGAAACCCCAAGTGTATTATTTAAGTTTGTAAAGCAAATTCAGAATGAACTGAACAGTACAGTGGTCAAAATCAGAAGTGACCATGGTACTGAGTTTCAATCTGAAAGCATGACAAACTTGTGTATAGACTTTGGGATTTTCCAAGAGTTCTCCTCACCTAGAACACCTCAGCAAAATGGAATTGCTGAAAGAAAGAATAGATCATTAATTGAAGCTGGTAGAACTCTATTGAGTGACACCTCTCTCCCAGAATATTTTTGGGCTGAGGCAGTTAACACTGCTTGTCATGTCATCAATAGGGCTTCTATCACCAAAAGCCACAGGAAGACTCCCTATGAGATTGTGAAAGGCAGAAAACCAAATCTATCCTATTTTAGGATCTTTGGCTGCAAGTGCTATATACTTAACAATGGTAAGTCTTATTTGACTAAGTTTGCTGCCAAATCCCAGGATGGGATATTTGTTGGGTACAGCACAAATAGTAAGGCCTATAGAGTCTTCAACTTAACTACTCAAGTTGTTGAAGAATCTGTGCATATTGTATTTGATGAAACAAGATTAATCAATTGTGAATTGTCTTGTAGATCAAATGACTCAACAGGTATAAGCAAGAAGATGGACAAGCTCTCCATTGCTGAAGCTTCAAAGAAAGAGGGAGCATTGGAAAATGAAGGCTGCTGTCCAGGGGGAGTACAAGAGATAATGGAAGCTGATGAAAACCAAGAGGAACAGCAGAATGAAGAAGCTGGAGATGCTCAACCTGAAGGGAATCTACCTCCAGCTATAAGATATCTAAGAGATCATCCTACTGATCAGATAATTGGTGATCCAAGACAAGGAGTGCAAACTAGAAGCAGAAATCAAAGCACAGTTTTGCATTCTAGTTTCTTGTCTCAAATGGAACCTAAGAAGTTTGAAGAAGCTATCCAAGACCAGCACTGGATTGATGCTATGCAAGAGGAGCTGAATCAGTTCAGAAGGTGCAAGGTCTGGGAGCTTGTTCCTAAACCAAGAGGCCACAACATAATTGGGACTAAGTGGATCTATAGGAACAAGCTAGATGAAAGTGGAATAATAATAAAGAATAAAGCAAGATTGGTTGCAAAAGGATACAGGCAGGAAGAAGGGATTGACTTTGATCAAACCTTTGCTCCAGTAGCAAGGCTGGAGGCAATCAGAATGTTCCTTGCCTATGCAGCCTACCAAGACTTCAAAGTATACCAGATGGATGTAAAGTCAGCATTTCTGAATGGTGATCTTAAAGAAGAAGTATATGTAGAGCAGCCATCAGGTTTTGTAGATCCTCTTAAACCTGATTCTGTGTACAAGCTTAGGAAAGCTTTGTATGGGTTAAAACAAGCTCCAAGGGCTTGGTATGAAACCCTGTCTACCTTCCTCATTGAGAATAAATTCTCAAGAGGAAAGATAGACAAAACTCTATTCCTTAGGGAATCCAAAGGAAAGATCATCTTAGTCCAGATCTATGTTGATGACATAATCTTTGGATCTACTGAAAACAACCTTTGTAAAAAGTTTGCCAAACTTATGCAAGGGAAGTTTGAGATGAGCAGTATGGGAGAACTTAAGTTCTTCTTGGGACTCCAAGTAAGACAGACTGATGATGGATTGTCCATATCCCAGTCTAAGTTCACCAAGGAATTAATTAAAAAATATGGTATGGAGTCATCCTCCTCCATGAGAACTCCTATGGGCACAAGTATGCCAATATGCAAAGATGAGGCAGGTAAACCTGTTGATGAATCATTGTATAGAGGAATAGTTGGGTCACTACTATATCTCACTGCTAGTAGACCTGACATTATGTATGCAACATGTGTCTGTGCTAGGTACCAAGCCTGCCCTAAAGAATCTCATTATACTGCAGTAAAAAGGATTCTGAGATATCTAAAGGGCACTCCTACTCTAGGTCTTTGGTACCCTAGGAATAGAGATTTTCAACTAACAGGCTATTCAGATGCAGATTTTGCAGGATGTAGAGAGGATAGAAAGAGTACTACAGGTACTTGTCAATTCCTGGGAGGAAGACTAATATCTTGGAGTAGTAAAAAACAGACTAGTGTGGCAATTTCCACAGCTGAGTCAGAGTATATTGCTGCAGGAAGCTGCTGTGCACAGCTATTATGGATGCAGCATCAGCTTAAAGATTATGGTATTCAGGTAAGTAGAACACCCCTTTTATGTGATTCTAAGAGTGCTATTTCTATTGCTAATAATCCAGTTTCTCATAGTAGAACTAAGCATATAGAAATCAAATATCATTTTCTTAGAGAACATGTAGAAAAAGGTGACATCTCATTGGAATTTGTAAAAACAGATTATCAAATAGCAGATGTATTTACTAAGCCTTTAGATGAAACCAAATTCAATAAATTCAAAATTGAATTAGGTATGTTAACCATTGATTAATGTATTAAACAAAATCATTAACAATGCTATTGAAATGGTTAATAAGTAAGTAAAAGTAGTAACAACAATAATCAAGTGTTAAAAAGGACACATTGAAGTTACAGAAATTGGCTAAGTAAGAATGTGTCGACACATTCAGTAATAATGTGTCGACTCAGAGAAATTATGTCGACAAGTCAGAAATAGTGTGTCGACACAGAGAATATGTGTCGACACTTAAGAGGTTTATTGTCGACTTAACCAGGAATGTAATGTCGACTCAACCAGAATTATGGTGTCGACACTTACAAAATATGTGTCGACACTTGTCCTTAGTGTCGACACAGAATTTCTGTCTTTCTACTATGTATCCAAGGTGTCGACATAACCACATATTGGTGTCGACACATAGTAGGCTGAAGAAATGTCGAGTTAATAGAAGCTTGTGTCGACACATTCCGTCTGTGTCGACACATTTAGACTGTTTTTGGCGCCTTTTGAACTTCTTTCAACAGAAGCTATAAATAGGTCAAAAGCTCTTATTGTCGACACGCTTTCAAGGTTTTCGAGACTCAAACCCTGTGTCGACAATCTTTCTTTCTCTCCTCTCTCAAGCCTTCTCGACGACTCGATGGCGCCAAGATTGAAGAAAATGTTAATGAAGGGTATGAGTTGGTGCGCCAGGCGTTTGCAGAGGCGCCGCCTGATGTTCAAGGAGTTATCACCCTTCTCTCTGCATCAGGGTTAGAATTTCTTGTCTCAGAACCATCCAAGATCTGGAAGAAGGAGGTGCACGAGTTCTTTATCTCAGCATCAGTCCATTCTACTGAACTCAAGATCAAGTCCATTGTTCACGGGACTAAGATTAAGATTACCCAAAGAGGTTTGAGAAAGTTTTTGCAATTACATGTGGTTGAAAATGAAGAAGAGGTTCCTAGTTCTAAGACAAGGGAAGCCCTTCAATGGTGTGGTTTGGATTCAAACATGAAGATTGGAGCTGCATTCAATAGGAAGGGTATGAATCAGCAAGGAAAGTTCTTGTCTGAAATAGTTGGGAAAGTAATTCTCTGCAAGACAGGTGGACATGATAGGATTTCTGCCTATATGTTCAACCTTATGACCAGGATTGTCTTTACAATTCCTACTGATTGGTCAGTAATCCTATTTGACAAGATTAAAGAAGGGATCAAGAAGCCTAACATGGCTAGGATCATAAGTCTATATCTCAATGGAGCAATTCCTGAAGTGATGCAGCAACTGCCAGGATCTAAAATCAATCATATGAGAAGGATGGACATGAGACTATTCTCCAGGTGGGAAAGGGTGCTGTCTAAGGATGTGCCTGAAGAGAGCAGGCCAGACACCCCTGTAAAATCCCCTTCTCCAGCTCACGAGACTGAGCAACAACAAGAGGACCCACTTAGGATACAGAGTGAAGAACAACCTGCCTCCTCTATAGTTCATCAAGTAGATACATCTGCACAGATGCAGGGGGAGCCAGTTCAATCTCCTGCTCAAAATGTATCTACCCCTGCTCAGGTACAAGTGGTACAGGTGTAGGGGGAGCAAATGTATTTTACTATAAAAGACTTTCTAAAAGTTTTTTTTTTGTCTGCACAGGTTCAGGGGGAGCATGTGTCTTCTCCTACTCCAGATATGCAGCTGCCTGAGAATGTGCACAAGGATGCACCTAATGACTTATCTTCAGATGCTCCAGTTCAAAAAGAATACACTCTGGATGAGTTATTTCCTAATGATGACATAGCTACTGATAGAATAGAAGAGGACCAAGATGTTGAGCAGCCTCTTGACATAGAGCTAGAACAAGAAGTGGAGAAAGTTCAAGAGAATGAAAAAGTTCAAGAAATAGAGGAGGAGCAAAGAATTGAGGGGGAGCCAGCGCATGTTGAAACTGAGCAACATGGCACTGAAGCAGATAGAGTTCACATTGAGAGTACTTCTGAATCTGAGACTGAAGAAGCCAGGTTGGCTAAGAGAAGAAAACTGGTTGTATTTAAAAGAAGAAGCAAAACTTATAAGCAGGCTTTACAGACAACACCTCCACCTCCACCTCCTGAAGTTGATTATAACAAGTTCTTGGTGGATTTACAGGTGAAATTGGATGACCACAGGGTGGCCATTGAGAAATATGTTGATGAAAGAAACAAAACTCTGCAGTTTGACTTAGCCCAAGATATCAAATCTATCCAATTTCAAGTCAACTTAAATAAAACTGAAATGACAGATTGCTTCCACAAGGGTGGCAATGCTGTAGTTTATCTGGCTAAACAACAGCAGGCTATCTCTACAAAGGTGGATGATATTGCTTTGAAGCAAGGTTATGTTCTGGAAAATCAAATAAGAATGAATGACAATTTAACTGAATCTCATAATGAGATCATTCAAGAGGTGAAGAAGATTGTTCCAGGGATGCCTGCAAATAGAGCCAAAGAAATGGAAGAATTTGATAAGAATTTTCAGGCTGCTATTGCATCTGTTAAGACTGCCATCACAACCTCTCAACAGGAAATATCAGAAAAGCTTCAAAAGTTAAGACCATTTTTCAAAGAGGGAGTGAATTATTTGGATGGCCAAATTCGATTCCAGAAAGAAGATCTTAGAGATCATGTATCAAGAGAAGCCATAAAGGGGGAGAGGATGCTGAATTCATGCAGGCTCTGAGCATGCCAAATGGGTGACCAATAGTATAAGAGCCACATTGGGATATCCACCATTGTGTGATGATAACATGGTGGCTGAGTCAGGTCTACAAACAGGACTACTTGAAGGTGACCAACCTGAGGTTGCCCAAGTCATATACCCCCCTCCAGATTTTGATATATTGGATCAGCAAGTGCAATATATGTATAGTCCTTCAAAGGAAGTTGTAAATGTTATCTTTGGAAAGGTTGATAAGCCTGAGGTAAATTTGCAAGAACAGCAAGATG
This sequence comes from Platanthera zijinensis, assembly GCA_039513925.1. Taxonomy (NCBI): domain Eukaryota; kingdom Viridiplantae; phylum Streptophyta; class Magnoliopsida; order Asparagales; family Orchidaceae; genus Platanthera; species Platanthera zijinensis. Next base: position 145,548,813 of record CM077088.1, read on the forward strand.
CTCTACTGTCAAAGAAAAGATTTAGAGAGCAGGCTGAGCTGAAGCCAGATTTTGAGCAGTGGAGTCCTACTTCCAGAAATATAATACTCACTGCATGGAAAGCTGTCAAAGATCAAGTTCATGAAAGGGGCAAGTGGTACAATGAGCAGGAATGGCAGAAGTATGAGACAAGACAAGAAGCCATTGTACAATTCAGAAGGAAAGCTAAGCTGGGAAGACTTCCACCTGATGCTATGGAGCCAAGCAAATACTTCCCAAAGCCTTTTCACTATTTTGAAAGGCAAAGGCTCAAGGAAGAAGCTAAGAAGAAAGCTGATCTTAAAGGAAAAAAGATGGCTGAAGAATCAAAAGCTCCTGTGACAGCTAAAATTAAATCTGGCCAAGGGATTGTTATTAGAGAACCTGATCAATCCTGATAATGTTTTAGTTCTTTCATAATGTTTTGTAATGATGTAATGTGATCAGTCAAAGAAAAACCATGTAATCAAACATTACCCAGTAATAAACAAAATATTGTTAAATCTGTGATAGATTGTTTTATCCATGATGTTCTTATTATTTTGTTTATAATTAAGTATCCCTGTGTATTGTCATATATCATCATTTTATACTATTTCTAAATGGTGTATATCATTGGCTATAAGGGTTATGACTTCTCCAAATAGGGGGAGATTGTTGGGTACATTGGAAAATGTGTACCTGATTTGAAGAAGCCCAACCTAGCTCAATGATATACATCATGTTGTATTTGATGTTGTTTTGAGTTGACATGTGCAGGTAAAGAATTGTTAAAGTTTACAGGAAAAATTCTAAGTCCAAGTGTCGACACAAAGGAACATGTGTCGTCACATAGAAGAAAGTTGTCGACACAACACTGGGAAAGTGTGTCGACACAGAAGGTGTAAGTCGACACTACTCTGGGAAAAAGTGTCGACACATAACATAGTCTACAACAACACTGGGAAAAAGTGTCGACACAGAAGAAGTAAGTCGACACAACACTGGGAAATTGTGTCGACTCAGAAGAAGTAAGTCGACACAACACTGGGAAATTGTGTCGACACAGAAGAAGTCAGTCGACACAACACTGGGAAATTGTGTCGACTCAGAAGAAGTAAGTCGACACAACACTGGGAAATTGTGTCGACACAGAAGAAAAACGTCGACCTCAACATTGGGAGAATGTGTCGACACTGAAGAGTATAGTCGATCTCCAGTTTGTCGACATCATCTGAATATGTCGACACAGAAGAAAATAGTCGACACCTGAAGGCCAAGTCAACACTTACTAAAGTTATGATTCTACAACAACTGTGTCGACACACAGGACTTGTGTCGACACACTGCAGAGTCAAAGACCAAGTTAGTTTCAGAAGAAGATGTGTCGACACAAAGGCAATTTAGTCGACATCACTGAAGGCAGTGTCGACACCAAAGTCAATTGTGTCGACACAAATAGACAGATTGTCTCGACACTTTCTGACAGACTGTTTCAACACTAAGGCACAGGACTTGTTTGAAGACTTGACAGCTGTGGGTTATCACCAGTTAACTGAAGTTGTCAGACTTGTCAGAAAACGGTTGGAAACCGGATCAGCCGGTTACCATGAAGAATGTCTATAAATAGACAGATTCAGAAGGAGAAAAAGACACTGAACTACATATAGAACTGATCCTTTAAAATACATTGGATCAGAAAGTAGAGAGGGATTACATTCTACTCATTTCAAGAAAGTGCTAGGCACTTAAGAAGATCTTCTCCGGGAGATCTAAGAAGACTATCTAAGGATAGATCTAAGAAGAGTTCTAATCAGAATTCAGAAGAATCATTCAAAGTTCTGGATAGAGAGAGATCAAGTCAGAATTTGAAGAAGAAGAAGGAATCCACCAGTGGATTCTCAAGAAGCTGTTTGGAATCAACTCAGCTAAGTACATTTTCAAGAAGCTTTGAAGAAGGCTAAGAAACAGTTGATTGCATCAGCTGATTAAGATTTGTCATTGCCTTTTCTCTCTCAACCTGGCAAGACAATTTAAACTATCTTTTCTATATTTCTGTAGGATCTGTTTATACAGATCTGAGTTGTAAGCCTATGTTATAAAGGCTGAGTGTAGGAGTGTTGAACTCTGAGTGGTAGGGCTGATTGCCTGAGTGTAGGAGAAGGATATTCTCTGAGTTGTAGGCCTTGGGGCAAGGCTGAGGTAGGGCAGTTGTGCCTGAGTTGTAGGAACCTGTTGGGTTCTGAGTTGTAAGATCTATTGATCTGAGATAAGTGGAAGTTTGGCCGAATCTAGCATACAGCTAGATAGGTGAAGGGGGAAAGTGGATGTACCCAGACCTTGGGGAACCACTATAAATCATAGTGCAATCTGTGATGTTTTGTTTTCTGTGATTGCTGTGTTTTCATATTAGTTAATAAATTGTGTTTAGGCTGCCTTGAAAGTTAAACTATCAGTAGAACAAAGGACTTCTCCACCAGCAAGGAAGGAGCACAACATTGCATTCAAAGCCTCTAAAGAATCAGAAGAACCACCTTCAAATGAAGATCTATTGAGTCTGTTTGCCAAAAGGTTCTTCAAAATGGGCAGAAAAGACTTCAAAAGGAAGTCATCCAGAAATAAAGACAAGCCAAGGTATGATAAAACTCCAACTAAAGAAATTATATGCTTTGGTTACAGGAAGCCTGGACACATTCTACCAGAGTGTCCAAAAAAACAACACAAAGAAAGGAGAAAAGAAAAAGAATCCAAGAAACACTCCAGCAAGCCATCCTCCAGAAGGCACAAGAGGAAAGAAAAGGGCTTTGTAGCTGACACCTGGAGTGAGTCAGAGGAAGAATCTTCCTCCTCCAGCTCCAGTGAGGATGAGGAAGAAACCAAGGCCAGAGAATTATGTCTTATGGCCATTAATGCTTCAAGCCCTGAATCAAAAGAAGAAGATTCAGGAGAAGACTCAGACTGTGATCAGGTAATATCATCTTTTGATTTTAATTTTGAAGATTTTAAAATAGAATTCAAATCACTGTGTAATGATCTTATAAAATCTGAGAAGGAAATCAAACTTCTCAGAGAAAGACAACCTGAATATGAAAACTTAATCTCTGAAAATTTAAAAATGAAAGATGAATTAATTGAGTATAGCAATCAAATCATTTTTCTGAAAACAAAACTAAGCAAAGCTAAACAACTTGAAGAAACCCTAAATGGAAGAAGCCTACAAATGGTTGAAATCACTAGTACCCTAAATGCTAGATTAAAGAAAAGTAAACTAGGTTTAGGTGCTTCATCTAGTGAACCACCAATAATCAAGAAAAATAACTTATCTCAACTAGTAAACTTTATTTCAGATAAAGGTAAAAAGAATACAGAGCAGGTAGAAAAAGTTAATAAGGTATTAGAACAAATTGAACTAGAAAAGCAGAAGAAAAAAGTTCAGAAAAATAAGCATAAACAGAAATCGTCGAACCTAGATCGACGATCGCAGTACTTTTCGTCGAACGCCGACCGATGATCTCTGAACCCAGAGTTTGAGTTCAATTACTCAGCGATGGGAGATCGACGTTATCATCAAACACCGTCGATCAGAGATCGACGATCGTGGAGCACAGATAGTAGCTACTATTATTCTATGAACCGAGATCGACAAGATCATCACTGGTCGTCGAATGCAGATCGACGATCTTTACATAAATCGTTAAACCCAAATCATGTTTACCAAAACCATAACTGTAAAAAAATTCTAATATCCAGAAACCAAAACATGTTAATCCATTTTTAAATTGGGTAATTCCACATAGAAAATTTCACCCCTTAGGTTATAAATGCCAACCTGTATGCTCCTTTATTTCCAGTTTCAAGTATGAGAAGAGACAAGGACCCAAGGTTACCTGGGTCTAGAACATTTATTCTGTTTTCTTGCAGGTAAAGAACTATCCTACCACACAGGACAAGTGGTACCTGGATAGTGGGTACTCAAGGCACATGACAGGAAGCAAGGACAAGCTAATCAATTATAAGTCCAAGCTAGGTCCAAAGGTAATCATTGGTGATTCCAGCTTTAGTCAGACAGAGGGATATGGGGATTTCTGCATTAGAGCTGTTTCATTCAGCAAGGTAGCCTATGTGAGTGGTTTGAGACATAACCTCATATAAATAAGCCAGCTATATGATGCGGGCAATCAGGTTTGCTTTTCTGAATCTCAATGCATTATTTCTTTAAATAGCAAAACTGTTCTAGCAGGATTTAGATAAGGTAACATTTATCTAGTCAATTTTAATTCAGCTAGCTCATAAATTTATTTATTTAATCAGATCAGCAATAATAATCCTCTTTGGCATAAAAGACTAAGTCATGTAAACCTTAGAAATATTGCTAAGTTATCAAAAGACAACCTTGTTAAAGGATTGCCATTTTTCCCTTACAAGAAGGAAAGCCTTTGCAGGGCTTGTCAAGTAGGCAAGCAAACTTAAAATAGTTTTAAATCTATTAATAAGAGTGATTCACCTAGGATTCTATATTTTCTTCATATGGATCTTTTTGGACCCATTGCTGTATAGAGCTTATGAGGGAAGTTCTATACTTTAGTTATTGTAGATGACTTCTCAAGGTTCACTTGGGTTTTCTTCTTGAGACACAAATATGATAACTTCAAGGTTCTTACATACTTTCTTAAAGGCATAAGGATTGAGTATTCTACTCCAGTTGTTTTGATCAGAAGTGATCATGGTACTGAGTTTGAATCTCTTCCCATGCAAAGATTCTATAAGATGGAAGGTATCAAACATTGTTTCTCTGCTCCTAGAACTCCTCAACAAAATGGGGTAGTTGAAAGGAAGAACAGAACACTCATTAAAGCTGCAGGTACATTACTTTCTGATGCTTTCATGCCACTATCCTATTGGGCAGAGGCTGTGAGCACAACAAACTATGTCCTGAACAGAAGTTTGATACACAAACTTAAGGGCAAGACTCCCTATGAATTGCTCAAAGGGAAGAAACCTAAAATAGATTATTTTTGAATCTTTGGTTACATTTGTTATATTCACAATAATAACAAGAAACATATTAGAAAGTTTGAAGCCAAAGCTGCAATGAGAATTTTTCTAGGATATTCTCAAGTCAGCAAGGCATATAGGGTGTATAATAAATCAACTTTAAAAATGGAAGAATCTATTCATGTTTCTTTTGATGAAGCTAATATGTTTTATAAGGAGAAGGAAGCTTCTACCAGTGACTCTTTGCAGGTACCCCAACTTTGTGAAAAATTGGATGATCTCAACCTTACTCAAAAGGTTACATCACATTCCTCCTCACAAGTTGATGAAGAAAGTGAAGAAGAAACTTTGGAAGTGGCTGAACTTCCTCCAATAACTAACTCAATTCCACAAGAGGAATTATTTCCCCAAGATGTTGCTGAACCAACTCCACCACCAGAACTTGTCACACTTAGAGATCACCTTACATCTCAAGTGATTGGAGACATATCAGCTGGTGTGCTTTCAAGGCATCAACTCAATCAAGACTTGATGCATGCCTTCTTCTTATCTCAAATTGAGCCCCAAACCATTAAAGATATTGAACAAGATCCACACTGGATTATTGCAATGCAAGAAGAGCTTAACCAATTTGAGAGATGCAGAGTTTGTGACTTAGTTCCAAGACCCAAAGACTACCCAGTCATTGGAACTAAGTGAGTTTTTAGGAATAAGCTTGATGCCCATGGATCAATCATAAGGAACAAAGCAAGACTTGTTGCTCAAGGCTATAGGCAAGAGGAAGGCATTGATTATGACAAGACTTTTGCACCTGTTTCCAGACTAGAAGCAATCAGGATATTTCTTGCTTATGGTGCACATAAGAAGTTCAAAGTATATCAAATGGATGTCAAGAGTGTCTTTCTCAATGGAGAACTAAAGGAAGAGGTTCATGTTGAACAACCTCCAGGTTTTATCTCTACAACCCATCCCTCTTATGCTTTTAGATTGCATAAAGCTCTCTATGGTCTAAAGCAAGCACCAAGAGCTTGGTATGAAACCTTAGCTAGCTTTCTCTTAGAGCATAAATTTTCTAGAGGCATAGTAAATAGAACTTTATTTATTAGACATCATCATGATAGAATCTTGTTAGTATAAATTTATGTAGATGATATTATTTTTGGTTCTACTGATTCCAAACTATGCAAAAGGTTCTCTGACCTGATGCATTCTATGTTTGAAATGAGTAGCATGGGTGAACTCTTTTACTTCCTTGGTCTCCAAGTAAAGTAATCACCTGATGGCATCTTTATATCTCAGTCCAAGTATGCTAAGGAATTAGTGAAAAGATTTGGGATGGCTGATGCCTCAGCAATGAAAACACCCATGGATTCCAATGTTGTTGTTGATTCTGATGAAAAAGGGAAACCTGTTGATCAAAAAATTTATAGGGCTATTGTTGGATCCCTATTATACCTCACAGCAAGTAGACCAGACATCATGTTCTCTACATGTCTTTGTGCAAGGTTCCATCCCCTAAAGAATCTCATCTAATTTGTCTAAAAAGAATTTTGATATATATAAAGGGTTGCCCTTATCTAGGACTTTGGTATCCAACAGAGTTAGAGTTTGAGTTAACTGGATACTCAGATGCTGACTATGCTGGATATAGAGTAGACAGAAAAAGCACATCAGGAACATGCCAGTTTCTTGGTGATAGGCTTGTGTCTTTGTTTTGTAAGAAGCAAACATCAGTGTCCACTTCAACTACAGAGGCTGAATACATTGCAACTGGCAGTTGCTGTTCATAGATAATGTGGATTCAAAATCAATTGCTGGATTATGGATACAATCTAAATAATTCAATTATATTTTGTGATAGTACTAGTGCAATTTCTATTGCTCAGAATCCAGTCCATCATTCTAGAACTAAGCATATAGAAATAAGACATAATTTCATTAGAGATAGTGTAGACAAAAAGAAAATTAATCTTAACTTTATCCCCACTGATTTTCAAAGAGCAGATATCTTCACCAAGCCTTTGGATGGAAAGAAATATCTATTCTTCCTAAATCAGCTTGGAATGATAAATAGAGTGGATTAATTTATTTTCTGTCTGTGTTTGAAGATCTGTTCATAAATCGTCAAACGGAGTTCGACGATCGGCGAACTCATCTTGAGCTCTATCGTTGACCTGAGATCGACGACAGCTCTGTGTGAAGCTAAAATCGCCGACCGAAGATAGATGACTTTTACTTCAAAAAATAAATCGTCGACCTGAGATCGACGATCTGTTTTCCCTCTTCATTCAAAGGCCGACGATAATATTTGTCAATAAATCTGTCGTCGACCTAAGATCGAAGTTTTCTTATCTTATCGTAGGATAGAGCCCGACCTTTCGTATTCCAAAAAAAACCCTATATTAAGGTTTCTCGTCATGCTCTATCCCGCGCCTTCCAAGTTCTCTCACACTTGATCTTTGTTTTCTTTGCAGGACTCTAATGGCGATTTCAGCGGCCATTCTTACTTCGATGAAGTTTGATACAGTATTTGATATTGACATGGATTCCTTCAACCACTGCAATCAAATCTACTTGGATATACTGAATCTCTTCAAAGAACAGAATCTGAAGAAGATAATGTCCACCAGGATCAAGATTCCAGCATCTGAAATTAAAGAATGGGATTACTCTTCAACATCTCTAGATTAATCGACTATGGTTGGAACTACTTCTAGAACCCAGGTTACTCTAACTCTAACTATACTTTTTGAAAATTTTGAATTAGTGAATGGAGAAGATGCTCTAGAACTAGATACCTCTGAGTATATTTCAATGCTGATAAGAATGGGCCATCCAGAGGGAACACCATCAAAACTGCTTAAGAAAAATCTGTCTGTAGAATTTAAATTTTTGGCAGATGTTGTTGGTAAAGTTTTGATGGGCAAGCATACAGCTCATGATAACATTAACAAGCAGCAGTTCTCTGTGATGTCTGCTCTAGTTAATAGGAAATCTATAAACTGGTCAGCTCTTTTCTTTGAGTTTATTAGAAGGAAAAACTCTAAGAAAGAGGTTTGTTTTGGGAGAATATTGGGAATATTTATCCAGGCTAAGGCTCCTAAATTGATGGTCTCCCAGACCAAATTCATAAATACCAGTAAGAGGTTGGACTCTTCTCTGCTTGTAAAGTGGGAGAGGCCATTCCTAGGCCGTCCAGTGCCTCCAGGACTTCTGAGGATACAAGAGATGATGCAGCTGCTTCCCCAATCCCAGAAGATGTTCCTATCTCTATCTCAACCTCAGTCCCCTCAGCTCCTGCCTCCCAAATCCAATCCTCTCTAGTTCCTTCACCTCCACCTCCTGCTTTAATTATCCAATATCAGACCTCCCCAGATCATCCTGCATCTCCTCATTCATCTCCTCATGCATCTCCTCATGCATCTCCTCATGCATCTCCTCATACAGATCATCATACATCTCCTCAACACATTGCTTCTCCCATCATTCATCCATCCTTACCCTCTCAGATTCCCTCTGAGCCCATCCAAAAGGATGTTTTATCATCATCTCTTCCCTCTAATATTCCTCCATCCTCCTCTTTTCCAGAGTTCACCCATACAGACTTCCCTTCTACCTTCTCAGTTTGTTCAAATTCTGGACATCAAACTCCTTACACCTCCTCTGAGCCTGAACCCATATACCTAAATTTCTCAGATATAGCTTAAGATCTTCTGAAATTCATTTCTCCCTCCTAAGAGCAACTTATTGCCCAAGCTATAGCTCCTCTCATTTCCTCCATCAAAATTCTTTCCAATAGAGTTGCTGCTGTCACAACCCGCATTTTCTCCGAATTAAAGGATTATCAGAGTATGAGAAAACACGCGTCATGATGCCACGTAGAGCAGGGGATAACTACTGACGCTCAGGCAAAACCATCCACTACACTTTATGAAAGAAATTCATGAGTTTAATGATTAGAAAATCAGTTATATTTTAGAGGCCGTATCCCTCGGCTCAGCGGATCACCTAGTCCACAGTTAAAAACTAAACTTAAGCGCCGCGGAAAAATACTTTATTCAGGTTTGACATCCTAAGAGGTGCATAAGAGCCCTAAGAGGACCACTTATGCTATGCAAGACTCTACATTTAATTTACATTATATATAAGAAAACGATCTCTATACGTTGTTTGGAAAATAGTGATTTACTTTTATAAAACATGCTGATCATGCGATGTACTTATAATAATAATAATTGTAGTTTTAAAATAACTAGCAACCTAGCATAAATCCTCCCCAGAGCAAGTAAACTATCTCCAGAAAATGGTAGCAACAAAAGTAATATATCTAGTATAAAGGTAAAAACTACCAGTGGGCGCCAACAACCTGACATGAACCCACAGACAAATATGTATGTCTGTAAGAAAAGTACAGAAAAACTACCTCACTAACAAAGCAACAAAATCTCCAAAGTCCAAGAGACCACCAGCAACACCACCTCAATCTAGCCACCAAACTGGCTACTGCTCAGAACCTGAGGCATTCAAAAGAATAAATAATACCTCAGCAAGCAAAACAAGGAAAAACTGAATGGAAGTGTCAACCAGGGAAATAAATAAAAGAGGAAAACACACAGCAGTAAGAGTCACAACTGCCTAAGGCAAGACAACAAGGAATGCACTACGTGCGAGGAAACAGCACCAACCCTGCCCAGAAACTACATCCTGCAGGGTCTACTAGGCTACCAAGAGCCCAAAGTACTGCAATCTACCAAGGAAGAAACTTCTAACACCCTAAGCTGTGGGAGATGGTAGTAGCAAAAACAACAGCATGGATCCGGGTTGGAGGCAAACTCAGTCCCCCAACCACCATTTCCAAGTCAACAAGCTCAAGGGTCTACATGTGAAAGCATAAGGGACCTTCCACCCCCTTGCCCAGCCCGTACCTGGAGCAAGATAGAAGAATAAGGGTGGCCTTGGCTAAATTACACAACACCTCCCCCATGAAGAGCTTCAAACCACCACTACTATCTATGACCCACGATTTGGCCATTAGGAAAGAAAACATGGCCGACAAGGAAACTACAAATATAATCAAGGAATTCACTCGGGAACGAAAATCGAGGTAAGGGAAACAGTGTTGAAGTTACTCAATACGGCTTGGCATTGAGTGGGACCCACTCAATGCCTAACCAGACCTTGGCGTTGAGTGAGTTAGCCTTACTCAACGCCAGAACAGCCATGGTGTTGAGTGAGAATCACTCACTCAACTCCCTCCGCAAGAACAGCTCTGGCGTTGAGTGAGCTATCCTCACTCAACGCCAAAATAGCCATGGCGTTGAGTGAGGTCCACTCCCTCAACGCCTTCAGCAAAAGAGGCAGCGGCGTTGAGTGAGCTAACCTCACTCAATGCCAAAACAGCTATGGCATTGAGTGAGGTCCACTCCCTCAACGCCTTCAGCAGAAACCACAAAACCTAACAGTGGCATTGAGTGAGTCCACCTCCCTCAACGCCAAAGTAGCTTTGGCATTGAGTGAGGTCAACTCACTCTACGCCAAAGTTCATTCCCGCAGGAAAACCCTAAGCCAACGCCAATAAGAGGAGGTCGGCGGGAATGCCGACTGATTCTCGCCGAATTGGCGGGAATGCAGGATGATTCTCGCCGAATCGGCGAGAATCCCGAATGATTCTTGACGATCGGCGGGAATCAAGGATGATTCTCGCCGAATCGGCGGGAATCATGGATGATTCTCGCCAAATCGGCGGGAATCAAGGATGATTCTCGCCGATCGGTGGGAATCACGTCGAAATCGGCGGGAATCACTTGGTGATTCCCGTCGATTTTGACTTAGACGAAAATTCTCACTCAATCACCCCACCACTCAGCCGCAAAGAACAAACCGAACTATGGATTTGAGCGTGTCCACCACACTCAACGCCAAGTCCGGACGGCTTTTGGCTTTGAGTGTGTGCACCACACTCGACACAAAAACTCGAGAGTCTACCAAGACTGGTTCTAACCAGAGCCCTACCATAACAACCTCCCTCACTCTCTCTCTCGGCTCCACTCGCAAAAGCACCCTACTAGAAATACAAAATCTAGAGTCTAAATGGTTATAACAACCATCGGGTTGAGCAAAACAGCACAAGGAGGGGGCTCATAGACGAATCTAAGCCCTAAATTCAACAAGGTAAAAGAGAATATGCTTGGTTTCTACCCTAGGGCTAACCGGGAAACATTCTAGAATATCAAAAGAACAACAATGACAAGGGCAAGAATACCACTTGCCTCGATTTCCGGCAAAACTTGGTCGGCCTTCCCTCGTCTTCGTTCTGCACTAGAAGGAGCAGCACCTAACAAGCAAACCCGCACTTTAATGGCGGAAAAGCACAAGAACCGGAAATCCAAGTCTCCTAAAACTCCACGAAAATCAAATATCTTACCGTAGAAATGAAGATCTGAGCGAGAGCAAGACAATGCCGCTTTCGGAATCGAAATCCGTCCACGAACACTCCCGGAATCGCCGTCCGAAGGAGAAGCAGGTCCGACGGTTTTCCTCTGTTTTCCGCGAACAGGAGCAGCGGTTTCTTCTGGTCTCGGGAAGAAGAAAAATGGGCCGCTGATTCTAATTAAGGCTTTTTTATAAGCTTAGCCATGACGGTTCAGCCTAACTGCCTCCCAAGCCACCAGTTCACTTAATTTAAAAGGGTTTCTAATTAGATTTTACTAATTGCACACCCAAAACGGCACGAAAACCGAACTACCTCGGAATTCGACGAAATTCGCACCGTAGCTAAATATCAACGCTACGAACAAAACGGTGAAGTCAAAATTAACTTTTGACAAACAGAACTCGAGTTATACCCTTCCGAAGCCAAAACACAAGCATCCCCCGAGAGGCCACACCGGGTCACCCAAAACGACCCGGCTTGCTAGGGAGGTCTTGCCAACAGGATAAAAAATAGGGCACCCAGTTCTAAGGAGTTAAGACCACACTCTAGAGATGGCACAAGCCAAGAAAATGCGTCGACGTAATGCCGAACGAGAATTAAATAATCGCAGAAAAATCGGGGGCGTTACAGTCACTCCCCCTAAAAGAAAGTTTCATCCCGAAACTTTACGCACGACACTTCTACTATAGAAGGAAAGTAATAATCCAAACATTACAAGAAGAAAAACAAACCAAACTAATCAGGGAAACAGCTGAGGGTAAGCCTCCCTCATAGCCGACTCTAACTCCCAAGTCGCGCTCTCCAAATCCTGATTTCTCCGAAGAACTTTCACCATCGGAATAGACTTCTTTTGCAGCACCCGTTCCTGAGTATCCAAAATACTGACCGACACTTCAACAAAAGAGAGGTTGGGCTCCAACTGGGACACAACGTCCAAGACTTGCCCACTACTACGCACACACTTCCGCAATTGGCTAACATGGAAAACATTATGAACACCTGGGAAGTTTGCTGGCAAATCCAACCTGTAAGCTGACCCGCCAATCCGCTCCAAAACCTTAAACAGGACTACATGCCTCGGGTACAATTTCTGATTCTTACCAAACCTCTTTACACCCACCATCGGGGAAACCTTAAGAAATACAAGGTCCCCTACAGAAAACTCCAAGGCAGACCTACGCCGATTGGCGTTATTCTCGTACCTCTCCTGAGCTATACGAAGCTTCTCTCGACCAAGCTTCACTGCGACTTCCATTTCCTCGAGCGCATCAGGACCCAACAATGGCCTCTCACCTGCCTCAGCCCAAAACAACGGAGTTCTGCAGCGCCTCCTATACAAGGCTTCGAACGGAGCCATCTGCAAGCTCTCCTGATAACTATTGTTGCAAGCAAATTCCATAAGTCGCAGCCGCTCATCCCACGCTCCACCGTGGTCTAAAATGTAGCATCAGATCATATCCTCAACTATCTGATTCACCCGCTCCGTCTGCCCATTAGTCTGTGGGTGGTATGCGGTAGAATACCTCAGATCCGTACCCAAACACTCCTGCAGACTCTGCCAAAAACGAGAAGTAAACCGGGAGTCTCGATCAGAAATGATGCTAATCGGCACACCGTGCAGTCGGATGACTTCATTCAAGTACAAATCCGCTATCTTCTTCATCGGGTAATCAATCTTATATGGCACGAAGTGAGCACACTTTGTCAGTCTATCAACTATGACCCAAACGGAATCAAATCCCCTCGGGGATTTCGGTAAGCCCGTGATGAAATCCATAGATATACTTTCCCACTTCCAAGTCGGGATCTCTAACGGAGTCAACTTGCCACCAGGCCTTCCATGATCGGCCTTCACCCGCTTGCAAGTGTGGCACTTCGCAACAAATCAGGCTATATCTCCTTTCATGCCATACCACTAGGCAATTTGCTTTAAGTCACGATACATCTTCGTAGATCCTAGATGGTAGGCAACGCTGGATCCATGAGCCTCTTTGCAAACCATACTCCTAATGTCCCCAACCGCGGGGATGCAAAATCTGCCGCGGTACTTCAAAGTTCCCGCATCATCGATGGAATAATCTGGCAACTCTCCTCTCTCAGTCCTGGAGAACAAGTGTAGAAGATCCGGGTCATCCTTCTGGTGAAGTCTGGTAAAAGAAATCCAAGACGGCTCTGCCACTGACAAACTACTCTGCAAGCCACAACATCTCACTGATATATCCATAAGGAGGAACTCCTCCACTAAACGATCGACGGTGAGATTAAAGATCTTTCCCGTCTTTCGGCTCAAGGCGTCAGCCACCACATTGGTCTTTCCGGGATGATACTGGATCTCTACATCATAATCGGCCACATACTCTAGCCACCGACGCTGGCACAGATTTAACTCCTTTTGTGTGAACACGTACTTCAGGCTCTTATGGTCGGTGAAGATCTTGCACTGAGCCCCATAAAGTAGGTGTCTCCATAGCTTCAACGCATAAATAACCGCTGTGAACTCGAGGTCATGCATAGGATAATTCTTCTAATGAGTCTTCAGTTGTCTTGACCCATAGGCAATCACCTTACCAACCTGCATTAATACGCATCCCAGACCTACATGCGAAGCATCTACGTATACATCATAATCCACACCCTCAGTAGGTAGGGTCAGAACGGGCACAGTGCACAATCTCTTCTTTAACTCCAGGAAGGCTTCTTCGCACTTCTCGCTCCAAACAAAAGCCACATTCTTCTGAGTCAGCTTAGTTAAAGGTGCAGCTAGGGTAGAGAAACCCTCCACAAACCTCCTGTAGTAGCCGGCCAACCCTAGGAAACTCCTGATCTCCTTGGGCGTTCCCGGCCTACTCCAATCCATCACTGCCGCGATCTTTTCCGGGTGAACCGAGATCCCATCCTCATTCACCACGTGGCCCAGAAACGAGACCTGTGGCAACAAAAATTCGCACTTGCTCAACTTGGCGAATAACTTATGGTTCCTCAACTCCGATAGAACCAAGCGCAAATGCTGCTCATGCTCCTCAGCACTGCGAGAATAAACCAACACATCATCGATGAAGACCACCACGAACTTATCTAGGAAATCCTTGAACACCCAGTTCATCATATCCATGAATGCTGATGGAGCGTTGGTCAATCCAAACGACATCACTAAGAACTCAAAATGTCCATGCCTCGATCTAAACACAGTCTGTGGAATATCTGCCTCACGGATCCTAAGCTGATGATAGCCTGAACGGAGGTCAATCTTGGATAAGACCGTGCTACCGCGCAACTGGTCAAATAAATCATCGATCCTCGGCAGAGGGTACCAGTTCTTAATTGTTACTTTGTTCAGCTCCCTATAGTCGATGCAAAGCCGCATTGACCCATCTTTCTTCTTCACAAATAGAACAGGAGCACCCCAAGGCGACGAACTCTGCCTGATAAACACTTTCGCCAACAACTCATCTAACTGAACTCGTAACTCTTCTAGCTCTCGAGGGGCCATCCGGTACGGCGCCTTAGCAATAGGATGCGTACCCGGCTCCAAATCGATCACAAACTCAACATCCCGCTCGGGAGGAAGACCAGGAAGGTCATCAGGAAAAACATCGGCGAAATCACGAATAACTGGAATCTCCTCTAAGCGCGGCACACTAACAGCGGTCCCAACCACCGAGACCAAACAAGCAAAACAGTCCGAAAGAAAAAGCTTCTGAGCACATACCGCAGAGATGACAGAAGAATCCTGGCTCAGATCTGCATATACGCTTCCGGGATGACCGTCGTCCCTGATGAAGTCCAAGCGCTTACCTTTGCACTGAATGACTGCATTATACCTAGACAGCGAGTCCATGCCCAAAATAACATCGAAGTCCTCCAGATCAATCATCTTCAGGTCTGCCTTCGCAAGGAAGTCCCCCAACAAAATAGGGCAATCTAACATGCCCAAATCTGACAACACAGATTCACCAGAGGGGAACTTGACACGAAAGGTATCCCGAACTCGATCTAAAGTCAACCGATGTCGCTCTACAAAGGCTCTAGCTACGAACGAGTGGGTAGCGCCGGAGTCAAACAGAACACGCGCCTAACGGTTCTTCACCTTAAACTTCCCTATAGGAAATATATAACTAAGGAACTACCACATCAATACTACAAACATTCTAGTAAGACAAGAACAAAACATTCAGGTTGGAAAGACAACTAACCTGAGATGATTTGAGTCGAAGCTTGAGCCTCCTCGGAAGAGATCACGTTCAACTTTCCCTTTCCTTTGTCCACATACTGAGGTGGAGGTAACGCCTGAAGAGGAACTGCAGGAAGAGCAGGCTGAACCTGAGGACACCTAGAATTGATGTGTCCCTTCAGCCCACACTGAAAATAGACCTTATCCTTGGACCAGCACTGGGCAGCATCATGCCCGGGTCGCTTGCAAACAGAACAGGAGACATCTCTCCTAGGAGCACCCTGAATCGCATGAACCTGCTCCTTCATCTGAGATGCTGCTCTCTTGAAACATCTCTCGACAGGGTGGCCTGACCGGCCACAGAAACTGCACACCACTTTGCTCTTCTTTCCTAGAACTGCATCCGGTACATGGGGTTTCTTTTCCTCCACAGACTTCCTCTTATCCTTCCTACTTTGCTGTCCTTTGCTCTTCGCGGTCTCAATAGCCTCCACCTTCAGAGCAGCCTCCACTACTCCTGCATAAGTCTCTGACCCATAAGCACTGGTCAACTGCTGCACCTCACTCCTCAAACCACCGAGAAATCACTTAACTCGATCAGCCTCAATGCTGACCAATCCTGGGGCAAAACGGCTTAGTTTGCTTAACTCTATCTCATACTCACCCACCGTGAGCTGCCTTTGCTTCAGATGGAGGAAGTCGTTCATGAGGCGGTCACGCTCGACCGAGGGTAAGAACTTCCTCAATAGCATATCCTTGAACACCTCCCAAGAGCATCCAGCTACCAAGCTCTCCTTCTCTCTCAGCCACCAACTCTTAGCCAAACCTTTAAGCTGATAGGCAGCTATCATCACCCTTTGATCGCCTGCAATCCCTGAGTACGAGAACATCTCCTCCATGGAGATCAGCCAGTCGTCTATCACCATGAAATCTGCCTTCCCGTCATAAGTGGGAGGGCTCAGCCTCTGAAACTGCGAGATGAAGGCCATCTCCGCTGGCACCACCACTGGAGGTCTTAAGGGTGCAGGAGGGGGAGGAACAGCAATCCCCCCTGCAGGGCCTTGCACTCCCTGAGTATGACCTGCCACAACTGCTACCAAAGACTGGATCTGGGCTCGCACCTACACCAACTGCCTGCTCAAGGAATCGCTACTCTGCCGCAAGCTTTCGATTACCGCATCATTCTGAGCTCCAGATGATTCACCCTCAGACAGGGGAGTCGATCTAGTTGAAGGACGTATTGCCATCCTAAAGTCATAGCAACACTAGTTAGATCCTAGTACAATGGCTAGACCCAACTACAAGTACAGACAATACATATATAGATATGAACTTAAAGCTGCTAAACTTGCTCTGGGAGTTTATCTTTTTACAAAAATTAATGTTATGCCCTAACCTAGGATGGTTAACCACCACCATACTAATTCTTTTGCCTAGATCAGGAATGCATGACTTTATATTATTTTTGACTCGAAAACTTATGTGTGTACATATGTCATCCTGCCAGTCTTTAGCTTGACATGTTGTGCTTATGCAATATTATGCAATGCATGTTTGTGCTATGCATTCTAAAAAGGCCCTAATGCATGTTATGAGCGGCGTACGCATGAAAATGTTATGCATCCCACACTACATAACATTCACATGCAACGAAGAAAAGAAAACGTGCTAGTCGCAGCCATGTGGTGAGGTTATGCATCCCATACTACATAACCCTCACATGTTGCCCCTATTATGGATCCATATACGAACACATATTATGCATCCCATACTACATAATATGCCCCGTATAATTTATGTTATGCTATGAGTGTAGTGTTCGTGCTTTTGCCAAGACGTGCTGATGACATATCGGTGTGTGAATGACATGATGCGAACTACTGATGAAATCAAAAGGGAAGGTTGCCCGATTAACCTGTCAGGCAACCTCCCTCTGATACCAACTGTCACAACCCGCATTTTCTCCGAATTAAAGGATTATCAGAGTTTGAGAAAACGCGCGTCATGATGCTACGTCAAGCAGGGGATAACTACTGACGCTCAGACAAAACCATCTACTACACTTTATGAAAGAAATTCATGAGTTTAATGATTAGAAAATCAGTTATATTTTAGAGGCCGTATCCCTCGGCTCGGTGGATCACCTAGTCCATAGTTAAAAACTAAACTTAAGCACTGCGGAAAAATACTTTATTCAGGTTTGACATCCTAAGAGGTGCATAAGAGCCCTAAGAGGACCACTTATACTATGCAAGACTCTACATTTAATTTACATTTTATATAAGAAAATGATCTCTATACGTTGTTTGGAAAATAGTGATTTACTTTTATAAAACATGCTAATCATGCGATGTACTTATAATAATAATAATAATTATAGTTTTAAAATAACTAGCAACCTAGCATAAATCCTCCCTAGAGCAAGTAGACTATCTCCAGAAAATGGTAGCAGCAAAAGTAATATATCTAGTACAAAGGTAAAAACTACCAGTGGGCGCCAATAACCTGACACGAACCCACAGACAAATATGTATGTCTGTAAGAAAAGTACAGAAAAACTACCTCACTAACAAAGCAACAGGATCTCCAAAGTCTAAGAGACCACCAGGAACACCACCGTAATCTAGCCACCAAACTGGCTACTGCTCAGAACCTGAGGCATTCAAAAGAAGAAAGAATACCTCAGCAAGCAAAACAAGGAAAAACTGCATGAAAGTGTCAACCAGGGAAATAAATAAAATAGGAAAACACACAGCAGTAAGAGTCACAACTGCCCAAGGCAAGACAATAAGGAATGCACTACGTGCGAGGAAACATCACCAACCCTGCCCAGAAACTACATCCTGCAGGGTCTACTAGGCTACCAAGAGCCCAAAGTGCTGCAATCTACCAAGGAAGAAACTTCTAACACCCTAAGCTGTGGGAGATGGTAGTAAAAAAACAACAGCATGGATCCGGGTTGGAGGCA
Source organism: Platanthera zijinensis (assembly GCA_039513925.1). Taxonomy (NCBI): domain Eukaryota; kingdom Viridiplantae; phylum Streptophyta; class Magnoliopsida; order Asparagales; family Orchidaceae; genus Platanthera; species Platanthera zijinensis. The sequence goes on from CM077088.1 coordinate 145,567,377, forward strand.
AACTCAGTCCCCCAACCACCATTTCCAAGCCAACAAGCTCAAGGGTCTACATGTGAAAGCACAAGGGACCTTACACCCCCTTGCCCAGCCCGTACCTAGAGCAAGATAGAAGAATAAGGGTGGCCTTGGATAAATTACACAACACCTCCCCCATGAAGAGCTTCAAACCACAACTATTATCCATGACCCACGATTCGGCCATTAGGAAAGAAAACATGGCCGACAAGGAAACTACAAATATAATCAAGGAATTCACTCGGGAACGAAAATCGAGGTAAGGGAAACAGTGTTGAAGTTACTCAACACGGCTTGGCATTAAGTGGGACCCACTCAATGCCTAACCAGACCTTGGCGTTGAGTGAGTTAGCCTTACTCAGCGCCAGAACAGCCATGGCGTTGAGTGAGAATCACTCACTCAACTCCCTCCGCAAGAACAGCTCTGGCGTTGAGTGAGCTATCCTCACTCAACGCCAAAACAGCCATGGTGTTGAGTGAGGTCCACTCCCTCAACGCCTTCAGCAAAAGAGGCAGCGGCGTTGAGTGAGCTAACCTCACTCAATGCCAAAACAGCTATGGCGTTGAGTGAGGTCCACTCCCTCAACGCCTTCAGCCGAAACCACAAAACCCAACAGTGGTGTTGAGTGAGTCCACCTCCCTCAACGCCAAAGCAAATTTGGCGTTGAGTGAGGTCAACTCACTCTACGCCAAAGTTCATTCCCGCAGGAAAACCCTAAGCCAACGCCAACAAGAGGAGGTCGGGGGGAATGCCGACTGATTCTCGCTGAATCGGCGGGAATGCAGGATGATTCTTGCTGAATCGGCGGGAATGCAGGATGATTCTCGCCGAATCGGCGAGAATCCCGAGTGATTCTCGACGATCGGTGGGAATCAAGGATGATTCTCGCTGAATCGGCGGGAATCAAGGATGATTCTCGCCGAATCGGCGGGAATCAAGGATGATTCTCGCCGAATCGGCGGGAATCAAGGATGATTCTCGCCGAATCGGCGGGAATCAAGGATGATTCTCGCCGATCGGTGATTCCCGTCGATTTTGACTTAGACGAAAATTCTCACTCAATCACCCCACCAATCATCCGCAAAGAACAAACCGAACTATGGCTTTGAGCGTGTCCACCACACTCAACGCCAAGTCCGGGAGGCTTTTGGCTTTGAGTGTGTGCACCACACTCGACACCAAAACCCGAGAGTCTACCAAGACTGGTTCTAACCAGAGCCCTACCACAACAACCTCCCTCACTCTCTCTCTCGGCTCCACCCGCAAAAGCACCCTACTAGAACAACAAAATCTAGAGTCTAAATGGTTATAACAACCATCGGGTTGAGCAAAATAGCACAAGGAGGGGGCTCATAGGCGAATCTAAGCCCTAAATTCAACAAGGTAAAAGAGAATATGCTTGGTTTCTACCCTAGGGCTAACCGGGATACATTCTAGAATATCAAAAGAACAACAATTGCAAGGGCAAGAATACCACTTGCCTCGATTTCCGGCAAAGCTTGGTCGGCCTTCCCTCCTCTTCGTTCTGCACTAGAAGGAGCAGCACCTAACAAGCAAACCCGCACTTTAATGGCAGAAAAGCACAAGAACCGGAAATCCAAGTCTCCTAAAACTCCACGAAAATCAAATATCTTACCGTCGAAATGAAGATCTGAGCGAGAGTAAGAAAACGCCGCTTTCGGAATCAAAATCCGTCCACGAACACTCCCGGAATCGCCGTCTGAAGGAGAAGCAGGTCCGACGATTTTCCTCTGTTTTCCGCGAACAGGAACAACGGTTTCTTCTGGTCTCGGGAAGAAGAAAAATGGGCCGCTGATTCTAATTAAGGCTTTTATATAAGCTTAGCCATGACGGTTCAGCCTAACTGCCTCCCAAGTCACCGGTTCACTTAATTTAAAAGGGTTTCTAATTAGATTTTACTAATGGCACACCCAAAACAGCACGAAAACCAAACTACCTCGAAATTCGACGAAATTTGCACCGTAGCTAAATATCCACGCTACGAACACAACAGCGAAGTCGAAATTAACTTTCGACGAACAGAACTCGAGTTATACCGTTCTGAAGCCAAAACACAAGCATCCCCCGAGAGGCCACACCGGGTCACCTAAAACGACTCGGCTTGCTAGGGAGGTCTTGCCAACAGGCTAAAAAATAGGGCACCCAGTTCCAAGAAGTTAAGACCACACTCCAGAGATGGCACAAGCCAAGAAAACGCGTCGACGTAACGCCGAACGAGAATTAAATAATCGCAGAAAAATCGGGGGCGTTACAACTGCCCTCTCCTCTGTCCATTCTTCTGGGGGCCTGGCTACAGATGCCTCTGCAACCAGGCAGGGGGAGATATCCAATGAAGAAGCTCCTATGCTCTCTCTAGTAGCAGCAGATTCAGCAGATATGCAGAAAGATGACTCCTGAAGATATCAGATGGCTTCAGATACTGAAATTATTGATATTGATACTGATATAGAAGAAATAGTTCTTCTAGAAGTTTTGACTGTTGGTGATTGTTGCATCAATCCCACAGTAGATATCTTTGGGTTGTTGAGTTCCTTCAGTACACTTTTTCTAAATTGTCTTCCAAGTATAAAGCCACCTTTGGCTATTGTGTGCTGCACTCCCTCTATAAGTCCTGAAGTTGTCAGACAACTAAATGCAAGCTTTGTAGTTCCTATATATGAAGAATTGATAGTTGAAGTTCCTCTAGCAGAAAAGTCTGATTCTCATATTTCAAGATCTTCTGGTGCAACCTATGTTTTGGATTATAGCCCCATTCCAAGTCTCGATGATCTCATTGCTCAAGATATTACTATGGAAATTGAAGAAGTTCCTGCTGAATTTATCCCTCCTCCAGCTGAAAAGGAAGTTCCAAAAGAAGTAAAGAGAGAGATTGATGCAATGTATGATAATCCCCAAGGCTCATCTAATGATGATCAAGATGATGATTCAGATTCTGATGACAGCAAAAAGAAAGTGTATAAGAAAAGGAAAGCTCCACCTAAGGCAGTTCCAAAGCTAAATACTCATAATGACACTCCATACTCCAGAAGATTACTCCTTATCAAGGAATGCCACAATGGATGTGGTTGTCAAAAAATGAGCAAAAGGCTAGGAAGAAGAAGAGAAGGTACTCTCCTCCTCCTCAAAAGTTTAGGAGAGGTCCTCCTCCTCCTCCTACTGCAGGAGCTTGAGGTAAGGTGACTCAAAGTTCTAATATCTCTAAGCCTTCAAGGTTAGCTCCTTCTCAAGCTCAGAAGCCAGCACCTTCTCAGCATCAGAAGCAAGCTCCTTCTGGATCTCAAAGGCATTCTTCATCTAGATCTTCTAAGTACAAATGCAAGTTCAGTCAAGCTCCTCCTCCAAGATCTCTTTACTCCAGTCAAAGGCAATAAAATCTTGTATCAACAAATTTTTAAGCTCAATCTACCCAATTCAGAAGTTCATCTCAAAAGCCATCATAGGAAGCTGATTCAGAGAAACCTTCCTCTCCTCTTGCTGATCCATAGCTTGATCCTAACTTTAGGATGGCCAGACTTAATGAGCAAATTGGATTGTCTCAGATTAACAAAGCCAGAAAAGAAGGACAAGATCACTCACAGTTTACTACTATGTCTTCTTACAGAGAAAAAGAACTTGAAAGGCTGCAAGTAAGTAAGAAAGTATTCAATCCTACTGAATATATGTCACTTCATCGAGAAGCAGTTGTACCCAGAGCCACCTCTCAGAAAACCCTTGGTGAGCAAGACTTGAAGATGTCTAAGAACGAAGTAGAAGACCCAACCAGGAAGATTATCTTTGCTATATCTTCTCCTGCTCCTCCTCTTGAAAATCCTTAAGTCATTCTCTGAACCTTTACTATTTTACTGTTTTATCTGAACTGAATGTGTAGTACATTGCTATATTATATCTGTTGTTAATTAAAATTTTATCAGATATGTGTGGCCTTGTATTTTTAGTTTTATTCTATGTTGAGTGACCTCACCCAAATAGGGGGAGATTGTTGGAACCCTTGTTTGATTTGGGCTAGGTCCACTCTTAGGTTGTTGACCCATATGTATATCGAGGGTTAATGTCTAGGTCTAAGATAGTCTCTACAGGTCAGACTTCTCAAGACCAGCTGTGGACTTTTCTCTCCAAGATCTATGACTCAGAAGAAATCTGTGAATTTCATATCAGTTCGACTTTCGTCGAACTCAGCTCGACGATCGTTGATCTCCGATTGACGATCTCAGAGCTTAGTCTCTGAACTGAGCTCTACGATCTATGAGCACAGGTCGACGATCTCATATTTGTTCACAGTATTCTCAGATCGCAGATAGTTGATCTCAGATCGATGATATTCTAGCTCAGATCGACGATCTTTCTCTGTGCCTGTCTTCTTATTTTTAGCAGCTGTCTTTAAGATTTATTTCCTACTTCATTGATTCTATTTATGTCAAATAATCTCTGATAGTTAATGCTGATATTCTCAAGGCATTTAGCTGTTTCTTTAGAACATTAACTATGGTATTTCACAGAGTTATTATTTTGACTTATTTGCCAAGACAGTTGGGGAGAAAATTTAATGCCAGAATTTGTAGCTGTTTCTCACCTCGTTTTCTGCAGTAATTTAAGGAATGTTTTTAAATCTCAAAAATAGACATTCAGACTGGTTAATTGACAGACAAGCAGATTTAGAAATAGACTCTCAGAGGACACAAGCATTTTCGGCAATAGCTCTAAGAATTCTCCATTTGCTCTTAGAAAATAGAAGAAGAACAAAAATTTTCATCTTGAGTCAGTTCTATCTTCAGGAATCTACAGAGACAGAAAATCAACATCATTCTACAGATTCTGAAGAGCATGAACACTAGTCTATTGAATACCTACACCATGGACAAAGCTTCCATCTTCCTGAACCTACTCAATATCTTAGGGGGGAGCTTTGGCATCATCAAATCCGCATAGTCTTCTCATTTGCTTTGTGAAAGAGAAGACTACCATCTATTTTCTTTTACCTCTCTTGTACAGGGTTATTACTCCCTTCAAAAGTGAACTCTTTGGTGATTGGGCACCTGATCAAAAACCTATTAGTTTTTAGACACCTGATCAAAAGCCTGAAGGGTTTCTAGATCTACCTGAAGCAGATCTTGTGGTGATAGGGCACCTGATCAAAAACCTAAGTGGATTCCTACCAGGGTGGTAGAAGAGTGGATGTACCCAGATTTGGGGAACCACTATAATTTTCTTGTGTCGTCTGGTTGTTCATCTTTCTTTTTTCTGCTGTGCTGTGATTGCTTTTGTTTTACTTCTCTTATACTTATAAGTAACACCTATTTTAATTCCGTTATAAAAATTAATTAAAAGTTTTTAATACTCTATTCACCCCCCCCTTTAGAGTAGATTTGATCTATCCCCTCACTTTCAATTGGTATGAGAGGGTGTGTTTTTCTATTGGTTGTGCAGGCTAACACCTGAACCTGAAGATCCTTGATAGATCCTCTTCTCTCCTTCTTTCTTTTTTATAAACCATGGCACAAAATAAAGATTATGCAAGCACCAGACCTCCAGTATGCAACCTGAACAAGTTTGGAATCTGGAAAGAAAGAATCAAGCTTTATATGAACTCTATTGATGAAGATATTTTCAACTCTATCTTGACAGGACCACCAACTCCAGTGGCCTCCACTCCTTCAACTTCAACAAATCTTAGTGGAGTCCAACCTCCAGATTATACTGATGACAAGAAAAAGGCAAATATTGCTGATGCAAGGGCCATGAACATTCTTGCTCAAACCATGTCAGATTACATCTTCCAAAAGGTGGCTGAATGCACCTCTGCAAAAGCGTGCTCGGGCTGGAGTAGTATTGGGATGGGTGACCTCCTAGGAAGTCCCCGTGGTGTGCGCTTGACTATCGAGTTTCGCTCATCAAAGGGAAGCTGTGGCCACAAACAACCCGCCTGTGGAGGGAGAGGGGTTGGGATGCTTGGGCTACAGCCCTGTAGCGATGCCTAGAGCGGAGCCGTGACATTGTCACTTTTAAATTGGCTAGGGTCGTTACAATAAAAACTGTAATGCCCTAAGTTTTTTTTGTGATTTTTTAATATTTGTTTAGCATTATGTTGATGCGTTTTCGGCTTTTGCCGTTGTTGGAGTGGGGTTTAGCTCTTTTTGTTTTCTGAGTGGCTTATTTGTGGCCTGTTTACAAGATTCCCCAGCGAGCCGGAGTCTGTTTTGGTGACTGGGTGGAGCCTCTTCATGAATGCTTGTGTTTTGTCTTTGGGAGGTGTTAGCTCAAGTTTTTGTTGGTCGGATGTTAATTCCGACTTTGCCATTGGATTCGTAGCGTGGGTATTTAGCTACGGTGTGAATTTCATCAAATTCCGAGGTCATTGGGTTTTCGCGCCGTTTTGGACGTTTTATGTAATTAATTAATATAATATAATATTATTTTAATTGTAAGTTGTTAGAAGGTATAAATAGCACTTTTGTTTATAAAACCCTATTCCTCTTACCCAAACCCAACGGTTAGCTTCCAGCGGAAGGAGACGGGCGACGGAAAACCTGGAGCTTCTGGCCACAGTTTTCTTGCTAGTCAGAGCCCGAATTTCTCATTTGAAGGCAGATCTGGATTGCTCTTGCCCGAATCTACCTCCCTAGGGTAAGTATTTCAAGTTCTAGGTTGGTCTTTGTAGTTAGGTTTTTTGGGTTGGCTTGTCTTCCCTCTAAAGCTTCAGATTTATGGCTAGGTGTTTTGCTGCCAGATCCGAGAGAAGGAGAGGAGCTGGCCGATTTTTTTTTAAGAATTGAGGCAAGTGGTGCTTTTCCCATCCTTGCCAAGTAGTTTCTTGTTTTTATTGTAGTATTTACTGCCATAAATCTTGGGTATGCTGTAGGTTTTGGTCAGATTTGGCTTACTGTAGGTAGAAAATGTCTGGTTGGGTTGGTTTTGGTAAGGCTCTGGCTGGATAGGATATGATAAGTCTGTACCAGGATAGTTAGCAATAGAAGGTTTTCATTCCAAGGAAATATTTTGATTTTAGGCTAGTGGTTGAGGTCTAGCATGGTCAGTTTGTGTAGAGCAATGTTTCTGCAAGGTCTCTGCCCCTTAGCATTGAGTGTATCTTAGCACAGAAGTCAATTTTTTAGGCTAAGTGTAAAAGCGTTGAGTTTTGTGGATACACTCAACGCCTAGCTGTTTTGGTCTGGAGATTAAGTTAAAAGCATTGACAGCGTTGAGTGAGGTGAACTCACTCAACGCCGTCTGATTAGGTTGTTTAGCTAAGTCAAAAGCGTTGACAGCGTTGAGTGAGTTGAACTCACTCAACGTTGTCGGTTAAGCCAGTATTCTAAGTAAAAAGCATTGACAACATTGAGTGAGGTGAGCTCACTCAATGCTGTCTGCCTTGATAGAATTTTTTTCTAAGTCTTTTGGCGTTGAGTGAGTTGAGCTCACTCAACGCCGTCTAGTCTGGATGATTTTTCTAAGTCAAAAGTGTTGAGTGTGGTGAAATCACTCAACGCCGTTAGATATTTAGTGTTGACACCACTGAGTGAGCTGAACTCACTCAATGCCATCGGCCTTGTTTAGCTCTAAGTCAAAAGCGTTGAGTGTGGTGGACTCACTCAACGTCGTTGGCCATTTATCGTTGACGTCATTGAGTGAGCTGAACTCACCCATTGCCGTCATCTAGTGAGGGTTTTTGTTGCTAAGTCTTTTGGCGTTGAGTGAGTGGAGCTCACTTAACACGGCGTCGAGTGAACTCGATGCCTTCCCTGCTTAGTGTTTGGCGTTGAGTGAGTGGTACTCACTCAATGCGACGTCGAGTGGACTCGACGCTTTTTCCTTAGGCTGGTGTTTTCTCCCGAGTTTGTTAGTGTGGGTTTTATATTAGTTTGGTGATTTTTTCAGTTAGTAGTTTTAATGTCGTATCGTGGATCTTTGCACGTGGTTGTTTTGGGTCTCTGAGAGGGGTCGCTTTAGGTGTGCTAGACCCTGTGGCCGCCACCGTGTTTCCTTTGAGACAGGTTGGGTATCTGTAAGAGGTTGTTTTTGTGTGTTGAACCCTGTGGCTGCCACCGCGTGTCCTTGAGACAATTGGATCTGGTGGCTCAGTTTGGGACTGATTTTGTTGCTGAAACGGATCTGGGGTTTTACCAGTGCGGGTGATACACGGGTGTAGGGCTGTTGGTTCCTTCTCTCCTTTTTGTTTGGCATAAGTTGGCTTTCCTTTTGCTTCTGCAGGTTTGAGCGAAGCTTGGTAAATTTTAGCACTTGGTGCAATTCTCTTACTTTAGTGATAAGTATTATACTTACTCACAGTTTCTTTTGTTTTCTTTTGCTTAGGTTGTCAACATTACTCTTGCAGGGTTTGGTAACCCCTTTTGTTCTTTCATTGATTACCATCTAATGTTCCTTTGCCACTTGCATTATTAATTCTTTACTGAGGTGTTCTTTCTTTGAATGCCTCAGGTTCAGGGCAGTAGCCGGTTTTGCGGCTGAGTTGGCCTCGCTGTGGCCGTGGTGTTGCTGAGGTTTCCCTTATTCTAGTGAGGTAGTTTTTTGTTGCTTTTGTTAGTACATACATACATACTCGCCAGCGGGTTCGTGTCAGGTTGTTGACGCCCGCTGGTGGTTTTATTTTGTGATGCTAAGTACTGTGCTTAAACTGCTAGTTTACCTATTTTTGAGGTTATTTTACTTGCTCTTTGGGAATGTTTTATGCTAGGTTGCATGTTAGATATTTTAACTTATAAAACTCCTACCGTTATTACTTCATACATGGCATATTTCTAAAACTAAAATACTATCTTCTACACTAACGTAAAGAATATCTTCATACTATACTAAATTTAGAGTCTTGCATACCATGAGTTGTCCTTCAGGGATGTTTACGCTCATTTAAGATGTCAAATCATCTTAACCGAAGTATTTTCTGCAATGTATAAATATATTTTACTTATGACTATTTGATCCACTGTGCTAAGGGATATGACCATCTAACTTAACTAGATTTCATTCATAATAACTTATGATTTTCTTTTAAACTGTAGAGTTTGGTGTCTTGCCCGAGTGTCTGCAGTTATCCCCTGCATGACGTGGCATCACAACGCGTATTTTATCTTACTCTGATATAATTTAATTATTGAGAAAATGCAGGTCGTGACAGTTGGTATCAGAGGGAGGTTGCTTGATAATTGGTCGGGCAACCTTCCCATGTTAGTGTTAGTTGTCTAGTGTCATATCATACACACATCGATATGTCAACAATACGTCTTGGATGAAGTATGAACACTACACTCATAGCATGATAATAAGTATACTGGGCATATTATGTAGTATGGGATGCATAATATGAGTTTGTATATGGATCCACGATAGGAGGCAAAATATGAGGATTATGTAGTATGAGATGCATAACCTCACCACATGAATGCCCATTAACATGTTTTCTTTTTCGTTGCATGCAATGTTATGTAGTATGGGATGCATAACATTGCTTGTGTACGCCGCTCATAACATGCATTAAGGACTTTTTAGAATGCATAACACAACATGCATAGCATAATATAGCATAAGCATAACGTGCCAAGCTAAAGATGTATATGATGAAATATGTACACACATGGTTTTGAGTCAAAAGGAATTTAAATTCATGCATTCATGGTGTAAGAACATGAGTTAGTGTGATGATGGTGAATCATCCTAGGTTAAGCATAACATCATTATTGAAAATTCCCAGAGCAAGTTAGCAGTTGAAGCTCATACTTAAGTATGTTTTGTCTGTACTAGGTTGTCTAGATCTAGCGGTTGGGCTAGGTTCTTACTAGTTGTTTCTATGTTAATAGAATGTCGAGGTGTCCTTCGACGAGGTTGACTCCCTAATTTGAGGGCGAGTCTTTAGGAGCGCAAAATGATGGGATGATGGAAAGTCTGCGGCAGAGCAATGAAGCTTTGTCGAGGCAAATGGTGGATGTACAGTCCCAGATCCAGTCTTTATTATCAATTGTGTCCGGGCTAGCTCTGAGAGTGCAGGACCCTGCCGAGGGTCGAGCTGTTCCTGCCCCTCCTTCTCCTCTGGTGTATCCGGTAGTGGTTCCACCAGAGATGGAATTTATCTCGCAGTTTCAGCGATTAGGGCCGCCTACGTATGATGGTAGAGCTGATTTCATGGTCTTGGACGATTGGCTGATAGCAATTGAGGAGATGATTTCTTACTCTAGAGTCACTGACGATCAAAGAGTAATTATAGCTGCTTACAAGCTCAAAGGCCTGACGAAGAGTTGGTGGCTAAGGGAAAAGGAGGGATGTTCTTGGGGGTCTTTCAAGGAGTTGCTTCTGAAGAAGTTCTTGCCCTCGGTCGAGAGAGACCGTTTGATGAATGATTTCCTGCATTTAAAACAAAGACAACTCACAGTGAGTGAGTACGAAGTGGAATTTAGTAAGTTAAGTCGGTTCTCCCCTGACTTGGTAAGCTCGGAGGAGAATCAGATCAAATGTTTTTTGGGTGGATTGTGAAGCGACGTTAAGCAGTTTGCCAGTGCTTATGGAATAGCAAGTTATGCTGCTATAGTGGAGGCCGCCTTGAAGGTCGAGGCGATTGAAAATAACAAGAACAGAGTCCAACATATGAGAAAGGATAAAAGAAAGTCCGAGGGGGGTAAGAGTACTCATGTCCCTGATGTTGCTCCGAGGAAGAGAAACAAGGAGGTATGCAGTTTTTGTGGCCGATCGGGCCATTCTTTAGAGAGGCGCTATAAGAGATTGAGAGCTCATAAGAAAGAGCAGATTCATGCGATCCAAGGAATTTCCAAGAAATATTTAGTCTGTTCTGCATGTAAACGGATATGGCATGATGTTGCCCATTATTGGGGAAAGAATAAGACAAGAGGTTGTTTTCTATGTGGTCAAGAAGGGCATATCAAGGCTCAGTGCCCGCAGCTTCAGCCTGTGCGTCAACCAGTCCCACTTCAGGCATTGCCACCGCCTCAGCGATTGGATAAAGGAAAAGGAAAGCTGAACGTGATTTCCTCAGAGGAGGCTCAGACTTCTACTCAGGTTATTTCAGGTTAGAATTTCTCCCTAGTTTTAATCTATTAGTTCGTAGTTATAGTTTTAGCAATTGTTTCCTTAGTTGCATGCATAATTTCTGTAGGAAGATTTAAGGTAAAGAACCGCTGGGCGCGTGTTCTCTTCGACTCTGGCGCTACCCACTCGTTTGTGGCTAGAGCCTTTGTGGAGCGGTATCATTTGGATCTAGATCGAGTTGGAGGCGCATTTTGTGTCAAGTTTCCTTCCGGCAATTCTGTGGTTTCGGACTAGGGCATTCAAAGTTGTCCGATTGTTTTAGGGGATTTTCTAGCAGAGGCAGATCTTAAGGTGATCGACTTGGAAGACTTTGATGTAATCTTGGTCATGGACTGGTTGTCCAGGTATGATGCTGTTATCCAGTGCAAGGGTAAGCGCCTAGACTTCAAAAAGGACAACAGTCAGCCTGGGAGTGTTTACGGTGATCTGCGCCAGGATTCTCAAGTTATTTCGGCGGTATGTGCTCGGAAGCTCTTAGATTCTGGATGCTTTGCTTGTTTGGTCTAAGTTTTGGAGACCGTTGGTTGTTTGCCACGTTTAGAAGAGATTCCGGTTGTGCACGATTTTTCAGATGTGTTTCCTGATGATCTTCCTGGTCTTCTACCTGATAGAGATGTTGAGTTTGTGATAGATTTAGAGCCGGGTACGCGTCCTATTGAGAAGGCGCCGTACCGGATGGCCCTGCGAGAGCTGGAGGAGTTGCGTATCCAGCTGGATGTGTTGTTAAAGAAGAGTTTTATCAGACCGAGTTTGTCGCCTTGGGGTGCTCTTGTTCTATTTGTTAAGAAGAAAGGTTGATCAATGAGGCTTTGAATTGATTATAGAGAGCTAAATAAGGTCACTATTAAGAACAGGTATCCCCTGCCGAGGATTGATGATTTGTTCGATCAGTTGCATGGTAACTCTGTGTTTTCAATGATAGATCTTCGTTCTGGCTACCATCAGCTAAGGATCCGTGAGTCAGATATCCCACAGACTGCTTTTCGATCTAGGCATGGGCATTTTGAATTTCTGGTAATGTCATTTGGTTTGACCAATGCGCCCTCAGCCTTTATGGACATGATTAATCGTGAGTTCAAGGATTTTCTAGACAAATTCGCAGTCGTGTTTATAAATGATGTTCTGGTATATTCCCACAATGCTGAGGAGCATAACCAACATCTGCGATTAGTTTGATCTGCTTTGAGGGACCACAAGTTGTTCGCCAAGTTGAGCAAGTGCGAGTTTTGGTTGCCTCAGGTTTTTTTTTCTGGGCCATGTGGTTAATAAGAATGGGATTTCAGTCGAACCAGAGAAAATAGCTACTGTGATGGAATGGAGTAGGCCTGGCATACCCAAAGAGATTAGGAGCTTCTTAGGGTTGGCCGGCTGTTACAGGAGATTTGTGGAGGGTTTCTCTACCCTGGCTGCGCCATTGACTAAATTGACACAGAAGTATGCAGCATTTGTTTGGAGCGAGAAGTGTGAGGAAGATTTTCGAGAGCTCAAGAATAGATTGTGCACTGCTCCCGTTTTGACATTGCCTACGGAGGGCATGGATTATGATGTTTATGTGGATGCATCGCATGTTGGGATTGGATGCGTGCTGATGCAAGAAGGAAAGTGATTGCGTACAGGTCAAGGCAACTGAAGAACCCTGAGAGGAACTACCCGACGCATGGTTTAGAGTTCGCAGCCGTGATTTATGACCTGAAGATGTGGAGACATCTGCTTTATGGTGCGTAGTGCAAGATTTTTACCGATCATAAGAGCTTAAAGTATGTCTTCACCCAGAAAGAATTGAATTTGCACTAGCGGGGATGGTTGGAATATGTTGCCGATTATGAGGTTGAGATCCAATACCATCCAGGAAAGGCTAATGTGGTAGCCGACGCCCTAAGTCGGAAAATGGGGAAGATTTTTAATCTCTCTATCGAGCGGTTAGTAGAAGAATTCCTCTTGATGAATATTTTTTGGGGAGCAGTGACTTGCAGAGTAGTTTGGTGGTAGCATAGCCTTCTTGGGTTGCACTTACAAGGCTACATCAGAAGGATGATTCGGATCTACTGCACTTGTACCTTAGAACCGAGAAAGGGGAGTTACCAGATTTCTCTATTGATGATGCAGGTACTTTGAGGTACCGCGACAGATTTTGTATCCCCGTCGTTATGGATATCCGAGTTAAGTTGTGCAGAGAAGCGCACGGTTCTAGTGTTGCCTACCATCCAGGCTCTACCAAGATGTATCAAGACTTAAAGCAAATTGCCTGGTGGTATGGAATGAAAGGTCATATAGCCAAGTTTGTTTCCGAATGTTTCACCTGCAAGCGTGTTAAGGCCAATCATGGAAGGCTTGGTGGCAAGTTGACTCCCTTAGAGATTCCAACCTGGAAATGGGAGAGTATTTCAATGGACTTTATTACTAGGTTACCGAGATCTCCTCGAGGACATGATTCAGTCTGGGTTATTGTTGATAAATTAACGAAGTGTGCTCACTTCGTCCCTTATAGGATCGATTACCCCATGAATAAGCTTGCTGAGCTATATCTGAATGAAGTCATCTGGTTGCATGGAGTTCCTGTAAGTATCTTATAAGATCGAGACTCCAGGTTTACGTCTCGCTTCAAGAAGAGTTTGTAAGAAGGTTTGGGTACGGATTTGAGGTATTCTACCGCATACCACCCGTAGACCAATGGTCAGAAAGACCGAGTTAATCAGATATTGGAGGACATGATCAGATGCTACATTTTAGACCACGGAGGAGCGTGGGATGAGCGTTTGAGGCTTATGGAGTTTGCTTATAATAACAGCTATCAAGAAAGCTTACAAATGGATCCTTTTGAAGCTCTGTATGGGAGACGCCGCAGAACTCCCCTATTTTGGTCTGAGGTTGGCGAGAGATCTTTGTTGGGTCTGGATGCATTTGAAGAAATGGAAGTTGCTGTGAAGCTTATTCGAGAGAAGCTTCGGATAGCCCAAGAGCGATATGAGAAGAATGCCAAATGGCGTAGATCTGATTTGGAGTTTGCTGTAGGGGACTTGGTATTTCTTAAAGTTTCCCCGATGGTTGGGGTCAAGAGTGTTGAGACCAAGCAGTCTGTCGGATGAGACCGGGCGGTCTGGCGGTTTATCTGGCGGTCTGAGAAGTTTGGCAGTACCGAGCGGTCTGTCGGATGAGACCGGGAGTTCTGGCGGCTTGTCTGGCGGTCTGGGCGGTCTGGCGGTTTGTGCGGCTTATGCGGCTTGTATAGTTTCAGGTTCTTGTAATTATTAGTCCCACATTGCTTGTTTGTAATCTCTCTTCTCTCCTCCATTCTATAAAAGGGAGGTCATACCTTTGTAATAAACACCTTTTTCAGATAATTAAATTTCAGTTATACTACTTGCGGTTTGTTTTTTGTTCGGTTCTAACATGGTATCAGAGGACTCGATCTACTCCTCCTGATTCTTTGTGCCTTCTCTGTCCGCGCGACCTGTCTGCGCGACCTGTCCGCGCGGCTTGCTTCCTGTTTGCGCGACCTGTTTTTCGCGGCCTGTTTCTTCCGCCTGTTTGCTTGCGCCCTATTCACGCGGCCTATTTCTTTTGCTTACGCCCTATTCGCGCGGTCTGTTTGCTTGCGCCCTTATCGCGTGCCCTGTTCGCGCAGTCTGCTTGCCCCTATTCGCGCGGCCTGTTTGCTTGCGCCCTGTTCGCGCGGCCTGTTTCTTTTGCTTGCTTATTTCTTGCGAACTGTTCTAGTCGCCGCACCCTCCTCCTCCTCTTCAGTCGCCGCGACCTGTCGCCGCGACCTGTCGCCGCGACCTGTTTTTGCCTTGTTCGCCTTTCGCCTCCCAGCCCCCCTCTTCTGTTCGCGCGACCTGTGTTCTAGCCGCCCGACTTCTTCCCCTTTGCCTTGCTCTGCATCTTGGTCGCGACCTTCCTTGCTGCTGGTGTGTTGTCACCGTGACCACTGCAGACTCATCTCTCTGTCTGCTGCGGCCTTCTTTGCTGCTCATCCTGCTTGCTGTTCGCGCGGCTTGTTCTTTCTAGCCGTGCGACCTCTTTCCCTCTGCTTATTGGTTGCGGCCTTCCTTGCTGTTCGTCTTCCTGCTGTTCGCGCGGCTTGTTGTGTCTTCTCGCGCGGTTTATTTTCCTCCCTTCATGGCTTTCACATCCGTGGTCACATCTTCTGGTAGTGTCCACATTGTTACTCAAGGAAAATGGCTGATCGACACCGGTGCTACCAATCATATGACCGGCGATCCCCGGTGTTTTTCTGTAACACCCCAAAACTTGGAAGGGGAATCGACGGCGTCGTTTTAGCCAAGTTTGGGTTTTAGAGCAGGTGACACGGGCGTGTCAGGGCGTGACACGGGCGTGTCAGGGCGTGGTCGACCGCGGAGCTTGTGGTCGACGTTTTGAGGGTCGACGTTCGCCGAGCTCAGGAACACGGCCTGGGACACGGGCGTGTCCCTGGCCGTGTCCTTCTCGGGATGTTTGCAGGATTTATTCTACTAGGCGTGACACGGGTCACGACACGGCCGTGTCGGGTCTGACACGGGCGTGTCTTTGGCCGTGTCTTTGGCCGTGTATTTGGCCGTGTCTTTGGCCATGTGTCCTTCTCTGACTGGGAAAGTTGGTCGGTGGGGGGCGTGACACGGGTCTCGACACGGGCGTGTCAAAGGCGACAAGGGCGTGTCGGAGGCCATGTCAACGGCCGTGTGCTGGTTTTCGAATCGGTCGAGACGGCGAATGGTTGACACGGCCCTGCACACGACCGTGTGCCAACCCATGTTCGGCCCAGATTTTGTTATTTTGGGTTCCGATCGTGGCCGTCCGTTTCTTTGGTATGAGATCCAATGGTGGGGAGCCTCCCTGGGCGGTTTAAGGCCGGGAATAGGGTTTCAAACCCTCATTTTCCATTTGGCTTTATCTCTCTTGATTCTAGAGAGAAGGGAGAGCAAGGAGGAGGAGGAAGGCCAAGTTCCGGCCGCCGGCGAAGCTTCGGAGGTTCGTTTTGCGAGCGGAGTTCAGATCCGCGAAGGTGGGAGCGTTGCGGTGGTTTTCAACCGAGCAAATCTTCTCTATGGCTAGGAAGAGGGGACGGAAGGTAACGACACTTCTCCTCTCGGTTTTTAGGATTTAGGATGCATGAATAACATCCCCTTCCTTTCGTATTTTGAGCACCGAATCACTCAAATGAGAGGGATTCGTGTAGCCTAGGTTCAAGAGGAACCTCCGGGTTGAGTATGTTCATCCCGGCATGCTTTGCATTAAAGATCCGCTCCGTTAGCGGATTAGGCATTGTGGGTGAAGCCGTGGTCGCGACCGTTAGTCCGACCCGGTGATGTTGCATAGCGAGCTTCGGGGATTCGGTAGAAATCCGTTGCGGCAATACGCCATTGTATGTATGCATTTTCCCCCTTATATTTGAGTGAGTACTAGTGGTCGGAACTGGACAAGGTTAGCTCCGTGTAGTGCGGTAGATTGTTTCCTTGGAGCACGGGAAAGACACGGTGCGAATGGTGATTGGGGTGGGGAAACCTTTGTTTGTGCTGTGCAAAGGTGCGGCTATGTCTCCGTGGTCGGCTGGCTATCCCGTGACGCGCAAGTCATGTGGGGAAAGTGTCCCGGCGAGACTAGCCCCTTGTGTGGGCTGACGAGAATGTCGAGCGGAGGGCAAGCCCGGGCAATGTGGCCATGAGCGGGTGGGGTCCAGCAAGGCTTCTTAGAATCGGTCAGTGTGAGACGGAACCCTGACGTGCGAAGTCAGAATGTGCGGGCAAGCCCGGGGTATATGACCCTTGTGCGGGTGGGTCCTTTGCGAGGTTCCGTGTGACGACGTGTGTGCCGTTAGGGACATGGTGGTTCCCTTGTGTTTGCGGCTTTAAGCCAATGGGGAAATGGAAGTATCCAGTGTTTGATGTTGTGCTAGATGCATACGAGCTAGGGTGCCTTGGGTGAAACCCGGGTTGCATTCATGTTGCATAGTAGGCCCCTTTCACTTTGTACAAAACATAGAGAACATGTATGCTGTATGAGACATCCAAGCCTGTTTTACCGCTTTATTATATATATTCTTTTGGTATACGAAGTGCTAACTTGCAGGTGGAGTGGTACCCCGGGGTCCGTTAGGGACGGCCGGGAGGAGATGTGTTTGTTACACAGTAGAGGTCAGCCTTTGCTGACCCACGTTACTTCAAATCCTTACAGGGCAAGGATCGCATGCAGGAGCTAGCGCGCCGGGCGAAAATCCCTAAGCCTCATGAAGTGTTGCTGTGCTTGACTATTTTCTTTTCCTCGTTTTGCTACTGTTGTTTGACTATGTTCGGCTTGCATGCCGAGGTAGCCTAGGGGTGCTTGGCACTTTTTATATTTGGACTTATGTTGTGTAAGGCCTTAAGGCCATTTGATACTCTTCTGTTAGTGGATAACTTCTGTCTGTTAGTGTTCTGTTTCTGCTGTGTTTGTCTGGAGTTTTGAGATTGGGTAGTTTTATATCATCTTTTAATACTAAAGCTGTGACGTCCGTATGTTGTGGGGCCCCGGCCGGACCCATATTATATGGTCTTTATAGGGGAGGTGTTACAATTTGGTATCAGGGGGAGGTTGGCGTTCCAATGAGAAGTTTCGCGGTCGAAAGTATAAGTCGAGTCGCGTATAAGAAGTTATCCACATAGGAGTATCGCGGGACCATGAGTGTCCTTGTGTTCGAGTCTTGCGATTAGAGACTGATTTGCGTTTTCTTGCTTGTGTTTAGAGTGCAAGCAACGAGGCTGGGTACTCGTGGCCAAGAGAAGAGCTCTCGGCAAGTAGTGCGACTGCGCAAGGTCCGCTAGGGATGGGGGTCACACCGACCGACTTCTGCCGTATGCTTGCAGAAGTGATGGTGGCGGCCCAAGCTGCAGCGACAGCACAGGTAGTAGCTCCCGTTGCTCAAGTAGCAACTCCTGCTACCCCGGACACGGCAGCGAACGTGCCGGTTGAGGAAGCCAGGCGAGCAGAGCCGCAGGCCGAGAGAGTGGTTGTCGGGCATGGGGACCGGCAAATGAAGTACTTTCTGAGTTTCCACCCTCCAACCTTCAAGGGAATCGGCATGCCCACAGATGCAGAGGATTGGTGGGCTAGAATTCAGGAGCTTCTGAGGGTGGCAGAGGCGCCAGATGAGAAAAAGGCAGAGTTCGCAGCCTTTATGTTGGAGGGAGATGCCAAGTTATGGTGGGTGAGCCACAGTGGACGGCAGTTTCTAGGACGCACACCGTACATCGAGGAGTTTGGGAATGCCTTCCTGAAGAAGTACATTCCCGCCTCAACGAGGTTAGCCCTCCAGAGGCAGTTTCTACATCTGGTGCAGCGAGACAAGTCAGTGGATGAGTATGTTCAGGAATTTACTCGCTTGGGTCGTTATGCAGGGACGACCATGACAGACGATGAAGAGAGGGACAATCTCTTCTATCATGGATTGAGGGAGAATCTAAGACAACCCCTCATATCGATGAAACGTGCGGGTTTCAACGAATTGGTGGAGGCGGCCCGAATTTTGGAGAGTGACATGGAGCGATCCCAGCGTCGCAAGGGTTTCACACCCAAACAGGGGGAGGAGAAGAAGCCTGCTCAGTCCCATGGAAAGGCGGAAGGGAGCCGATGGAAGAAGAAATCTTCCCCATATAAGTCGGGCGAGAAAAGTAAATGGACGTCCGGAGGGTCACGCTCTAAAGGACCGCAGACGTGTTACAGTTGTGGCAAGCCAGGCCACATAGCAAGATTTTGTACCCAAGGGGGCGCTGAGCAAGAGCCAAGGCAGGAGCAGTCCGTACGCTCCGGACCCAGTGCAGCAGAGAAGGGGAAAATGGCGGAGTCGAGTGCTTCCCGGTTTCAACCAGTGCAGCCAGGGG
This sequence comes from Platanthera zijinensis, assembly GCA_039513925.1. Lineage (NCBI taxonomy): Eukaryota > Viridiplantae > Streptophyta > Magnoliopsida > Asparagales > Orchidaceae > Platanthera > Platanthera zijinensis. The sequence goes on from CM077088.1 coordinate 145,586,316, forward strand.
CCTACAACCTTGGGCAGTAGGAAGCAATCCGCCAAATCGATGTGGTGACAGGTATGAGAGTTCAACCTGCACCGTAGATTTCTTCCTTTCAAGCCTTTTTATGTTTGTTGCATGTGTGTAGGCTTTATAGTGGTATCTGGGTACCCCGCTAGAGTACTTTTTGATACGGGAGCGTCGCACTCCTTCCTTGCGGAAAGTTTCACCCGGAGGATTGGAGTTGAGTCCTTCGCAACAGACTCAGAGTTGAAAGTGCGCATGCCCAATGGGTCGTCTATGACAACCAGGGCTAAAGGGCGGATTTGTTGGAGTCTTGAGGGAGTCGACTTCATTTTGGTAGCGGCGATCTTGCCGTTGTCCGAGTTCGATGTGATTTTGGGGATGGATTGGCTAGCGGAGCAGCATTCCAGTATCGAATGTTTGTCCAAGGTGGTAACCCTGAGGGGCGTGGGGCAAGCGGAAGTCAAGTTTGAGGGCCTGCATGGAGTAGCCTGTTCCCTAGTTTCGACACTTCAACTAGTGCGAGCTGTTAACCAGGGGGTGTAGCTCTAGTAGCGTTGTTGGAGGTTAGCCTTTCCGGGCTGTCTCTTGGAGAAGTGCCCATGGTGGCGGAGTTTGGAGATGTTTTTCCTGAGGAGCTACCGGGAGCACCTCCTCGGCGGGAGATTTATTTCTCCATCGAGTTAGTGCCTGAGGCTAGACCGGTGTCACGTCCACCCTTTAGGATGGCACCAAAGGAGTTGGCCGAGCTCAAGGTTCAGTTGCAGGATCTTTTGGAGCAAGGGTATATCAGACCCAGATCTTCACCGTGGAGTGCGCCGGTGTTATTTGTAAAGAAGAAGGACGGTAGTATGCGTCTGTGCATAGACTACCGAGAGTTGAACAAATTGACTGTCAAGAATAAGTATCCGATTCCTCGGATAGACAATCTCTTCGACCAGTTGGTGGGGTCGGTGGTGTACTCCAAGTTGGACTTGAAGTCCGGATATTATCAGTTGCGGATTCGTGACGAAGACATACCCAAGACCGCGTTTGGTACGAGGTATGGTCATTTTGAGTTCTCGGTGATGCCGTTCGGGCTGACGAACGCGCCGTCCGTGTTCATGGACTTGATGAACCGAGTGTTTCGCGAATATTTGGACTGGTTCGTAGTCGTCTTTATCGATGACATATTGGTGTATTCCAAGTCGGAAGCGGAGCACGAGTCGCACTTGCGGACAGTGTTGCAAGTATTGAGAGAGAACCAGCTTTATGCGAAGTTCTCCAAGTGCGAGTTCTGGTTGGAGAAAGTGGCATTTCCAGGCCATGTGATTAGTGGGGATGGGGTGGCGGTAGATCCAACGAAAGTAGAATCCATCAGAGAGTGGCCAGTTTTGAGGACCGTGGCGGAAGTCCGAAGTTTTCTTGGACTAGCTGGGTACTACCGAAGGTTTGTGGAAAACTTTTCGCGGATAGCTCTACCCCTCACTTTACTAACTCGCAAGGATCAGAAGTTTGTATGGACTAAAGAGTGCAATCAGGCGTTTGAAACCCTGAAGGCAAGGCTAATGACGACGCCGATCCTAAGTCTACCAAAGGGGACCGAAGGGTTCCAGATTTTCAGCGACGCATCCGGATGCGGTTTAGGGTGCGTGTTGGTGCAGCATGGTAGTGTGATAGCTTTTGGGTCGAGGCAGCTGAAGGCTCATGAGAGAAATTACCCCGTCCATGATTTGGAGTTGGCGGCGGTAATTTTCGCTTTGAAGTTGTGGAGGCACTACGTTTATGGTGCAAAGGTGGAGATCTTCACGGACCACAAGATTCTGAAGTATCTCCTAGATCAGAAGGACCTAAATATGCGGCAGCGCAGGTGGCTCGAGTTCCTTGGGGACTACGAGGTGGCGATTCAGTACACGCCAGGGAAAGCCAATGTGGTGGCAGATGCTTTGAGTAGGAAATACTCGGGGCAAGGAAATTGGATTGAAGCTCACGATGAGCGGTTAAGGCGGGACTGGGAGTCCCTTGGTTTGGAATGTGTGGCAAGAGGCGAGTCTAGCGTGGCTCGACTAAATTGGATTGAGATGTAGAGTGACCTATGCGATCGTATTCGTGAAGCGACCCGTGTAGATGCGGAGTTCCAACCTTTTGTGGAGGAAGCTCTAAAGGGCGAGGGTAGCGCCTGGGAGATGGTTGATGGGATTCTGAGGAAGGGCGGATGGATTTGTGTACCGCAGTTCGGCAAGCTCCGCGAGGAGTTGATGTTTGAGGCCCACTTCACTAAGTACTCCATTCACCCGGGTAGTACAAAGATGTACTTGGATTTGAAGAAGTCCTATTGGTGGCCTGGGATGAAGCGGGACGTAGCTTTGTGTGTGAGTCGGTGCCAAACATGTGCCTTGGTGAAGGCCGAGTGTCAGAAGCTGGGCGGGTTCTTGAAGCCTCTTCCAATCCCCGAATGGAAATTTGATGACATCTCCATGGATTTTGTGCATGGGTTGCCTAGATCGCAGCAGGGTAATGATGCCATTTGGGTGATTGTGGACTGCTTGACCAAAGTGGCACATTTCATCCCAAACCGGAAGGAGGACGGTGTGGAAAAGTTGGTGGAGTTGTACGTCCGCAATATTGTATGACTTCATGGGATTCCGAAGAGTATAGTCAGCGACCGGGATGGACGTTTCACGTCTAAGGATTGGCAGTTGGTGCAGAAGAGCTTGGGCACAAAACTCAACTTCAGTACGGCCTTTCGTCCTCAAACCGATGGGCAAACTGAGAGAACGAACCGTACTTTGGAAGATATGCTAAGGATGTGTACTCTCGACTTCGGCAAGAAGTGGGAGGATCACCTCTTCATGGTGGAGTTTGCTTATAACAATAGTTACCAAGCTAGTATCAAGATGGCGCCATACGAAGCTCTGTATGGGACGCGGTGTCGAACACCGATGTCTTGGACAGAGGCGGGAGACACCAAGCTTTTGGGGAAAGAAGTGGTAGCCGACGCTAGTGAGCTAGTGCGGACCATCCAAGAGCGCATGAAGGTAGCTCAAGATCGGCAGTCGAAGTATTTCAATGCTCGCCACAGGCATGTGGAATTCGCTGTGGGCGACTGGGTGTATCTTAAGATCAAGCCGTTCAAAGGCGTTTCGCGAATTCGCCGACTCAAGAAGCTGAGTCCGAGATTTTTGGGACCATTCAAGGTCATCGAGCGAGTGGGAGAGGCAGCGTACTGGTTGGCGTTGTCCACAAAGCTAAGTGGATTGCATGACGTTTTTCACGTCTCCGTCCTGAGGAAAGCTTTGTTAGAAGCCAGCGTGGTGATTGAGCCGACGGCGGTGCCGGTAGAGGAAGACTTGAGGACGCGAGTTCGTCCAATCGGGATAGAAGACTCAGAGGTTCGGCAATTGCGGAACAAGGAGGTCAGACTCGTAAAGGTCCGTTGGGACAACTGTGGCCGCGAGGAGCTCTCATGGGAGAGAGAGCAGGCCATGCTGGAGGAGTACCCCGAGCTTTTCTCCTCAGGTACCGTTTAGTTTTGTTTACCTTCCATGTTTTAAATTTCGGGACGAAATTCTTGTAAGGGGGGGGGGGGGGGGAGAATTGTAACACCCCAAAACTTGGAAGGGGAATCGACGGCGTCATTTTAGCCAAGTTTGGGTTTTGGAGCAGGTGACACGGGCGTGTCAGGGCGTAACACGGGCGTGTCAGGGCGTGGTCGACCGCGGAGCTTGTGGTCGGCGTTTTGAGGGTCGACGTTCGTCGAGCTCAGGAACACGGCCTGGGACACGGGCGTGTCCCTGGCCGTGTCCTTCTCGGGCTGTTTGCAGGATTTATTCTGCTAGGCGTGACACGGGTCACGTCACGGCCGTGTCGGGTCTGACACGGGCGTGTCGAAGGCCGTGTCTTTGGCCGAGTCCTTCTCTGACTGGGAAAGTTGGTCGGTGGGGGGCGTGACACGGGTCTCGACACGGGCGTGTCAAAGGCGACACAGGCGTGTCGGAGGCCGTGTCAACGGCCGTGTGCTGGTTTTCGAATCAGTCGAGACGGCGAATGGTTGACACGGCCCTGCACACGGCCGTGTGCCAACCCGTGTTCGGCCCAGATTTTGTTATTTTGGGTTCCGATCGTGGCCGTCCGTTTCTTTGGTATGAGATCCAACGGTGGGGAGCCTCCCTGGGTGGTTTAAGGCCGGGAATAGGGTTTCAAACCCTCATTTTCCATTTGTCTTTATCTCTCTTGATTCTAGAGAGAAGGGAGAGCAAGGAGGAGGAAGAAGGCCAAGTTCCGGCTGCCGGCGAAGCTTCGGAGGTCCGTTTCTCGAGCGGAGTTCAGATCTGCGAAGGTGGGAGCGTTACGGTGGTTTTCAACCAAGCAAATCTTCTCCATGGCTAGGAAGAGGGGACGGAAGGTAATGACACTTCTCCTCTCAGTTTTTAGGATTTAGGATGCATGAATAGCATCCCCTTCCTTTCGTATTTTGAGCACCGAATCTCTCAAATGAGAGGGATTCGTGTAGCCTAGGTTCAAGAGGAACCTCCGGGTTGAGTATGTTCATCCCGACATGCTTTGCATTAGAGATCCGCTCCGTTAGCAGATTAGGCATTGTGGGTGAAGCCGTGGTCGCGACCGTTAGTCCGACCCGGTGATGTTGTATAGCGAGCTTCGGGGATTTGGTAGAAATCCATTGCGGCAATACGCCGTTGTATGTATGCGTTTCCCCCCCTTATATTTGAGTGAGTACTCGTGGTCGGAACCGGACAAGGTTAGCTCCGCGTTGTGCGGTAGATGGTTTCCTTGGAGCACGGGAAAGACACGGTGCGAATGGTGATTGGGGTGGGGAAACCTTTGTTTGTGCTGTGCAAAGGCGCGGCTATGTCTCTGTGGTCGGATGGCTATCCCGTGACGCGCAAGTCATGTGGGGAAAGTGTCCCGGCGAGACTAGCCCCTTGTGTGGGACTGACGAGAATGTCGAGTGGAGGGCAAGCCCGGGCAATGTGGCCATGAGCGGGTGGGGTCCAGCAAGGCTTCTTAGAATCGGTCAGTGTGAGACGGAACCCTGACGTGCGAAGTCAGAATGTGCGGGCAAGCCCGGGGTATATGACCCTTGTGCGGGTGGGGCCTTTGCGAGGTTCCGTATGACGGCGTGTGTGCCGTTAGGGACATGGTGGTTCCCTTGTGTTTGCGGCTTTAAGCCAATGGGGAAACGGAAGTACCCAGTGTTTGATGTTGTGCTAGATGCATACGAGCTAGGGTGCCTTGGGTGAAACCCGGGTTGCATTCATGTTGCATAGTAGGCCCCTTTCACTTTGTACAAAACATAGAGAACATGTATGCTGTATGAGACATCCAAGCCTGTTTTACCGCTTTATTATATATATTCTTTTGGTATACGAAGTGCTAACTTGCAGGTGGAGTGGTACCCCAGGGTCCGTTAGGGACGGCCGGGAGGAGATGTGTTTGTTACACAGTAGAGGTCAGCCTTTGCTGACCCACGTTACTTCAAATCCTTACAGGGCAAGGATCGCATGCAGGAGCTAGCGCGCCGGGCGAAAAGCCCTAAGCCTCATGAAGTGTTGCTGTGCTTGACTATTTTCTTTCCTCGTTTTGCTGCTGTTGTTTGACTATGTCCGGCTTGCATGCCGAGGTAGCCTAGGGGTGCTTGGCACTTTTTATATTTGGACTTATGTTGTGTAAGGCCTTAAGGCCATTTGATACTCTTCTGTTAGTGGATAACTTCTATCTGTTAGTGTTCTGTTTCCGCTGTGTTTGTCTGGAGTTTTGAGATTGGGTAGTTTTATATCATCTTTTAATACTAAAGCTGTGGCGTCCGTATGTTGTGGGGCCCCGGCCGGACCCATATTATATGGTCTTTATAGGGGAGGTGTTACATTTTCTATCCTAGAAACACATGATCGGTTGCCCCCGATTATTCTCGCTGACGACTCTCCTTCACCGGTCAATGGGACAGGCGTGGTTCCTGTCACTCCGTCTCTTCTCTTGGCGGATACTCTCTACGTGCCCAATTTTCCTTGCAACTTATTATCTGTGACGTCTCTATGCAAGCAGTTACAGTGTTCTGTCACATTTACTTCTACTTCTTGTTCTTTTCAGGATCCGGACTCCCGACGGACGATTGCTACTTGGACTGAGAATTGCGGCCTCTACTTGCTTGACAACATTTCCGCTCTATCCACCTTTTCTAACACTTCCACAGATCTTCTCCAATGGAATCTTTGCCTTGGTAATGCTCCTCCACGACTTCTTCGTTTGCTTCTGCCCCAACTTCCTTCCCAAAGTCCTCCCCTAACCTGTGAGGCCTGTCATCTTGGCAAGCATCATCGCTCGTCCTTCCCTCCAAAGCAAGTTCGTGGATCTACCTGCCTGTTTGATCTCGTCCACTCCGATGTTTGGGGTCCGTCTCCTACCCTCACCGTTGGTCGGGGGAGTTCATATTTTGTCACCTTTATTGATGATTTCTCTCGTTGTACGTGGGTGTATCTGTTCAAAGATCGCTCTGAATTATTTTCTGTATGGACGTCCTTCTATCCTATGATAAAAACCTAGTTTAATGTTTCTATTAAAGTCTTTCGATCTGATAATGCCAAAGAATATATCCGTCATGACTTTTCTACCTTCTGCATGCAAAATGGGATTATTCATCAAACTAGTTGTGTCTATACTTCACAGCAAAATGGGGTTGCCGAACGCAAAAACCGTCGCCTCCTTGATGTGGCTCGCACTCTGTTGACTCAAATGCACGTTCCTCACTCCTATTGGGGCTATGCTATTCTCATCTCCTGCTTTCTTATCAATCGCCTTCCCTCCACCATTCTCCATGGCAAAACCCGTTTTTCCATTCTGTATCCTGGGAGGGATCCGTTTCCTCTTCCCCTATGTATCTTTGGATGCACAGCCTTTGTGCACTCTCCCTCTGCCACCCGTGACAAACTCTCACCACGTGCCACCAAGTGTGTATTTCTGGGATACTCTACCACTCAGAATGGCTATTGTTGCTTTGACCTGGTTACCCGTAAGTAGTTTGTCTCTGCGGACGTCACCTTCTTTGAAAATGCCTTTTACTTCTCTCCCGACTCCTCTTCCTCTCCTGATATTCTGACTTCACTTACCACCCCTTCTGTTCCCTCCACACCTACCGAGATTATGCCACCCCCTCCCTCTCCACCATCTCCTCCACTGTGTCCTCCTCCTGAGGTATCTCCTTCCTCTCCACAGTCACCTCTCTCTACTCCTGGGCCAGCTCTCTCCTCTACGGATTTCCCGGACACTGAGGATCATGATGACCTGGATATTCCCATTGCTCTTCGCAAAGGGGTACGGACGTGTACTCAACACCCTCTAGCTGCTGTTGTTTCATATGATCGTCTAACTCCTTCTCGCAGGGACTTTGCCTTGGCTATCTCTGCCACTGACACTCCCCGCACTTGCAAGGAGGCTCTTACTATTCCTCATTGGAAGACCGCCATGGATGAGGAAATTACTACCCTCACTGAAAGGGGTACATGGACCCTTATTCCCCCCTTTGGGCAATGATGTGGTTGGATGTCGATGGGTGTTCGTTGTGAAGTTCCGCCCGGATGGTAGCGTGGATCGATACAAGGCCCGCTTAGTCGCCAAAGGCTTCACTCAGACTTATGGGGTTGATTACTTTGACACATTCTCTCCCGTTGCTCGTCTTAGCACCATTCGGGTTCTTCTCTCTGTGGCTGTCAACCAGGACTGGCCCATTTCTCAGCTCGATGTCAAGAATGCCTTTCTCTATGGTGACCTTCAGGAAGCCGTATACATGGAGCAACCTCCTAGGTATGTTGCTCAGGGGGAGACACGAGTATGTCATCTGAAGAAGGCCATATATGGCCTAAAGCAAAGCCCTCGGGCTTGGTTTGACAAGTTCAGCGGCATTGTTTCTTCCATTGGTTTTGTACGAAGTTCAGCCGATCACTCCTTATTCATTCGCAAAAACTCCTCTGGAATGGTGGTTCTTGCTGTATATGTGGATGATATTCTTCTGACTGGCAACGACCATGCTGGGGTAGCTTTGCCAAAGAAACACCTTCGGCAACACCTGGTCACTAAGGATATGGGCTCTCCCAAATACTTTCTGGGGATTGAGATTTCTCGGAAATCCTACTCTTTAGTTCTCTCCCAATGGAAGTATGCTCTTGATCTGCTAAAAGAGGCAGGGTTAACTGATGCTAAACCTGCTAGATGTCCCATGGCTATTGGGGAAGACAAAACTTGGACAGATGATTCACCTCCTCTATCTGATTCTTCAAGGTACCAACGTCTGGTGGGAAAACTCATTTATCTCACAGTGACCAGACCCGATATCTCCTATGCTGTAGGCAAGGTGAGCCAATTCATGCAAGCTTCTAGGGAGTGTCATCTACAGTCTGCCCCGAGGATATTTTAGTATGTTAAAGCAGCTCTAGGAAAAGGACTCCTTTTTCAGAAGAATGGTCACTTGAGGGTTGAAGCGTATTCTGATTCAAGCTATGCTGATGATAAGGGAGACCGAAAGTCAACTTCGGGTTTTTGCACATTTGTTGGAGGAAATCTTGTGAGCTGGAAGAGAAAGAAATTGTCTGTGGTCTCCAGGTCTAGTGCAGAAGCGGAATATCGTAGTATGGCATCAACCACATGCGAGTTAAAATGGTTACAGGCTCTCATGCTTGACCTAGGAGAGGTCTACAACTATCCTCTTCCTATGTTCTTCGACAATAAGGCTGCGATATACATTTCCAAAAATCCGATCTTTCTTGAGAGAACAAAACACATAGAGGTCGATTGGCACTTTATTCGAGAAGAGATTTTGAAGAAACAGATTTGTACTCCGTTCGTCACTTCTGACAACGAGTTGGCAGAAGTCTTCACTAAGCCGGTGTCCGCTTCTTTATTTCATATTTGTGACAAGCTGGGCATGATTGATATCTATGCTCCAGCTTGAGGGGGAGTGTTGAGACCGATCTGTCTGTCGGATGAGACCGGGCGGTCTGGCGGTTTGTCTGGCGGTCTGAGCGGTTTGGCAGTACCGAGCGGTCTGTCGGATGAGACCGGGAGGTCTTGCGGCTTGTCTGGCGGTCTGGCGGTTTGTGCGGCTTATGCGGTTTGTATAGTTTCAGGTTCTTGTAATTATTAGTCCCACATTGCTTGTTTGTAATCTCTCTTCTCTCCTCCATTCTATAAAAGGGAGGTCATACCTTTGTAATAAACACCTTTTTCAGATAATAAAATTTCAGTTATACTACTTGCGATTTGTTTTTTGTTCGGTTCTAACAAATAGGTTTGGCAAGAACTGGAAGTTGGACCCAAGGTTTGTGGGACCGTTTAAAATTGTTGAGCGGATTGGTGTGTCAGCTTACATGCTAGATTTTCCCGCAACCTTTCCTTGCGTGCACGATGTTTTTCACGTAAGGCAATTGCAGAAGATTGTGCTAAGCAACGAGCAAGTTTTGAATTCTTTTCCTTATTTAGGGCCAAATCTTTCTTATGTTGAGATGCCTTTCCTCATTCTAGATGCTCAAGATCGGGTGTTGCGGAGGAAGTCGTTCCCGATGGTTAAAGTTTTGTAAAGAAATTAGGGCGTGGATAGCGTGACTTGGGCATTAGAATTGGCTATGAGGGAGGCTCACCCTCATCTGTTTCCCTGATTTTTCTTGGTGCGTATTCTTCTATATAACTCTTGGTTTGTTATTTCCCTTCTATAGTAGAAGTGTTGTGCCTAAAGTTTCGGGGCGAAACTTTCTTTTAGGGGGAGTGACTGTAACTCCCCCGTTTTTTTGTGATTGTTTAGTCTTTGTTTGGCGTTACATTGACGCATTTTCGGCTTGTGCTGTTATTGGAGTGGGGTTTAGCTATTTAGATTTTCTGAGTGGCTTATTTGTGGCCTGTTTGCAAGATTCCCCAGCAAGCCGGAGTCTGTTTTGGTGACTCGGTGGATCCTCTTCGAGAATGCTTGTGTTTCCTCATTGGGAGGTGTTAGCCTGAGTTTTTGTTGGTTGGATGTTAATTCCGACTTCGCCATTGGATTCTTAGCGTGGGTATTTAGCTACGGTGTGAATTTCGTCAAATTCCGAGGTCGTTATGTTTTCGCGCCGTTTTGGACTTTTTATGTAATTAATTAATATAATATAATATTATATTAATTGTAAGTGGTTAGAAGCTATAAATAGCACTTTTGTTTAGAAAACCCTATTGCTCTTCCCCAAACCCGACAGTTAGCTTCTAGCGGAAGGAGATGGGCGACGGAAAACCTGGAGCTTCTAGCCGCTGATTTCTTGCTAGTTAGAGCCCAGATTTCTCGTTTGAAGGAAGATCTGGACTACTCTCGCCCGGATAAACCTCCCTAGGGTAAGTATTTCAAGTTCTAGGTTGGTCTTTGTAGTTAGGGTTTTTTTGGGTTGGCTTGTCTTCCCTCTAAAACTTCAGATTTTATGGCTAGGTGTTTTGCTGCCAGATCCGAGAGAAGGAGAGGAGCTGGCTGAGTTTTTTCTAGAATTGAGGCAAGTGGTGATTTTCCCATCCTTGCCAAGTAGTTTATTGTTTTACTTGTAGCATTTAATGCCATAGATCTTGGGTATGCTGTAGGTTTTTGCCAGATTTGGCTTGCTGTAGGTAGAAAATGTCTAGTTGGGTTGGTTTTGGTAATACTCTTGCTGGATAGGATAGGATAAGTCTGTATCAGGATAGTTAGCAATAGCAGGTTTTTATTCCAAGGAAATATTTTGATTTTGGACTAGTGGTTGTGGTCTAGCATGGTCGGTTTAAGAAGAGCAATGTTTCTGCCAAGTCTCTGACCCTTGACGTCAAGTGTATCTTAGCATAGAAGTCAAGTTATTAGGCTAAGTGTAAAAGCGTTGAGTGTGGTGGGCACACTCAACGCCTAGCTGTTTAGGTCTGGAGACTAAGTTAAAAGCGTTGACAGCATTGAGTGAGGTGAACTCACTCAATGCCGTCTGATTAGGCTGTTTAGCTAAGTAAATAGCGTTGACAGCGTTGAGTGAGTTGGACCCACTCAACGCCGTCGGTTAAGCCAGTATTCTAAGTAAAAAGCCGTTACAGCGTTGAGTGAGGTGAACGCCGTCTGCCTTGATAGATTTTTTTTCTAAGTCTTTTGGCGTTGAGTGAGTTGAGCTCACTCAACACCGTCTAATCAGGCTGATTTTTCTAAGTCAAAAGCGTTGAGTGTGGTGAACTCACTCAACGCCGTTAGCTGTTTAGTGTTAACAACGTTGAGTGAGCTTAACTCACTCAATGCCATCGGCCTTGTTTAGCTCTAAGTCAAAAGAATTGAGTGTGGTGGACTCACTCAATGTCGTTTGCCGTTTATCGTTGACAGCGTTGAGTGAGATGAACTCACTCAACGCCGTCGTCCAGTGAGGGTTTTTGCGGATAAGTCTTTTGGCGTTTAGTGAGTGGAGCTCACTCAACGCGGCGTCGAGTGAACTTTACGCCTTCCTTGCTTAGTGATTTGCGTTGAGTGAGTGGTACTCACTCAACGCGGCCTCGAGTGGACTCGACGCTTTTTCGTTAGGCTAGTGTTTTCTCCCGAGTTTGTTAGTGTGGGTTTTATATTGGTTTGGTGATGTTTTCGGCTAGTAGTTTGAATGTCGTACCGTGGATCATTGCACGTGGTTATTTTGGGTCTCTGATAGGGTCCGCTTTAGGTGTGACAGACCCTGTTGCCGCCACCATATTGCCTTTGAGATAGGTTGGGTCTCTGTAAGAGGTTGTTTTGGTGCGTCGGACCCCCTGGCTGCCACCTGCTTGTCCTTGAGACAATTGGATCTAGTGGCTCGATTTGGGACTGATTTTATCGCCGAAACAAATCTGGGGTTTTAGCAGTGCGGATGATCTTTGGGTGTAGGGCTATTGGTTCCTTCTCTCCTTTTTGTTGTCATATATTGGCTTTCCTTTTGCTTCTGCAGGTTTGAGCGAAGCTTGGTAAATTTTAGCACTTGGTGCAATTCTCTTACTTTAATGATAAGTATTATACTTACTCACAGTTTCTTTTAGTTTCTTTGGCTGAGGTTGTCAGCATTACTCTTGCAGGGTTTGGTAACCCTTTTTGTTCTTTCATTGATTACCATCTAATGATCCTTTGCCACTTGCATTGTTAATTCTTTACTGAGGTGTTCTTTCTTTGAATGCCTCTTGTTAAGGGCAGTAGCCAGTTTTGTGGCTGAGTTGGCCTCGCTGTGGCAGTGGTGTTGCTGAGGTTTCCCTCATTCTAGTGAGGTAGTTTTTTTTGTTGCTTTTGTTAGTACAAACATACATACTCGCCAGCGGGTTCGTGTCCGGTTGTTGACGCCCGCTGGTGGTTTTCTTTTGTGATGCTAAGTACTGTTCTTAAACTGCGAGTTTACCTATTTTTAAGGTTGTTTTACTTGCTCTCTGGGAATGTTTCATGCTAGGTTGCATGTTAGATATTTTAACTTATAAAACCCCTACCTCTATTACTTCATACATGACATATTTCTAAAACTAAAATACTATCTTATACACTAACGTAAAGACTATCTTTATACTATACTAAATTTAGAGTCTTGCATACCATGAGTTGTCCTTCAGGGACGTTTACGCTCATGTAGGATGTCAAATCATCTTTACCGAAGTATTTTCTGTAGCGTATAAATATATTTTACTCGTGGACTAGTTGATCCATTGTGCTGAGGGATACAACCATCTAACTTAACTGGATTTAATTCATAACTTATGATTTTCTTTTAAACTGTAGAGTTTTGTGTCTTTCCTGAGCGTCTGCAGTTATCCCCTACATGATGTGCCATCACAACGCGTATTTTCTCTTACTCTGATATAATTTAATTGTTGAGAAAATGCATGTCGTGACATAGACCCCCCAGTAGGAGAAAAGGATCACTTTCTTATCGAAGGATATGTCAAACTATGAAGACCTGTTTTACGATGCCTTGTTTATCCAGACGGTGATAGAAAAGTTCACGGTCTCCAGGATTCTTGTAGACAATGAGATCTCCGTGAATGTAATCTTCAAGATAGCCCTTGACGAGATGAAGGTGGAGGCTTGGAGGGTTCTAGCCTCGGATGAACCATTATTTGGGTTCTCAGGGGAATGGAAGGAAGTTGATGGAGGGGTAGGGCTACATGCGATGTTGTATGTGTGTGTGTGTGTGGGGGGGGGGGGGGGGGTATCGAGGAACTATCAGTTCTTCATCGTTGATGCTCCAAGTAGCAATAATGCAATCTTTGGGCGGCATCTTATCAGCGCCATTCGTTGCGTCCCCTCCTTATTTTATCAGTGTCTAAAGTTAAGCAGTTGAGGAGTGCATGTCAGGATCAGGGGATCCAAAGGTGGCGAGGTAGTGCTACGTGACTGCCGTCAATACCGTTTCCTGGATAGCGGAGGCGGAGGAGCTATATAAGGAGATGGCAAGGGAGGATGAAGCAGTAGAGGAGGGAGAGATGAGCCTAGGATAGGCTGGCAGGAAGACTGAAGATGAGGTTATGGAGAGAGGAGTGGTGAGCCTAGGTGAGGCTGGAAAGCAGTTTGCGAGGGAGCAAGGGGTAGAGGGAGAAGCTGGGAGTGATACCCAGAGGGGTGAAGAAGTAGAGTTGTCTAGGGAAGGCCTGTTGGAGGCAATGGAGGTTGAGAGGGTAGAAGGTGAGGAGGAGTTGGGAGGAGAGGAGGAAAGAGCCGGCAGGGGGCAATCCCGGTTGGAGCCGGCCGAAGAAGTCGTGGAGATGGAGGTCATCAACAGGGCAGGGAAGGCGGAGAGGATAAGGGTTAGCCAAGGCTTGCGCCCAGAAGACCATGAAAGGATGCAGGAGTGCATCCAAAAGAACGTTGACATCTTTTCCTGGAGCTCGGTTGACATGCCAGGCACGACGCAGATGTGGCTTGAAATAATCAAAACCTCGACCACAAGACGCATCCCATTCGCCAGAAGATGAGGACCATCGCCACCAAGCTGGAGGAGCCCATCCGCGAGGAGGTCAGGAAGATTCTCGATGCAGGTTTCATCTCGGAGATCCATTACACAGGTTGGGTCTCCAATGTGGTAATGGTAAAGAAGGGTGATGGGAAGTGGCGTATGTGTGTGGAATTTTCTTTATTAAATAAATCGTACCCTAAGGATTGCTACCCCCTGCATCGGATCGAGGCGCTGGTTGATTCAACTATTGGTTTTTCTTTATGAGTTTTTTGGATGCTTTTTCAGGTTATCACCAGATCCGAATGCATCCCACCTATATCAAGGATGTCTCATTCATCACAATGGAGGGATGCTTCAGCTATAAAATGGTGCCCTTCAGGCTAAAAAATGCAGGGGCTACGTACCAGCGAATGATGGATCGAGTGTTTAAAAATCAGAGGGGTAGGAACCTAGAGGTCTACGTAGATGATCTCATGGTAAAGAGTAGGGATGTGGGTTCTTACCTACTTGACTTGGAGGAAATGTTCCTAACCCTGTGAAAGTTCAAGATAAGGCTAAATCCCCAGAAGTGTGTCTTCGGGGCAAGCCGAGGCAAGTTCCTTGGGCACCTTCTAACCCCGTCGGGGGTCGAGCCTTACCCGGATAAGGTGAAGGCCATCGTGGAATTAGAATCGCCTCACAACGCCAAGGAGGTTCCGCGCTTGACAGGTAAGCTGGCCGAGTTTGAGTGGACGGAGGAATGCGAGGAGGCTTTCCGGGCTTTGAAGGCTCAACTATCCCAAGAACCGCTCCTACAGAGCCCGAAGGAGGGAGAGGACCTAGCCTTGTACCTTAGGGTAGGAGCAGAGGCTGTGAGTTCCATTTTGTTAAAGGAGGAAGGGAAGAAACAACTACCCATCTACTACATCAGCAGAATCTTGAAGAAGGCATAGCTTCATTACCCCCATCCTAGAGAAGTTCGCTTTCTCTCTAATCGTCTCAGCCAAGAAGCCCAGGCAATACTTGAAAGCTCACTCAATCAAGGTGGTGACTGATCATCCATTGTGTAAGATCTTTGAGGGGGTCTAGCACTCAGGGCAGTTGGCCAAGTGGTCCATTGAGCTCAGCGAGTTTGATGTCTCCTTCGTGCTAAGGCTCTCCATCAAGGTACATGTAGTGACAGACTTCTTGGCTGACTACGTTATAGAGAAGGACGGGGAGGGAGCACTGCCATGGGAAGCATTGAAGATGTTCATTGACGGAGCCTCGGGGAAACCCTCCCTAGGGGGAGGGTTAGTATTGGTAAGCCCTCAAGGGGTCACCATAGAGCAAGCAGTAGCACTGCACTTCCTGGTCACAAATAATCAGGAGGAGTATGAGGCTGTCATAGCTGGGTTGCGGTTGGCTAAAGAACTCGGGGTTCACAACGTGGAAGTGCTCACAGATTCACTGGTGGTAGCGTCACAGTTCAGGGGAGAATATGAAGCTCGGGAGCCCACCCTCCAGAAGTACTTGTCCAAGGCGAGGGTGATCATTGGTGGGTTTTGAGCATTCTGAAATCAGTACTTCCCTAGGGAAGAGAACGAAGTAGCATACCGACTAGCCAAGTTTGGACCTGGGGGGGGGGGGGACCTTGACCGAGCTATTTCATCCAGTGACCGAGGAAGGCGAGCTGATGGAAGTGGATCGACGACCATCGTGGGTGGATCCCTTCGTGACCTTCATCACTATAGACAGCCTCCACGAAGGGGTCAAGAAAGCAAAGGGCTTTCGGCACAAAGCGACTCATTATCTTATGCATGAAGGGGGATTACATCGGAAGATGCTATCGGGCCTTCTGGCGCAATGTGTGTCAGAGGAAGAGATCCCAAGAATTTTGGTAGAAGTGCACTCCGAAGAATGTGGTAGCCATTCGGGGGGTAGGACATTGGAAGCATGGGTGGTTAGGCATGGGTGGTTAGGCAGGGGTACTTCTGGCCCTCCCTGAGGAAGGATGCGGCGGAGTTTGCAAAGAGGTGTCAAATGTGTCAGCTATACGCCCCCTCCAACTCCTCCCTTCTCAAAGGCTCCGAAGCATCACGACGCCATGGCCTTTCTCCATCTGGGGAATGGACTTGGTCGAACCGTTCCCCCCGGCGAGCGGGAAGAGAAGGTTCCTCTTGGTTATGTTCGACTAATTCTCAAAATGGCTGGAGGTTAAGTCTTTGGCCAAGGTAACCTCCCAGGTCATCAGAAAATTCGTTTGGGGAGTGATCATCTGTAGGCACGGTTTGCCTCTGGCCATTGTCACGGACAATGGACCACAGTTTGCAAGTGAGGAGTTCATCAGCTTCTTCACCCAGCTGGGGATCGATCTCAGGTTTGCTTCCCTCCACCACTCCAGGAGCAACGACCAGGTTGAGGCGGCAAACAAGATCATCATGAACTTGCTCAAGAAGAAGGTTGAGAACTTGAGGGGGAGGTTGGTGGAGAAACTCCCCTTGGTATTGTGGGCTCTATAAACAACCCCAAACACGGCCACTAGAGAAACTCCCTTCAAGCTTTCGCATGGGTGTGAGGCAGTCCTACCCATGGAGTTCGAGGTTCAATCCCCACGGGTTGCGGCCACCGATAAAGGAGGCGAGGCATGGAGGGAAGGAAATGAAGAGGAGCTACGACTCTCATTGGACATGGTGGAGGAACTTCGCGACGTGGCCGCCGTCAGGCAAGAGGAGGTCAAGCGGCGGATGACAAAGAACATTTACAAGCACATACGGATCAAGCAATTCGCCGAAGGAGATCTAGTCCTAAGGAAAGTTGAAGCTGCAGGAAGATTGACCCCATTGGTAAACTCAACCCCAATTGGGAGGGGCCTTTCATTGTTGAAAAAGTCCTGGGGTTGGGGGGATACGACCTCCAAAATGTGGAGGGGGTATCCATGAGTCACGCATGGAGTGGCGATGACCTGAAGCAATTTTATCATTAGCATGGGTGAGATTGTATATTTTATTATGATAGTTATTCTAAAGATTATTCCTTCACAGGTTATGAAGTGTTTTTGGTTTCAAACGGTACCGAGTAGACCCGCTGTCTAGGCTCCCATCAAACTGGCAGGGCCATAGGCTCGCTCTATGGTCGAAGAAGAGATTGTGGTAATTTGCAAGACCTCGAGAGGATTCCGCTGCTCAGGATCTCATTAGCTAGCAGGGCTGGAAGGCACACTCGGCCCCGGGTAGACCCGCTGTCCAGGATCTCACTAGCTGGACGGTCCATAGGCTCGCCTGGGGGATAGGGGAAGACACCGAGAGGATCTGGATGCTCAGGCTCTCATTAGCTGGCAGGGCTGGAAGGCGCACTTGGCCCCGGGTAGACCCGCTATCCAGGCTCTCACTAGCTGGCAGGTCTGTAGGCTCGCCTGGGGGAAAGGAAAGGGAGATAGAAATTTATTAGACCCCAAGAGGATCCTGTTGCTCAGGATCTCATTAGCTGGCAGGGCTGGAAGGCGCACTCGACCCCGAGTAGACCCACTGTCCAGGCTCTCACTAGCTCGCAGGTCCATAGGCTCGACTAGGGGGTAAGGGAAGACCTCGAGAGGATCCCGTTGCTCAAGATCTCATTAGCTGGCAGGGCTGGAAGGTGCACTCGGCCCAGGGTAGACCCGCTATCAAGGCTCTCACAAGCTGGTAGGTCCGTAGGCTTGCCTGTGGGGAAAGGAAAGGGAGATAGAAATTTGCAAGATCCCGACAGGATCCCACTGCTTAGGCTGTCATTAGCGGGAAGGGCTGGAAGACGCACTCGTCCCCGAGTAGATCGCTAGCTGGCAGGTCCGTATGCCTGCCTGGGGGGGAGGGGTAAGGGAAGACCCTGAGAGGATCCTGCTGCTCAGGCTCTCATTAGATGGCATGGCTGGAAGGCGCACTATGACCCGGGTAGACGCACTGTCTAGGCTCTCACTAGCTGGCAGGTTCGTAGTCTCGCCAGGGGGGGGGGGGGGGTTAGGGAAGACCCCGAGAGGATCCCATTGCTCAGGCTCTCATTAGCTAGCAGGGCTGTAAGGCGCACTCAACCCCAGGGAGACCTACTGTCCAGGCTCTCACTAGCTGGCAGGTCCGTAGGCTCATCTGAGGGGAAAGGAAAGGGAGATAGAAATTTGCAAGACCCTTAGAGGATCCCGCTGTTCAGGCTCTCATTAGCTGGCAGGGCTGGAAGGCGCACTCGGCCCTGGGTAGACCCACTGTCCAGTCTCTCACTAGCTGACAGGTCCGTAGGCTCGTTTGGGAGGGGTGGGTGGGTGGGGGGGGGGGGGGGGGTGGGGGGTGGTGGTGGGGGGGGGGGGGGGGTAAGGGAAGACCCCGAGAGGATCCCGCTGCTCAGGCTCTGATTAGCTGGCAGGGATGGAAGGCGCGCTCGACCCCGAGTAGACCCGCTGCTAGGATCTCACTAGCTGGCAGGGCCATATGCTCGCTTGGGGGGAAAGGGAGAAAGGGAGATAGGACTTTGGTATCTTAC
Organism: Platanthera zijinensis; assembly: GCA_039513925.1. Lineage (NCBI taxonomy): Eukaryota > Viridiplantae > Streptophyta > Magnoliopsida > Asparagales > Orchidaceae > Platanthera > Platanthera zijinensis. Next base: position 145,604,684 of record CM077088.1, read on the forward strand.
GGAACCCCCAAGTAGACCCGGTGTCAGGCTTTCACTAGCTGACAGGGCCGTAGGCTCGCTAAGGGGGAGAAGGGGAAAGGGATTTTTTTGTTTAAGTGGTCCCAGGTGGACCCGAGGACCAGGCTTACATCGAGCAGACAGGGCGTTTGAAATCGTGATGGTGTTACGAAGCTCCTAATAACAAGTTCCCAAACAGCTAGCATCAGTCCTAAGTGGATGGGATAGCCCAAATCCCTCTCAGCAGGGCTCTCGCTATAACCCTCCCGGCAGGGGACTCGTCGGGGCTCTCGCCACAACCCTCTTACTAGGGGTCCCGACAAGCATCTCTCGGGAGTGTTCCCGGCATGCCCCCTTGGTAAGACTCTTGGCAGGTTCCTTCCGACAGGTTTTACTTAGTCGACTCTTTAAATGGACGACGTACATCACCAAAGAGCCTAGGGTTCGCGCAAATGCAATAAACATTCAAGCGAAAAGGCAGATCTTTCAATATAATATAAAAGTTGGGGAATCTCTCCTTTTACAAAAAGTGTTGGGTATTGTATCCACAATGTACCTGATTTGAAGAAGCCCCTGAACAAGCTAAGTTGAATAGATAATGTATTTGATGCTTTTCTATCAAGTTGTGCTTGCAGCTATTCCATACTAAGTACACACCAATGTCAGGGTGCAGTGGGTCAATATACACGGGTCTGCGCAACGTAATCCCTCGTTAAGCAGATCAGTGTGTTGACTCATGTGTGCTCTCTCTATTAGAGTGTCCTTATTTTCAAGTACATGGTCGAGATAGATCAAGAGCAGAAGAGGAGCAAAGATGGGTCGAAGACCAAGTTCAGAGGAAGGAAGAAGAAATCTTCTAAGTCAAAATCGACGGGAATCACTAAGTGATTCTCGCCGATTCGACGGGAATCACTAGTGATTCTCGCCGAATCGTAGAGAATCACTCGCCGATTCCCGCCGACTTCATCTGGCTGACTGTCCTCCTTGAAGAATTCTGCTAAGGCAGAATCGACGACTGATTCTCGCCGATTTGTCGAGAATGATCTTGATTCCCGCCGATTCATCGAGAATGATCTTGATTCTCGCCGATTTCCTCCGGATGACAAGTATTTCAACTGGAATTCTGCCAAGGAAAATTCGACGGGAATCATGAGTGATTCCCGCCGACTTCGTCGAGAATCATCAATGATTCTCGCCGAATTTGCCTTAGGCAAATTTGCTCTGCTCGCTGGACCGAACCGTGACGGGTTACACTGTTTTGACCGGGCCTAGGGTTTCTTCTTGTGGGCCCCACAACGGTCATTTAGGGTTTATCTACAGTATATATACCCACGTATTTTGAACTTATGCAGTAATCAAAAAAGAAAAAAGAAAAAGCCGCCGAGCGTAACCTAGCCGATCGCGGAACTCCTTCTATCGCCGTCGCCGCTCGCAAGTTGTCGCCGCCGTAGATCTTAGATCCTCTTTGATCGTCCGGCGACAGGACCGAGGCAAGCCTAGCATCTCACGCATCTCTTTCGAGATCTATTGTCTCTCGATTTGTTGAACGAGGATCGCTCTTCATTCTGAATCGATTGAGACGACTGATCCGATTGAGATCGTTGGTAGACCTTGCTTGCTTTGTCAAGAAAATTTGATCTACAAAGCATCGCCGCCGCATTCACTTGCCGCCACCGATCTTGGGAAAATCCTCTCCAAGAGAGTGCTCTGGTCGTGGAATCTTCGTCTTCATCAAGAACGCTTCAACGAACGAAGAGGGACATCGGGTTCTCCACACGTGTAGTTTGTATTTCTTGTACATTTTAATTTTTGTTTTGTTGTAAAGGAATAGTGATTCCTAGTTGTAAGGGTTGGGTGCAACCCGTGGTGGAGGAGTAGTGACTCCTTCGTTTGGAAGGGTGCCTTCCGTAGTGTGAGGATTGGATTTCAATCCGGTTGGTGAAGTGACCGAGTCGTCCCTTGGTGGGAGATAGGTCGAAGGGGGAGAGTGGACGTACACAAATCGGGGAACTACTATAATTGCTCGTGTGTTTTTCTGTGCTGTGTTTGTTATTTGTGCAGCATATTTAAATTCCGCAAAAGACTGCACGAGACCTATTCTGGTAAGCGCCGTCGATGATTCCATGATGCAAATTTTCTGCAACTGCAGGACTGCCAAGGACATATGGCACTGCCTAATCATCCTGATGGAAGGCACTGATGAAGTAAGGGATGATCGAAGATCCCTTCTGAACCAGAAGTACGAGGCCTTCAGGCAAGGTCCCAAGGAAGAAATCAGAGTAACTTTCGAGAACTTCTTGAAGATCGTCAATGCCCTGAAGGGTTATGGCAGAGTGTTCACCGATGGTGAACTTAATGACAAATTCCTTAGATCTCTTACTAAGAAATGGGACACCAAGATCTGCGCCATCAGAGAATTTGGCAGGCTGGCAGAAACTGATCCCCAGATTCTGTTTGGGAAACTTCTGTCCTATGAGCTTCAGCTTAACACCAGAAAAGCTGAAGAAGAAGCCGATAAATCCGCTGCCAGAGAGAAGACTGTGGCCCTAAAAGCCAATCACTCAAGAAAAGGCAAGGGTGCAGCCTCGTCCCGCTCTCGGAAATAGGATGATGAAGAAGACTCTGAGCTATGCTCTTCCGGCTCAGAGATATCTGAAGAAGAATTCTCCCTCATCACTCGGGAGTTCAAGAAGTTCCTCAAGTTGAGGAATCAAAGAAAGAGAGACGGCTCCTCCTCCAAACATCAGAAGAAGAATTATTCTTCTGACAGGTATGAATCCAAATCGAAAAAATATCGCTCAGATGACATTATTTGCTTTGGATGCAATAAGCCAGGTCACGTCGTTGCTGACTGCCACCAAAGAAAGAGAGATAAGGGGAAGGGAGAGGAGCACAGGTCCTCTAAGAATAAGAAGAAGGAGAGGAGCTACATCGCCAAAAAGTCAAAGACACTGAGTGAATATGATTCGTTAGACTCTAGTGATGATGAGGAAGCCTACTTCGGGCTAGTGGGTCTCTCTGACTCAGAAGGAGACTGCCCACCATTTACTGGGAAGGTAAAAGATTGTACCCCCCTCTTCTACTCTGACTCTGAGTCTCCTGATGATGATCTCGAGGACAGCCCATCTGCCCGTGAAGCTGAGCTCCTCGAAAAGTATGAGCTTCTGCTCAATACCTTTGAGGAATGCCGCAAGAGGTTTAGGGCTCAGAAAAAGGAAGTCAAATTTTTTAAGGCTGAGGGTGTGTCTCTAAGAGAAGAGATCACTAGCTTGATCTCTCTCCGACAAGAACACCTGGGCCTGACTTCTGAGCACTCAGAGTCTCTAAGGCTCCTTTACCTAAAACATGAAGAAATCAACAAGTTGGAAGAACAGCTTGCGGTAGAAAGGAAGATTGTCAAAAGCTTCTCCATGCCCAAGACCGTTCTTCCTCTGGCTGATGAATTCTCTGCTCAGGCTAAGGGGGCTGGATTAGGGCATGTGGGTGTGCCTGGTGAATCATCCAGGAGAAACAAAAAGTAGAGGAGAAATAAGGCTACTAAGAAGGACTCTGTTGTAGAAAAGGGAAAGGCCCCTCTCAATCCTGTCTTATTCAAGAAGCCTAGCTTTCCTTGCAATGAGCAGGACTTTGAGTCAACCTATGACCACTTCTTCCGGCCCTCGGTTGAAAAGCCCAAGAGCCGGTATGATGGTTGGGCCTTCCCCCGCAACTACGGTGAGAGTGTCTTCAAGGCACCTTATGAGGAAATCCAAGTGGAGTATTATGGCCACTTCTCTAGCGGCCATAATAGGAAGCAGGCACCAAAAGCCAAGCCTGTTATACTGAAGGAATAGGTGGTGAAGAAATCATGTGACTGCTGTCATCATGATGCCTCCACCTCCAGATCCAAGGCCCCGACTGGACCCACCGTCCCAAGGGTGAAGCAGGAGCCTAGGAAAAGGTACAATAGATTTGACTGTTAGTGCTGTGGCAAAGTTGGTCACTTTGCCATGGATTGCTGGTTTAATCCAAGATTCAACGAGACTCCTCATGTTAGCAATGCGAGGCCGACCACTCGTAGGGTTGACCACCCGAGGGGGAGTATGCTAACAAGGAATCTAGGACCCAAGTTCGATTGGGTTCCTAAGGGAAACTGATTCTGTTTTGCAGGTATGTCCAAAGGCCACCAAAACGCCTATCTGGTACTTGGACAGTTGATGTTCCCGGCATATGACTGGGACAAGAAGCCTGCTGCATGATTACTCTCCAGTCGAAAATGGACCCAAAGTCATCTTTGGAGGATCAGATCGAGGAGTCACCAGAGGTTACGGTATGATTTCCAACGGTATAATCTCTATCACCAACGTGGCCTATGTTGAAGGGTTAAATCATAACCTGATCAGTGTAAGTCAGTTGTGTGATAAAGGATATGACGTTAAGTTCTGCAAGGATAAGTGCTTGATAATATCGTGTGCTCTTCGGAGACGGTATTAACTGGCATTAGGAGCAGAAATATCTTTTGTTTAGATTTTCTTAGCTTAGATTCTTCTACCCCCGTGTGCCTAGTAGCAAAAGGCAGTGCATCTCTTTGTGAACAATGGCACAAGAGATTAACACATATTAATTTCAAGAAAATTAATATGTTGTTTTCTAAGAACTTAGTAAGGGATGCCCCTACTATTAAGTGCATCAAAGATAGCCCTTGTCCTGCATGCTAGAAGGGCAAACAGACTCGGGCTACCTTTAAGGGAATTGCAGACAAAGACTCCTCCAGATGTCTCTATCTTCTGCATATGGACTTGTTCGGTCCAGTGCAAGTTCATAGCCTAGGAGGCAAATTGTATACGCTAGTGATTGTTGATGATCACTCTCGGTTTACGTGGGTGTTCTTTTTGAAACGAAAGTCAGATACGTTTGACATCTTCACGAGTTTTGTCAAGCAGATTCAGAACGAACTTAACTGCTAAGTGGTCAAAATCAGAAGTGACCATGGAACAGAATTCGAGTCCGGTGCTATGACAGAATTTTCTGAAGAACAGGGTATCTTTCATGAGTTTTTCTCCCCGCGTACTCCTCAGCAAAACGGAGTTGCGGAGAGGAGAAATAGAACGCTCATTGAAGCATGTACGACAATGTTGAATGAGGCTTCTCTTCAAGATTACTTCTAGGCAGAGGCTGTAAACACGGCTTGTCTTGTGCAGAACAGAGCATTGATCAACAAGAATAATCGTAAGACGCCTTATGAGATATTGAAAGGAAGGAAACCGACCATGTCCTATTTAAGGATTTTTGGCTGCAGATGCTATATACTTAATAATGGGAAGTACCCACGTACTAAATTCGGAGAAAAATGCTTCGAAGGCATATTCATAGGATATAGTAGCCATAGTCGGGAATATAGGGTCTTCAATAAGAAAACCCTAGTGGTAGAGGAGTCAATTAATGTTGTTTTTGATGAAGGAAGCTTGCTTCATAGCAATTCTTCCAGTGGCATTCTTGAGGATGCAGGTGCAAGGCTTGAACAGCTAAGTCTCGATGAGACTGCAAAAGGTGCAACTCCCAAGTACGTCAAGGTTTCCACCTCGACGCCAGCTGGAGAAGTTGACGATCAAGGATGGAGAAACTCTCCCAGAAGAAGGAGAAGCTCAAGAAACTGTCAGAGCTCCAGATGTCAGACTCCTAGAGCTTCGACACGTGAGGGATCATCCCAGAGATCAGATCATAGGAGATCCTCGTGACGGTGTCAGAACTCGGAGAGGTACAATTAACGAGATTTTGCACCTTAGTTTTCTGTCACAGGTTGAGCCAAAGAAGTTCGACGAAGCGAACAAAGATGGTGCTTGGATATTGGCCATGCAAGATGAACTGCATCAATTCGAACGATATAATGTCTGGACGCTTGTTCCCAGACCAAAGAACCAGAATGTGATTGGAACCAAGTGGATCTTCAGAAACAAACTGGATGAACACGGTGTCATCATAAAGAACAAGGCCAGGATGGTGGCTCAAGGTTACAGACAGGAGGAGGGGATTGACTTCGACCAGACCTTTGCACCAGTTGTAAGGCTCGAGGCGATCATATTGTTCCTAGCGTATGCATCTCACAAAAGATTCACTTTCTATCAGATGGACGTGAAATCTGCGTTCCTAAATGGAAATTTGAAAGAGGAAGTATATGTCGCGCAACCCCCTGGTTTTGTTAATCCTACATTCCCTAATCATGTGTATTTTCTTAATAAAGCGTTATATGGCTTGAAACAAGCTCCTCGGGCTTGGTATGAGACTCTGTCTAGTTTTCTTCTTGAGAACAAGTTCTCGAGAGGAAAAATAGATAAGACATTGTTTCTTAAGGAAGTCAAAGGCAAGATCTTGCTGGTGCAAATCTATGTCGATGACATAATTTTCGGCTCTACGGACAACAATCTTTGCAAAAAGTTTTCTAAACTTATGCAAGGAAAGTTTGAAATGAGCAGCATGGGAGAGCTAAAGTATTTCTTGGGACTTCAAGTGAAACAATCTGAGGATGGAATTTTCATCTCTCAGACGAAGTTCACAAATGAACTCCTCAAGAAATTCGGAATGGAGAATGCAACCTCTATGAGGACTCCAATGGGATCCACTGTGTCTCTAGACAAGGATGAGAAAGGGAAACCTTTTGATGAAACCAAATACAGAAGCATAATTGGATCCCTGCTCTACCTTACTACTAGTAGACCGGATATTATGTTTTCCACATGCGTATGTGCCAGATATCAGGTGAACACTAAGGAATCTCATTATGTCGCTGCAAAGCGAATACTTAGATACCTTAAAGGTACACCTAATCTTGGCTTGTGGTACCATAGAAAAAATGATGTCAAGCTAATAGGCTTTTCAGATGCTGATTTTGCAGGAAGCAGGGATAATAGGAAAAGCACTTCCGGGACGTGTCAATTCCTCGGAAGACGGCTTATTTCTTAGAACAGTAAGAAGCAGAATTGTGTCGCAACCTCCACGGCTGAATCTGAAGTACATCTCAGCAGGCAGCTACTGCGCACAACTTCTATGGATCAGAAATCAGCTCAAAGATTATGACTTGCAGTTCAGAGAAGTTCCGATGTATTGCGACTCCTCGAGCGCAATAGCAATTGCGAACAATCCTGTGTCGCATAGCAGAACGAAGCATATTGAAGTGCGCTATCACATCATTCGGGAGCATGTGGAAAACAAAGATATATCTCTCTGCTATGTCCCCACGGATAAGCAGGTTGCAGATATCTTCACAAAGCCCCTAGACGAGGCCATGTTCAGTCTCTTCAAAACTGAACTCGGCATGCTGAACTATGAATTATGAAGACTGTACGGCTCAAGGCTCTTGGATCAAGGTGGAGCATCAGCAAGGAAATCAAGCTCGAGCATGGATGCAAGATCTGAGGGGGAGCATGTGGCTCCATGTGAAGTCCCAGATTTGTAGAAGCCCAAAAGGGGGAGATTACACTCTCGGCTAAGGCTAAGGTGGCTGCAAACGTTAAGTATGCTCTCAGGATAAAATGGTAATGAATCTCACTCTCAACTGAATTCTTAGGTTATGATTTTCATTCCCATATGTCCTATTCACCTTAGCTTGTAGGGTTTAGGCTTCTTCAAATAGGAGGAGATTGTTGGGTATTGTATCCACAATGTACCTGATTTGAAGAAGCCCCTAAACAAGCTAAGGTGAATAGATAATGTATTTGATGATTTTCTTCAAGATGTGCTTGCAGCTATTCCATGATAAGTATACACCAATGTCAGGGTGCAGTGGGTCAATATACACGGGTCTGCACAACGTAATCCCTCGTTGAGCAGATCAGTGTGTTGACTAATGTTTTCTCTCTCTATTGGAGTGTACTTATTTTCAAGTACAGGGTCAAGATAGATCAAGAGCAAAAGAGGAGCAAAGATGGGTCAAAGACCAAGTTTAGAGGAAGGAAGAAGAAATCTTATAAGTCAAAATCGACGGGAATCACTAAGTGATTCTCGCCGATTCGACGAGAATCACTAGTTATTCTCGCCGAATCGTCGAGAATCACTCGCCAATTCCCGCCGACTTCATCTGGCTGACTGTCCTCCTTGAAGAATCTGCTAAGGCAGAATCGACGACTGATTCTCGCCGATTCGTCGAGAATGATCTTGATTCCCGCCGATTCGTCGAGAATGATCTTGATTCTCGCTGATTTCCTTCGGATGACAAGTATTTCAACTGGAATTCTGCCAAGGCAAATTCGACAGGAATCATGAGTGATTCCCGCCGACTTCGTTGAGAATCATCAATGATTCTCGCCGAATTTGCCTTAGGCAAATTTGCTCTGCTCGCTGGATCGAAACGTGACGGGTAACGCTGTTTTGACCAAGCCTAGGGTTTCTTCTTGTGGGCCCCACAACGGTCATTTAGGGTTGATCTACAGTATATATACCCACGTATTTTGAACTTACGCAGAAATCCAAAAAGAGAAAAGAAAAACCGCCGAGCGTAACCTAGCAGATTGCGGAACTCTTTCTGTCGCCGTCGCCGCTCGCAAGTTATCGCAGCCACAGATCTTAGATCCTCTTTGATCGTCCGGCGACAGGACCGAGACAAGCCTAGCATCTCACGCATCTCTTTCGAGATCTATTATCTCTCGATTTGTTGAACGAGGATCGCTCTTCATTCTGAATCGATTGAGACGACTGATCCGATTGAGATCGTTGGTAGACCTTGCTTGCTTTGTCAAGAAATTTGGATCTACAAAGCATCGCCGCCGCATTCACTTGCCACCGCCGATCTTGGGAAGATCCTCTGCAAGAGAGTGCTCCGGTCGTGGACTCTTCGTCTTCATCAAGAACGCTTCAACGAACGAAGAGGGACATCGGGTTCTCCATACATGTAGTTTTTATTTCTTATACATTCTAATTTTTATTTTGTTGTAAAGGAATAGTGATTCCTAGTTGTAAGGGTTGGGTGCAACCCGTGGTGGAGTAGTGACTCCTTCGTTTGGAAGGGTGCCTTCCGTAGTGTGAGGATTGGATTTCAATCCGGTTGGTGAAGTGACCGAGTTATCCCTTTGTGGGAGATAGGTCAAAGGGGAAGAGTGGACGTACCCAAATCGGGGAACCACTATAATTTCTTGTGTGTTTTTCTGTGTTGTGTTTGTTATTTGTGCAGGTTATTTAAATTCCGCAAAAGACTACACGAGACCTATTCCCCCCCATAGGTGGACTTAGTTGACACTAAAGACTTTCAAAAAGGTACAAAAAGAGGGAGAAGATTACAATAAAAAAGCAAAAATGAGAGGCTATTGGGCAGGGCATCTGGAGGTTCCGCTTGAGGTTCTGCCAGAGGTCCCGCTCAAGGCTTCACTGGGGTTTTCGTCAGGGGTTCCGGTTGAGGTATCGCTGGAAGAGTTGCTGTCGAACTCATTATTTAGGTTAAGCCTTGTCACGTCGTCAACCACATCTCTGATCGGGGAATCATCCTCTCCCGTCGGCTTGGGAATGGGTTCAAACAGCCAGGGCAAGATCCCTCGCGCCATGAGGGTTTCGCCACCTTCGTTCAAAAGCGTCGAGTCCCGCAGCAGCTCAATGACCATCTTTGCGGTGTCTTATGCATTCTCTTGAATTATCACGTCCATCTCGTACGCCGACTAATGACGGCGCTCAAGTATCTCGTCCAGCAACGGTCGGTCCAGGGCCAGGGCTAAGGCCCCATCCAGGCATTTTACCTCAGCTTTCAACAACTGGTTCTCGTACTCGATGTCGACCACCCTGGCGCGGAGCAGCTGGGCTTGCGCGGAGTCTTGCAATAAGATCCTGTTAGGCAAAATATTATTCACTAAGAAGGCGAGAGACATTGAAGGGTCCAGCTTACCTCGACGGCTAGGTGGAGGAAGAGAAGTTTTTGGGCAGCAACCAAGTCGGCCTTTAAGGTGGCCGTTTCAGCCATAGTGGCATCCCTATCCTTGTGCATATCAGTAAGGTTATACTCGATGGTAATGGTGCGACGCCTAGCCATATGCGAGAGCTGGACCACGCGAAGCTGGGCCTGGGAAGCATCGTAGACGAGGGCCCGGGTAGCTGTCCGATCAAACATATCAGCATCCTCCCGACCGTAGAGCCCATAACCCAGCGCAAAGGCGTCACCAGTGATAGTGTCCCGCTCCCGCCAGGAGGGGAGAAGTGTGGAGACCGCGATGCGGTTGGAGGTGTAGTACTACTGGATCAAGGGCTTACCCTCAGCATCCAGAAACCTCTCGCCGAAGCCAAAATTTTGGTGCCCTTTTGGCATCGGCTTGGATGGGATCTCAGCAGGGGTCTCGGCGACCGGCTCAATGATACCCGTCTCGCCTGCGACAGACGGGGCTTGGGCGGGGATCTCGGCGGAAGCAGGTACACTAGACTTGCCCTTGCCCGCTGCTGATGGATTTGGTTTTTTGAGAGGGGAGCAGGAAGGGAGCTGTGTTTCCTCCTCAGGGCTCTCGTTTGGGAAGAATGTCTCGGCTCCTCCTGGAAGGCAGCGACGGAAGACTTAGCGAGAGCTAACGGGTCGGTTGACTCCCAGGTCTCGTCAAAAGGTTGGTGGAGGGGAATTTCTCGCTCACCTGCGAGACCCATAATTAATTAGCCCTATACCTTGAAATGAAGGTTGCAAGGTTAGATCGAAATTAATACCTTTGCCGGGAGGTACCGGTAGGAGGGAATCCAGGTCTCGCTGGGGGAAGGGGACATCGAAAATCTTCGATCCAAATAACTTGACAAGGGAACCATATCGCTCCCCGAGAGCGGGAGTCTTGTATACCATGTCGTCTTACTGAATGGGCGTGAGAAGGATGTTGCCAAAGGACCCTAAGACAAAGACGAACCTCTCCGCCCAATGATGATGTTTGTTGGCGAGACCCGCCGTCTTCACCGACTGCCCGGAAAGGAAGACTGACCCTCCCTTGGCCCGGAAGTTGAACAACTTCCCAAAAATGGGGAGGCTCAACTCGTTCCTTTCCACCCACATATAGCAGGCGAAAGCCACCTGGAGGGTGATGGAGTTGGGGTTGAGCTTGGCCGACACTACCCCATAATAGCACTGGCCTGGCGCACTTCCGGTCAGAGGGAGAGGCGGAAGCCCACCTCGAAGTGCTCTAAGGGGATGGCGAGCTACCCTTACGACGTGAGATTAACCCTATCGTCGTTTCCAGGGTTTCGCGCGACGAACCCCGGTGGGATGAAGTTCTTGGTGATCGTGATAAATTCCGCCTTCGTAAGCCGACACGAGGGGAAATTGTGGTCCAGGAAGGTTTGCGCGCATTTGGAGCGGCCTTCACTCTCGCTAGGCATCTTGAAACGAAGGCGAGAGAGGAGAAAAAGATAGGAAGGCGTGAGCCTTGGCGCTGTAGTGATCGGCGAGAGTGATCGAGAGGAGGACGAAGGTTTGGAATCAAAGAAGTGAATGCTGAGAAATAAATGCGGTAGGCGGATCGCCTTATTTATAGAAAATCCAATAGTCTTGAGTTTTTTCCTAAAAAGCGGCGATGGTACGATTAAAAAGGCCCGATGTTTCAACTCAGTTTCCACCATGTCTTGTTAGCTCATCCAAAACCTGCAAAAAAGCGAGAACCTCCGGGAAGAGCCCGGGGTAAAAGCAAACTGTGGCGGCGGGCGAGAAGTGATTGGCAGGGCGTAGGGTGCAGGGGTCAAGCATTCGCAAAGCATCAAACATGAGAGCATGAAGCGCAAAAATAAAATGAAGAATAAACATAAAAGGGCTCTCACTGGACAGGAACCGCGAAACAGTAGCAATAACAAATATAAATAATTGTTCATCGCCGCTTGGAGCAAGAGGTACAAAGCGAGAAGGGTAGGCTGGGAGGTAGGACAAAGAAGAGGCGAGACCCACGAGGCTCAATACTGTTCCCACCACCAGCGACCCTGACCTTATCTACCCGTCCGTAGGGGCACTCGGGGATTTAAGAAGGCCATCAGGGCGGTCAGTCCCAGGTTGGCCAGGCAAAGTTGATCCCGAATCCGCGCGATGTACCTCCCTGGGGAGGTCTCGGCGGTAAGCGTGTCCTGGCGCTCCGTCTCGCCGATGAGGTGGGTGTAGTCCTGCTAGAAAATCGCCAGCCGCCTTTCCATCATCCCGTGGATTCTCCTCACCGCCGCGGAGTTGGCTCGCTTCCGCCGCGCGAGCTTTGACAGGACTGCCTCAATCCTCTTCCTCCGCATCTTGTTACTCCCAGAGGCCTCAAGAAAGTTCTCCATCTCTCTAGAGGAGGGGAGGGGGATTCTTCCCCATTTTCTTCATCATCATCATCATCATCATCATCATCATCTTCTTCTTCTTCAACCTCCCCCTCCTACACCTTTGGACCTGGAGGACAGTGGGTCAGATCGGAGGAGGAGCAAAAGGGAAAATGGTAGGTTCTCGCATACCTAGCATATATCGGAGGCTTTCCACCGATGGTTGGCGAGAAGGGCGGGCCAAACCTCAGGACTCTTCCCAAAGAGCAAGTGAAGCCGCTTGCCCCACCCGGGATGGAACGTCCTACGCTCCTTGGTCTCAGCCCCCGTCAGTGGGAGGACGGAGGCACCTCCTCCCACCGGGGGCTTGGATTCCGGTGTAACACCCCAAAATTTACAGGAATTAGTCAACCTGGGATCGACGAAGGTCATCGAGTGGAGCTCGACGAAGAGCGTCAAGCAGAGCTCGAGGATTTTGGAGCAACTCATTTTAGGTGGATGATGTGCGGCCACTAAGAGGTGATTGACTTTTCTAACTTCAACCCGAGCCATTCCTTGGTTTTGTTGATTTCATCGTGTGGCTGGGATGTGGTCCGAGGCCACTTATGCAGATGGATAGGAAAGAGGAAATCATTATTTCCTTTCTCTTCTCTCTCTTCCCGAGTTCTAGAATGGAGAACTCTCGGCTAGGTACTAGGGTTTGAGTGGATTTGTTGAGTTGCTGGAGAAGATCTCGTGAACGGAATTAAGAGCCGAAGCTATAACCGCAAAGGGGAAAGTGAAGCGATCATTTCCATCCGCATAGAAAAGCTGTGTAATGGCTCCAAAGAGAATGTCAAGGGTAACGATCTTTCTCCTTGGACATGTGAAGTGCTTATTTTGGCATGTGCATGGATTTCCCCCACCAAAAGGTGGAATGTTGAGGGATTTCCGTTGGGTTGATTCTTGAAATCCCCAAGAAGTCTTGCATATAGATCTGGAAATGTGTAGTAGACATACTGTGTGAAACCCATCCCGACAGGTTGTTATTGATTGGTGATGCTTTATTTTGTGAACCGGAGAAGGCTCCGCATATAAATGAGTATTTTATGGAGTCTGTGGGTTATGACTGCGAATTTGAGTAATATGAAGTACTGGAGAGGGTCTCTAGGAAAATACCCAGGTAAAATCATAGTTTTGGAGAAACTGTCGATGTCGCCGGGTGATAGTGGGTGTTGCCGACAGCGATTGCTCCCAGAGACCAATTTGTGGTGTGAAAGACTAGTTTTCTTGCACTACAGGTTGCTGCAGGGTTTTGGTTGAGTTTGGGCACAGAAAGAGAGTTTCTGTTGGTCCTGCCAAGTGATTGTGACGAATGCTGGAACTAACTCCGTTTTTGATTGTGAAGCCAGTCCTTGGAGGACAGTGTGGCTATTGTGAGCTGCGAGCTCTTAAAGGCCTTCGTGCCGAACAGATAAGGGGAAGCTGACCCGCATCAGTATAGACATTGAATCGGAAATTTGAGCAACGGGTAAAAGCTGAACTATCTCCTCCTTATGGTTGTCTGACATGAGTGCCTGGGATATTGACGTTCATCAGGTTCACATAATGAGAGTCTTGGGCTATACGTCATCAAGACTAAAGTCTCCGGCAGTGGAACATGAATGCTCAATGTTTACCGTTGGGTTTTGGACCCTTGAATGGTGGTGGGACCCTTGTTTTCCGGTACACCAATAATGTGCCCTAAGAGCACGGAGCATCGAGCCATGTGGTCGACATTTGTGATATATTGATTCTGCATGAGAGCACATCTGGTGATATATCTTTGTGAAAAATGCTATGCCTGTAGGGAAGGAATACCACTGCCCCGGGAAAAGGGTAGGGTCGTTATAAATTGGTTAGCTGAATGCTGACCGTTGCCTTGTTTTCCACTATTGCGGTGGACTGTCCTTCTGCATGTGCTGGAGAGCCGAGCGGGAAATAGCGGGCTGAAGCACTTGCTGCTGCTTCTGCCCTTGAAGGCCGAATGAAGAATTTTACTGTTTTCATGTATTGCCGGCCTGTGTGCTGATGTTTGTAACCCACATTGATGAAATGTAACTGTAAGGCCTTGTGGCCTTAACTTTTGTATAAATAGACATTCCTATGGTATTATATATAAATTGTGTTTTATATATATTATGGACATTCAGTTGAGTTGAGTTCAATTAACCTTAAAGCTTCCGTTAGCATGCTCTGAGCTAGGATGCATGTATTGGTTTTTGATATTAACATGTAACCTCGCCGCATTTTTGTGGCATATGGTTTGGGGCCCCAGCCGTACCTTATATTATATATAATTTAATTGATGGAGTCATTACAATTTGGTATCAACGCGTCCTTGTCTTCCTCTTTCGAATTCGTGGTCGAATTCTTTTGTGGTGTGGCGAGCACGTGTATGTGCAACATGTTATAATATAAATGAACTCAAGAATGTCCATTAAGGAATGCAAATACACATGTTTGAGAAACCTACATGTTCCTATTTATTGTTGTTGCTTTTGCCTAGTCGCTAAAGTGTGTCTTTTACACGTATAGGCGACCTGAAGTGGTGCAGGGCAGTCTATGCCCCAATGTTCACATGAGATTGCAGTACCAGCTTAGGTGCCTACACCTCCTCCTTCTGCGGAGATAGTACGTTTAGTTGTTTAGGTGTTGTTTACAAAGATTCATGCACTGCCTACTGGGCAGGCACAGTTTAACGACCCTAGCCGATCCAACATGACAAAACCAAGGCTCTGTTTTAGGCATCGCTACCGGGCTGTAGCCCAAGCACCCCAACCCCTCTCTAGCCCACTGGCGGGTTGTTGGTGGCTACAACCTCCCTTTGATGAGAGAACTCGACAGTTAAGTTAGGCTGTACGGGGACTTCCCAGGAGGTCACCCATCCCAGTACTACTCTCGCCCAAGCACGCTTAACTATGGAGTACCTTCACTTCTCCTGTTATTTGTTATTATGAATGGTAGTGCAATTACCGGTTTAGCGGTAGGCGAGGCCCAACCCGCCGCTTCCATTTGCCACTACGGACGTATCCTGGGACGTTAGGCTGCAAAAAGGGGAAACTAAAGGTCCTTGTGCACAGAGTCGGGCGGGTGAGTTGCACTTGCATGATCTCATCATAGCATATTTACATGTCAAAGCATCGTCATTGCATATAACCCCTGACACCTATTGTATAAAGTAGTATGAGACTCTTTATACAATAGGCCCTACAAAATGACCCCTTGTTTTATAAGCTTGAGTGAGCGTGCTTATAAGTTAAGGTTTATATTATGTAGATATATACATGCTTGTTAGAAAAATCGACACCCTACGTATAAATTGGTATGAGACTTTTTATACGATAAGAGTCTTGTAGAAGATCCCTTAGCTTATGTGTTTTCATATAAGTTAAGGATACTTATTTTGTGTTCTGTCATTCAAACTTTTATTACCTCTACTTAACTGCTAGATTAGTTCCGCAATCACCTGTTATTTGTTATTATCCACATTCATTTCCTCTCCTTTCCTCTTCCCCGCTCGGTGCTTAGGATCCATGGGGGAAGGGGCGGGGGATTATATGGCTTAGTCTTTTAGAAAAATGGTTTTCGAACCACATCATTTTAGGGGACCGTGGAGCCCAACCTGGAGGAGCAGCCTCGAAGGTCGGCACGCTTGGAGATGGGACAGTCTAGTATCAGAGTTCAGATAACTGGGACTGTGAGTCCCGATCGCTAGCAGTTATTTTAGTTTTGCTTCCGCGATGAGAGTTATATAGTGAGGACATTGATGTACTGGGCATGAGCCCATGTTTCTGTACTTTTACTATATCTGTGGACACTCCCTTCATGGAGAATATTTATTATACATGTGATTCTGGTGGACTTGTTGAGTTTCATTCTTACTCTTATAGTTTTGCTACATTTTCTGCGATCGATTTGGCCAGCAGGATCGGCGTTTTGTAGTGATGACCTTCCGAGCATGAAGGTGTCACCACAATGCGGCAGTTTTGGGCATAAGACCCCGGTTGTTTTAAAAAAATAGGGGTCTTACAAACTCAACACCAAACATCGTATACAGTACAAGAATCACGAGGGTATTTTCCTAGAATTCCACTCCAGTACTTTCTGTTACTACCCTTCACATGCGCAACCCCTCGACTCCCCAACATACACGTTTATACGCGGAGTCTTCTCCGGTACGCAAAATGCAACATCACCAATCCAGACCAACCTGTCCAGATGGGCTTCACACAGCATGCCTATTCCGTATTACACATTTTCGAATCTATATGCAAGACTGGGGATTTCAAGAATCAACCCAAGGAAATCCCTCCAAAGCCACCTTTTGGTGGGGGAAATCCATATACATGCAAAAATGAGGACTTCACATGTCCAAGAAGGAAGATCATTATCCTTGACGATCTCTTTGGAGACATGGAAATCTAGCCGGTTGGAAAGCACCGCAGCAGCCTTGCCTCCACAAATCTGGACTTGGCTTGCAATTTCGAACACTGTAGCTCCACCGGCGGCCGAATCTCTTTCTCCTCCTCCCCTTGCTCTCCCTTCTCTCTATCTCTTTTAGAAAGAGAATAACCAAGATGAATGAGACTTATCTTCTCAATCCTTGGTCTTAACTCAGCTGGGAGAAGCTTGGACCAATTGATCCCATATGAAGGAAATGAATGGCCACAAATCGCTTTGAAAGCTCAATTTTTGGGCTGACACGGCTTGTGAAAAGCCCGTGTCACAGGCCGTGTACCTTAAGAGGAACACAAACCGACTTACCCCGAATAGGACACAGCCATGTGACACGCCTGTGTCCCAGGCCGTGTGTCCTAACACGGCTTCAAACACGCCCGTGTTCACCAGGCCTCATTTCCCTGCCCAAATCTAGAGAAGGACACGGCCATGTGACACGCCCGTGTCACAGACTATGTGCCCAACTCGACTTGCCTCTCAAGGAGTATCGAGTGCATTTCGTCGAGCACTCAAGACAACACAGAGAAGGACATGGTGTGGGACACGCCAGTGTCCCAGGCCGTGTGCCTTTCTCAAGACACACTCGAGATCCACTCGAGTTTGCCTTGCGCCACACTCGATTACTCGAAGCAGGACACGACCTTGGACACGCCCGTGTCCCAGGCCATGTGACTCACTCGAGGCCCACTTGAGACCCACTCGAGACCGTCCTATGCCTTACTTGAGTGCACAGAGTAGGACACAGCTTAGGAAAAACCCTTGTCTCAGGCCGTGTTGCTCAGCCCTAACTCAATTTTGGGATTTGGGGTGTTACAACCCTCCCATCCTTACAAGAAATTTCGTCCCGAAATTTAGATACAGTAAAGAAAACAGCAATCAAGATGTTATAACTTCTCAAATGTTTGATACAACTTGACATGCACTGTACAACAGTTTATACAAATAGCTCGGGAAATTCAGCTCGCATGGTCTGCTCTCGCTCCCATGTTAGCTCCTCATAGCCACAGTTGTCCCATTGGACCTTGACCATCCCAATTGTCTCTTTCCACAACTGTTTATCGGCTCTATCCTCAATCCGAATGGGCCTAACCTTCGTCGTTAGCCCAAATTCGACCGGTACACGATCATTTTCAATCACTTGAGCTGGATCTTTCACGGCTTTTCGAAGCACTGGTATGTGGAACACATCATGCAATCCACTCAATTCTGCTGAAAGAGCTAGCCGATATGCAACTTCCCCAACTCGCCCAACCACTTCAAACAGACCAAGATATCTCAGACCTAACTTTTTTAGACGCCAAATCCTGGACACATCTTCGAAGGGTTTGATCTTAAAATAGACCCAATCACCCACCGTAAATTCAATGTTTCGGTGCTTAGCGTTATTGTACTTTGCTTGTTTATCTTGGGCTATTAGTAGCCTCTCCCGAATAGACTGTATCGTCAAATTAGCTTCTTTGACTTCTTTATGCCCATATAGTTTAGATTCGCCTGTTTTCACCCAAGCTAACGGTGTACGGCATTTCTGACCATACAAAGCTTCAAATGGAGCCATACTTATGCTCGCTTGATAGCTATTATTATAGGCAAACTCTGTCATATAGAGATGATCTTCCCATCTTTTACCAAAATCCAAGGCGCACATTCGGAACATGTCCTCCATCGTTTTGTTGGTCCTTTCAGTTTGGCCATCAGTTTGGGGATGAAAGGACGTACTGAATTTTAACTTTGTGCCCAACAACCGATGGATTAGCCTCCAATCATTTGAAGTGAATCGCCCATCACGGTCACTTACGATGCTACGGGCAACACTATGCAATCATACGATTTGCTCAACATAAAGTTTCGCCAAGACTTCCACTCAATCGTCCCTCTTGTTCGGTAGGAAGTGAGCCACTTTAGTCAACCGGTCTACGATCACCCAAACCGAATCGTTCCCGCATTGAGATCTAGGCAACCTGTGCACGAAATCCATCAAAATATCATCAAACTTCCATTCTGGAATAGGTAATGACTTCAGGAAACCTCCGGGCTTCTGGCATTCCGCTTTCACCAAGGCATATGTTTGACATTTAGCCACATAATGTGCTTTGTCTTTCTTTAACCCTGACCACCAGAATAACTTTTTCATGTCCTTGTACATCTTTGTGCTCCCTGGGTGAATTGAGTACTTTGTAAAGTGAGCCTCATATGTCTATTCTTCCGTCAATTTACCCATACATGGGACGCACAAACAACCCTATTTCCTCAAAAGGCTGTCATCCCAGGAGAATTGGTCATTTGAACCATCCTTTGCATAGAGTTGGAGACTTTCATCAAGTTCTATTGCTCGCTGAACCCTGTCCGCAAGGTCATACTGTATCTCAATCCAGTTCAAGCATGCATTGGCTGTGGAATTCTTGTCAACACAAGACATCTCTAACACTTCCAACTCCTGGAATCAGACTCTCATTATACATCCGCAACAAATTTGCCCTTATCGGAGTCTTACGACTCAAGGCATCTGCGACCATATTTCCCTTCCCGGGAGTATAATGAATATCAAAGGTGTACTCCGCGAGGAACTCCATCTACCTACGTTGTCGCATATTGAGATCCTTCTGATCCAATAAGTATTTTAGGCTCTTATGATTCGTAAAGATATCCACTTTTACACCATATAGATAGTGCCGCCACAATTTTAGTGCAAAGATCATCGCCGCCAACTCCAAGTCGTGGATGGGATAATTCCGCACATGCAGTTTCAATTGGCATGAACCATAAGAAATCACCTTGCCAAACTGTAGAAGAATGCAGCCTAAGCTGCTCCCTGAAGCATCACTATAAATCTCATATCCGTCTGTACCACATATAGATGTTAACACAGGCGCCGTGGTCAAACGACTCTTTAGCTCTTCAAAAGCTCGCGTGCACTCCGGCATCCAAATTAACTTATGATCCTTCCTCGTTAAGGTTGTAAGAGGCAAAGCGATCCGTGAGAAGTTTTCTACAAAATGTCTGTAGTAGCCTGCAAGTCCAAGGAAACTCCTAACTTCGTCCACCGAAGACAACACTGGCCACTCTCGTATGGAAGTTATCTTTAATAGATCCACCGCAATGCCCTCTCCACTTACCACGTGGCCAAGAAAAGCCACTGACGACAGCCAAAACTCACACTTTAAGAACTTGGCATAGAGTTTATTTCTCCGCAGGGAATGTAACACCAACTGTAAATGGTTCGCATGATCAGCTTCAGATTGAGAGTACACCAAAATATCATCAATGAATATGATCCCAAACAGATCCAAGTACTCTCGGAACGTTCAGTGCATTAGATCTATGAAATACTGATGGCGCATTACATAGCCCAAACGTCATTACAGTGAACTCATAATGACCGTAGCGTTTTCCTAATGATGTCTTGGGAATATAACCTTCCTGAATCCTCAATTAATAATATCCAGATTTTAAATCCAATTAAGAATAGACGGTTGATCCCACTAGCTGATCAAATAAGTCATCTATCTGTGGAATCAGATACTTGTTTTTCTTTGTCAGCTTATTCAATTCACGATAATCAAAACACAAACGTAGACTACCGTCCTTCTTTTTCACAAACAGAACAGGTTTGCTGCAAGGTGACATACTTGGGCGTATATAACCCTGTTCTAGCAACTCTTGCAATTGAACTTTCAGCTCTGCCATTTCCTTTGGCGCTACGCGATATGGCGAGTGGGCAACAGGTTTCGCACCTGACACCAACTCAATAGAGAAGTCGGTCTCCCGCTGGGGTGGTAACCCAGGAAGATCTTTAGGAAACACATCAGCAAACTCCGACACAATCAGAACATCATTCACACTGGCCATTGGCTCAATAGCCTGAATAAGCGTGAAGAATAACTCCGCACCCTTCCGAACAACATTGACGACTTGGAGAGCAGACATCAAGGTCCCGCCTACTCCTCGCATACGAACGAACTTAGTCTCAAGCTCGGTATTCTGGCCCAGTGTGATCTCCTTTGAATTACAATCAATAAAGACACGCTGCTCCGAGAGCCAGTCCATACCAAAGATCACATCAAATTCCCATATCGGGAGCACATATGCGTTCAAGCAGAAATCCTGACTTCCTATTTGAACTTCCACATTGCAAGCCCTATTCGCAAGCATCACACATCCATTCGGTAATAACACCTTAACACTATCTGTTGTCACATTACTAGGTACTCCAATTCGAGCTACGAAGTCCTTTGACAGAAACGAATGCGAAGCACCCGTATCAAATAGTGCTCTAGCCGGATGGTTCCGAATCAGGACAAAGACTAAGACAAACACATCATACACAAGCTACACACAAGGTATGTAATATCAAAAGAAATCAATATCTTAATTCGTACCTGTGATGATATCACTTTGCTTTATGGCCTCTTGCTGGACAAGATTATATACTCGGGGGTGCGCCTGGGATGTAGAGGACTCCACCACTGCTTTTCCCTTCTCAGCATATGACACTCCCGTCTTCTTTTATACCTTTTGCGGACCAACCCGACAGTCACGGGCTATATGTCCCACTTTGCCACATGTAAAGCAGGTACGAGACTCCCAATGATGAACTACTCAAATGAGTAGGCAGGAAATTAAAGCAGAAAATTGCGAGTCCTACTCAAACGAGTAGGCGGGAAATTAAAGCAGTAAAGAAAGCAGTAAAGTGCGAGTCCTACTCAAACGAGTAGGCGGGAAATGAAAGCAGTAAAGAAAGCGATAAAGTGCGAGTCCTACTCAAATGAGTCGGCGAGAAATGAAAGCGATAAAATGACAAGTAATACTCAAACGAGTAGGCGGGAAATGAAAGCGATAAAATGGCAAGTCCTACTCAAATGAGTAGGCGGGAAATTGCCAGTCATACTCAAATGAGTAGGCGGGAAATTGAAAGCAGTAAATACTATCTCATACACACACACACTCCACTTAAAAGAATGAAAACAATAAAAATCTAACTCATACACTCACGCACACAAACAAAAATAAGAAAAACAAAGTGACTGAAAAATTAAAACAACTATATTTCTACCGTTAGAATACACTAGAAATGCATAAAAAGAAGAAATAAAAATTAAACGAGCAAAAGTTTTTCAAAATAAAAGCAAAAATAGAAGTGCTCGAAAAATTAAAACGACTACAAATCCATTCTTATAACTTCATAAAAGTGTGTAAAAAGTGGAAATAAAGTTTAAAAGGAACAAAAAGTTTTACAACCTAAAAGAGAAAATCTAAGTTAAAGAAAAATAAAAACACTTTAAATACACTTTTATAAATTTATAAGGATGAAATAAAAAGAACAAAATCCTAAATCTAAACAAAACTAAGTAACAAAAATAACTAAAACTCAAAAGCATAAATCTATGCTCATACACACACACATAGAAAAATAAAGAAAAGCAAAAGACAAATAAGATTGCTGAAGGTGGGGCACATTGATGAAATTCCAATCTAAACAAAGAGAGAAAATCTACAGATTTTATTAAGTTGAAAATGAGTTACAAAAAGCTAAAACAAACTAAAAGAGGGAGGGAGAAAGTTCTCCTTACATAGCTTGGAAATCATCTAAGCAGCACCTACCCTAAGAAAAATGTCCAAAAAGGTGAACATTTGATCTTATAGAGAAGATCTATTTATAAGAAAAAATCGAAGGTGACACGCCCTGGTCAAGGGCGTGACAGTGGGGCGTGTCAGGCTGGCTTGCTGAAGATGGCAAAATTTTGGTGACTGGTCGATTTCTAGAAGCTTCTAGAGTGGGACACGTGTTGGTCACAGACGTGATAGGGATGTTGTCACAACCCGCATTTTCTCCAAATTTAAGAAACATCATAGTATGAGAAAACATGCATCGTGATGCCACGTCGAGCAGGGGATAACTGCTGACGCTCAGGCAAAACTAACTACTTTACTTTATGAAAATTCATAAGTTTAATGATTAGAAAATCAGTTATATTTTAAAGGCCGCATCCCTCGGCTCAGTGGATCATCTAGTCCATAATTTAAAACTATACTTATACGCTGCGGAAAATACTTTATTCAGGTTTGACATCCTAAAAGAGAGCATAAGTGCCCCTAGAGGACAACTTATACTATGCAGGACCCTACATTTAATTTATAATATATATAGGAAAACGATCTTTTTACGTTTTTTGGAAAATAGTGTTTGAGTTTTATAAAAAATGCTGATCATGAGATATATTTATAATAGTATTTTTAGGTTTAAAAGTAACTAGCAACCTAGCATAAATCATCCCAAGAGCAAGTAGACTATCTCCAGAAAAAGGTAGCAGCAAAAAGATAACATATCTAGTATCAAGGTAAAACTACCAGTGGGCGCCAACAAACTGACACGAACCCACAGGCAAGTATGTTTGTCTGTAAGAAACAAACAAAAAACTACCTCACAAGACCAAGGAACTGATCTCCACAGTACGAGAGACCACCAACAACAACACAACACAACTAGTCACCTAATCGGCTACTAACCAGAACCTGAGGCATTCAAAGAAGAAAAGAATACCTCAGCAAGCTAAACAAGTAAGCTGTACAAAAATGTTAGGCTAAAAGATAAGCAAGAAGAGTAAGTAAACCGTAACAAATACCACTGTCCAAGGCAAGACAAAAAGGAAAAGTACTATGCGCGAGGAAACAGCAACAACCCTGCCCAAAAATCCTGCAGAGTTTACCAGGCTACCATGAGCCCAAACATTACAAATTTACAACGGAAGAAACGTCTAACACCCTAAGTTGTGAGAGATGGTAGTAACAAAAACAATGCGGATCTGGGTTGGAGGCAAACTCAGTACCCCAACCACCATTTCCAAGAAACAAAGCTCAAGGGTCTACAAGTGAAAGCACTAGGGACCTCCCACCAACTTGACCATCCTGTACCTGGAACAAGATAAAAGTGTGGCCACGTCTAAGTCACACAATTTCACCCCTATTAAGAGCTTCAAACCACTACTAACCACAACCCACGATTCGGTCTTTGGAAAAAATATAGCCGACAAGGAACCTCAGAATCAAGGAAATTCACTCGGGAGAGAAAATCAAGGTAAGGAAAGAAAAACGTTGAGATGACTCAACATGGCATGGCGTTGAGTGAGCTCCACTCACTCAATGCCTAAACAGACGGTGGCGTTGAGTGAGCTAACCTCACTCAATGCCAAAACAGCTATGGTGTTGAGTGAGGTCAACTCCCTCAATGCCTTCAGCAACACAGGCTGTGGCGTTGAGTGAGCAAACCTCACTCAATGCCAAAACAGCTATGGCATTGAGTGAGGTCCACTCCCTCAATGCCTTCAGCAACACAGGCTGTGGCGTTGAGTGAGCTAACCTCACTCAACGCCAAAATAGCTATGGCATTGAGTGAGGACCACTCCCTCAATGCCTTCAGCAACACAGGCTGTAGCGTTGAGTGAGCTAACCTCACTCAACGCCAAAATAGCTACGGCGTTGAGTGAGGTCCACTCCCTCAATGCCTTCAGCAAAACAGGCCGTGGCGTTGAGTGGGCTAACCTCACTCAACGCCAAAATAGCTATGGCATTGAGTGAGGTCCACTCCCTCAACGCCTTTAGCTACACAGGCTGTGGTATTGAGTGAGCTAACCTCACTCAATGCCAAAACAGCTACGGCGTTTGAGTGAGGTTCACTCACTCAACGCCTTAGCACTTAGCCGAAAATAACCAACTGTGGTGTTGAGTGAGTCCACCTCTCTCAACTCCAACATAGCTTTGGCGTTGAGTGATGTCGACTCACTCAACACCAAAATACTTAACCGTAAGAAATGGCTGCGGCGTTGAGTGAGCCCGCCTCACTCAACGCCTAAACCGCCATGACATTGAGTGAGGCCCACTCATTCAACGCCATCCGACATAACCACGCGGATTGGCTGCAGCGTTGAGTGAGTCTGCCTCATTCAACGCCTAGACAGCCATGGCGTTGAGTGAGGTCGGGTCACTCAATGCCACACTACTTAGCCGCAAAAGAACAGATCAAGGGGCAATGGCATTGAGTGTGTGCACCACACTCAACGCCAAGCCCAAGCAGACCCGACGTTGAGTGTGTGCACCACACTCAATGCCAAGCCCAAGCAGACCCGGCATTGAGTGTGTGCACCACACTCAACGCCAAGTACAAGAAGACCCGACGTTGAGTGTGTGCACCACACTCAACGCCAAGCCCTGAATTCTCCAATGCTAACTCCAGCAAGTCTATTACTGTAGTAATATTAATCTAACAGCCAAACAAATTTATAGGGTTATAATGAGGACTAGCACAATTTTTGAGTTGAAACTTCTAACTCCTACCCAGCTACAGCTACGATACAGGAAAATGCCAACCTAACCCTTCTTCCTTCCCCAGCCCGAGAACAAAACTAGCTACAGCGAGGAAAAAAAATGAACAGAGAACATACACGGCTGTTTTGAGCAAGGTCTTATACATGGAATTTTCTAACAGCAGGCTTAGGCATCATCACCGGTTCTTGCACAGGAAAAGAAAGCATCTATAGTGCAGGAAAGGAAACTTACTATGGCTAAAGCAATGCTCGGTTGTATCAAATTGGCTAACTGGGCATATAAGAAAACAGGACAACTACATGGCAAGGGCAAGAGTACAACTTGCCTCGATTTCCAGCGGAGCTTGGTCGGCCTCCCTTATCCTCACTCGGCACCAACATCAGCAACACCTAAAGCAGAAATCTGGAGCTTTAATGGCAGAAATGGACAACCCTAGACAATCGAGACCCCTAGAAACACCACGAAAACTGAATTTCTTATTGTAGGAATGAAGGTCTAGGCAAGAGCAATCCAAATCCGCTTTCGGAATCGAATTCCGTCCACAAACGCTCCCGGAATCGGCGTCCGAAGGGGAGCAGGTTCGGCGGTTTCTCCGCTTCTTTCCGCGAACAGCCGCAGACGGGTTCGGGAAGATGAACAGGAGCCGTTCTCTTAAGTCTTAACTATCCTATATATAGCATCCTCTTAATCTTGATTAGCTAATCAATTAATTAAGGCATAAGATGACAAGGCAAAACTGCCAAGCACCCGCACCCTTCAAAATAATTATTATATAATATTTATTAAATAGTTTTATTTTTCATAAAATACAAAACGACGCGAAAACCGAACATCCTCGGAATTCGACGAAATTCGCACCGTAGCTAAATATCTACGGTACAAACACAACGACGAAGTCGAAATTAACTTTTGACGAACAGAACTCGAGTTATACCCACCCAAAGTCAAAACACAAGCATCCCCCAAGAGGCCACACTGGGTCACCCAAAATGACCCGGCTTGCTAGGGAGATCTTGCCAATAGACTACAAAATAGGCCACTCAGTTCTAAGGAGTTAAGACCACACTCCACAGATGGCACAAGCAAAGAAAATGTGTCGACGTAACGCCAAGCAAGAATTAAATAATCGCAGAAAAATCTTAGGCGGTACATATGTCACGGGCATGTCAGCAAGGTATGCCTGGTGGAGGTGTTGTGCTCGGTTTGACGATCGTCAAACTGGGATTGACGAACGTTGATCGGGATTGACATGGGCATGTTGAATTTGTCACGGACGCGACATGCAATGCGTCGAATGGTTGCTGGAAGCGTTGAGCTTGGAACGATGAACGTTGAATGTTGAACGTCAAGCGGTTGGACGCGGGCATGTAGCATATTGACACGGGCGTGATTGGCAGTTCGACGAACGTCGAATGTAGAATGTCGATATGGAGGCATTGAGTGTCGAGACGGGATTGACACGGGCGTGTCGAACGGGACACGGGTGTGTACTTTTAGAAATTTGACTTTTTCTGAAAAAATTCCAGAAAAAAGGAGCTAAGTTAGAATATATATACAAAAAGAAACAATTTATTGAATAAAAATATAAAGAACAACAAAAAATAAACTATGTAAAAATATGAATATTTACAACTTATCAAATACCCCCATACTTAATCTTTTGTTATTCCAGAGAAAAAGTTAGAGATGAACTTATAGGGAATTAAAAGAAATCCTAAATTTAGCTACCGCTAAAATTAATTAAAAGAGAGATCTAAATAAACATCCAGGGTGTAAGAGTTAAGTCCTAAATTATGACAAAAATTTAAATAGAGGAATAGTTTCTGCTAAAAACTTCTCGATATAATCAAATAGAAAGCAAAAATTGTATTTGTTAGGTTAATAAAAATAGATTGGAATCATACGAATCTTTAGCTTGTAAGAATTAAAGGAAATAATGCAATTTAAAAATAATGCTCTCAAAAGAATTTTTAAATTAAGTCTAGAATCATTGAAATTTGCTAAGGGGGATGATATGATTTTATGAAGAGGGCTTTTGTTTTTGAGGTGAGGTATATATTTTCTTCAAACCTCTAATAATTTTTTTTATTGTTAAGGAAAATGAAATCTTATTTTCCTAACATAATTTTTTTGAATCAACTTCATATTAACCCAATATATATGTATAATAGTACTGAATTTTATCCACTTACTCCGTAACATATATTTTTTTTTAAAATATTGGATGCCTATGTTTACAGAATGAAATCTTATTTCCATTGACATAGGTCTTTTAAGGATAAAAGGGGATTAAATCATGCAATGTAAGACATGAAAAAGGGAGATTGGTTTCTTTTTAAGAAAACTAGATTTTAATAAAAAAATTTGAGAGCAACCTTTATAAATTGAACGTTCCTATATTTCAAAAAAAAGCTTGGAATAAACATTATTGAAGTTTAAGGTTGTTATGTTTTAACAAAATACACGTGTAATTATTTAGATAAAGTAGAAGTAGTGCTGAAAAACAAGTCCCTTATCTAAATAAAAATAATAAAGCATAAGAAATTCTTTAAGACTTAACCCCAGATATTCAAATCTATCAATCTCCAATTAATAAACGAATAGTAAACAAAGAATTAATAAAATTCGCTTATAACTAAACTCGAAACCAGATTTTTGGAGAGCGAAAAGGGTTAAGAATGAGATATTTGATTTATTTGTTACATAATAAACAATTATTTTTAGTTTTTTAGGGTTATTATCATTTTTTTGTAATTTAATTGAGAGTTATTCTCTTTTTTTGTTTTTTTAGAGTTATAATCTTTTTTTTCATCATTTATTTTCATTTATGAAAATATTTACAATAAGAAGAAGAAGATTTTTTTCATCTTTATTTTCATTTATGAATTTTTTTTGGATTTTTAAATTTTGTATATTTTTTTGTAATTTTTAATGATTGCAGAATATAAAAGTGCAGGAAAATGAAAGTGCAGAAAATAGGAAAACACCCCCATACTTAATTCCAACATTGTCCCCAATGTTGCAATATAAGTATGCGGAACAAAAAGAAATAAAATGCAAGATTAAAAAAAATAAAAAGGGAGGGTAGGAACTTCCCTGCAACGTGTTCGGGGAGGCCCGTTAGGAAACCCAACATGCATTATTATGTTGACCACTATTTGAATAACACAAAACCCGTGTTCATAATGCGTTTTTGTGCAGTCTCGATGAGACACACGGCCGTGTCTCAAACACGGCCTCGAAACGGCGTGTCAAGACCCGTGTCGATCGGCGAATGAGCTACACGGCCAGACACACGGCCGTGTGTCAAGCCGTTTGCCCAGTTTTTGGTAGGATCTAATCTCGGATCTGGATCCGACGGTGGGGGATGCTCCTGGGGGGTTATTAGTCGGGAAATGTTTCTCTTTCTTCATCTTAGAGAGAGGGAGAACTCCTTTGTAACTCGCGATTAGCTAGGCGACGTCTTATGCGCCGCGGAAAAATAGGGTATGGGCAGTGTAATAGAAATGCGCTCGGAATCCCTAGATCGCTCGGACAATAGAAGCCTATTCGTTTAGAGGTGAAATGAGGACGATTTAGAAAATAAGATTTTTTTTTTAATCGCATTGCCGCCACGATGTTGCCTTGGATCGGTACATAACGGGGTTTGTGATTTGCTTGGCCCGCACCGAGAAAAAGTGTAACTCTATTCCAAGAGAAGCGACCTAAAGTGGGGGGGGGCTGGATTTCGGCTTAAATTTGTGTAGTTGGTGGAATCTTTTCCGGATTCACCGATTAGTGCCCTAGGTTTTTTGTGGCGAAAGAATAATAATTGCTGTGATAGTGGGGATTCGTTGGTCAGCTCTTGCTGACCGTTGCCCTTTTGTATTGCCACCTAGGTGCTGTTGCGGAGCCAAGCGGCAAATAAAGCCCAAGTTGCAGCGCCAAAGGCTTAATTAGCTTTTTCAGTATGGCATGCGCTATCTTGTTAAGCGAACACTTTTGTAAGGCCTCCGTGAACTATTTTGTGTAACTCATTCCTGGGTTGTAGTGGATTCATGCTCTGTGCCAGGGTTCTTATCTTTTTGCAACTTAAAAATTGCTTCCGCTAGGTGGTGTATCTGATTGGTGTGTGGTTTCAACGCGTAAAAAGTAATGGCGTCGGGCCCCGGCCGGACCTACTGTTATATGCCGGATAGGGGTGTTAGGGGCCATAAGTTTGCGGGTAGGGGGAAAGTATGTGTGTAACTCCGATTAGCTAACGTCTTAGCTATATGAGTGTAATAGAAATGCGCTCCCCTATCGCTCACAATAGCGTGAGGTGAAACTGAGGCGAGAAAATAATTTTTTTTTTTACTATTTATAATTTTTGATTTGCAAGAAAAGGTAACATATTAAGACATGGGGGGATTTTTTTTGTAGTTCTTTTTTAAGTAGGTTTTTTGAAATAAAATGCTTTTGGATTTTGGATTTTGGTAAGAGAGTAAGAAAAAAAAGAAGGGAAAAAGCAGGCAGCCGACCTTTTATTCTTAAAATTATATTACATAATAAATTTTTTTGATATTTGATTTTTTAAATAAAAAAAATATTAAGCCAAAGGGGGAAGAATTTTTTTGTTTTTAAGTAAGGTTTTTAAGTTTTTTTTAGATATTTTTTAGATATTTTTTAGTTTTTTAGTTTTTTTAAATTTATAGTTTTTTAGTTTTTTAAATTTTTTGTTTTTTTAGTTTCTTTAAATTTTTAGTTTTTTTTTAAAATTTATTAGTTTTTTTAAATTTTTAGTTTTTTAAATTTTTAGTTTTTTAAATTTTTAGTTTTTTAAAATTTTTATTTTTTTAGTTTTGTTAATTTTTTTTAAGAAACGACGCCATTTCAATTTTTGTTTTTTTAAAGATAAATAAATATATATATGAAATATTAATAATAATAAAAAAGGTAAAAGTAATTTTACAGTTTTTTTAGATTTAGTTTTTTTAAGTAGTTGTCAATATTATTATTATTGTGGCCAAATTTTTTTTGTTATATTTATAAATATAATAAGTAAAAGTAATAGTTTTCTAGAGATTCAAAATAACAACTCGTAAGCTCTCCGGCAACGGCGCTAAAAACTTGATGGTTAAAACTCGCCGCGCCCTGCGGGTGGATTCATTTTAATAGTTGTGGTTTATTTAGCTTGAAGGGCGGGGCGCGCGGATTTTATTTGATATAAAAGAATCGGGTTGAAACCTAGTTTTAACAAAAAGAGGCAAGTGCACCTATCACCTGTAGTACAAAATATTTTGATGGGGAATATCGGGGTCCTATTGTTCTCTGAGATGGGTTGACTATTTCTACTCTTTCCCTGGAGGGACTATTATTTTACCGATAATATTTTGTCGGGTGATTTAATTATCTAATGCGAATATATAAAAAAAGTAGAAAATAAAAACAGAAAAGGCCGATTAAGAAATAGCGCAACGATACTGAAGGAATTTGAACTAAAACGACTTTTAATAATTAGAGATCGTAAATTTCAAATTAATTAAAGGGCGACTTGGCCATGGAGGCTCCAAAAGAATGATATCACCTATCCCAAGGGCTATCGCTCACCTGAACATTAAGACTATTCGACCGAACTCTTGTCCGACGAAGGATTCCTCTTAATGCCCGCATTACGCTAAGATCCCCGCTATTGGGTGGGGAACCCAGTCCGGGAGAATTATGCTTCTAATCTCTCGAGGTTATGCACACAATTCTCTTTACCCAAGGGTGATTGGTCCATACGCACGGCCTCTCGGCAAGCTAGCGTATGGACAACGAAAATAGAGCCCACACATCGATATGTGGTCCTATACATCGTATACCCGGGGCAAACCCTAAGTGCTTTAATTAAAGAGAAAAAGAAGACCTTTAATTATTTAAAACGATTTTATCTGTCCCAATGCTCTTCGATACTTAGGGCTACGAGCGATTTGCCACTCATCGGAATGGGGATGGCTTATGAAAAGAAAATGCATAATTGAAATGCAAGTCCTACTCAAATGAGTAGGCGGGAAATTAAAGCAGAAAATTTGGAGTCTTACTCAAACGAGTAGGCGGGAAATTAAAGCAGTAAAGAAAACAGTAAAGTGCGAGTCCTACTCAAACAAGTAGGCAGGAAATGAAAGCAGTAAAGAAAGCGATAAAGTGCGTGTCCTACTCAAACGAGTAGGAGGGAAATGAAAGCGATAAAATGACAAGTCCTACTCAAACGAGTAGGCGGGAAATGAAAGCGATAAAATGATAAGTCCTACTCAAACGAGTAGGCGGAAAATTGCGAGTCCTACTCAAACTAATAGTCGGGAAATTGAAAGTAGTAAATACTATCTCATACACGCACACACTCTACTTGAAAGAATGAAAATGATAAAAATCTAACTCATACACTCACGCACACAAACGAAAATAAAGAAAACAAATTGACTGAAAAATTAAAACAACTATATTTCTACCGTTAGAATATGCTAGAAATGCATAAAAAGAAGAAATAAAAATTAAACGAGCAAAAGGTTTTCAAAACAAAAGCAAAAATCGAAGTGCTCGAAAAATTAAAATGACTACAAATCCATTTTTATAACTTCGTAAAAGTGTGTAAAAAGTGGAAATAAAGTTAAAAAGGAACAAAAAGTTTTACAACCTAAAAGAAAAAAATCTAAGTTAAAGAAAAATAAAAACCACTTTGAATACAGTTTTATAAATTTATAAGGATGAAATAAAAAGAACAAAATCCTAAATCTAAACAAAACTA
The DNA here is from genome assembly GCA_039513925.1 of Platanthera zijinensis. Taxonomy (NCBI): domain Eukaryota; kingdom Viridiplantae; phylum Streptophyta; class Magnoliopsida; order Asparagales; family Orchidaceae; genus Platanthera; species Platanthera zijinensis. The sequence continues at coordinate 145,636,428 of CM077088.1, forward strand.
AGTAACAAAATAACTAAAACTCAAAAGCATAAATCTATACTCATACACACACACATATAAAAAAAAAACAAATAAGATTGCTTAAGGTGGCTCACATAGATGAAATTCCAATCTAAACAAAGAGAGAAAATCTAAAGATTTTATTAAGATGAAAATGAGTTACAAAAAGCTAAAACAAACTAAGAGAGGGAGGGAGAAATTTCTCCTTACATAACTTGGAAATCATCTAAGAAGCACCTACCCTAAGAAAAATGGTCCAAAAAGGTGAACATTTGATCTTATAGAGAAGATTTATTTATAAGCAAAAAATCGGAGGTGACATGACTTGGTCACGGGCGTGACAGGGGGGCATGTCAGGCTGGCTTGTTGAAGACAACAAAATTTTGCTGATTGGTCAATTTTTTGAAGCTTCTGGAGCGGTACACGTGTTGGTCACAGGGGTGACAGGGATGTCATGGGCGTGTCAGCAGGGTATGCCTGGTGGAGGTGTTGAGCTGGATTCGACGAACGTCGAACTGGAATCGACGAACGTCGATCGGGATTGACACGAGCATGTCGAATTTGTCACTGGCGTGACATGCAAAGCGTCGAATGGTTGCTAGAAGCGTCAAGCTTGGATCGACGAATGTCGAACGTCGAGCGGTTGGACACGGGCGTGTAGCATATTGACACGACGGTGATTAGCAGTTCAACGTACGTCGAATGTAGAATGTCGAGCTGGAGGCATTGAGTGTTGAGACGGGATTGACACGGGCCTGTCGAATGGGACACGAGCGTGTACTTTGAGAAATTTAGCTTTTTCTGAAAAAATTCCAGAAAATAAAAAGAAGCTAAGTTAGAATATATATACAGAAAAGAAACAATTTATTGAACAAAAATAAATAAAAACAATAAAAAATAAACTAAAACTACATAAATAAACTATGTAAAAATACAAATATGTACAACTTATCAAGAAGATGAGAATAAAATCTCAAGTCCATCCTTTATACAAAAGCTTCCGCCGTGCGGTAACACAGGCGGCAACCTCTTTGACCACCCGACGGCGCTATCCAGAGCTATCGCCCCGCGATAACTCTTTAGCACCTAGCGGTAGACTAGTTACTCAAGAAATCCATTCGACGTTTATCAAGAGGCTAGCGCGGCATGGTAACGCCAATCACCTAATGGTAGCGCTCTCGATGATTCCTCGAAAGCGTTGAGTGGTCTCGCCGAAGGCATTTTGTTAACACGACGTGATAGCTTACTATCGCCAGGTAGTAAAAACTCGAATGCTTGGTCTTTTAATTCACTGAGCTACCGCTTGCAATAAGACTATCACCACTCTGTAGCCTCCAATGACCACTACTCCTTTTGGGGTGTTACACACATGCTGTAAGAGCTTCCGAGCCACCGACTCTTCAAATTTAAACCATTCTTCTATCAAACACCGAGCCCACTGCTCATGAATTTATACCAACTATCCTCCTGAAACTATGAGGTGAGTGTAAGTGATGGGTGTTATTAAAGGTTACTCTTTTAGTCTACTTATTCCTATGGTTTAAGGTTAACCCTTGACTGCCCAGGACATTCCCTATGAAGGGCACTCGAGGGCACTAGGAACTACGATGGGATGAAGCCCAAAGTTCTCTTTTGAACGAAACTTACTTTTATGAGTATCTATTTATTACCAAACCCTTTTCCCATGTTGCCTTTTTGCTAATCCTATATGAATTTATACCCCCCGGGAGAAGACGATACACAGTCGACCCCGAGCACAACCCCAACTCCATGTTACCTAGACTACTTAGAACTTGGCCCTATGGGTGACCTCATAATGACTTCACCCAAACCTGGTGCACCCACTATAATTTCACCCATGTATAGTCTACTATTCTACACTAAAACCCTAAATTCACTATATGCAGACCATGTGATCGATCCTAATCGTACGTTGGTAAACACTCCGAATACTTTGTCTACAACCTTATAATTATTATTGGGGGTCTACCATGATATATTGAGGCACAAAATAGAACTAGGTATTTTTCCTAATTAAATCAGCCTTTAATTTAATTTCCCAAAAATTATTCCTCCTATGACTTTGAACGTGAAGTATGAGAATCTAACATGCATTGACCTTACTAAAATTTCAAGATCTTCTTATTTCCTAAATAACATCAAGGTATAAATTTCATAATTTTCTAAAAAGGCATTTTACCATAAATCTAAATTCAAACCTTTTGATCAAAATGACAATTTACAAAGTGAGTACAAGATTTTGCCATCCAAAAATTATAACAAAATTAAAAGAGGACTATAATGACCAGAAAACATGTCTGGCCAAATTTCATAATTTTTCTAATGCCATTTAACCATTTATTTGAATTTACCAAATAATTTACCTCTAGGGCAACTTGGGAAAGAACTACTACATATACTCTCTAAAAAATTGTAATAAAATTAACAAGGCATTACAAAAAGATAAAAAGTTTACCAGTTAAATTTCACAAATTTCCAGTACTCATTTTGTTTTATAAGATTTTTTTCTCCAATCAACAAACTCTAATGTTACAAAGGAGGTACTAAAAATCTTTAACTTAAAATTATAATAAAATTTGCAGGCATAGAAAACATCAGCAAAGATCTATTACCAAAGTTTCATTACCATCCAATATTAAGAGACATGTATTCTATACTTGATAGGGAAGTTCATATCCTAATCAATAAGTGATTTGTGGGGGGGGGGAATACTCATAAAATTCTAATTAAATTATCCAAAGGGTTTCTATTCTCATTAAACCTATCTACAAAGTTTTCAGCCAAGACTTGGAGAGGTGACCATGTTTCATTCATTAACCCTAAAAGGCAATCCTAAGGTTTGAACTAGTGTCCCATGGTATTTCTTCCCTAAATACCTCTTAATCTATTGCTAGAGTTGTTATATGAGATAACAATGTATTGGCCTAAGTTTCACCATGTTTAGTTGAGGGGTTGACCACTCAACCATCCTAAGTGCACTTTCTTAAATACTAGGCTTATTACCTTAAAATGGCCAAATTTACTCACCAAGATACCTCATCAATTAAACTCCAAATGGGTTGATATTTTTTTTGGCCTTATAACATACCCTTTGGTCATCCATAAGAGTTTGGGGAAAATTTGAGGCCCATTGACCCTATTTATGTCCCATATATAAATTATTAAATTACTTCAAAAACTATAGAAAAATCATCTAAAAATTCTTATTATTGGATATCTTTAGGTTCATAAACAGACCAGCCTATGGTCCAAATTTCAGGCCATTTGAATTAGTGGGCCACTAGGGGCACTCATTTTGGTTTCTGGTTAGCCTTTGGACACCTTGTACCAAAATGTGTGCTGCGGGAGATCTAATGGTTCAAATAAGTTGATTCAAATTTTGTATTAAACTAAACCCAAGGGCTAGGTTTTCTATGTTGGACATTTTTACAGAAAATGCCTCTTACTATTTTTAATAAATTAAACAAGGTGACTATTAAAATGTGATAAATAAAATAAAACATATACATTAAATAATTTGGCATGCGCTTATCAAATCAAACTAGATCCGACTAAGCCTGCTCATCATCCCCAATGAGCGAACGAATTAGATTGGATCTTCCTGGAGCTATTCAAATGCCATTTCCCAGCTACCCGGCTCCCTCCCTGGCCGACCACCACCACCACCACCTCCGTTGAGTGGTAGCTATCGCCTAGTGGCAGCACAACCGCTTGAGGGGCATATTCTGGAGAACCCGAGAGGTTCGTTTTCCTGGAAAAACATTGGAATTTTCCTCACCGATCGGGATCAATTGAGCCTGATTTCTCCACCTAATGATCTAAAGATCTAGCACATGAGATAAGGTGAAGCACTAAACCTGTAGGCGAGCTTGGCAGTGTTTGTGGTGGTGATGTTCCATGGACGACGACTCCAAGCTTTTTCTTTGCCGAATCCCCTATTCCCCTCCTAAACCAGTGAAGTAAAGTTTCATTTTGATTGCTTGGAAGCTTTTAAAGCTGATAGAGGAGTTGTTTTGGGAAGTGGGTACACTGAATGACCATTAATGGCCATAGAGGGGGGGGGGGGGGGGTTCAACCATGGTAGATTAATGCCTTTTCATATGCTGGACTGGCTGGAATTGATCGCAATCTCCTCCCAAAGGTCAGGGGAGAAGAATAGAGGCTTGGGGGGGGGGGGGGTGAATGTGGAGCCTCTTTGCATTCTCCATTACTCTCACCTCTTTCTCTCTCCTCCCTTAAATGAAACTCTCATTTTCTCTCTCCTAGTCATAACCTCCAGAAATTGTGTAATATTCTAGCTTGTTTCTACTTTCTCTAGCTAGTGGGCCATCCTAATTGGGCCTAGCCTATTTGGATTTAGTTTGTTTTTTCTTTCTTCCCCATTTTGGGCTTGGTTTGACCAAGGTTGACTTGGGGGTTTTGACTTGGTCAAATGAGTCGGTTGACTGGTCAACTAGGTGTCTTGAGTCCCTTTCAACAACCCAAATCCATTTGTGGCTTAGTGTAATCCATTTAGGTCAAGTTAGGGAACTTTGACCTAACTAGGGTTAGTGTTGACTCTAGTCAATTCCACCCCTTTGTTGACCCCTAATGGGTTATTCTTACACCAAAGGGGCCCTAAACGATTGAAGATGGTAGGGTGGGTTCAAGTAGTCATGTTGGGAGCCATTGGCCAAACCCCAGCTTAGGTATTCAGAAACTACCATTTGCAGACCAAGGTGCTTTCACCTATTTACCTAGGCAACCAAAGTCCTCTTTGTCTTCTTAAATCTTTGTCATGACCTTGTACAACCCCATATTTGGCAAATAGTTGTCGACAGGAGCCAGATCGGTAAAGTCCAGCAGTCCGGGTCCTAGGAGAGCCGGAGGGAGGCAAGATCCCTAGAAGCCCCTTTGGCTTGCCCAAGTGGGGTGGATCGTTTGAGGGGAGAGTGGAGCAGGTCAGCTCACACTCTCCCAAGAGTGTTCAGCGAGCAGCGGGCGAGTGGAGCAGGTCGGCTCGTACTCGCCCCAGGGGCTCGACGAGCAGCAGGCGAGTGGGGCAGGCCAGGCCCGTACTCGCCCATGGCAAGGAAGAGGCGGTCAGTGCAAGCTCCATCGAGCACTCGCCACTCCTAGCGAGTGGAGGTTATAGAGGGCCACTCGCCCAGTCAATTGTGATGTGTTTTTACCACTCCACCCCCGATGGTCTGTCTATATCCTTCTAAAATAGCGGAGTTACGTTGTTGGCAAACCCAGTTGGGCTGCACATAGCTGTTTGGAATAGCAAAGGTTGGTTATTTGTAGGCCATTTTTAGAAATCTATAAATAGACCCAAGTGGGTACCTCAGAAGGCATGCCAACTTGTGCCCTAGTCTTCTTGCACTTTCTGAGGTATCCTTAGCTCGGCATTTGGCTAGGGAGGGGAAGCGATCTAAGATCTTCCGGGGTGTGTGGTGGGACCTCCACGCCAAGCCCTTAGGTCGGTCCCCTATTCTTTTTCCTTAGTCATTTGGCTCGCGAGAGAGAAGTAAGTGTGTGATCACCCCTTCCCCAAGGGTGAAATCCATAGAGACTGAGTTTTTGGTTTCAACATTTTTGATGCGGTGAGAGTGGAGAGTGGTCAATACAGAAAATCTTCAGCAGGCTTGATGACTGGAGGAGAAGGGCAAGGTTCGGACAGGGCCGACTGCTGATGCATATTTTAGCTTTAATTTATTAGGATAAAAATATATTTATTTTCGTTTTAAATCTCTTTCTTTATGTATTTTTAGGTTCCTTTTAGTTTCTTTTTATGTAAATAATCTTACTTAGTTTATTTTCTATTTTTTAGGTTTTCACAGCTTTCGACCAAAATGACCTGACATGCCCCCTGATATGCCCTCCCTGGGCATATCATAGGGCATGTAACCCGATCCAGAGGAAGTTTGATGCCAGAATCCAAATCTCGAGAGAAAACAACTGACACGCCCCCTAACACGCCTGCCCTGGGCGTGTCTCTAGGCGTGTCACCCCGATCCCGAAGCCTGCTGCCGTAATTAAAGCTTTTCTGTTGCTGCACGTCAACCCGTACATGACACACCCCCTACACGTGTGTGACCCTGGGGCATGTAGCACCTTTTTTGACGACTGACGAATTTCCAACCAATTATTTTGACATGACATGCCTTACACGCCCCCCTATACGGGCATGTCCCAGGGCGTGTCCACCAATATACAGAAGCAATCATCATTCCCTCCAGAATCCAGCGCCCGAGGTCAATCCCTGTACTTGACATACCCCCTGAAACGTCCTCTCCAAGCGTGATAGGGGGTGTGACCAGACAGATTTTTGCCTATAAAAACCAGGCCATTCCCGAGGTCAACCCCCGTACTCTCTTTATACTTAACTTTAAACTTTTGGTACAATGTTTAACTTAAAGTATGGGGGAGTGTTCCCTTAGTTAGTTAACTTTAGAAAAAATATATATATATATATATATTTTTGAAAAAAAAAATCCCAAATTAAATTGAGTTAATTTTTGCCAAATCAAATATTACCCCGCCACTTTGCATTTTATTATTTTTTAAAGCTCATGTCTAACTTGCTTAGTTTGAATAAATTAGATAAATTTTCTATTTAAATATGTTTAGCGAGTAGTATGTTGACTCATGCAGTGTTCCTATTTTGGGTAGTATGTTGTTTTTGAAAACTTTCTTGAGTCTTTTTCACTTTTTCCTAGTTTTTTTATTTCTTTTACTTTTATAAAATCTATCATCCTGTATTTTTCCTTATTAAATTTTTTTTAAACGTTAATTAGTATTAAGTGTAGTAGACACAAACCGGTCTAGATGCTTATTATCAATGTTTTCAAGAATGCAAGGTCTCTATTATCTATTTTTGTGCTTATCTTTTTTGAAATTTCAAAGCTTTACTTTGAGTAGATTTAGGAAGCATGAAAATGATTTAGACATTTCTTGTGAAACGTTTGAGCCTTTGCACCCCGCCTAATAATAATCGTTGGTAGCCATTTTGTGCCTTTTCCTTTCCTTTTTGTAGCCCCACTTTTTATTTCACCACGACCAAACAACTTACTGTTGCTAAAGATCATGGCAGTGAACCGGTCGCAAAAGTAATATAAAATGGGTGAGTTTTCCCAAGTATCGATCTCTCAAAGAACACACTAAGGTGGATTTAATTTTGAGGAGGACTTGAGATTGAAGTCCTTAGATCGGAGGTAACGAAATGGGGTGTTTGATGGTTGTGATAAAAGAAAATAAAACACTATCAACTACTCCTATGTAATGCCGTTATGCGAAGCTTTGCTAGGCGGGATGGAAGACTAGTCGGGCCGCTATGCACCGAATCGCTAGGCGGATGGGCGAGTAGGCATGCGGAATGAGGGTCGAGAGCACCTCTTCGCAACGCACGCCACTAGCAATTTTTAGTGCATCAAGGGTGGATGGTGAATGGAATATGGCGCACCTCAAGCAAATATAACGAAATACAAAATCACATAGACATGATTTAATACAAGCATTTTACAAACTAAGCGCACATCATCTATAAATAAAGTTTACAAGAACACATAAACAACAATAAAGGAAGAACAAGGCAAGAGATCGACCGTATCCGAAGTCTTGCTAAGGATTCACGGTTGGAATCGCCGGGTTGTCAATCCGCGTCCAAGCTCGGTCCTCAACTGCGTCCGGGATAGAGAAGGGCTGTCACCACCTTCCAATTGCCCGTCTTCTTCATGTCACGATAGTGGACGGAAGTTGCAAGCTTCCCTTTGCTTGTTGTCTATGGCGTTGAAGCTTGAAATAAGCCCAAGAGATGATGAAGGAGGCCGAGAGGAAGCTCCAGCTTGGATTTGGCAGTGAAAGCTTGCCCGGAGCCCCTCCCTACGATGGAAGATGAAGGTAAATGGCAGAACCTTTCGTCGGAGATGAAAAACGGCGGAAGAAATCGATCGATCCAATTAGGGCGATACCCGCGCTATTTATAGAAAGCAGATTTGAACAATGTGCACGATCACGGGCGCACGACCAGTGGTCGTACACACTATGGCTAGTGATCGTGCGTATTGGCATGGCAGAATAAAGAGAAGAACTGGGGTACTACGCATGAGCAATGGTGCACGATCGGTGGTCATGAACACTATGTCCAATGATCGTGCGATTTCCCCAGATAGAACTCCAGGAAAAGAGGAATCAATGCACATGACCAGTGGCACACGACCGGTGGTCGTGCGCACTATGTCCAGTGGTCGTGCGATTATCTCAGGTAGAATCTGGAAATCAGGATACCAGTACGCACGATCATCGGCGCACGACCAGTGGTCGTGTGCAATAGATTCGATGATCGTGCGCAGTATTCCTGCTTCCAAACATCCCTGGAACATGCACACGACCCATAAACCCATCACCAATGTGTGCAGAAATTCAAGATAAGCATGAAAAGGAGTACAAGCAATAAAAGTACAAAAAATATACACAACCACGGGCCAAAAGCGCACTTCCTATGACAATAAGGATAAGATGAAATATAAACGATAATGAACTAAAAGTGAAGTGCAAGCATAAGAAAATAAGCCCAGATGAGTCCGAAAATCACTATATAAATAGGACTCATCACACCCCCAGACTTAACTATTTGCGCGTCCCGAGCAAACAAAATCTAAGCAGATAGGGAAAATTACTAGCTAACAAAGAAATTGACAAACAGGGTACCATGCGTAGTCGCATGCTCGCGTGCATAAAAATACAATAGAGAAAATTTCTAAGTATGCAGAATAGTTTATATTTTTCACAATGCGTATCAAAATTTTATTACTACTCAAAAGTTGAATCACGGTGAATCATCTGGTCACGCATAGGAAGAAAGTAGGTAGGCCACTAAGGTGAGCTTTGCCAAATATCAGGGCTCAGGATCACCTCCAAAGGAATCTACCAATGTCAGGGACCATATGCTTGCCCATTCACACTCTTTCCACAACACTAGTTTTACTCAAGCGTGAATTCGTAGGACTTTAGGATAAGAGATGGGGCTTGGGTTACGGTGAGGTAAATAAGGATAAATAGGAAGGCTATGAACCTAACCCAAATGAGGTATCATAAACAGAATCAATCCAACCGCTAACCACAATATATGCAGGTACACCACACCCCCAGACTTAACTTTTAACAAATGGGTGTGTGAACTGCCTACTCCAAATACTACCACATCTCCAATATTATTTTCAATTATACTTTTTCTTCTTCTTCTTCTTTTTTTACTTTTTTTTACAAACATTTTTCTTTTTTATCATTTTTTTTCTTTTCATAATCTCAGCAAATATAAACTTTGGAGCACATCAACATTTTCACAATGATTACCACCACATCACACCCCAAAATAAAAATATAAAACACTAAAGCTCGATTTGGGTGTGCGACTAGGATCAGCTATTAGGCTTTGGTGAAAGAATGGTGGAGCTGAATCAAAGGAAAGGGTAGGCACAATGGGGCAAGCGAGGATATGATGTTAGGAATGGTACAAAGCCCAAACAGGACAAAATGATGGCCTACATCACACTCACGCTTGACTAACCATGTACCAATGCTTCGAGAGTAGCTTAGGGCAAGTTCTTAGCCACAGAGAAAGATAATCCTTCCTCCCGACTCGAGCAAAACGAGTCTAGTGTTGGCTACACACATCCCTACACTACCGTTTCATTCACACCGGATTCACCAACTTTTGAGTAGAATAAAAAGAATTTACGCAAATAGAGAAATATAAAAAAATAAGCATAAAAAAAATTAAATCTACTCAGATTTCTACACGAAACGAGAGCAGTTGACTAGGAGCACAACAAGGTCAACATTTTACTCTGTCTCACAATCCTAAGCCAGCACCATAATTTTCCTAAATCTAACAAAGACACGAGTTTAACTCGCGGCACGCTAACAACTAAGCACGTGCTCATGTGGGTGTAGTGGTGTGCGATGAAATGAACTAAACAAAATAATAACTATAAAAGCTTCTAGTATGCACATGAAATATGCACATGCAAAAGGTAACAAACATAAGCTCTCCCCAAGACTTAAACTAAACAACACATCATAAGATATTGAAATTAAAATCATAAAGGACTAAGGGAAGAGGTTACCCAATGCTCAGCTAGTGAGCATATCAGAAGACGCATGAAAAGTAGAAGCAGGCCCGCCATACGAAGAATCGCAACCTCGGCAATGCGTAGTTTCCATGAATACCTGCAGGGGTGAGCTCCACAAAAACAAAAGAAAAATATACAAATAGAAATACTAAAACAAAAAAGAGACATGAAAAATAAAATGCAGAAAATATAAGATAACTACTGGGGTTACTGTCATCCCAGCACGACTTATTAAATTCTATACAGTTCTAGCTAATGGGCCTATTAAAAGAAAAATGCACAGGTAACTGGCCTAATATCTGTCTCGGTAACGGGTACCGATACGGAGATAGAGTAGTGACTCCTCTACCTTAATAATAATACTTGCAAACTGCAAGTAGAGAAAACAGAATGTAAGATGAGGAGGAGGCCTGGTCCTCACTCAACTCACACAAAAAATCCTTGCCCTGCAAGGTATCATCCACAATAGGGAGACAGCAGGAGGAGAAAGCAATCAATGGAGCTTCCTCAACAGAGGAGGAATAAACCTCCTCGTAAAAGAGGACACTATCATTGATGACTGGAGAAGAAAGCTCCAATTCCTCTTGAGGTACCTACGAATACTCAACCCGTATGGGCTCAGATAAAGAAGATGGGTCAAGAGATCGTACATGGATGATAGTTGGAGTCGGCGACTCTCCTAGGGTTCCCAGATGAGGGAACCCCAGGAAAGAGGATCAAGTTGGCCCTTGCGAATAGCTTGATGCACTATCTCCCTTCAACCCTTTGAGCTAAATGTGGCAAAAGGAAGGAAAATCCATGGACCGACCCCATCGTCTCCACCCCGTAGGAACTGCGAGATCGCACCAAGGACGCCTTCAGCATCCAGGGGTCACGGACCCACCACAGACCCTGTTCAATAAGTGGAAGGCATTAGCTGTCCGTTATTGGTTTAGGGTTTAGAGGGAGAATCCTCGACACCAAGAAGGTTGTCCTCTTCTATGGGAGTGGAAAAAAATCCATGTATCACAAGCCTCAACTTGTGTTGCATCGTCGAAAATGTCATCAGAGATGACTGTAGTATAATGCACAATAAGGCAGAGGAAATTTTCCTAGATAAAAGTCAAGCGCAGGTTCCTCACAAAGAATCGGCTCCACACTTGGAGATATATGCACAGGAGTGATTGGCTCAGCCACGTTGAAGCCCAGATCAGCCACACATCTGGCGGTTGTGTCCGAATCATTCCCTTTAAAACTTGAAGGTGACAGGGTCACATATCCAGACGATGAAGGTGTGCCACCAAGGGTATGAGTCGGGATGATCCGGATGTCTGGCTCATCATCCTCTTCCATAACACGGAGGTACTCGGCATAATCCTTCAGGACATGATCTGTTCTACGACAATACAAACACTTTCTCCCAGTACTCTGCGGACTTTGTGAGACCGGAGAAGCATAAGAGAATGGTGTATGTGGTGAGGACGAATGACCATAAGCTCGGGGCACAGTGTTTGAAGGGCTGTAAGAAAACAACATCTTATGCATTATGCGCCGAGGCTTATGCTCAATATCTCTCGTTGGGCATTCATGACAAGCGTGGGAGTAATTTCCACACCAATGACATTGGGCATATGAATATCCCCACATAGTGTCGAAATAGCAGATTCAAATAAATTGTGCAAATTACTAAATCCAACAATATATTACTACACCCGCCTAAACAAACAAGAAAAAAAGGCAAGATAAACAGAAATAACAAAACAAAAGCAATTTACAATGGAAAAGGAAAGCAATCTCACGTCTCCCTCTCCAAAAACTCACACGACTGTGTTCCCCGGCAACGGCGCCAAAAACCTGATGCTAAAGATCACGGCAGTGAACCAGTCGCACAAGTAATATAAAATGGGCGAGTTTTCCCAAGTATCGATCTCTCAAGGAACACAGTAAGGTTGAGTTAATTTCGAGGAGGACTTGAGATTGAAGTCCTTAGGTCGGAGGTAACGAAATGGGAGGTTTTGATGGTTGCGATAAAAGAAAATAAAACACTATCAACTACTCCTATGCAATGCCGTTATGCGAAGATTCGTCAGGCGGTATGGAAGACTAGTCGGGATGCTATGCACTGAATCGCTAGGCGGATGGGCGAGTAGGCTTGTGGAATGAGGGTCGAGAGCACCTCTTCGCAACGCACACTACTAGCAATTGCTAGTGCGGCAAGGGTGGATGGTGAATGGAATATGGCGCACCTCAAGCAAATATAACGAAATACAAAATCACATAGACATGATTTAATACAAGCGTTTTACAAACTAAGCGCACATCATCTATAAATAAAGTTTACAACAATACACAAACAACAATAAAGGAAGAACAAGGCAAGAGATCGACGGTATCTGAAGTCTTGCTGAGGATTCATTGTCGGAATCGCTGGGTTGTCAATCCGCATCCAAGCTCGGTCCTCAACTATGTCCGGGATAGAGAAGGGCTATCACCACCTTCCAATGGCCCATCTTCTTCGTGTCACGATAGTGTACGAAAGTTGTAAGCTTCCCTTTGCTTGATGGCTATGGTGTTGAAGCTTGAAATAAGCCCAAGAGATGATGGAGGAGGCCGAGAGGAAGCTCCAGCTTGGATTTGGCGGTGAAAAGCTTGCCCGGAGCCCCTCCATACGGTGGAAGATGAAGGGAAATGGCGGAACCCTTTGTCGGAGATTAAAAACGGCGGAAGAAATCGATCGATTCCAATTAGGGCGAGACTTACGCTATTTATAGAAAGTATATTTGAACAATGCGCACGATCACGGGGGCACGACCAGTGGTCATGCGCACTATGGCCAGTGATCGCGCGTATTGGAATGGCAGAATAAAGAGAAGAACTGGGGTACTGTGCACGAGCAATGGCGGACGGCCGGTGGTCGTGCGCACTATGTCCAATGGTCGTGCGATTACCCCAGACAGAACTCCAGGAAAAGAGGAATCAATGCACATGACCAGTGGCGCACGACCAGTGGTCGTGCGCACTATGTCTAGTGGTCGTGCGATTATCCCAGACAGAATCTGGAAATTAGGATATCAGTGCGCACGACCCCTAACATCCCCGGAACATGCACACGACCCCTAAACCCATCACTGATGTGTGCAGAAATTCCAGATAAGCATGAAAAGGAGTACAAGCAATAAAAGTACAAAAAATATACACAACCACGGCCAAAAGTGCACTTCCTATGACAATAAGGATAAGATGAAATATAAATGATAATGAACTAAAAGTGAAGTGCAAGCATAAGAAAACAAGCTTAGATGAGTTCGAAAATTACTATATAAATAGGACTCATCACTTACCTATATGCAAACTTTAAATTTGTTTTTGAGCTTTAATTGCTTTTGTGCATCTTTTTGAAAAAATTTGTGGGAAATCCTTTTATTATCTTTTGCTACAAAAGTGGAAATATTTAAGTTTGAAAAATGAAAAAATGAAAAATGAAAAAAAATATTTATGAAAAAAGTAAAAGAAAAGAGAAGAAAAAATGTGAAAAGTATTTATTTTGGCTAGCATTGTTTTGGCAAAGCTCACTTCTTTTTGTTTAAAGTGTGCAAATACCCCTCGTGTTTATCTTTTGAATATTGCACCTCTAAATACCTAAGCCTAACTGTACGCCTAATTAAAGCCCTAGTGATTCATGCTTCCTACGTTTAATTTTTAGTATAGTAACGAGAAAGTAAATTGAGTAAGTGTTTTTTGATAGAAATATTGAAATTTGTCTTGATTTACTATGATTTTAATTTGTCTCTTAGACTTTAGTAGTGACTCAATGCGCTTTTTTACTCGTTACTTTATTAAGTTTTAATTCTGTAAAAATTTGGGATGATTTGATTATTTAGTGAAATTTATAAAATTTTATGTTAAGTTAAAGTAGGAATTTTCAGTTTTTTTTCAAACTTCTCTACCTCTAAATTCCCGTCTTACTCTTTTATTGCATTTATAAACTTTTCAATTAATCCTCTTTATTTTCTCTAACTTGTAGTTTTTGCTTGAGGACAAGCAAAATAATAAGTATGGGGGAATTTGATGATGCATATTTTAGCTTAATTTATTAGGGTAAAAATATATTTATTTTCGTTTTAAATCTCTTTCTTTATGTATTTTTAGGTTTCTTTTAGTTTCTTTTTATTTAAATAATCTAACTTAGTTTATTTTATGTTTTTTAGATTTTCACAGCTTTCAGGCAAAATGACCTGACACGCCCCCCTAACACGCCCTCCCTGGGCGTGTCACAGGGTATATAACCCGATCCCGAGGAAGTTTGATGCCAGAATCCAAATCCGGAGAAAAAACACCCAAGACGCCCCTTGACACGCCCGCCCAGGGCGTGCCACCCCGATCCTGAAGCCTGCTGCCGCAATTAAAGCTTTTTCATTGCTTCACGTCAACCCGTACGTGACACTCCCCCTAAACAGGCGTGGCCCTTGGGCGTATAACACCTTTTCCGACGACTGCCGGATTTCTGACCAATGATTTTGACGTGACGTTCCTTACATGCCCCCCTACACGGGCGTGTCCATTGTACAGAAGCAATCATCATTCCCGCCAGAATCTAACCCCCGAGGTCAACCCTGTACTTGACACGCCCCCTGACACGCCCTCCCCGGGCATGACAGGGTGGCGTGACCCAGACAAATTTTTGCCTATAAATACCAGGCCATTCCAAGCATTCCAGACCATGTTTTGGGGAGAGGGGAGGTGCTGCTATTTTCATTCTTAGTGTTTTTTGTGTTTTTGCTCTCTCTTTCCCTCCATTTCTAGTTTTACTTTTCATGCACTGTACTTTACTTGTAATCTTTTTTTTAGCGTTGTAGTAGTGATTAGCTCTATTTTCACGTACTTGTAATCTCCATTCCTAGTTGTAATCCTTTTATGCTATTAATAAAATTCTAGTTAGTGTTCTCTTTTTTATTTCTCTCTCTTTAGTTTTCATGCACCTTTATTATCTACCCCTCTCTTTTCCTATTACCATGATTAACTAATCCTCATTTGTACTCGATCACGATGATCTGAGAAAGAGTTGATCAAGTTATGTTGTTTTAGCTTTCTTTTTCTTCTTTAAGTAATTACCTTTGATTTACTCTTGGTTTTTATTTAGTGGGAGTATATTGCTGGTATATAGTTTCCATTTGGGTTTTCGTTCTTAGTTAGCCGAGAGGCTCGTAGATTGAATCGATTACCCAAGAGTAAAGAGAGTTGCATGCACCCCTCGAGAGAGGCAGACATTAAATCTCCTGGATTGGAGTGAAATCCAATAGCGGGGTTCACCACGTAAAACGAGCTTTAGGTCTTCGATTTGGATGAGAGTTCGGTCGGACCTTCCTAAACACAGTTGGGCACGACTTCGAGAGAAGTGTATCCAAACTCCGGGAACCTCAACGGTCAAAGTGTTTTACTTTATTTAGAATTAGTTTGTTATTTCATTTTGATTTTCTTATTTTAAAGTGATTCAAGATTGAGTACTCCTCTTTTATCTTTAGCTCTAACCTTTTATTTCTACAAGTAATTTAGTTTTCTTTTTAGCTTAGTAATTTAGTTCCCCCTTTTTAGTTAAGTAAATTAATCGAAAAATCAATTAATAAAATAATAGCGATCTCCTCGAATTAGAAGTAATCATTATGCCCCAGGGAAATACGACCTTGATATTAATCTTTAGTATCCTATACAAAAAAAGATAAGGTATGCTTGCCTTTATCTAATATAGAATCAGAGAATATTATCAACTTCCACCACATCCACCTTCTCTTCTCTTTAACCCCTCTTCTCCACCTTTATGATTCTCTGTATCATCGACTCGCCACCCCCTACCCCTCTCACCACGATGGGGATGTTCGAGGAGTTATGACAGGAGGTGCTTGGCCTCTTCAAGTTCGCACTCGACGTACATGTCGAGTGCTCAATGCCAGATATCCCATTCACTTCCTCCCAGACTCTAGGTGAGGATGCCCTGGCTCGGAGAGCTGGGAAGGAGTTTGTAGAGGAGAGGAGGGAGCGCGATCTTTGCGGGCGAGTGGTCTTCCACGGCTCGGCGAGCGGAGGCCGGTTCGATGAGATGGGGGTGCGAGACCCCCCATTTTTCCTAGTAGGGAGAGACAGCCCCTTCAACGAGTTAGGTTTCTTCTTACCCAGTTCCAGAGGGGTTCAGGGAGCCGGAGATGTCCTACTACATAGGGAAGGATGACTCGATCTAGCACATCCAATGGTTTGAGGATGTGGTTTCGATAATGTAGATGTCGGATGTAATACCCCAGTTTTCCAGGGCTAGTTGTCGGGTTGAAGTGGTGAAAGAAAGCCGCTCACAACTGTTCGTCGAGCTCAGTTTTGTCGAGCTCACGACTGTTCGTCGAGCTCAGTTTCGAGCTCAGTTTCGTCGATCTCACGACTGTTCATCGAGCTCAGTTTTGTCGAGCTCATAACTTTTCATCGAGCTCAGTTCATCGAGCTCATGACTGTTCGTCGAGCTCATCACCGTTCAACGAGCTCAGACTGTTTGTCGAGCTCAAAGCTGTTCATTGAGCTCAGCGCCGTTCGTCGAGCTCAGACTATTTTTCAAGCTCAGAGATGTTCATCGAGCTCAGGCTTTTCGTCAAGCTCGGTGCTGTTCATCGAGCTGAGGGATTTTTTATTAAGCCCTTGACCATTCGTTGAGCTCAGGCCATTCAAAAAATTCTGAACCGTTCGACTAAAATTGCCGAATTGCGTGGTTTCGTATATCGTTTTCTTAGCCGTATCATTTAATTTCAAAGTTGATCCTAGACCCTAGGATCTTCAGCAAGATTGGTTTTGGTAGGGCTGAGTGGTTCTCTCCCTCATTTGTGATCATTTTGGAGTTGACTTAGGGTTTGAGAAAGAGAGACTTCAGAATAAGAAGAAGAAATCTTTCTTTGGCTATTGACGAAGCTTCGGAGCTCCGATCGTCGTTCCGAGGCCAGATCCGTGGAGAGGACGTGGAGGCGCATCTTTTCATCTGTGATGATCAGGTTTCCATGACAAGGAAGAGGGGTCGTAAGGTAACGACATTTCTCCTCTCAATTATAGGATGTGTGCATGGCATCATTTCCTTTCCTTGATTTTATTTCAAGTATTTAGGTACCAGATCTCTCAAATGAGAGGGGTTTGGGTTGCCATGGGTCAAGAGGAACCACCAGTTCGATTGTGTCCGTCCCTAACATGATTTTGCATCAGAAATCCGCTCTGCCAGTGGATTAGGCATTGTGGGTGAAGCCGTTGTCGCGACCATTAGTCTGACTCGGTGATGTTGCATGGCAAAACTTAAGTATTTTGGTAGAAATCTGTTACGGCAAGATGCTGTCTGTGATGTGCTAAGGCATGGTATTATCTCCGTGGTCAGCTGGCTATCCCGTCACGTGCAAGTGCTGTGGGGAGAGTGTCCTGGCGAGACTAGTCCCCTTCTGTGAAACAGACGAGAACGCCAAGCTTAGGACAAGCCCGGGCGATGAAGCCCACGAGAGGATTGGGTCCAGTAAGGGTTCTTAGAATCGGTTTGCATGTGAGATGAAATCCTGACGTGAGAAGTCATGGCTTTCAAGCAAGCCTGAGTTTGAGACCCACGAGCGGGTGGGGCTTGGCAAGAGTTTCATGTGGCGGCTTGTATGTTTTTAGGTGAAATTATAGTACCCTTTTTGTGTGTGGCTTTAACACTGATGGGGAAATTGGAACTACCCAGATGTTGTGCTTTGGTGATGTGTTAGAATCATACGCTATAGGGTGCCTTGAGTGAAACCCAGGTTTGCATACATGTTGTATTATAGACCCCTTTACTATATGCTCAATGTAGAAACATGTTTGTTGTATGAGACCTCCAAACTTATTTTATCTCTTCACATGTTGATGTATATTGCATACGAAGTGCTGACCTAAAGGGTGATGGAGTGCCCCGGGGTCCGTCAGGGATGGCCAAGAGGAGATGTGTTGGTTACATAGTTGAGGTCAGCCTTTACTGACCCACATTACAACAAATTTTTACAGGGCAAGGATCGCAAGCAGGAGTAAGATCGCTGACCAAAAAGTCCTACGCCACACGAAACGAAATTTCTTATATTTGCTTATATTTCTATTGAATGCTATGATCCATGAGATGTAATCCGGCTTGCATGCCGAGGTCGCCTAGGAGTGCTTTTGCACATTGATAGGATTGTCATTCAGTCTTGGACTTGTATTGTGTAAGGCCTTAAGATGGTTTTGATACTCCTAGTTTGGTGGATAACTTCTAGTTTTTGGTTGTTTGTTTCCGCTGGTTTATGCTGAGTTTTGAGTTGGGTAGTTTTATATCATCTTATAATGCTGAAGCTGTGGCATCGGTATCTTGTGGGGCCCCGACCGGACCCATATTATACGGTCATTACAGGGGAGGTGTTATAATTTGGTATCAGAGGGAGGTTGATGTCCAAGGTCAGGTTTAGCGGCCGATTTAACGTAATCAGATCGCGTAGAGAAGTTATTCACATAGGAGTATTGCAGGACGATGAGTGTCCTTGTGTCTGAGTCTTGCGAATAGAGTCTGATTAGTGTTTACCTTGCTTTTGTTAAGGGTGCAAGCAACGAGGAAGGGACGTCAAGGCCATGAGAAGAGCCTTCGTCGAGAAGTGTTACGCTCCAGGTCTGTTGGGCATGGGGGTAACCCCGACCGATTTCTGTCGCATGTTTGTAGAAGTAATGGTAGAAGCCCAAGCTATAGTGGCAGCACAGGTTGTGACCCCTGTTATGCATGTAGAAACTCCTGCTACCCCAGATACGACAATAGCCATGCAGGGTGGAGGAGCAAGACAAGTAGAGCCTTTGGCTGAAAGAGTGGTTGTTGGACACGGAGACCAATAAATGAAGTATTTCTTAAGCTTTCGTCCTCCAACGTTTAAGGGAGTCGAAATGCCGACTGATGCAGAGGATTGGTTGTCAAGGATTCAAGAACTTCTGAGGGCGGCAGAGATGCTAGAGGAAAAGAAATCTTAGTTTGTGACCTTCATGTTGGAAGGAGATGCTAAGTTGTGGTGGGAAAGCCATAGAGGTCGCCAGTTTCCTCTACTCACCTCGTCCATTGAAGAGTTCGGGAATGCTTTTTTGAAGAAGTACATTCCTGCATCGACAAGGCTAGCCCTGTAGAGGCAATTTCTACACTTGGTGCAGTGGGACAAGTCGATGGACGAGTATGTTCAGGAGTTCACTCATTTGGGTCATTATGCTGGGATGACCATGGCCAACGATGAGGAACCGGACAACATCTTCTATCATAGGCTGAGAGAGAATATGAGACAACCCCTCATATTTATTAAGAATGCTTGTTTCAATGAGCTGGTTGAGGCTGCCAGAATGTTGGAAAGCGATATGGAGCAAACCCAACGTCATAATGGGTTTGCAGCCAAGAAGGGAGAAGGGAAGCCTTCTCAATCACAAGGGAAATCTGAAGGGAACAGGTGGAAGAAAAAGCCTTATCCTTTTAAGTCAGGTGAGAAAAACAACATGACGTCTGAAGGTTCTCGCTTGAAGGGACCACCATCGTGCTTTAAGTATGACAAGCCAGGCCACATAGCTCGTTTCTGTACGAAGGGTAGTGCTGAGCAGGAGCCAAGACAGGAGCAGTACGTGCGGTCCGACCCCAGCACCACTGAAAAGGAAAGATGGAGGAGTCTACTTCTTCTCGTTTCCAACCTGTGCAGCCAAGGGCTTATAACCTTGGGCAACAAGAAGCGATCCGCAAACTCGATGTGGTGACATGTATGAGAAAGTTTAAGTATATTTATTTCCTGCTTTAGACTTACAAAACTATTTATGTTTGTCATCTATGTTTTAGGCTTTGTGTTAGTTTCTGGATATCCCATTAGGGTATTGTTTGATACGGGAGCTTCACACTCTTTTCTTGCGGAAAGCTTTATCCGGAGAATTGGAGTTGAGTCATTCTCGACAAACACAGAGCTGAAGGTTCACATGCCCAATGGGTCATCCATGACTACCAGGGCGAAGGGGCGTATTTGTTGGAGTCTAGATGGATTTGACTTCACGTTGGTTGTGGCAATTCTACCGTTCGTTGAGTTCGATATACTTTTGGGAATGGACTAGTTTGCAGAGCAGCGTGCCAGTATTGACTGTAACACCTCCACTATAATGACCGTATAATATGGGAGCTATTACAATTTGGTATCAGAGGGAGGTTAGTGTCCAAGGTCAGGTTTAGCGGTCGATTTAACGTAATCGGATCACGTAGAGAAGTTATCCACCTAAGAGTATTGTAGGACCATGAGTGTCCTTGTGTTTGAGTCTTGCGAATAGAGACTGATTCATTTTTATTTTCTTTTGCTAAGGGTGCAAGCACGAGGCAGGGACGTCAAGGCCACGAGAAGAGCCTTCAGCGAGCAGTGCTACTGATCCAGGTTCGTTGGGCATGGGGGTAACCCCGAACGATTTCTGTCGCATGCTTGTAGAAGCAATGGTAGCGGCCCAAGCTACAGTGGCAGCGCAAGTTATGACCCCAGTTGCACAGGTAGCAACTCCTGCTACCCTAGATACAACAACGACCATGATGGGTGGAGGGGCCAGGCAAGTAGAGCCTTTGGGTGAAAGGGTGGTTGTCGGGCACAGATACCAACAAATGAAGTATTTCTTAAGCTTCCATACTCAAACATTTAAGGGAGTCAGCATGCCGACCAATGCAGTGGATTGGTGGGCAAGGATTCAAGAACATTTGAGTGCGGAAGATACGCTAGAGGAGAAGAAATCTAAGTTTGTGGCCTTCATGTTGGAAGGAGACGCTAAGTTGTGGTGGGTGAGCCATAACGGTTGCCAGTTTCCTGGACGCACCCCGTCCATTGAAGAGTTCGGGAATGCTTTCTTGAAGAAGTACATTCCTGCGTCGACGAGGTTAGCCCTTCATAAGTAATTTCTGCACTTAGTACAGCGGGACAAGACGGTGGGCGAGTATGTTAAGGAGTTCACTCGTTTGGCTCATTATGCTAGAATGACCATGGCGAACGATGAGGAGAGGGACAACCTCTTCTACCATGGGCTGAGGGAGAATCTGAGGCAACCCCTCATATCTATGAAGAGTGTTGGTTTCAATGAGCTAGCTGAGGCTGCCAGAACGTTGGAGAGCGATATGGAGCGAACCCAATGTTGTAAGGGTTTTGCAGCCAAGCAAGGGGAAGGGAAGCCTTCTCAAACGCAAGGGAGGTCTGAAGGGAATAGGTGGAAGAAGAAGCCTTATCCTTTCAAGCCAGGTGAGAAAAGTAACATGACGTTTGGAGGGTCTCGCTTCAAGGGACCACAATCATGCTACAAGTGTGGCAAGCAGGGCCATATAGTTCGCTTTTGCACTGAAGGTGGCGCTGAACAGGAGCCTAGACAAGAGCAGTCGGTGCGCTCCGGGCCCGGCATGGCGGAGAAGGGAAAGATGGCGGAGTTGAACGCTTCACAGTTTTAACCCGTGCAGCCAAGGGCCTATAAACTTGGGCAGCATGAAGCAATCTGCCAGCCCGATGTGGTGACAGGTATGAGGAAATTTAGTTGATCTTTTACTTTAGACCTTCATGATCGTTTATGTTGTTTGCCTATGTTTTAGGCTTTGTGTTAGTTTCTGGATACCCCTCTAGGGTATTGTTTGATACGGGAGCGTCACACTCTTTTCTTGCAGAAAGCTTTATCCAGAGAATTGGAGTTAAGTCATTCTCGGCGGACGCAGAGCTTAAGGTGTGCATGCCCAATGGATCATCCATGACTATTGGGGTGAAGGGGCATATTTGTTGGAATTTAGACGGAGTTGACTACATATTAATAGCATCGGTCCTCCCGTTGGTTGAGTTTGATGTGATATTGGGAATGGACTGGCTTGTAGAGAAACGTGCAAGTATTGAATGCCTATCTAAGGTGGTGACCCTGAGAAGCGAAGGGCAAGCAAAAGTTAAGTTTGAGGGTCTTAATGGAGTGGCATGTTCCCTGCTTTTTGCCATGCAGTTGGTGCAGGTAGTTTACCAGGGAGGAGTAGCACTTATAGCGTTGTTGGAGGTTCATCTTTCCAGGTTATCACTTAGAGAAGTGCCCGTAGTGGCAGAGTTCGAGGATGTGTTTCCTGATGAGCTTCCTGGAGCACCTCCTCGACACGAGATTGATTTCTCGATTGAGTTAGTTTCAGAGGCTAGGCCGGTGTCACATCCTCCTTTTAGGATGGCACCAAAAGAGTTGGCCAAACTCAAAGTACAGTTGTAGGAAATTCTGGAGCAGGGGTATATCAGACCTAGTTCTTCACCTTGGAGCTCAACGGTGTTGTTTGTGAAGAAGAAAGACGATAGTATGCGGTAAAGCATAGACAATCGAGAGTTGAATAAACTGGCTATCAAGAATAAGTATCTGATTCCTCAGATAGATGACCTATTCGACCAGTTGGTGGGGTCAGTGGTGTATTCAAAGTTGGACTTGAAGTCAGGATACTATCAGTTGTGAATTCAAGACGAGGACATACCCAAGACAACGTTTGGTACGAGGTATAGTAACTTTGAGTTCTCGGTGAGGCCGTTCGGGTTGACGAATGCACCATCCATCTTCATGGATTTGATGAATCGAGTATTTCAGGAATACTTAGACTCATTTTTAGTTGTCTTTATTGACGACATTCTTGTTCGTTCCAAATCTCAGGTGGAACATGAGACTCACATTAGAGTAGTCTTGCAAGTGTTGAGAGAGAACAAACTTTATGCAAAGTTCTCGAAGTGCGAGTTATGGTTAGAGAAGGTGGCATTTTTGGGCCATGTGATTAGTGGGGATGGGGTGGCGGTAGATCCAGCAAAGGTTAAAGCCATCAGGGATTTGTCTATTTTGAGAATCGTGGAAAAAGTCTGGAGTTTCCTTGGACTAGCCGGGTACTATAGAAGGTTTGTGGAAAACTTTTCGCGGATAGCTCTACCCCTCAATTCACTAACTCGTAAGGACAAGAAGTTTGTGTGGACTCAAAAGTACAATCGGGCTTTTGACAACCTAAAGGAAAGGCTGAT
Organism: Platanthera zijinensis; assembly: GCA_039513925.1. NCBI lineage: Eukaryota > Viridiplantae > Streptophyta > Magnoliopsida > Asparagales > Orchidaceae > Platanthera > Platanthera zijinensis. The sequence continues at coordinate 145,659,580 of CM077088.1, forward strand.
GACAGCTCCAATCCTAAGTCTACCTAAAGGGACTGAAGGATTTCAAATTTTTAGTGACGCATCAGGATGCGGTTTGGGTTGCGTGTTAGTGCAACATGGCAGTGTGATAGCCTTTGGGTCTAGGCAGTTGAAACCTCACGAGAGGAATTACCTCGTCCATGAATTGGAATTGGCGGCGATAATTTTTGCATTGAAATTGTGGCGGCACTATGTTTATGGTGCGAAGGTGGAGATCTTCAAGGACCACAAAAGCCTGAAGTATCTACTAGATCAGAAGACTTGAATATGCGGCAGCGCAGATGGGTAGAGTTCCTTGGAGACTACGAGGTGGCAATTTAGTATACGCCAGGCAAAGCCAATGTGGTGGAAGATGCCTTGAGTATAAAATACTCTGGGCAATGGATTTTGATCGAAGCTCATGATAAGCGGTTGGTGCGAGATTGGGAGTCCCTTGGCATCGAGTGTGTAGCGAGAGGAGAGTCTAGCTTGGCTCATTTGAACTGGATTGAGTTGCAAAATGACTTAATCGATCGTGTTCGGGAAGCGACTAATTTGGATGAAGAGTTCCAGCGATTTGTGGTGGAAGCTCATAAGGGCGAAGGTAGCGCCTGAGAGATGATTGATGGGATCCGGAGGAAGGACGGAAGGGTATTTGTACCGCAGTTTGACAAGCTCCGTGAGGTGTTGATGTTTGAGGCTCATTTTACGAAGTAGTCCATTCACCCGGGTAGTACAAAGATGTACTTGGATATGAAAGAAATCCTTTTGGTGGCCTGGTCTGAAGCGGGACGTAGCTTTGTACGTGAGTCGGTGCCAAACTTGTGCCTTGGTAAAGGCCGAGTGTCAGATGTCGGGCGGGTTCCTGAAGCCTCTTCTTATTCCCGAGTGGAAATTTGATGACATCTCCATGGACTTTGTGCATGGCTTACCTCGATCGCTGCAAGGTAATGATGCGATTTGGGTGATCATGGATAGCTTGACAAAAGTGGCTCATTTCATCCCAAATCGGAGAGAGGACAGCGTGGAAAATCTAGTAGAGTTGTATGTTCGCAACATTGTGCGACTACATGGGATCCCTTAGAGTATAGTTAGTGATCGCGATGGACGATTCACGTCCAAAGACTAGAGGCTGGTTCAGAAGAGTCTGGGCACAAAGCTCAAGTTCAGTACGTTGTTCCATCCTCAAACTGATGGACAAATCGAAAGAACAAATTGTACAATCGAGGATATGCTGAGGATTTCTACCCTCGATTTTGGTAAAAAGTGGGAATACCACCTCTTCATTGTGGAGTTTGACTATAACAACAGTTACCAGGCAAGTATAAAGATGGCGCCATATGAAGCTTTGTATGGAAGGCGGCGTCGAACGCCAATGTCTTGGATCGAGGCGGGAGACACAAAGCTTTTTGGAAAAGAAGTGGTGGCTGATGCATGCGAGTTGGTGCGAACCATTCAGGAGCGCATGAAGGTTGCCCAGGACCGACAAGCAAAGTATTTTAATGCTCTCCATAGGAATGTGTAGTTTGCGGTAGGCGACTGAGTCTATCTCAAGATCAATCCGTTCAAAGGCGTTTCGCCTATTCGCCGACTCAAGAAGCTGTGTCCGAGGTTTTTCGGACCGTTCAAGTTTATAGAACATATTGGAGAAGCAGCTTACCGGTTGGCGTTGTCCACGGAGCTGAGTGGATTGCACGATGTTTTCCATGTCTCCGTCTTGAGAAAATCCATGGTAGAGGCTAGTGTGGTGATCGAATCGGCGTCGGTGCCAATAGAAGAGGACTTGAGGACGAAAGTCTTTCCAGTTAGCATAGAAGATTCACAAATTCGGCAGTTGCGGAACAAAGAGGTCAAACTCGTAAAGGTGCGTTGGGATAACTGCCGGCAAGAAGAGTTCTCTTGGGAGCATGAGCAAGCAATGCGCGAGGACTATCCCGAGTTATTTGTGTAATGCTGATTTGAAAAAGTGTTCGATTTGTTGCAATAGTGTTTTGAGACGTTGCAACATTTTTCTTGCTTGTTGCATGAATGTAAGTGGTTGTGTGAAGTTATTGTAATAATGTTTTAAATTATTGCAATAATTTTCTTGCTGTCTTTTTATGAAGGTTAATTTCGGGGATGAAATTCTTGTAAGGGGGAGGAGTTGTAACACCCCGGTTTTTCTTTGAGCTGAGAAGTTTTCGTCGAGCTCACAACGTTTCGCTGAGCTCAAGGTGTTTTGTCGAACTCAACAAGTTCGTCGAGCTCAACCAATTTCGTCGAGCGTAGGATTTTCGTCAAGCTTACAACTTTTCGTCGAGCTCAGTAATTTTGCGCAGTTCGACGAATGTTGATCTAATTTTGTCGACCTTGGAGTGTTCGACGAAGTCAGGCCTGAAAGCCATTCGACGAATGTCAAACTCCTGGCTTTTCGTCGAGCGCAGGCCGATCGACAAATCCTGAACCGATCAATTAAATTGATGAATTTTGGGGTTTTCGTAGATTGATTCCCAGTCGTTTGATCTAAATTCAATATTGATCCTGGACCCCAGGATATTCTGCACGAAGTGCTTTATTAGGGCTGAGCAGTTCGCCCCCCTCTTTGTGTGCTCTTTCTGGAGTGGGCTTAGGGTTTGTTAGAGAGAGAGTTCGAAAGAAGAAGAAGAAAGCTTCTTCGGCCATTGACAAAGCTTCGGAGCACCGATCATTGTTCCAAGGCCAGATCCGTAGAGAGGGCATGGAGGTGCATTTTTTCATCCGTCAAGATCAAGTTTCCATGGTAAGGAAGAGGGGTTGTAAGGTAACGACACTTCTTCTCTCGGTTATAGGGTGCGTGCATGGCTTCTTTTCCTTTTCTTGACTTTATTTCAAGAATTTAAGCCTCAGATCTCTCAAATGAGAGGGGTTTGGGTTGCCATGGTTCAAGAGGAATCATCGGGTCGATTGTGTCCATCCTCACATGAAATTGCATTAGAGATCCGCTCCGCTAGTGGATTAGGCATTGTGGGTAAAGCCGTAGTCGCGACCATTAGTCCGACTCGGTGATGATGCATAACGAACTTAAGGATTTTTCTAGAAATCCATTGCGGCAAGATTCCATTTATTTTGTATGTATCCCCTTAGTTCACTCGAGTATATGTAGTTGGAACAAGACAAGGATATCTTTGTTGTGACGGTAGATGGTTTCCTTGGAGCACGGGAACGTTACAGTACGAGAGGTGGATTAGGGTGGGAAGGCTATGAATGTGAGGGGCTAAGGTGAGGCTTTGTCTCCGTGGTCGGTTGGCGATCCCGTGATGTGCAAGTCATGTGGGGAGAATGTCCCGGCAAGACTAGTCCCCTTCTGCGAAACTGACGAGAATGACAATCTTAAGACAAGCCCGGGCATTGAAGCCCACGAGCGTGTGGGGTCCGGTGAGGGTTCTTAGAATCGGTTTGTGTGTTGGATGGAATCCTGACATGAGAAGTCAGAGCTTGCAGGAAAGCCCGGGTTTGAGACCCACGAGCGGGTGGGTCCTTGACAAGAGTTCAGTGTAGCAGCTTGTATGCCGTTTGGGGAAATTAGGAAGTACCAATGTGTGTGTGGATTGAATGCCGAAGGGGAAATTGAAAGTACCCGATTGATGATGCGTGATGATGTGTTAGATTCATATGCTTTAGGGTGCCTTGGGTGAAACCCAGGATTGCATACATGCTGCATTATAGGCCCCCTTTTTATTATGCTAAATGTAGAAACATGTTTGTTGTATGAGACATCCAAACTTGTTTTTCTGCTTTACATTTTTATGTATATTGCATACGAAGTGCTGACCTGCAGGGTGATGGAGTGCCCCGGGGTCCGTTAGGGACGGCCGAGAGGAGATGTGTTGGTGACACAGTTGAGGTCAACCTTTGCTGACCCTTGTTACCACAAATATTTACAGGGCAAGGATCACAAGTGGGAGCAAGATCGCCAGCCAAAAAGGCATAAGCCTCATGAAGTGATTACCATGCTTGTTAACTTATTTTATTTTTGAATGTGATGCTCCATGTTTATAGATATTTCCGGCTTGCATGTCGAGGTAGACTAGGAGTGCTTTTGCACGTTGATGGTTGATATTGTTGTCATTCAGTTTTGGACTTGTTGTGTGTAAGGCCTTAAGGCCATTTTTGATACTCCTGACTTGTGGTGGATAACTTCTAGTTGTTATTGGTATGTTACCGCTGTTGGTTTATTCTGAGTTTTGAGTTGGGTAGTAAATATAATCTTTTAATGCTAAAGCTGTGGCGTCTGTATGTTGTGGGGCCCCGTCCGGACCCTTATTATAGGGTCATTACAGGGGAGGTGTTTAGGGTTCCAAAACTATTTATGCTTGTCGCCTATTTTTTAGGCTTTGTGTTAGTTTCTGGATACCCCGCTAGGGTATTGTTTGATACGGGAGCGTCACACTCTTTTCTTGCGGAAAGCTTTATCCGGAGAATTGGAGTTGAGTCATTCTCGGCAGATGTAGAGCTGAAGGTGCGCATGCCCAATGGGTCATCCATGACTTCCAGGGCGAAGGGACGCATTTGTTGGAGTCTAGATGGAGTTGACTTCATGTTGGTAGCGGCGGTTCTACCGTTGGTTGAGTTCGATATAATTTTGGGAATGGACTAGCTTGCAGAGCAGCGTGCCGATATTGACTGCCTATCTAAGGTGGTGACCATGCGAAGTGAAGGGCAGGTAGAAGTTAAGTTCGAGGGCCTTAGTGGAGTGGCATGCTCCCTTATTTCTTCCATTCAATTGGTGCGGGCAGTTAACCAGGGAGGAGTATCTCTTGTAGCATTGTTAGAGGTTCGCCTTTCTAGGTTATCACTTGGGGAAGTGCCGGTAGTGGAAGAGTTTGAGGATGTGTTTCCTGATGAGCTTCCTGGAGCACCTCCTCGGTGGGAGATTGATTTCTCGATTGAATTAGTTCCAGAGGCTAGGCCGATGTCACGTCCTCCTTTTAGGATGGCACTAAAAGAGTTGGCCGAACTCAAGGTATAGTTGCTGGAACTGTTGGAGCAAGGGTATATTAGACCCAGTTCTTCACCTTAGAAGTGCGCCGGTGTTGTAAAGAAGAAAGACGATAGTATGCAGTTGTGCATTGACTAACGAGAGTCGAATAAACTGACTATCAAGAATAAGTATCTAATTCCTCGGATAGATTACCTGTTCGACAAGTTTGTGGGGTTAGTAGTGTATTCTAAGTTGAACTTGAAGTCAGGGTACTATCAGTTGCGGATTCGAGATGAGGACATACCCAAGAAAGCTTTTGGTATGAGGTATGGTCATTTCGAGTTCTCGGTGATGCCATTCGGGTTAACGAACGCACCATCAGTATTCATGGATTTAATGAATCGATTATTTCAGGAATACTTGGATTCTTTTGTAGTTGTCTTTATTGATGATATCTTGGTATACTCCAAATTGGAGGCGGAGCATGAGACTCATTTGAGAGTAGTTCTGTAAGTGTTTAGAGAGAACCAACTTTATGCAAATTTCTCGAAGTGCGAGTTCTGGTTGGAGAAGGTGGCATTTTTAGGCCTTGTAATTAGTGGTGATGGGGTGATAGTTGATCCGGCAAAAGTTGAAGCCATCAGGGATTGGCTGATCTTGAGAACCGTGGCGGAAGTCCCGAGTTTCCTTGAAGTAACCTGGTACTATAGAAGGTTTGTGGAAAACTTTTTACGGATAGCTCTACCTCTCACCTCTCAAACTCGTAAGGACCAGAAGTTTGTGTGGACTTAGGAGTACAGGCAGGTATTTGACACCCTGAAGGGAAGGCTGATGACAGCTCCAATCCTAAGTCTTCCTAAAGGGACTGAAGGATTTCCAATTTTTTGTGACGCATCTAGATGGAGGTTGGGTTGCGTGTTGGTGCAACATGGGAGTGTTATAGCCTTTGGGTCCAGGAAGTTGAAGCCTCATGAGAGGAATTACCACATCCATGACTTAGAATTGGCGGCGGTAATTTTTGCGTTGAAGTTGTGGCGGCACTATGTGTTTGGTGCGAAGGTGGAGATCTTCACGGACCACAAAAGCCTGAAGTATCTACTAGATCAGAAGGACTTGAATATGCGGCAACGCAGATGGGTTGAGTTCCTTTGAGACTACGAAGTGGCGATTCAGTATATGTCAGGCAAAGCAACCGTGGTGGCAGATTCCCTGAGTAGAAAATACTCTAGACAAGGGGGTTGGATCGAAGCTCATGATGAGCTGTTGGTGTGGGACTGGAATCCCTTGGAATTGAGTGTGTAGTTAGAGGCTAGTCTAGTATGGCTCGATTGAATTGGATTGGGTTGCAATATGACTTAACCGATCGTATTCGAGAAGCGACTAATTTTGATGTGGAGTTCCAACCATTCGTGGTGGAAGCTCAAAAGGGTGAAGGTAGCTCCTGGGAGATGAGTGATGGGATCTTAAGGAAGGACGGAAGGATTTGAGTACCGCAGTTTGGCAAGCTCTGTGAGGAATTGATGTTTGAGGCTCACTTTACAAAGTACTCCATTCATTCGGGAAGTACAGAGATGTACTTGGATATGAAGAAATCCTTTTAGTGTCCTGGTTTGAAGCAGGACATTGCTTGGTACGTGAGTCGGTGCCAAACTTGTGCCTTTGTGAAGGCCGAGTGTTATAAGCTGGGCAGGTTCCTGAAGCCTCTTCCTATTCCCGAATGGAAATTTTATGACATGTCCATGGACTTTGTGCATGGCTTACCTCAATTGCAGCAGGGTAACGATGCGATTTGGGTGATCGTGGATTGCTTGACCAAAGTAGCTCACTTCATCCCAAATCAGAAAGAGGACATCGTGGAAAAGTTGGTAGAGTTGTATGTTTGCAACATTGTGCGACTACATGGGATTCCTAAGAGTATAGTTAGTGATCACAATGGATGATTCACGTCCAAAGACTGGAGGCTGGTTCAAAAGAGTCTGCGCAAGAAGCTCAAGTTCAGTACGACGTTCCATCCTTAAACTGATGGACAAACCGAAAGAATGAACCGTAAAATAGAGGATATGTTGAGGATGTGTACCCTCGATTTTGGAAAAAAGTGGGAAGACCACCTCTTCATGGTGGAGTTTTCCTATAACAACAGTTACTAGGCAATTATAAAGATGACGCCATACAAAGCTTTGTATGGAAGGAAGTGTCGAACGTTATTGTCTTGGATAGAGGCGGGAGACAACAAACTTTTAGGAAAAGAAGTGGTAGCTGATGCATGTGAGTTGGTGCGAACCATTCAGGAGCGCATGAAGGTTGCCCAGGACCGACAAACAAAGTATTTTAATGCTCGCCGTAGGAATGTGGAATTTGTGGTAGGCCACTGGGTCTATCTCAAGATCAAGCCTTTCAAAGGCGTTTCACGGATTTGCCGACTCAAGAACTTGATTCCGAGGTTTTTGGGACCGTTCGAGGTTATAGAACGTATTGGAGAAGCAGCATATCAGTTAACATTATCCTAAGAGCTGAGTGGATTACACGATGTTTTCCATGTCTCCGTCTTGAGAAAAGCCTTAGTGGAGGATAGTGCGGTGATTGATCCGGCGATGGTGCCGATAGAAGAGGACTTGAGGACGAAAGTCAGTCCGGTATGTATAGAGGATTCAGAAGTTTGGCAGTTGCGAAAAAAAGAGGTGAAGCTCATAAAGGTGCGTTGGGACAACTGCGGGCGAGATGAGTTCTCTTGGGAGTGTGAGCAAGCAATGCGCGAGGACTATCCGGAGTTGTTTGCATAGTATTGTTGGAATAGTGTTTTGATATGTTGCAACAATCTGTTTGCTGTCTTTATGAATGGAATCATTCATATAACATTGTTGTAACAATGTTTTGCTATGTAACAACATTAATCTTGCTGTTTGTCTGAATGAAATTGGTTGTGTAAAGTTATTGTAATAATATTTCAATTTTTTGCAATAATTTTCTTGCTGTTTTCCTGTATGGAGATTAATTTCGAGTACAAAATTCATTTAAGGGGGGAGAAGTTGTTACCCCTGGTTTTCAAGAGCTAGCTATCAGGTTGAAGTGGTGAAAGAAGGCTGCTCACGACTTTTCTTCGAGCTCTGTTTCATCGAGCTCACGACTGTTCGTCGAGCTCAGGTTCGTCGAGCTCACGACAGTTTATCGAGCTCAGTTTCATCGAGCTCACGACTATTCGTCGAGCTCAGTTTCGTCGAGCTCATGACTGTTTGTCGAGATCAGTTTGTCGAGCTCACGATTGTTCATCGAGCTCATCGCCGTTCGTCGATCTCAGATTGTTTGTTGAGCTCAAAGATGTTCGTCGAGCTCAGCGCCGTTCGTCAAGCTCAGACTGTTTGTTGAGCTCAGAGCTGTTCGTCGAGCTCCGGTTTTTTATAAGGCTCAGCGCTGTTCGTCGAGCTGAGGGTTTTTCTTCGAGCCCTGGACCATTCGTCGAGCTCAGGCTATTCGACGAATTCTGAACCGTTCGACTAAAATTGCTGAATTGCGGGGTTTTGTAGATCATTTTCTTAGCCATTTGATTTAATTTCAAAGATGATCCTAGACCCCAGGATCTTCTCCGCGATGGGTTGGTAGGGCTGAGCGGTTCTCTCCCTCTTTTGTGCTCATTTTGGAGTTGACTTAGGGTTTTAGAAAGAGAGAGTTCAGAAGACGAAGAGGAAAGCTTCCTTCGGCCATTGACGAAGCTTCGGATCTCCGATCGTCGTTCCGAGGCCATATCCATGGAGAGGACGTGGAGGCGCATCTTTTCATCCGTGAAGATCAGGTTTCAATGGCAAGGAAGAGGGGTCGTAAGGTAACACCATTTCTCCTCTGGGTTATAGGATGTGTGCATGACATCTTTTCTGTTTCTTGATTTTATTTCAAGTATTTAGGCACCAGATCTATCAAATGAGAGGGGTTTGGGTTGCCATTGTTCAAGAGGAAACACCGGGTCGATTGTGTACGTCCCCGACATGATTTTGCATTAGAAATCCACTCCGCTAGTGGATTAGGCATTGTGGGTGAAGTCGTTGTCGCGACCGTTAGTCCACTTCTGTGAAACTCACGAGAATGCCAAGCTTAGGACAAGCCCGAGCGATTAAGCCCACGAGCGGGTGGTGTCCAGCAAGGGTTATTAGAATCGGTTTGCGTGTGAGACGGAATCCTAACGTGAGTTGTCAGAGCTTGCAGGCAAGCATGAGTTTGAGACCTACGAGCGGGTGGGGCCTTGGCAAGAGTTCCGTGTGGCGGCTTGTATGCCGTTAGGGGAAAATTTTAGTACCCTTTTTGTGTGCGGCTTGAACGCTGATGGGGAAATTGGAACTACCCAGGTACTGTGCTTTGATGATGTGTTAGAATCATGCACTATAGGGTGCCTTGGGTTAAACCCATGTTCGCATACATGCTGCATTGTAGGCCCTTTTACTATATGCTCAACGTAGAAACATGTTTGTTATACGAGACATCCAAAATTGTTTTATCGCTGTACATGTTTATGTATATTGCATACGAAGTTTTGACCTATAGGGCGATGGAGTGCCATGGGGTCCATTAGGGACGGCCGGGAGGAGATGTGTTGGTTACATAGTTGAGGTCAGCCATTACTGACCCACGTCACAACAAATTTTTACAGGGAAAGGATCGTAAGCAGGAGCAAGCTCGCCGGCCAAAAAGGCCTAAACCTCATGAAGAAAACTTTCTTATATTTGCTTATGTTTTAATTGAATGCTATGATCCATGAGATGTAATCCAGCTTGCATGCCGAGGTAGCCTAGGAGTGCTTTTGCACGTTGATAGGATTGTTATTCAGTCTTGGATTTGTATTGTGTAAGGCCTTAAGGCCGTTTTGATACTCCTGGTTTTAGGGATAACTTCTAGTTTTTGGTTATATGTTTCCGCTGGTTTATGCTGAGTTTTGAGTTGGGTAAACTTATATCATCTTATAATGCTAAAGCTGTGGCATCGGTATGTTGTGGGGCCCAGATCGGACCCATATTATACGGTCATTACAGGGGAGGTGTTACATCAGATGCCTTCAAGTGCAGACTCTTCGCCATCACCCTCAAGGAAAAGACGTGGGAGTGGTTCCACTAGCTACCGACCAACTCAATCTACAACTTCGAGGACCTACGCTTGGATTCATGTTGAGGTTCAACACTTCCAAGATAAAGAAGAAGGAGTCTGAGTCCCTATTCCACATCATGCAGGAGGTGAACGAGACGCTGGGGAGTTACGTGGACCGGTTCCAGGAGGAGGTCACCAAGGTCTAGGATATGCCAGGACACACCCTGATGATGGCCTTTACCTTAGGATGCAACAACGTTTCTTCAAGATGGATCTGAATAGGGTACCACCTCTATCCTTTGAGGAGCTAATGGAGATAGCGGCAAGGTAAGTTGACGGGGAGGCGTCAAACCACGAGTTCGCGAAGAAGCTGGCCAGGTGGGCCACAGAGTAGGAGAAGTGGCCAGGAGGTGGCCAAGGTCAGGATGTGAGGAGTGCTGAACCCCGGAAGAGGGAGCAGCAACATCAACAACAGAAGTAACCCATGTGGGAGCATCAGGAGCCGAATAACCGACTCGGCTGGAGGTAGTCGGAGTGGAAGGACCAAGGCTAGTGGAGAGGTTTCCACGGAGGAGACAACCGCCAGAGGGGCCTGGGTCAGTTACACCCTCCAGGATGGAGGCAGGGACTTAGGCCTCCTCTCCCCGATCAGCATCAAGCTATGATAATAGACATGAAAAGGCGGAGAGGTCAGTAGAGGAGGAGAAGGGAGGTCCGGGTGGAGCTGTCTTCCTACGAATTCCACTAGAAGAAGGTGCATGCTACGACCGTATGCCCGAAGTTCCTCGAGGTGAGAGGAAATAGGGAGCAGTAGTAGCAGCTGGATCGCCAGGTGGTGTAGATCGAGGAAGTCCTGCCTCAGGCAGAGGAGGATAAGTGTAAGGATCAGAATGATGTTGGGGCACGAGGCAGGATAAGAGTAATCCACGAGGCTGGTGGTGGTGGTGGGAGTTGAGGCTTCCCGTAAGGCAAGCCTCCACACCATGTACCGAAGGAACATTACGTCAACATCCCAGACCCCACCCCTGGAAGAGAAGATCACCTTCTCAAGTAAAAACATGCAAGATCATGAGGATCCCTTCTACGACGCGTTGGTCATCCAGACCGCGGTTCAGAATTTCACCGTCTCCCGGATCCTAATCCACAACAGGAGCTCAGTCAACGTCATCCTTTAGAAGGCGTTTGACAAAATGAAAGTGGAGGCCAAGAGGGTGCTCACCTCGGACGGACCTTTGTTTGGGTTCTACGGGGAAAGGAAGGAGGTGGAAGGAGGAGTGGGGCTCCATGTCACTCTGGGGGGGGGGAGTCCCAAAACTGCAGGTTCATTATCGTGGATGCCCCCCGAAGCTATAACGCGATCTTAAGACGTCCCTTCATCAGCGCCTTCCGTTGCGTACACTCCTACTTCAACCAATGCTTGAAGTTGAATGCCGAGGGGATCCATGTCCGGGTCTGGGGCAACCCCAAGATGGCAAGAGAGTGCTACGTCACTGCGGTAAACTCCATTTCTTGGCAGGAGGGGGCCAAGGAGATGGAGCAGAGGATGGAGGTGGCGGAGCAGGAGATAGGAGGAGTGGAGATGGAAGTGGAAGAGAACCGCACCCAGGTGGGAGTGGCAGAGGAGATCCAGGAGGAGCTAGCCGAGGCAATGGCCATGGAAGAGGCTGAGGAGGAGGTCCTTGTCCCGGGAGAGGGGGACGTTGGAGAATGGGGAGAGCAGTCTCGTCTGGAGGCTGTAGAAGAGGTGGTGGAGATGGAATTTCTCACCCTTGGAGGCAAGGTGGAGAAGGTGCGCGTCAGCAGAGAGCTGACCCCGGTGGACCAGGAGAGGATGCTGGCATGCATCTAGAAGAATATGGACATCTTCGCTTGGAGCGCTGTAGAGATGCCAGGGATTGATGCGGAAGGCGCCTGCCACCTCCTCAACCTTGATCCAGAAGCTCGCCCCATCCAGCAGAATAAGAGGTCCATCGCGGACAAGCTAGTCGAGCCCATTCGGGAGGTGGTGGCCAAGCTCCTTAAAGTTGGCTTTGTATCCGAAATCTAATACCCCGGCTGGTCTTCCAATGTTGTAATTGTAAAAAAAGGGGACGACCGGTGGAGGATGTGTGTTGATTTATCTTTGCTAAATAAATCAAGTCCTAAGGATCTTTACCCCTTGCCTCGAATCGACACGCTGGTTGACTCAATCGTCGGTTTTTCTTATAATGAGTTTATTAGATGCTTTTTCCGGTTGTCATCAGATCAGGATACACCCCCCGATGTAAAAGATCTCTCTTTCATCACTGAGGATGGATGCTACTGCTACAAGATGATGACGTTTGGGTTGAAAAATGCAGGGGCAACATACCAAAAGATGATGGATCGGGTCTTCTAGGAGAAAAAGGGGAGGAACTTCAAGGTGTATGTGGATGATATGATGATCAAAATCCGGGAGGTGGAATCCCACCTCTACGACATTGAGGAGACCTTTGGCACCCTCCGGAGAAACAAGATGAGGCTGAACCCCTTGAAGTGTGTCTTCGGGGGCCGCCAGGCAAGTTCCTCGGCCACCTTCTCACCCCCGTGGGGGTGGAGCCGAATCCTTACTGGGTCAAAGCAATCATGGAGTTGGGGTCACCTCAGAATGAAAAGGAGGTCCAATAGCTGATAGGAAAGTTAGCAGGGCTAAGAAGGTTCCTTTCCCCGGCTGGGGAGCTAGAAGTGCTCTCCCTTCTTCAAAGCATTGAGGGGAGGTAAGAAGTTTGAATGGACTAAGGAATGCGAGGAGGCATTCCAGTCCTTGAAGGGGCAGTTAACTCAGGCCTCCCTGCTCCAAGGGCCGAAGGTCGGGGAGGATCAATCTTTGTATCTCGGGGTTGGAATAGAGGCCTTGTGCTCCGTCCTGGTTTGGGAAGAGGGGAAGCAGCATCTGCCCATATACTACGTAAGCCGAGTCCTGAGGAAGAGCTCTGTTATCCGATCTTAGAGAAATTAGCCTTTGCTCTGGTTATCTCGGCTTGGAAGCTTCGACCCTATTTCCAGGCACACTCCATTCAAGTGGTGACTTACCATCCCCTCCGCAATATATTTGAGGGGGTGGAGCATTTAGGAAGATTGAAAGTCATCGGTGGAGCTGAGTGAGTTGGATATCTCTTTCATCCAGCGCCTCTCGATTAAGGCCCAAGCAATGTCCGACTTTCTGGCTGATTATGTGGTCGATGTGGTGGAGGCAGAACACACTCGTCCTGTCCCTTGGAAGATGATGGTAGACGACGCTCGAGGAAGACATTCCCTGGAGGTGGGGGTGATCTTGGAGAGCCCTCATGGAATGATGATCGAGAAAACGGTGGTGGTGCACTTCCCCATCACTAACAACCAGGCCGAGTATGAGGCCGTGATAGCAGGATTGTGCCTAGCCAGGGAGCTGGGGGTGCATGATGTGGAGGTCCTCACTGACACCATGGTGGTGGCCTCACAGATCAATGGGGAGTTTGATTGAGGGAACCTACTCTCCAGTTATACTTGGCAAAGGTGAAGGGGGTCATCGGTATGTTCTAGACCTTCTCCATCCAGCATGTGTAGCAGGAAGAGAACGAGCAGGTTGATCAGCTAGCCAAGCATGGTCCCCGGGTGGGGGGAACCATCAACGATCTATTCCGCCTATCAGTCGAAGAGGGAGGGGTTATGGAGGTTGAGCAACACCCCTTGTGGATGGACCCATTCACAACATTCCTATCCATAGGGGATTTCCCGAAAGGGATGGATAAGAAGAAGTTCAAGCATAAGTCAGCATATTATCTTATGCACGACGGGCAGTTGTATAGGAAACCTCTTTTAGGGATGTTGGCACGTTGTGTGGCCGAGAGGGAGGTCCAAATAATTTTGGAGGAAGTCCATTCTGGGGAGTGTGGAAGCCACTCGAGGAGAAGAACCTTGGATGGAATGGTCATCTGGTAGGGGAATTTTTCGCCGACCCTAGACCGGGATGCCACGGAGTTCGTAAAGAAGTGCCACAAGTATCAGCTATTTGCACCTCTCCATCTTCAACCAGCTCGGCAGCTCAGGAGTATCATGGCTCCCTTTCCCTTGGCCATCTAGGGGATGGATTTGGTAAGGCCTTTTCCCCAGGCTAGCGGGCAGAGGAGGTTCCTGTTGGTGATGATCAAATATTTTTCTAAGTGGTTTGAAGTGAAGGAGCTAGCCAAGGTGACCTCCCAGGTAATAAGGAACTTCGTATGGGGAGAGATCATCTGCCGATACGGTCTGCCCCAGGCAATAGTCACGAACAATGAGCCTCAGTTCGCTAGTGCCGAGCTCATCAACTTCTGTTGATAGCTCGAGATCGATCTCAGGTTCGCCTTGGTCCACCATCCTAGGAGCAACGAGCAGGTGGAGGCAGCAAACAAAATCATCGTCAACCTCCTCAAAAAGAAAGTGGAAAATTTGAGGGATAGCTGGGTGGAGCAGCTTCCTTCGGTTCTCTTGGCCCTAAGAAACACTCCTAACATGGCCACAAGGGAGACTCCCTTCAAGCTCTCTCACGGCTATGATGTCGTACTTCCAATAGAGATAGAGCTCCAGGCACCTCGGGTGGTCGAGGCGGAGGAAGGTAGGGAAGAATGGCAGACCGAGAATAAAGAGGATTTACGGCTCTCCCTGGACATGGTGGAGTAGCTACGTGACCTGTTCGTCATCCGACAGGAAGAGACCAATCAAAGAATTGATAAGTACTTTGACAAGCACGTTAGGGTCAAACAGTTCGTGGAAGACGACTTGGTCCAGAAGAAGGTGGATGCGGATGAAAGATCAGCCGTAGTGGGGGAAGCTCAACCCCAACTGGGAAGGCCCGTATATTGTCGGGGAGGCTCTAACGTCAGGAGGGTACCATCTCTGCCTTTAAATTAATAAAAGATAAATTAATTAATGCATCAATTAAGATAGCTCCGGTGTGGGACCTTCCCTTTCAGATTGTGTGATGCGAGTAGTTTCATGGTGGGTGCCGTATTAGGTCAACGAATATCTAAAAAGTTTCACCCCATTTATTACGTGAGTAAAACACTCACATATGCACAAGAAAACTACATAATGATGGAGAAGGAGCTCCTAGCTGTTGTCTTCACCTTCGATAAATTCATACCATACATCACGCTTTCAAAAACTATCATTTTCACGGACCACTCGACCCTCAAGTATCTTCTTGCTAAGATGGATGCCAAGCCGCGCCAGATTCGCTGTGTCACAACCCACAATTTCACTGCATTTAATGATTTATCAGAGTAAGGGAAAATGCGCGTCATGATGCCACGTAAGCAGGGGATAACTGCGGACGCTCAGGAAAAACTCCTACTTAACACATCAAGAAAGATCTTTAAGTTATTTAGAGAAAAATACAGTTTAAGTTAAGCAGTTAGTCATATCCCTCGGCTTAGTGGCTCATCTAGTCCACGAAAAAAATAGTTATACGCTGCGGAAAATACTTCTTTTACAAAATTAGACATCCTTCATGAGAATAAATGTCCCCAGAGAATAACTCATGGTATACAAGACTCTAGGTTTATAATAGTAGTAAAAATAGCTTTTACGGTCGCTAAATATAATGATTTAGAATTTAAAAAGATTACAATGCATGAAGTAATAATAGTTGTTTTTATTCTCAAAAATACCTAACGTGCAATCCTAGCATAAAATATCCCAGAGAGCAAATAATCCAAAAAATCAGAAGGAAAACAAACTAGCAGCTAGCAAAGTGTCAAAAATCAACTATCCTGTGGGCGTCAACAATCTGACACGAACCTACATAAAACAAAAGTATGTCTGAACTAGGAAAAGTAAACTAAAAAAACAAACTACCTCATAATGGCGAGGTGAAACCACAGCCAACACTGCTGCTCAGGAACTGCAAAACCAGCTCCACTACCTAGTAATGCTCCGAACCTAAGGAATTCCAAAGACAGAACACCTCAGCAAGAGGGTACAAGCGGTGGCAGAAAAGTAAGCCAAAAGTATACAAAGGCCAAGAAGGGGTACCAACCCAAGACCAAAAGTACTGAAGTAGAGTACAAAAGTAAAGTACCAAAATCAGAAAATAGGATTTACGTGAATCATCATATACATCAACTATACCAGATGCCCAAGGAAAAAAGGTGGAAAGCATGATTAAATCATAAAAAAGAATTCTCAAAACTTTATTAGCCATAAGTGGTCCACTCTACCCAAAAAACATAGGCGAGGTGGTCACTCATCCGGGCACACCCTCACAGATATAATATCTGTATAACTGCGGGGGAGACTCATATACTCCACCATTCACCACAGACGCCCAAACACCCGGTAGAGTTCCACAAGGTGCTAATAAATCTCAAAACATTGCGGAGGTGGTTACGTCCACTAACTCCCGCAAATAAGAGAATCATGATATATCTAAAGACTTGGCACATCGGATTCTACTAGACATTTCTAGATTTAAGAAACGGTTGATCAACCTTTAGGAAGGATTTACAATCCTAGATAAACTCGGACACATTCTACATAATAGTTAAGGGACGGTTAAAAGAGCAAGATTCAACCACATCATCAAAACATATATCACTTTACAAGGTTAGATTAGAAAAAATTGAGAACATGATAATACAAGTGGATTTAAACAAAGGATTACGACAGCACTATAATCAGCAACTTATTAATGATAACGACAAAAGAAGTTAAAAATTTCAGCAGACCGGGAGAAAGAAGGGAAGAGGGGAGTAAGAAAACCACCACTTGCCTCTATTTTGCCCGAAAAACTCTCCAAATCGCTCCTTGTCGTAGATCGGGGCTAAAGAAGACGGGAGAAGTCGAAATCTGAACACAAATGGTCAAATTAGAAGTTAGGGCCAAAAAACCTAACGAGAAAATCTCAAGAAATGGGGAAAACTTTACCACAATGACGTAGCTCTCGTTGAGATCTTTCCGAATCTACGTTCGGTTCAAGATTTTGAGTACCGGAGCACCGTCAGCAACCACCGGAATAATCACGGAAGAACTTTCTCTCTCTCTCTCTCTAGGTCGCTCTGGCTCGGGAAAATGAACAGAAGTTTTGTCGGCTTAAGGAGGAAGAAGAGGTTTCCTTGAACATTATATATATAATAAATATAATATTAAAATTATTACACTTATAATATTTATACCTTTAAAGATTGAACATGGGTCGGCTGAACCGGATATTCCGAGAACAAAAGAAAACTTCTCGGGAAAGGAGGAAAACCTCTCGAGTAAAGGTATGTATTTCTTGAATACTGAAGAAGGCTTCTCGAGTACAGAAGAAGATTCTCGAGAAAGAAGGCATGGATTTCGCGGGAACTAACTTCAGGACTTCTCGGAAACTAAGTAGGACTTCTTGAGAACTAAATGGAGTTCTCGAGAACTAAATGGACTTCTCGAGAACAAGGCTACATTTCCCGAGAACAATAAAGTACTTCTCGAGAACTTAAAATGGATTTCTCGAGAACTACAGGAGGGCTTTCTCGAGACAAAGTAAGACTTCTCGGGAACAACACAACATTTCTCAAGAAGGAATAAAAACTTCTTGGGAACAGCTCCCGGCTTCTCGAGAATAAAATTTGGACAAATTTCAAAAATTCAGATTTGACTAATATTCTGGAATAAATTGTCGACTCTATGAATTTAGCAGAGAAGACAACACTAGAATCCGATGCACCATTCTTGAGACACTAACATCAGATGCTTACTATAAGCATACATGTCACAAATTTGATTCTTGCAACAAGAAAACATTCAATCTCATCAAAAACCCAAAAATCTTGCCAAACAGACCTAATGGACGCGAAAATGCACTAACGGTGCAGCGCCGTCAACATGATGTAAAAAGGTAATGCCCTGACATTATAAATATGACGATACTAAATCAAATAATATTATAAGAAAATTGGGGGCGTTACAATCACTCCCCATAAAAAGAAGTTTCATCCCGAAACTTAACACAACTTCTAAACCAAACCAAAACGAGAAAATAAAATACCACCAAAAACCTGGAGACATAACAGAAACTAAGATAAGAGGTGCGGATGAGATTCCCTCATCGCCGACTCCAATTCCCACGTCACGCTCTCGACATCTTGATTTCTCCAAAGAACCTTGACCATGGGAATGGTCTTCCTTTACAACACTCGATCTTGAGATTCCAAAATACGGATAGGCTCTTCCACATACAAAAGGTTGGGCTGAATCTGTGGTACCGAGTCAAGGAGTTGATGATCACTATGAACACACTTCCACAACTGGCTCACATGGAACACATCATGGACACTAGGGAAGGTAGTAGGTAAATCCATTCTATAAGCTGACACTCCGATGAAATCAAGAATCTGAAAAGGTCCCATGTACCGGGAGTCTAACTTGTGGTTCCTTCAAAACCTTTTAATACCTGACATCGAAGAGACTTTCAAAAAACCCAAGTCCCCAACGATGAACTCTATATGAACCCTTCATCGATTTGCATACTTTTCATAATGCTCCTGAGCCACACAGAGCTTCTCCCAAATATGAGTTACCGAACAATTCATCTCTTCAAGGGCTTTCGGACCTAGCAGCGGTCTCTCACCAACCTCAGCCCAAAACAAAGGTGTCCTACAATGCCTTCTGTACAAGGCCTCAAATGAGGCCATCTGCAGACTCTCTTGATAACTATTATTATATGCAAATTCCATGAGTCTGAGATGCTTATCCCAAGCACCACCATGATCCAATACATGTAACATCTTATGAAATCTTACACGATCTGATTTACCCTTTCCGTTTGACCATTCGTCTGCGGATGATAGGTAGTGGAATACCTTAAATCGGTACCCAACCCCTCCTGTAAACTCTTTCAAAAGCAAGACGTAAATCTGGAGTCTGGATTCGATACAACGCTAACAGGCACTCCATGTAATCTGATTACCACGTCAAGGTATAACTCATCTATCTTCTTCATAGTATACCCAATCTTAACGGGCACAAAGTGAGCACACTTAGTCAATCTATCACCCAAACATAATCCTGCCTATGGGGAGTTTTCGGTAAACCGGTGATGAAATCCATCAAAATACTCCCCCACTTCAAACTTGGAATATCAAGCAGTGTCAGTTTACCACCAGGACTTCCATGGTCAGCCTTAACACGCTGACACGTATAATATTCCGACACAAACTTTGTTATATCATTCTTTATTCCCGGCCACCAAACAATTTTCTTCAGATCTTTATACATTTTGGTGGAACCAGGATGGTAGGCAACACTGGAACCGTGAGCTTCATTACAAATCTTAGCCCGAATATCACCAAAAGCGAGGATGCAAAATCTACCCTGATATTTCAGAGTATCTAACTCGTCCAAAGAGAAATCAGGTAGCTCTCCCTTCTCAGTTCTATTCCGGAGATGCAAAAAATTAGGGTCAACCTTCTCGTGCACTCTGGTAAGGGAAATCCAAGAGGGCTCTTCTGCTTCCAAACTAGCAGGCATAGTAGTACTCCCAACTTCGATGTTCATCAACAAGAATTCATCCACCAGTGACTGCAAAGATAGATTTAAGATTTTGGCAGTTTTCCTACTCAAAGCAACGTCTACTACATTAGCCTTTCCTGGTTGATAAAGAATCTCTACTTCATAATCAGCTACATACTCTAACCACCTACGCTGGCGCAGCTCCTTCTAAGTGAAGACGTACTTTAAACTCTTATGGTCTGTGTAGATCTTGCACAGCACGCCATACAATAAATGTCTCCAAAGCTTCAGCGCATAAATTACAGCAACGAACTCCAAATAATGTGTAGGATAGTTTCTTTCATGAATCTTTAATTTCCCTGATCTGTACGCGATCACCTTTCCTTCGTGCATCAAAACACAACCAAGTACAATGTTGTATGCATCCACATACACAGCATACTCAACTCCTTCAGTAGGCAAAGTTAAAACTGGAGCAATACAAAATCTCTTCTTCAACTCTTGGAAAGCTTCTTTACACTTATCGCTCCAAATGAACGCGGTGCTCTTCTGTGTAAGTCTAGTTAGGGGCACAGACAACACAAAGAACCCCTCCACAAACCTTCTATAATAGCCGGCCAGACCTAAGAGCTCCTAATCTCCTTAGGTGTAGAAGGTCTCTTCCATTCCATCACAGTAAAAATCTTGGTCGGGTCTACGGAAATACCATCCTTGCTTACAACATGGCCCAAAAGGACACCTGGGGTAATAAGAATTCACAATTACTCAGCTTGACATAGAGTTTGTGCTCTCTTAGTGTTGATAAAACTAATCTCAAGTGTTGAGCATGCTCCGCAACACTATGAGAATACACGAGGACGTCATCTATAAATACGACTACGAAATGGTCCAAGAAATCCTTGAACACTCTATTCATAAAGTCCATAAAAGTAGAGGGGGAATTTGTCAAACCAAAGGACATCACCAAGAACTCAAAATGCCCGTGCCGGGAACTAAAAGCCGTTTGTGGTATATCAGCGTCACGGACCCTTAACTAGTGGTAGCCTGATCGAAGGTCAATCTTCGAAAACACAGTGCATCCCCACAACTGATCAAATAGATCATCAATCTAAGGTAATGGATATCTGTTCTTTATGGTTACCTTATTTAACTATCGATAATCTATGCATAGCCTCATGGAACCATCTTTCTTCTTTATGAACAAACCCACGGGGAAGAACTCGGCCCAATAAAACCACACTACAGCAACTCATCCAGCTGAGTGTGCAACTCTTCTTACTCACGCAGTGCCATATAGTATGGTGCCTTAGTAATAGGGTGAGAACTCGGCTCGAGGTCTATCACAAACTCCACCTCTCTCTCAAGAGGAAGTCCTGGAAGACTATCAGGAAAGACATCCGAAAACACTCGCACCATCGAGATATCCTCAAGACGTGGTGTAACAAAAGCTGTTTCCAAAGAAGAAATAGAAACAAGATACGCCTTACAACCAGACTCTATAGCTCAACAAGCACGTACCGTAGAAAAAATAAGGGAACCCTTGTCCTGAAATCCATAGACACTCATAGGTTGGCTGTTGTCTGTCTTGAAGTCCAGTCACTTTGCCTTGCACTGGATGACCGCATCATACTGGGACAACCAGTACATGCCCAAAATTACATTCAAATCCGCCAGATCCAACACCATCAGATCCGCAAAGTCTAGGAAATCATCTAGATAAATAGGGCATCTCTGAACTCCTTGACTTGATATCATCAGATCTCTGGAGGGAAGCTTGACGTTGAAGGAATCTCCTAATTGATCCACGTTCAAACGATGTTTATCTACGAAACTCTGTGCACCCAAAGGAATGGGTGGAACCCGAATAAAAAAGAACGTGCACCCACCAATTCTTCACCTTAAACTCCCCTAAAGCCGTATCATACATAACTAAACGAAAGAAAACTAGGACAAACAATGAAGAGTAAAAGTTAAACTAGAATCTAACCTGATATCACTTGGGCGGAGGTCTGAGCTTCCTCCCTGGTCACCACATTAAGCTTTCCTTTCCCTCTATCCTGGTTTGGTGGCGGTGGCAGAGCTCGAAGTTGGGCAGGCTGTAGTGGGGACTGAGCTTGGGGGAATGAAGAAAGAGCACTAAGTGCGAGGGGAGATGGTAGTAGCAAAAACATCGTGGATCCGGGTTGGAGGCAAACTCAGTCCCTCAACCACTATTTCCAAGAAACCAAGCTCAGGGGTCTACATGTGAAAGCACTAGGGACCTCCCACCCCCTTGCCCAGCCCGTACCTGGAGAAAGATAAAAGAAATGGGTGGCCACGGCAAAATTACACAACACCACCCCCCATAAGAGCTTCAAACCACCACTACCAACCACGAACTACGATTCGGCCTTTGGGAAAGAAAACATAGCCGACAAGGAACATCAACATCAAGAAATTAACTCAGGGGAAGAAATCAAGGTAAGGGAAAAGCGTTGAGATGACTCAACACGGCTTGGCGTTGAGTGAGCCCCACTCACTCAACGCCTAACCATACCGTAGCGTTGAGTGAGTCAGCCTCACACAGCGCCAGAAACCACCATGGCGTTGAGTGAGGTTCACTCACTCAACGCCCTCCGTAAGAACAACTCTGGCGTTGAGTGAGCTAACCTCACTCAATGCCAAAATAGCCATGGCGTTGAGTGAGGTTCTCTCACTCAATGCCTCCCGCAAGAAAACTCTAGCGTTGAGTGAGCTAACCTCACTCAATGCTAAAAAAGCTAAAGAGGCAGTGGCGTTGAGTGAGCTATCCTCACTCAACACCAAAAAAGCTATGGCGTTGAGTGAGGTCTACTCACTCAACGCCTTAGCACTTTACCACAGGAAAACCCTAAACCAACACCAACAGGAAAAGGTCGGCGGGAAAGTCGACTGGTTCTCGCCGAATCAGCGGGAATCCAGATTGATTCTCGCCTAATCGGCGGGAATCCAGATTGATTCTCGCCGAATCGGCGGGAATCCAGTTTGATTCTCCCCGAATCGGCGGGAATCACTGACTATACTCGTCGAAATCGGCGAGAATTACTTAGTGATTCCCATCGATTTTGACTTAGACGAATTTCTAACTCAGTAGCCTCACTACTTAGCCGCAAAAGAACCGACCAAACTATGGCTTTGAGTTTGCGCACCACTCTCAACGCCAAATCCCGGGCGGCTTTAGGTTTTGAGTGTGTGCACCACACTCAACACCAAATCCCGAGAGCCTACCAAGACTGGTTCTAACCAGAGCACTACCACAGAAATCTCTTCACTCTCTCTCTCGGCTCCACCCGCAAAAGCACCAAACCAGAACTGAAAATCTGGAGTCAAAATGGTTAAAACAACTAGCGGGTTGAGCGAAAACAGCACAAGGAGGGGGGGGGGGGCTCCTAAAGGGAAATTGAAGCACAAAGTTTAACAAGCAAAAAGAGAAAAGCTAGGCTTCTATCCTAGGGCTAACCTAAGAGGGGGAAAAAATCAAAACTGCAAGTGCAAGGACCACTTGCCTCGATTTCCGACGAAGCTTGGTCGGTTTTCCCTTATCTTCACATGGCACATGCAACAGCAACACCCTAACAGAAAAATCTCAAACTTTAATGGCGGAAAAGGGCCAAAACCAGAATTTCGGGCCTCCTAAAAACTCCACAAAAATCAAATCTCTTACCGTATAAACATAGGTCTAAGAGAGAGCAACCCAAATCCGCTTTCGGAATTGAATTCCGTCCACAAACGCTCCCGAAATCGCCGTCTGAAGGGTAGTAGGTCGGCGGTTTCTCCGCTGTTTTTCCGCGTACAGGAGAGGCGGGTTCGACCTCGGGAAGAAGAAGAAGAGTGGGCCCGCCATCTACTGATTAGAGCTTTTGAAAATAAAATGACACGCCTATTCGTCCCTAAGCGCTGCCTAAACTGTCGGTTCACTTAAGCTAAGAAATTTCCAATTTGATTTTTACTAATAGCACCCCTAAAACGACTCGAAAAACGAACTACCTCGGAATTCGACGAAATTCGCACCGTAGATAAATACCTATGCTACGAACGCAATGGAGAAGTCGAAATTAACTTTCGATGAACAGAACTCGAGTTATACCCACCCGAAGCAAAAACACAAGCATCCCCCGAGAGGCCACACCGGGTCACCCAAAATGACTCGGCTTGCTAGGGAGATCTTGCCAATAGACTACAAAATAGGCCACTCAGTTCTAAGGAGTTAATACCACACTCCACAGATGGCACAAGCCAAGAAAACGCATTGATGTAACGCCAAACGAGAATTAAATAATCGCAGAAAAAATCGGGGGCGTTACAGTCACTCCCCCTAAAACAAAGTTTCGTCCCGAAACTTTACGCACAACACTTCTACTATAGAAGGAAAAGTAACATGCCAAACATTACAAGAAGTAAACAAACCAACCTAATCAGGGAAACAGTTGAGGGTGAGCCTCCCTCATAGCTGATTCTAACTCCCAAGTCGCGCTTTCCAAACCCTTATTCTTCCATAGAACTTTGACCATCGGGATGGACTTCCTTCGCGGCACCCGATCTTGAGTATCCAATATGCGGACCGGCACTTCAATAAAAGAGTGATTAGGCTCCAACTAGGGCACAACATCCAAGACTTGCCCACTACTGCGCACACACTTCCGCAACTGGCTTACGTGAAATACATTATGAACACCTGAGAAGTTTGCTGGCAAATACAACCTATAAGATGACACGCCAATCCGTTCAACAATCTTAAACGGGCCCACATACCTCGGGTCCAATTTCCAATTCTTACCGAACCTTTTAACTCCAACCATCGGGGAAACCTTAAGAAACACGAGGTACCCTACAGAAAACTCCAAGTCTGACCTATGCCGATTGGCGTTCTTCTCGTATCTCTCCTGAGCTAAACGAAGCTTTTCTCGAATAAGCTTGACTGCGACTTCCATCTCCTCGAGCGCATCCAGACCCAACAAGGGTCTCTCACCTGCCTCAGCCCAAAACAGGGGAGTTCTGCAGCGCCTCCCGTACAACTCTTCAAACGGAGCCATTTGCAAACTTTCTTGATAACTGTTGTTGTATGCAAACTCCATAAGTCGCAATCGCTCATCCCACGCTCCACCGTTGTCTAGAATGTAGCATCTGATCATATCCTCAACTATCTGGTTCACCCGCTCTGTCTGCCCATTGGTCTATGGGTGGTAAGCAGTCGAATACCTCAGATCGGTACCCAAACCCTCCTGTAGACTCTGCCAAAAGCGAGAAGTAAACTGGGAATCTCGACCGGAAATGATGCTAACCGGCACACTGTGCAATCTGATGACCTCATTCAAGTACAACTCTGCTATCTTCTACATCGGGTAGTCAATCTTATACGGCACAAAGTGAGCACACTTCGTCAATCTATCCACTATAACCCAAACAGAATCAATTCCCCTTGGAGATTTCGGTAAGCCCGTGATTAAGTCCATAAAAATACTTTCCCACTTCCAAGTCGGGATCTCTAACGGAGTTAACTTGCCACCAGGCCTTCCGTGATCGGCCTTCACACGTTTGCAAGTGTGGCACTCAGCAACAAATCGGGCTATATCACTTTTCATCCCATACCACCAGGAAATTTGCTTCAAATCATGATACATCTTCGTAGATCCTGGATGGTAGGCAACACTGGATCCATGAGCCTCTCTTCATACCGTACCCCTGATGTCCCTACAAGTGGGGATGCAAAATCTTCCGCGGTACTTCAAAGTACCCGCATCATCGATGGAAAAATCCGGCAACTCCCCTCTCTCAGTCCTGAGGTATAAGTGCAGCATGTCCGAATCGTCCTTCTGGTGCAACCTAGTAAGGGAAATCCAGGACGGCTCTGCCACTGCCAAACTACTCTTTATGTCGCAGCATACCACTGAGATATCCATAAGGAGGAACTCTTTCACTAAACGATCGGCGGAGAGATTAAAGATCTTCCCCGTCTTCCGACTCAGGGCGTCGGCCACCACATTGGCCTTGCCTGGATGATACTGGATATCTACATCATAATCAGCCACATACTCTAGCCACCGATGCTGGCGCAGATTCAACTCCTTCTGCGTGAACACATACTTCAGGCTCTTGTGATCAGTGAAGATCTTACACTAAGCCCCATAAAGTAGATGCCTCCACAGCTTTAACGCATAAATCACTGCTGCAAACTCAAGGTCATGCGTACGGTAATTTCTCTCATGAGTCTTTAATTGCCTTGACCCATACGCAATCACTTTTCCAACCTGCATCAACACGCAACCTAAACCAACATGCGAAGCATCCACTTACACATCATAATCCACACCCTAGTAGGTAGGGTCAGGACGGGAGCAGTGCACAATCTTTTCTTTAGCTCAAGGAAGGATTCTTCGCACTGCTCGCTCCAAACAAAGGCCGCGTTCTTCTGAGTCAAACTGGTCAAAGGTACAGCTAGGGTAGAGAAACCCTCCACGAACCTCCTGTAGTAGCCGGCCAACCCTAGAATGCTCCTGATCTCCTTGGGCGTGCCCGTCCTACTCCAATCCATCACTGCTGCGATCTTTTTCGGGTCAACCGAGATCCCATCCTTATTCACCACGTGGCCCAGAAACGAGACCTGAGGTAACCAAAATTCGCACTTGCTCAACTTGGCGAATAACTTGTGATTCCTCAACTCTGATAGAACCAAGCGCAGATGCTTCTCATGCTCCTCAACATTGCGAAAATAGACCAGCACGTCATCGATGAAAACCACAACGAACTTGTCCAGGAAATCCTTGAACACCCGGTTTAACATATCCATGAAAGATGATGGTGCATTGGTCAGACCAAACGACATCACCAAGAACTCAAAATGTCCATGCCTCGATCTAAACGTAGTCCGTGGAATATCTGCCTCACGGATCCTAAGCTGGTGATACCCAGAACGAAGATCGATCTTAGAGAACACCGTGCTACCGCGCAACTGGTCAAACAAGTCATCGATCCCCGGCAGGGGGTACTTGTTCTTAATAGTGACTTTGTTCAACTCCATGTACTCGAAGCAAAGCCGCATCGACCCATCCTTCTTCTTCACAAATAGAACAGGAGCACACCAAGGCGACGAACACTTCCCTATAAACCCTTTTGCCAACAACTCATCTATCTGGACTCGCAACTCCTCTAGCTCACGAGGGGCCATCCGGTACGGCACCTTAGCAATAGGACACGTACTCGGTTCCAAATAGATCACAAATTCGACATACCGATCGGGAGGAAGACCAGGAAGGTCATCAGGAAACACATCAGCGAAACCGCGAACAACGGGAATCTCTTCTAAGCGCGGTATACTAACAGCGGTCCCAACCACCGAGACTAAACAAGCAAAACAACGAGAAGGAAACAACTTTTGAGCACATACCACAAAAATGACAGGAGAATCTTGGCATGGATTAGCATACACGCTTCCCGACTGACCATTATGCTTGATGAAGTCCAAGCGCTTCCCTTTTCACTGAATGACCACATCATACTTAGACAGCCAGTCCATGCCCAGAATGACATCGAAGTCCTCCAGGTTAATTATCTTCAAGTCTGCCCTCGCAAGAAAATCCCCTAACAAAACAGGGCAATCTAGAATGCCCAAATCTGATAGCACAGATTCACCAGAAGGGAACTTGACGCGGAAGGTATCCCGAACTCGATCTAGAGTTAACCGATGTCGCTCCACAAAGGCTCTAGCAACAAATGAGTGGGTAGCGCCGGAGTCGAACAGAACGCGCCCCCAGCGGTTCTTTACCTTAAATTTTTCCTATAGGAGTATACACAACTAAGGATCTACCAAAACAACACTGTAACCATTCTAACAAATAAAACTTTCAAGATGGAAAAAGAAACAACTAACCTGAGATTACCTGAGTCGAAGCTTGGGCCTCCTCGGAAGAGATCACGTTCAGCTTTCCTTTACCCTTGTCCACATGCTGAGGCGGAGGTAGCGCCTGAAGTGGAACTGCATGAAGAGCAGGCTGGACCTGAGGACACCTAGACTTGATGTGACCCTTCTGCCCACACTGATAGTAGACTTTATCCTTGGACCAGCACTGGGCAGCATCATGCCCGGGTCGCTTGCAGACAGAATAGGAGACATCCCTCCTAGGAGCACCCTGAATCGCATGAACCTGCTCCTTTTTCTGAGCTGCTGCCTTCTGAAAACACCTCTCGATAGGGTGGCCCGACCGGCCACAGAAACTACACACCACCTTGCTCTTCTTTCCCGAAGCAGTATCGGGTACCTGGGGTTTCTTCTCCTTGACAAACTTCCTCTTGTCCTTCCTTATTTGCTGGCCTCTGCTCCTTGCGGTCTCGATAGCCTTCACATTCAGAGCAGCCTCCACTACCCCTGCATAGGTCTCCGATCCATAAGCACTGGTCAACTATTGCACCTCGCTCCTTAAGCCACCAAGAAACCGCTTGACTCGATCAGCCTCAACACTCACCAACCCAGGAGCAAACGGACTCAACTTGCTGAAATCTATCTCGTACTCACCAACTGTGAGTTGCCTTTGCTTCAGGTGGAGGAAGTCGTTCATAAGACTGTCACGCTCGACCGAGGGCAAGAACTTCCTCAACAGCATTTCCTTGAACATTTCCCAAGAGCAACCAGCTACCAAGCTCTCCTTTTCTCTAAGCCACCAACTCTTAGCCAAACCTTTAAGCTGATAGGCAGCTACCATCACCCTCTTATCATCTGCAATACTGGAGTACGAGAACATCTCCTCCATAGAGATCAGCCAATCGTCTATGACCATGAAATCTTCCTTCCCATCATATGTAGGAGGGCTAAGTCTCTGAAACTGTGAGATGAATGCCATCTCCGCTGGCACCAACACTAGAGGTCTCAGGGGTGCAGGAGGAGGTTGAACAGCTATCCCCCTTGCAGGGCCTTGCACTCCCTGAGTCTGTCATGCCACAACTGCCACCAAAGACTGGATCTGGGTTCGCACCTCCACCAACTGCCTGCTCAAGGAATCGATACTCTGCCGCAAGCTCTCGATCACCGCATCATTCTACGCTCCAGATGACTCACCCTCAGATAGGGGGGTCGATCTAGTCGAAGGGCATCTCGCCATCCAAAAGTCCTAAAACCTTAGTCAGATCCTAGTACGACAGCTGCAACTAACTACAAGTACAAACAATACATACATAAATATGAACTTAAAGCTGCTAAACTTGCTCTGGGAGTTTATTTTTACAAGAATTGATGTTATGCCTTAACCTAGGATGGTTAACCACCACCATACTAACTCTTGTGTCTAGATCGGGAATGCATCACTTTATATTATTTTTGACTCAAAAATTATGTGTGTACATATGTCATCCTGCCAGTCTTTAGCTTGGCACGTTATGCTTATGCAATGTTATGCTATGCATGTTTGTGCTATGCATTCTAAAAAGGCCCTAATGCATGTTATGAGCGGCGTACAAATGAAAATGTTATGCATCCCATACTACATTACATTTTGATGCAATGAAAAGAAAACGAGCTAGTCGTAGCCATGTGGTGAGGTTATGCATCCCATACTACATAACCCTCACATGTTGCCCCTATGGTGGATCCATATACGAACACATATTATGCATCCCATACTACATAATATGCCCCGTATACTTTATGTTATGCTATGAGTGTAGTGTTCGTGCTTTTGCCAAGACGTGCTGATGACCTATCGGTGTGCGAATGACATGATGCTGAACTACTAATGAGAACAAAAGGGAAGGTTGCCCGACTAACTTGTCAAGCAACCTTCCTCTGATACCAACTGTCACAACCCGTATTTTCTCCGAGGAAAACGAATTATCAGAGTAGGAGAAAACACGCGTCATGATGCCACGTCGAGCAGGGGATAACTGTCGACTCTCAGGCAAACCACTATCAACTATACTTTATGAAAATTTATGAGTTAAATGAATAGAAAATCAGTTATATTTTTAAAGGCCGTATCCCTCGGCTCGGTGGATCATCTAGCCCACAGTTTAAAAACTATACTTATATGCTGCGAAAAAATACTTTATTCAGGTTTGACATCCTAAAAGAGTGCATAAGTGTCCCCAGAAGACAACTTATACTATGCAGGACCCTACTTTTAATTTATACTATATATAAGAAAATAATCTTTTTACGTTGTTTGAAAAATAGTAACGAGTTTTATAAAACATGCTGATTATGAGTAATACTTATAATAATATTTTTAGGTTTAAAAGTAACTAGCAACCTAACATAAATCATCCCAAGAGCAAGTAGACTATCTCCATTAAAGGTAGCAGCAAAAAGTAACATATCTTATATAAAGGTAAAAACTACTAGTTGGCGCCAATAATTTGACACGAACCCACTGACAAGTATGTATGTCTGTAAGAAAAACACATCAAAACTACCTCGCAAAACAAGGAACTAATCTCAAAAGCACTAGAGACCACCAGCAACAGCACAACACAACTAGCCGTCAGAGCGGCTACTATCCAGAACCTGAGGCATTAAAAGAAGAAAGAATACCTCAGCAAGCAAAACTAGAAAACTGCTTGAAAGAGTCAATCATAAGATAAGTAAAAGAGGAAAACAAAGCAGTAACAGTCACAGCTGCCTAAGGCAAGGAAAAAAGAAAGAGCACTAAGTGCGAGGACACAACAGTAGCTCTGCCCAAAAGCTGCAGAGTCAACAAGGCTATCATGAGCCTAAATGCTGTAATCTACCAAGAAAGAAATGTTTAACACCCTAAGCTATGGGAGATGGTAGTAGCAAAAACATCGCGGATCCGGGTTGGAGGCAAACTCAGTCCCTCAACCACTATTTCAAAGAAACCAAGCTCAGGGGTGTACATGTGAAAGCACTAGGGACCTCCCACCCCCTTGCCTAACCCGTACCTGGAGCAAGATAAAAGAAAAGGGTGGCCACGACTAAATTACACAACACCACCCCCATAAGAGCTTCAAACCACCACTACTAACCACGACCCACGATTCGGCCTTTGGGAAAGAAAACATAGCTGACAAGGAACATCAACATCAAGAAATTCACTCGGGGGAAGAAATCAAGGTAAGGGAAAAGCGTTGAGATGACTCAACACGGCTTGGCGTTGAGTGAGCCCCACTCACTCAACGCCTAACCAGACCTTGTCGTTGAGTGAGTCAGCCTCACTCAGCTCCAGAAACCACCATGGCTTTGAGTGAGGTTCACTCACTCAACGCCCTCCGCAAGAACAACTCTGGCGTTGAGTGAGCTAACCTCACTCAATGCCAAAACAGCCATGGCGTTGAGTGAGGTTCTCTCACTCAACGCCTCCCGCAAGAAAACTCTGGCGTTGAGTGAGCTAACCTCACTCAACGCCAAAACAGCTAAAGAGGCAGTGGCGTTGAGTGAGCTATCCTCACTCAACGCCAAAATAGCTACGGCGTTGAGTGAGGTCTACTCACTCAACGCCTTAGCACTTTACCGCAGGAAAACCCTAAACGAACACCAATAGGAAAAGGTCGGCGGGAAAGCCGACTGGTTCTCGCCAAATCGGAAGGAATCTAGATTTATTCTCGCCGAATCGGGGGAATCCAGATTGATTCTCGCCGAATCGGCGGGAATCCAGATTGATTCTCGCCGAATCGGCGGGAATCACTGACGATACTCGTCGAAATCGGCGAGAATCACTTTGTGATTCCCGTCGATTTTGACTTAGACAAATTTATAACTCAGTCGCCTCACTACTTAGCCACAAAAGAACAGACCAAACTACGGCTTTTAGTGTGTGCACCACTCTCAACGCCAAATCCCAGGCGGATTTTGGTTTTGAGTGTGTGCACCACACTCAACACCAAATCCCGAGAGCCTACCAAGACTGGTTCTAAACAGAGCACTACCACAGAAACCTCCTCTCTCTCTCTCTTGGCTCCACCCACAAAAGCACCAAACCATAACTGAAAATCTTGAGTCAAAATGGTGAAAACAACCAGCGGGATAAGCGAAAACAGCACAAGGTGGGGGGGGGGGGGGCTCGTAAAGGGAAACTGAAGCACAAAGATTAACATGCAAAAAGGGAAAAGATAGGCTTCTATCCTAGGGCTAACCTAAGTGGGGAAAAAAAATCAAAACTACAAGTGCAAGGACCACTTGCCTCGATTTCCGACGAAGCTTGGTCGGTTTTCCCTTATCTTCACACGGCACCAGCAGCAGCAACACCCTAACAGAAAAATCTCAAACTTTAATGGCGGAAAAGGGCCAAAACCAGAATTTCGGGCCTCCTAAAACTCCACGAAAAATCAAATCTCTTATCGTTGAAATGTAGGTCTAAGAGAGAGCAACCCAAATCTGCTTTCGGAATTAAATTCCGTCCACAAACGCTCCCGAAATCGCCGTCCGAAGGGTAGCAGGTCGACGGTTTCTCCGCTGTTTTTCCGTGTACAGGAGAGTCGGGTTCGATCTCGGGAAGAAGAAGAAGAGTGGGCCCGCCATCTAATGATTAAGGATTTTTAAAATAAAAAGACACGCGTATTAGGCCCTAACCACTGCCTAAACTTCCGGTTCACTTAAGCTAAGAAATTTCCAATTTGATTTTACTAATAGCACCCCCAAAACGACTCGAAAACCGACTACCTCGGAATTCGACGAAATTCGCACCGTAGCTAAATACCAAAGCTACGAACGCAACGATGAAGTCAAAAATAGCTTTCGACAAACAGAACTCGAGTTATACCCACTCGAATCCAAAACACAAGCATCTCCTGAGAGGTCACACCGGGTCACCCAAAATAACTCGGCTTGCTAGGGAGATCTTGCCAATAGGCTACAAAATAGGCCACTCAGTTCTAAGGAGTTAAGACCAAACTCCACAGATGGCACAAGCCAAGAATATGCGTCGACATAACGCCAAATGAGAATTAAATAATCGCAGAAAAAATCGGGGGCGTTACAGTTTTGACTTGGTCAAATGAGTGGGTTGACTTGTCAACTAGGCATCTTGAGTCCCTTGCCACCACCCAAGTCCATTTGTGGTATGGTGTAATCCATTTAGGTCAAGTTAGGGCACTTTGACCTAATGATGGTTAAAACGCGGATTCTATTTAATGATGAAAGTAAGGTTTTTATTTATAAAAAAAGAAGGGTTTTATTTTGTTTTAAACCGAGTTTTAACGAGAGGGAGGCAAGTGCACCAATCGCGAGTAGTAAAGGATATTCCCGTGTGGAGGAATATCGGGGTCGTATTATTCTCGGGGCCGGCTTAGCTATCTCTACTCTTTCCCTGAAAGCCAATTATTTTATCGATAATATTTTTTGATTATAAAAATGAAAATGGCAAAGAAATATAAAAAGTGCATAATAATAAAAGCATAATAATAAAAGTAGGAAATAAATACGGGAAGCCAATGAAAAACTCAGCGCGACGATACAAAAAGAGAAATTGAACTAAAATAACTTTTAATAAAAAGAGATCCTAAATTTCAAATTAATTAAGGCGGAGACTTGGCCGTGGAGGTTCCACAAGAATGAGCTCACTAATCTCTTGGACTATCGCTCACCTGAACGCTAAGACTATTCGACCGATCGTTAGAACGATGAAGGATTCCTCTTAACGCTTGCATTGCGCTAAGAACCCCGCTATTGGGTGGGGAACCCAATCCGGTAGAGTCACGCGCCTCCTCTCTCGAGGGTAAACGCGGAGCTCTCTTTACCCAAGGGTGATCGGTCCATACGCACGACCTCTCGGCGTTGTGTATGGATAACGGAAATAGATCCCGCACATCGATTATGCGGTCCTACGCGTCTGCGTCGTTAACCCAGGGCAAACCTTAAGAAATTTAATTAAATTGAAAAATAGGACCTTTAATTATTTAAAGCGATTTTATCTGTCCTGATGCTCTTCGATATTGAGGGCTAAGGGCGGTTATCCACTCATTGGAATGGGGACACTTAAGATAGAAAGCGGTAAAGAAAGCTGTAAAAAAGCATGAAATAAAGCAGTAAAGGAAAGCAGAAAATTGCAAGTCCTACTCAAACGAGCAGGGCTGAAGAAAGCAGTAAATGTGAATCCCGGCTCAAATGAGTGGGCGGGGGTAAATTAATCTCATACACACACGCACTCTACTGAAATGTAAACGCACACACGTACTCTACTTGAATGAAAACACACACACGCACACAAAGTTTCCTACTCAAGTGAGTAGGAGAAAATGAAAGCAATAAAAAACAAGTCCCACTCAAACGAGTGGGTGGGAAATGAAAGCGGAGCGCCATTTAACTCTTAACGAGTAGGCGAAAATAAATACATACGCACACACGCACTCTATAGAAATTGAAATAAAGCTATAAAATCTTACTCATACACTGATGAGTTGTAAATATACCTATATTTTCGTATTTTATTTAAGTCATTTTTGTTTATTTTTATATTTTTTTAGTTTGTTTTATTTAATAAATTGTTTCTTTTTTGTAATTTTTTATTTCTAACTTAGCTTTTTTGTTTTCTGAATTTTTCCAGAAAAACATTTTTTCGGCCATGTCACGCCCGTGTCACCCCCCGACACCGGCGTGTCAGGCTCTCAACGCAATCAGCCAGTCAAAAACATGCAATTTCACTGTTCCGAGCCCGACATGCCCAACGTCACGCCCGTGTCAAAGCCCGTCACGCCCGTGTCGAGGCCGACACGCAACGCTTAGTCAAACAGTCAACGTTGCCGACATCAGGATGCCAGCTGTCCCGGTCACGCCCCCCTGTCACGCCCGTAACATTTGTGTCACGCCCGTGTCCGCCACGTGGGCTGCCCCGAAGTCAAAGCTCGCGTCAAATCCCCAGTTCCAGCTCCCCGTCACGCCCTAGTCACGCCCGTGACTGACACCTATCACGCCCGTGACCTGGGGCGTGACCGCCACGTTTTCAGCCGAAGTCAACTTTCCAGTCAAATCACCAATCAGCTCATGAACAGTACTGATACGCCCCCCTATCACGCCCGTGACCTAGGGCGTGACCAACCCGAAATTTTGCCTATAAAGGGCAGCTGCTGTATGAGATTTCTGTCTCCTTTTTTGACCACTTCACTTAGGGGAGGTTGAAAGTGAGGGTAAGATCTATCTCAACTCTAGAGGGGGGGTGAATAGAGTTTACTTAAAATAATTTTTCACAGATTAATAAAATAGCACTAATTAAAATTCTATTTAAGCTATAGTGTAGAGTGCTAACAGAAACTTAAAAACTGAAAGGAAAAGGACACAGCACACAGCAGACAAATCACACAAGCACAACCAGAAGACACAAGGAAATATAGTGGTTCCCCAAAACTGGGTACATCCACTCTTCTACCACCCTTGGTAGGAATCCACTCAGGACTGAGTTGATCAGGTGTCCTGACACCAATGAGCTTTTGATAAGGTGCTCAAAAACCAAAGCTAGATTTTTTGATAAGGTGTCTTGCCACCACTGAGTTTTGACAAGGCTCTCAGAACCAGACAGAACTTTTGAAGGGAGTTCAAGAACCCTTTTACAGCAGGAAAAGAAAAAGTAAAAGTTGAAGTTGTCTTCTCTGTTCTCAGTCAAATGAGAGAAGCACAAGTGGATTGAAGATGTCAAAGCTCCCCCTAAGATGTAGAGAGGTTCAGGCAGAGAAGCTTTGCAGAAGGGTGATAGGTCTTCAGAACTTGATCTCCAGCAAAGAATGGTTTCAGCAGGACAGCTGAAAGATGATGTGTCTGGAGATCTAAGATGAGGATGCAAGAACACTTAGTCAGCTAGAAGATCTTGATGTTGTAGTTTTCTTGTTCTTCTACTAACAGTATTCGTCTGTGTGTTTTCTTTTTTTTTCTGTCTATCAGCTCTATCTGTTTTTTGTTATTGTATTTCTGTATATCTAAAGGACCATAGTAATAGAATTGATTTTCTGAATATTCTCCTTGTCCAAAGATAGCCGTTGGTCAGTCATAAATGTTTTCCATAAATGGTCTTGTCTTTTAGAGGAAAGTCCAGCAAACATTCTCTGAATGATACCTTGAAACTTGCTCCAAACGGCTGGGAGATCTTCTGTCATAAATGCTGATAATATTCAAAAACATTCCAAAGAATCAGCAGCATTTGAAATCTTAAAGACGTTGATCTCTCCAAATAATCGTCGATCTGAGCTCTACGATCGTCGAATTGAGCTCAGAGATGAACTGAGATAAGCAGACAGAAATCGTCGAACTGAGCTCAAAGATCGTCAAACTGAGCTCAGCGACCTGAGAAATAGCTGAAGGAGGCATCGTCGAACTGAGCTAGACGATAGTCGAGGGGAGTTCGACGACTAAGCAGAAGCTAGCTAAAAGCAGATAGTCGATCTAAGCTCGAAGATCGTCGACCGGAGTTCGACGATTTGTTGAAGTTGAGCTCAGAGAGCGTCGAACTGAGTTCGACGATTCGTCGACCTGAGCTCGACGAAAATTGCTTTAGACTTAGCTCTTCATCCTTGATCTTAGAGTGGTCTTGGGGGCAGCTTCAAAACTAAGTTCTAGGCCCTAGACTCATTCTAATGTTGACCTTCTCAACTATACAACTAGGTCAACTAGGATCCTAAGACAAGCATAGTGATCCTTACCCAAATTAGTAATAGGGTGTTCCAACAATCTCCCCCTATTTGGGTTAGGATTACTATTTACAGACAATCATAAAGAGCATTCAATAATACAGAAGTTAAATACAAAATGCAGAGAAACAGCAATGCATATCATAGATAAATAGTAGCAGATATCCAAAGGTGGATGATATGTTTGCTTACACAGATCACTTCTTTTTAGTTCCCCTTTTTAAATAAAATTTCTCTGTTAGGGTTTAGGGCTTCTTTCTTGGACCTTCTGTCATCTTCTGCACCTAGAGAGGTTTGAGATCTTGGCCTTGGAACTACAGCCTCTGGGTGCAGCTTCATGTAATCTTCTGGATTGAAGAATTTCCTTGAGGCATACTTTTCCAGTTCTTTCTTTCTTTGTTCTGATAAGGTTGTAATGTTGGATATTTCTTTGCCTTGTTCTCTAGCCTTCTTAATCTGATCAAGAGCAGCCAACTCTTTTATCCTAGCAGTCCAGGCCACAGGATTGTTCTCAGGATCCTCATATGGAACAGCAGGTTCATATTTGTTGAGAGATTCAGGAGCAGGAGAGGTCCTTGGAGCAACTGTGTCTTTCAGTTTGTAAGGGTAAGGACCTGAAGTAGAGTCAGAATGGCCTTGTCCTTCCCTTTGATAGGGTCTCTGTCCTCTTTGATTTCCTCTGTAACTACCCCTTCTGGGTTGATATCCTCTTTGATGTTGTCCCTTTTGGTAATACTTAGAATAGGATTGAGAGGAACTTTGTCTAGGAGCTGGAGCTTGAGGAGCTGAGCCTGATCCAGAGTCTGGAGGAGGAGGAGGAGGAGGCTGATGTTGAGATGATCCTTTTTCATATTTGTCAAGCTTTCTTCTCTTTTTCATGGCCTTTAGTTGGTTCTTGGAAAATTGCATCCATGGTTCAGTGATGGGGCAGTCATGCAGAATGTAATATGGAATGTCATTGGAGTCTTTGGCTTTGGCAGGAGGAACTGACATCATTGCTTTACTTCTGGCTTTTCTCTTTTTGGCAATTGTGCTGGCAGAATCATCAGAATCAGTTCTGTACTGATCACTTTCAGAACTCTGAGGTTGATCATATAAAGCATCAATTCTTCTTAGATATTCTTCTTGAGCTTTGAGCTTTGCAGCAGCAGCAGGAGCAGGAGCAGGAGCAGGAGCAGGAGCAGGAGCAGGAGCAGGAGCAGCAGGGATAGCAGAATCAGCAGCAGGAGGAGTGGGATCTTCCAAGTATGAGGTAAGCTCTGCATCATCAGTTTCAACAACAATTTCCTCAGCATTAGGTGCTGGAATCATTTCTATGTCAGCAGCAGTAGCAGTATCAACAAAAGGAGGCACAGTGGCCTTAGTAGCAGCATCAGATACATCCACAGCCTTCCATGACTTGATATAGGAAACAATCTGGCTGGGATTACAGACAGGTACAGGCACAATGGCCTTGGACAGATCTTCAGCAGTAATTGGAGGCAGACAGCTGAGATAGGCTGTATCAAATCTGGATAGCAACCTCTGCAGATTAAGTGCAAAAGCACATCCTGAGCTTGCTGAGAGAGTAGAAGCTGGAGCTGGAGCTGGCACATCCACTTCTTCATAAGGCATCTCCCCCTGCCTTGGTTCAGAGAGAGGTGAACCAAGGCACCCAGTAGAAGGGATTGCCTGGGAGGAGGAAAAAGAATCAAGCTTGGTGGACAGCTCCTGGACTTGCTTCAGGAGTGGAGTCAGGGAGGACTCCAGCAGAGATACCAGCTTGGGAGCTAGCAACTCATAGAGCCTGTCAGCCAGGCTAGAAAGATCTACATGCCCAAGTGAGGCTTGAGCAGAGGTAGTAGTCAAGGTGGATGGAGGGATGGTGACTGAAGCTGAAAAGGTGGAGGAAGGTGGAGTAGGGATTGTTGGTTCAGAAGATGGAATGATGGGGATAGAGAAGGTTGAGGTGGAGAGTGGGAGAGTAAAGGAGGGTATGAAGGAGGGTTGAGAGAGGATGTCAGTGAGCATTTGATGGAGGGAAGATGTCTCAGGAGGAGAAGAGGGAGAGTCATCCATGAAGGAATCCTCTAAAAGGGAGAATGATGGTTGAGTGTGGAATGGATAGGAAAAGAGAGGATGGAAGTCCTCTGAGGAGGATGGTGGAGGGGATGACATAAGTGAGTAAATGGTAATGGGAGATGAGATAATGATGGTGGAGACTGGTGGTGAGGAGGTGATGGCTTGGGTATATGTGACTTGGGTGGATATGGCTTGGGGAGAAGAAGAAGCAGGCAGCTCTTCTACTAGAGGAGTGACCAGATTGGTCCTTGTGCCTGAGTGAAGTGTTGCAGCAGCCCTGGAGGGGTTGATTATCTGCCTGTCTCATTTACTGAAGAGGGCACATGAGAGCCTCTTGGATGCATTGATGAACATCCCAGAAGAGGTCAAAAGGTCAGGGCACCTTGAGTGCAGAAAGACCCCCAAGATTCTTCCAAAACTGACTGCAGACTTGCTTATCTTCTTCTTAATCAGGGTGAAGAAGATGGAGCCCCAGTCGAGGTGTTTCTTATCCAGTAAGGCTCCCATCAGGCAGAACTGATACCTGGAAATTGTGTCATGAGCTGAGTGCTTGGCCAACAGCACCTTCCCAACTACATCAGCCAGGAACTGGAATTCTATAGCCAGATTCTTTTTCAGCAGCTTATTAGGGTTAATTACATTATGACCCATCCTATCTAACATGGAGGCATACTCCTCTCCAGACAGATCAATGGAGTCTTCCCCAGTACTGAGTTGAAAGACTTCAGTTAATAAAGCCGGGGATAGAATTACCTGGGTCCCCTTAATGGTGCCGACAACAGTATTCTCAGTCTCATCTGCTGCGGTATAACACCATTCCTTAATCTCCTCTGATGCAATCTTCATCCTGGTAGTCATTATCTGGGTTAGCTGTTGTTCTCTGAATAGATTCAGAACATCCTTGAAGCGCTGGTCGCTTCCATCAAATGAGTTTATGTCTATGTCGAAACCGGTGTCGAACTTCATCTTGGCAATAGCAGCACTCGAATCAGCCATGTGTACCTGCAACAGAAAACCAAAAACGACCAAGCGTAGAGAATTTGGAGGGAAAGGGCAGAAAGTTGCAGAGTATGAAAGCGTAAAAAGGAGAACGACGGCTGAAAAATGATTTTATATTAGGGTTCGACGGCGAAAAAGAAAATCGTTGAGCTCAGATCGACGAAGCGTCGATCTCAGCTCGACGATTTAGGCTACAGAGGGAATCTGAAGAGTCTTCAGAATCGGCGATCTTCGTTCGACGATGTTGAAAAATGTCGAGCTCAGCTCGACGGCATCTGAACAGAAGAAGAAGGATTCTAGATCTAGCGAAGGCTCTGAACTCAGAGCGACGATAGCAAAAGCGTCGATCTCTGGTCGACGAGTTTTGGAAAATCGTTGATCTCCGTTCGACGATTTTTGAGAAAACGTCGAGCGCAGTTCAGAGTCTAAACTCATTTAAAAGACAGAATTTTGAGCCTAGTCTTGGTCTGTTTTAGCTTTTCAAAATCTTGGATTTTAATTAAGACTTCCTCCATCTATCATGCCTAACTGATTTAGGAAGAACCTGTGTTTCTTTTCATCCAAGGGTTTGGTGAAAATATCTCCCCTTTGCAAATCAGTAGGAATATATTGAAGTTCAATTTTGTTTTTCTCTACATTATCCCTTAGGAAATGATGCCTGATTTCTATGTGTTTTGTCCTACTATGGAGAACTGGATTTTGTGCTATAGAAATAGCACTAGTATTATCATAGAAAATTTTTGACTGCTCTAAGTTGTAACCATAGTCTAGAAGCTGATTTTGTATCCACAATATTTGTGAGCAACAACTGCCTGCAGCCATATACTCAGCTTCAGCAGTTGAAGTTGACACAGATGTTTGCTTCTTACAAAACCAGGAGACAAGTCTGTCACCAAGGAACTGACATGTTCCACTGGTGCTTTTCCTGTCTATTCTGCATCCAGCATAATCAGCATCTGAAAATCCAGTTAATTCAAATCCTGATTCTTTTGGATACCAGAGTCCTAGATTTGGACAACTCTTTACATACCTAAGAATCCTTTTAACTAGTGTTAGGTGTGACTCTCTAGGGTTAACTTGGAATCTAGCACATATGCATGTAGCAAACATTATATCTGGTCTGCTAGCTGTAAGGTACAGTAGAGAGCCAATTATTGCTCTATATGTTGTCTGATCAGCTGGCTTCCCATGCTGATCAGCATCCAATACAGCATTGGTGGGCATGGGTGTTTTCATACAAGATGCTTCAGACATACCAAACTTCTTGACCAATTCTTTTGCATACTTGGCTTGAGAAATAAAGATGCCTTCAGCATGTTGCTTGACTTGCAATCCTAAGAAGAAGGAGAGCTCACCCATGCTACTCATTTCAAATTTGGAATGCATTAGGTTGGAGAACCTCTTGCACAAATTTGAATCAGTAGAGCCAAATATGATATCATCTACATAGATTTGTACTAGTAGGGTGTGGGACTTATGGGTTCTAATAAAAAGAGTTTGGTCTACTCTCCCCCTAATAAAACCATTTTCCAGAAGAAAGCATGCTAGGGTCTCATACCATGCTCTGGGAGCTTGCTTGAGACCATACAATGCTTTATGCAGTTTGTAAACATAATCAGGGTGAGTTAGAGAGATAAAACCTGGAGGTTGTCTAACAAAGACTTCCTCTTTGATGTCCCCATTAAGAAATGCACTTTTCACATCCATTTGGTATACTTTGAATCCTTTGTGAGCAGCATATGCTAGGAATATTCTGATGGCCTCTAACCTTGCAACTGGTGCAAAGGTCTGATCATAATCTATTCCTTCTTGTTGAGAGTACCCTTGAGCAACAAGCCTTGCCTTGTTTCTGACTATGACTCCTTGATCATCCAGCTTATTTCTGAAGACCCACTTTGTTCCAACAATGGGATGATCTTTTGGCTTAGGCACTAGTTCCCAAACCTGATTCCTTTCAAATTGATGTAGCTCCTCTTGCATTGCAATGATCCAGTGTGGATCTTGCTCTGCATCTTGAATGGATTGAGGCTCAAATTGAGATAGGAAGCAAGTGTGCATTAGGTTCTGGTTGACCTGATTTCTGGTTTGCACACCAGCTGAGATGTCTCCAATAACTTGGGAAATTGGATGATCTCTTATTGTTACTAAATCAACAGGAGGTGTTGATTGTTCACCAGCCTGTGTTATTGTTTCCTCTAGTGGAACAACAACTGGTTCTTCAAGGTGATTTTCTTTTAGATGTTGAACTTCTTCTTCATCATCACTGCTGTCATTCTTTTCAGTAACTTGCAGTTTGTTCAAGTCTTCAGCAAAAGAATGTACCTGCAAAGGTTCTATGGTAGAAGCATTCTTCTCCTTGAAAGACATGTTAGCTTCATCAAAAACAACATGAACAGACTCTTCAATTTTACAAGAAGATTTGTTGTACACCCTATAGGCCTTGCTGATCATAGAGTATCCCAGAAATACTCCTTCATCAGCTTTGGCTTGAAATTTAGCTAGATACTTCTTGTCATTATTATGAACATAGCAAATACAACCAAAAACTTTAAAATAGTTTACTTTAGGTTTCTTCCCTTTGAGCAGTTCATAGGGAGTCTTGCCCTTCAGTTTATGTATCAGGCTTCTGTTCAACACATAGTTGGAGGTGTTCACTGCCTCAGCCCAAAAGGATAGAGGTAGGTGAGCATCTGACAACAATGTAGTAGCAGATTCAATTAGGGTTCTATTTTTCCTTTCAGCTACCCCATTTTGTTGAGGGGTTCTAGGAGCTGAGAAAGTGTGCCTGATCCCTTCACTTTGACAGAACTCTTGCATGAGAAGAGAATCAAACTCTGTCCCATGATCACTTCTGATCAGGGCAATGTGAGTGTTGAGCTCAATCTGAATGCATTTGAGAAAATCTGTCAAACACTTGAAGTTATCAGACTTCTTCCTCAGAAAGAATACCCAAGTGAATATTGAGAAGTCATCTACAATCACTAAAGTATAGGATTTCCCTCCTAGGCTTTGCACTGATATGGGTCCAAAAAGATCCATATGCAATAGGTACAAAATCCTAGGTGAATCACTCTTATTAATTGAGTTAAAACTACTTTTAGTTTGCTTGCCTAGTTGACATGCCTTGCAAAGTTCTTCCTTCTTGTAGGGACCAGAAGGTAGTCCTCTAACAAGGTTGTCTTTGGATAGCCTAGCAATGGTTCTAAGGTCAATGTGTCCTAGTCTTTTATGCCACAAAATGTTTGGTTTTGAAATGGAGTTAAACAGGCAGATATCTACTACAGGTGAAAGAAAATTCACTAAGTAAATGTTACCTCTTCTATTACCTGTCAACACAGTTGTGTTGTCCATTGACTGGACTTTGCATATGGCTTTGTTGAAGGTTACTTGATATCCTTCATCACACAGTTGACTGATACTTATCAGGTTGTGCTTGAGTCCTTCAACATATGCCACCCTTTTAAAGGTGACTGAGCTAATTTGGACTGCACCATATCCTTTTGTAGTTCCAAAGCTTGAGTCTCCAAAAATTACTTTGGGTCCAAGCTTGGCTTTGAAGGAAGTGAAATTGTCCTTGTCCCCTGTCATGTGCTTTGAGCACCCACTATCCAGATACCATTGATGGTTTGATGCTGGATAGGTCTTCACCTGCACAAAAACAGCTTATTTGTTTTTGACCCAGTTAACCTTGGGCCTAGGTTGATAACCTTTAAATTTTGAAATAAAGGACATCCCAGGTTGACTCTTATAGCCTTCAGGATTCTATCTCCTAGGAGGTACTATCCATTCAGTATAGGGGTTGAGTCCATGGGATGTGCAACTTCTAGGATTGAATTTGACTGAGCCATTGAAAATGTGTTCACAATTCTGAACTTTGTTCGACGATCGTCGAGCTGAGGTCGACGATCTTGGGTCAGATCGTCGATCTCTGTTCGAAGATCGATAGTGCTTGAGTTCGGAGTTTGGGTGTCGTCGAGCTGAGGTCGACGATCTTTGGTAAGATCGTCGAGCTTCGTTCGACGATCGTCGAGCTCTGCTCGACGCATTTTGTTGAACTGAAATTTTCTCTGGCAGGTCTGCATTCTTCCTAGCCACCTCTACTACTCCCTTTCCTTTGTCAGAGACAAATTTGATTGGAGTTGTTAACACTATAGGTTGGCTGGATGAGGCACCCAAGCCCAGTGTACTATTGAATCTAGAGTTCACTGTGCTTGTGATGTCCATCAGTCTGATACTTCTCCCATTTAGAGATTCTTCAAACTTTTTGGCCTTTGATAGTTCACTTTTCAGTGAAGCTATCTCCTCCCTACAACATTCTAACTCCTCAGAGAGCTTGGGGTTCTTTGAGTTTAGGATACTATGCTCAGACAATTGATTCCTGAGAGATATTATCTCCTTCTCAGATTTTAATAGGTCTAGGCATAGTGTCTTAAATTCACTTTTGAAATCTTCAGAATTAAAATCAAAAGAATTGATTACCTGATCTTCATCTGGGTGAGTGTCTGAATCTGATTCTGATTCTTCATCAGAGTTTTGTTGTGATGCATTGATGGCCATCATGCAGAACTCCTTTTCATCTACAACATCCTCATCATCACTGGAACTGGATGAGGCTTCAGATTCCTCTTCAGTCTCACTCCATGTCTCAGCAACAAAGCCCTTCCTTGTATGTTTGTTTTTGCTGGAGGAGGCTTTGTCTGAGTTGTTCTTCTTGTGATCCTTTCCTTTTCTTCTTTCTCTTCTATCTCTCTTGTCCTTATTCTTGTTCTCTGGACAGTCAGGCACAATGTGTCCTGGTTTCCTGCAAC
This sequence comes from Platanthera zijinensis, assembly GCA_039513925.1. Taxonomy (NCBI): domain Eukaryota; kingdom Viridiplantae; phylum Streptophyta; class Magnoliopsida; order Asparagales; family Orchidaceae; genus Platanthera; species Platanthera zijinensis. The sequence goes on from CM077088.1 coordinate 145,703,485, forward strand.
CAAAGCATATGATTTCTGTAGTGTTGTTTGATTTATCATACCTTGGTTTATCATGACCCTTGTATGGCCTTTTTCTGAAATCTTTTCTGGCCATTTTGTAGAATCTCTTAGCCAGTAGACTTATGAGCTCATCATTTCCTGTGGCTTTATCTTCAGGCTCCTCTTCTGCAGCCCTGAAGGCTATGGTCTTTTCTTTCCTTGTGGCTGGAGAGGCAGCCTTCTGTTCTTCTTCTCTATTTTTATTGAGCAGCTCATAGGATTTGAGCTTGCCCAGGAGAGCTTCAGTGGTAATCTCATTCAGACTTCTGGCATCTTTGATTGGCCAGATTCTTGAATCCCAAGTGCTGGGAAAGCACATCAGGATTTTATCATTTAGTTCAATTAAAGAGATTTCCTTGTCCAAAGTCTTTAGCTCATTGACAATTAGACTTAGTCTATTGTACATGTCAGCCACTGATTCAGCTTCTCCTTTCTTGAAGTTCTCATATTGACTTATCAGATGAGACCTTCTATCCTTTCTTTCATCAGCAGATCCTGAGACAATTTCAGAGAGTTTGTCCCAGGTTTCTTTGGCTGAGTTGCATTCAGCTACCTTTTGAAAAATATCATCAGACATAGTTTGGGCTAAGATGTTCATAGCCTTAGCATCTGCAATCTTCCACTTCTTTATATCTGCATCTATTCCGGAAGGAGGTGGAACAACACTTGTACTTGAGCTTGCTGGTGGAGTTGGACACACTGTCAAGACAGAATTAAAGATATCCTCATCAATAGAATTCATATATAATCTAATCCTTGCCTTCCAGAGTGCAAACTTGGAGAGGTTGCACACTGGTGGTCTGGTGCTTGCATAATCTTTGTTCTGTGCCATGTAGATGTATAGAAAGTAATCCTCTACAGAGATTGATCTTATCAGGGATCTTTTGGTTCAGGTGTTAACCAGTATGAGCAACCAACCTCGCTTTGATACCAATTGAAAGTGAGGGTAAGATCTATCTCAACTCTAGAGGGGGGGGGGGTGAATAGAGTTTACTTAAAATAATTTTTCACAGATTAATAAAATAGCACTAATTAAAATTCTATTTAAGCTATAGTGTAGAGTGCTAACAGAAACTTAAAAACTGAAAGGAAAAGGACACAGCACACAGCAGACAAATCACACAAGCACAACCAGAAGACACAAGGAAATATAGTGGTTCCCCAAAACTGGGTACATCCACTCTTCTACCACCCTTGGTAGGAATCCACTCAGGACTGAGTTGATCAGATGTCCTGACACCAATGAGCTTTTGATAAGGTGCTCAAAAACCAAAGCTAGATTTTTTGATAAGGTGTCTTGCCACCACTGAGTTTTGACAAGGCTCTCAGAACCAGACAGAACTTTTGAAGGGAGTTCAAGAACCCTTTTACAGCAGGAAAAGAAAAAGTAAAAGTTGAAGTTGTCTTCTCTGTTCTCAGTCAAATGAGAGAAGCACAAGTGGATTGAAGATGTCAAAGATCCCCCTGAGATGTAGAGAGGTTCAGGCAGAGAAGCTTTGCAGAAGGGTGATAGGTCTTCAGAACTTGATCTCCAGCAAAGAATGGTTTCAGCAGGACAGCTGAAAGATGATGTGTCTGGAGATCTAAGATGAGGATGCAAGAACACTTAGTCAGCTAGAAGATCTTGATGTTGTAGTTTTCATGTTCTTCTACTAACAGTATTCGTCTGTGTGTTTTCTTTTTTTTTCTGTCTATCAGCTCTATCTGTTTTTTGTTGTTGTATTTCTGTATATCTAAAGGACCATAGTAATAGAATTGATTTTCTGAATATTCTCCTTGTCCAAAGATAGCCGTTGGTCAGTCATAAATGTTTTCCATAAATGGTCTTGTCTTTTAGAGGAAAGTCCAGCAAACATTCTCTGAATGATACCTTGAAACTTGCTCCAAACGGCTGGGAGATCTTCTGTCATAAATGCTAATAATATTCAAAAACATTCCAAAGAATCAGCAGCATTTGAAATCTTGAAGACGTTGATCTCTCCAAATAATCGTCGATCTGAGCTCTACGATCGTCGAACTGAGCTCAGAGATGAACTGAGATAAGCAGACAGAAATCGTCGAACTGAGCTCAAAGATCGTCGAACTGAGCTCAGCGACCTGAGAAACAGCTGAAGGAGGCATCGTCGAACTGAGCTAGATGATAGTCGAGGGGAGTTCGACGACTAAGCAGACGCTAGCTAAAAGCAGATAGTCGATCTAAGCTCGAAGATCGTCGACCGGAGTTCGACGATTTGTTGAAGTTGAGCTCAGAGAGCGTTGAACTGAGTTCGACGATTCGTCGACCTGAGCTCGACGAAAATTGCTTTAGACTTAGCTCTTCATCCTTGATCTTGGAGTGGTCTTGGGGGCAGCTTCAAAACTAAGTTCTAGGCCCTAGACTCATTCTAATGTTGACCTTCTCAACTATACAACTAGGTCAACTAGGATCCTAAGACAAGCATAGTGATCCTTACCCAAATTAGTAATAGGGTGTTCCAACAATCTCCCCCTATTTGGGTTAGGATTACTATTTACAGACAATCATAAAGAGCATTCAATAATACAGAAGTTAAATACAAAATGCAGAGAAACAACAATGCATATCACAGATAAATAGTAGCAGATATCCAAAGGTGGATGATATGTTTGCTTACACAGATCACTTCTTTTCAGTTCCCCTTTTTAAATAAAATTTCTCTGTTAGGGTTTAGGGCTTCTTTCTTGGACCTTCTGTCATCTTCTGCACCTAGAGAGGTTTGAGATCTTGGCCTTGGAACTACAGCCTCTTGGGTGCAGCTTCATGTAATCTTCTGGATTGAAGAATTTCCTTGAGGCATACTTTTCCAGTTCTTTCTTTCTTTGTTCTGATAAGGTTGTAATGTTGGATATTTCTTTGCCTTGTTCTCTAGCCTTCTTAATCTGATCAAGAGCAGCCAACTCTTTCATCCTAGCAGTCCAGGCCACAGGATTGTTCTCAGGATCCTCATATGGAACAGCAGGTTCATATTTGTTGAGAGATTCAGGAGCAGGAGAGGTCCTTGGAGCAACTGTGTCTTTCAGTTTGTAAGGGTAAGGACCTGAAGTAGAGTCAGAATGGCCTTGTCCTTCCCTTTGATAGGGTCTCTGTCCTCTTTGATTTCCTCTGTAACTACCCCTTCTGGGTTGATATCCTCTTTGATGTTGTCCCTTTTGGTAATACTTAGAATAGGATTGAGAGGAACTTTGTCTAGGAGCTGGAGCTTGAGGAGCTGAGCCTGATCCAGAGTCTGGAGGAGGAGGAGGAGGAGGCTGATGTTGAGATGATCCTTTTTCATATTTGTCAAGCTTTCTTCTCTTTTTCATGGCCTTTAGTTGGTTCTTGGAAAATTGCATCCATGGTTCAGTGATGGGGCAGTCATGCAGAATGTAATATGGAATGTCATTGGAGTCTTTGGCTTTGGCAGGAGGAACTGACATCATTGCTTTACTTCTGGCTTTTCTCTTTTTGGCAATTGTGCTGGCAGAATCATCAGAATCAGTTCTGTACTGATCACTTTCAGAACTCTGAGGTTGATCATATAAAGCATCAATTCTTCTTAGATATTCTTCTTGAGCTTTGAGCTTTGCAGCAGCAGCAGCAGGAGCAGGAGCAGGAGCAGGAGCAGGAGCAGGAGCAGGAGCAGGAGCAGCAGGGATAGCAGAATCAGCAGCAGGAGGAGTGGGATCTTCCAAGTATGAGGTAAGCTCTGCATCATCAGTTTCAACAACAATTTCCTCAGCATTAGGTGCTGGAATCATTTCTATGTCAGCAGCAGCAGCAGTATCAACAAAAGGAGGCACAGTGGCCTTAGTAGCAGCATCAGATACATCCACAGCCTTCCATGACTTGATATAGGAAACAATCTGGCTGGGATTACAGACAGGTACAGGCACAATGGCCTTGGACAGATCTTCAGCAGTAATTGGAGGCAGACAGCTGAGATAGGCTGTATCAAATCTGGATAGCAACCTCTGCAGATTAAGTGCAAAAGCACATCCTGAGCTTGCTGAGAGAGTAGAAGCTGGAGCTGGAGCTGGCACATCCACTTCTTCATAAGGCATCTCCCCCTGCCTTGGTTCAGAGAGAGGTGAACCAAGGCACCCAGTAGAAGGGATTGCCTGGGAGGAGGAAAAAGAATCAAGCTTGGTGGACAGCTCCTGGACTTGCTTCAGGAGTGGAGTCAGGGAGGACTCCAGCAGAGATACCAGCTTGGGAGCTAGCAACTCATAGAGCCTATCAGCCAGACTAGAAAGATCTACATGCCCAAGTGAGGCTTGAGCAGAGGTAGTAGTCAAGGTGGATGGAGGGATGGTGACTGAAGCTGAAAAGGTGGAGGAAGGTGGAGTAGGGATTGTTGGTTCAGAAGATGGAATGATGGGGATAGAGAAGGTTGAGGTGGAGAGTGGGAGAGTAAAGGAGGGTATGAAGGAGGGTTGAGAGAGGATGTCAGTGAGCATTTGATGGAGGGAAGATGTCTCAGGAGGAGAAGAGGGAGAGTCATCCATGAAGGAATCCTCTAAAAGGGAGAATGATGGTTGAGTGTGGAATGGATAGGAAAAGAGAGGATGGAAGTCCTCTGAGGAGGATGGTGGAGGGGATGACATAGGTGAGGAAATGGTAATGGGAGATGAGATAATGATGGTGGAGACTGGTGGTGAGGAGGTGATGGCTTGGGTATATGTGACTTGGGTGGATATGGCTTGGGGAGAAGAAGAAGCAGGCAGCTCTTCTACTAGAGGAGTGACCAGATTGGTCCTTGTGCCTGAGTGAAGTGTTGCAGCAGCCCTGGAGGGGTTGATTATCTGCCTGTCCCATTTACTGAAGAGGGCACAGGAGAGCCTCTTGGATGCATTGATGAACATCCCAGAAGAGGTCAAAAGGTCAGGGCACCTTGAGTGCAGAAAGACCCCCAAGATTCTTCCAAAACTGACTGCAGACTTGCTTATCTTCTTCTTAATCAGGGTGAAGAAGATGGAGCCCCAGTCGAGGTGTTTTTTATCCAGTAAGGCTCCCATCAGGCAGAACTGATACCTGGAAATTGTGTCATGAGCTAAGTGCTTGGCCAACAGCACCTTCCCAACTACATCAGCCAGGAACTGGAATTCTATAGCCAGATTCTTTTTCAGCAGCTTATTAGGGTTAATTACATTATGACCCATCCTATCTAACATGGAGGCATACTCCTCTCCAGACAGATCAATGGAGTCTTCCCCAGTACTGAGTTGAAAGACTTCAGTTAATAAAGCCGGGGATAGAATTACCTGGGTCCCCTTAATGGTGCCGACAACAGTATTCTCAGTCTCATCTGCTGCGGTATAACACCATTCCTTAATCTCCTCTGATGCAATCTTCATCCTGGTAGTCATTATCTGGGTTAGCTGTTGTTCTCTGAATAGATTCAGAACATCCTTGAAGCGCTGGTCGCTTCCATCAAATGAGTTTATGTCTATGTCGAAACCGGTGTCGAACTTCATCTTGGCAATAGCAGCACTCGAATCAGCCATGTGTACCTGCAACAGAAAACCAAAAACGACCAAGCGTAGAGAATTTGGAGGGAAAGGGCAGAAAGTTGCAGAGTATGAAAGCGTAAAAAGGAGAACGACGGCTGAAAAATGATTTTATATTAGGGTTCGACGGCGAAAAAGAAAATCGTTGAGCTCAGATCGACGAAGCGTCGATCTCAGCTCGACGATTTAGGCTACAGAGGGAATCTGAAGAGTCTTCAAAATCGGCGATCTTCGTTCGACGATGTTGAAAAACGTCGAGCTCAGCTCGACGGCCTCTGAACAGAAGAAGAAGGATTCTAGATCTAGCGAAGGCTCTGAACTCAGAGCGACGATAGCAAAAGCGTCGATCTCTGGTCGACGATTTTTGGAAAATCGTTGATCTCCGTTCGATGATTTTTGAGAAAACGTCAAGCGCAGTTCAGAGTCTAAACTCATTTAAAAGACAGAATTTTGAGCCTAGTCTTGGTCTGTTTTAGCTTTTCAAAATCTTGGATTTTAATTAAGACTTCCTCCATCTATCATGCCTAACTGATTTAGGAAGAACCTGTGTTTCTTTTCATCCAAGGGTTTGGTGAAAATATCTCCCCTTTGCAAATCAGTAGGAATATATTGAAGTTCAATTTTGTTTTTCTCTACATTATCCCTTAGGAAATGATGCCTGATTTCTATGTGTTTTGTCCTACTATGGAGAACTGGATTTTGTGCTATAGAAATAGCACTAGTATTATCACAGAAAATTTTTGACTGCTCTAAGTTGTAACCATAGTCTAGAAGCTGATTTTGTATCCACAATATTTGTGAGCAACAACTGCCTGCAGCCATATACTCAGCTTCAGCAGTTGAAGTTGACACAGATGTTTGCTTCTTACAAAACCAGGAGACAAGTCTGTCACCAAGGAACTGACATGTTCCACTGGTGCTTTTCCTGTCTATTCTGCATCCAGCATAATCAGCATCTGAAAATCCAGTTAATTCAAATCCTGATTCTTTTGGATACCAGAGTCCTAGATTTGGACAACTCTTTACATACCTAAGAATCCTTTTAACTAGTGTTAGGTGTGACTCTCTAGGGTTAACTTGGAATCTAGCACATATGCATGTAGCAAACATTATATCTGGTCTGCTAGCTGTAAGGTACAGTAGAGAGCCAATTATTGCTCTATATGTTGTCTGATCAGCTGGCTTCCCATGCTGATCAGCATCCAATACAGCATTGGTGGGCATGGGTGTTTTCATACAAGATGCTTCAGACATACCAAACTTCTTGACCAATTCTTTTGCATACTTGGCTTGAGAAATAAAGATGCCTTCAGCATGTTGCTTGACTTGCAATCCTAAGAAGAAGGAGAGCTCACCCATGCTACTCATTTCAAATTTGGAATGCATTAGGTTGGAGAACCTCTTGCACAAATTTGAATCAGTAGAGCCAAATATGATATCATCTACATAGATTTGTACTAGTAGGGTGTGGGACTTATGGGTTCTAATAAAAAGAGTTTGGTCTACTCTCCCCCTAATAAAACCATTTTCCAGAAGAAAGCATGCTAGGGTCTCATACCATGCTCTGGGAGCTTGCTTGAGACCATACAATGCTTTATGCAGTTTGTAAACATAATCAGGGTGAGTTAGAGAGATAAAACCTGGAGGTTGTCTAACAAAGACTTCCTCTTTGATGTCCCCATTAAGAAATGCACTTTTCACATCCATTTGGTATACTTTGAATCCTTTGTGAGCAGCATATGCTAGGAATATTCTGATGGCCTCTAACCTTGCAACTGGTGCAAAGGTCTGATCATAATCTATTCCTTCTTGTTGAGAGTACCCTTGAGCAACAAGCCTTGCCTTGTTTCTGACTATGACTCCTTGATCATCCAGCTTATTTCTGAAGACCCACTTTGTTCCAACAATGGGATGATCTTTTGGCTTAGGCACTAGTTCCCAAACCTGATTCCTTTCAAATTGATGCAGCTCCTCTTGCATTGCAATGATCCAGTGTGGATCTTGCTCTGCATCTTGAATGGATTGAGGCTCAAATTGAGATAGGAAGCAAGTGTGCATTAGGTTCTGGTTGACCTGATTTCTGGTTTGCACACCAGCTGAGATGTCTCCAATAACTTGGGAAATTGGATGATCTCTTATTGTTACTAAATCAACAGGAGGTGTTGATTGTTCACCAGCCTGTGTTATTGTTTCCTCTAGTGGAACAACAACTGGTTCTTCAAGGTGATTTTCTTTTAGATGTTGAACTTCTTCTTCATCATCACTGCTGTCATTCTTTTCAGTAACTTGCAGTTTGTTCAAGTCTTCAGCAAAAGAATGTACCTGCAAAGGTTCTATGGTAGAAGCATTCTTCTCCTTGAAAGACATGTTTGCTTCATCAAAAACAACATGAACAGACTCTTCAATTTTACAAGAAGATTTGTTGTACACCCTATAGGCCTTGCTGATCATAGAGTATCCCAGAAACACTCCTTCATCAGCTTTGGCTTGAAATTTAGCTAGATACTTCTTGTCATTATTATGAACATAGCAAATACAACCAAAAACTTTAAAATAGTTTACTTTAGGTTTCTTCCCTTTGAGCAGTTCATAGGGAGTCTTGCCCTTCAGTTTATGTATCAGGCTTCTGTTCAACACATAGTTGGAGGTGTTCACTGCCTCAGCCCAAAAGGATAGAGGTAGGTGAGCATCTGACAACAATGTAGTAGCAGATTCAATTAGGGTTCTATTTTTCCTTTCAGCTACCCCATTTTGTTGAGGGGTTCTAGGAGCTGAGAAAGTGTGCCTGATCCCTTCACTTTGACAGAACTCTTGCATGAGAAGAGAATCAAACTCTGTCCCATGATCACTTCTGATCAGGGCAATGTGAGTGTTGAACTCAATCTGAATGCATTTGAGAAAATCTGTCAAACACTTGAAGTTATCAGACTTCTTCCTCAGAAAGAATACCCAAGTGAATCTTGAGAAGTCATCTACAATCACTAAAGTATAGGATTTCCCTCCTAGGCTTTGCAATGATATGGGTCCAAAAAGATCCATATGCAATAGGTACAAAATCCTAGGTGAATCACTCTTATTAATTGAGTTAAAACTACTTTTAGTTTGCTTGCCTAGTTGACATGCCTTGCAAAGTTCTTCCTTCTTGTAGGGACCAGAAGGTAGTCCTCTAACAAGGTTGTCTTTGGATAGCCTAGCAATGGTTCTAAGGTCAATGTGTCCTAGTCTTTTATGCCACAAAATGTTTGGTTTTGAAATGGAGTTAAACAGGCAGATATCTACTACAGGTGAAAGAAAATTCACTAAGTAAATGTTACCTCTTCTATTACCTGTCAACACAGTTGTGTTGTCCATTGACTGGACTTTGCATATGGCTTTGTTGAAGGTTACTTGATATCCTTCATCACACAGTTGACTGATACTTATCAGGTTGTGCTTGAGTCCTTCAACATATGCCACCCTTTTAAAGGTGACTGAGCTAATTTGGACTGCACCATATCCTTTTGTAGTTCCAAAGCTTGAGTCTCCAAAAATTACTTTGGGTCCAAGCTTGGATTTGAAGGAAGTGAAATTGTCCTTGTCCCCTGTCATGTGCTTTGAGCACCCACTATCCAGATACCATTGATGGTTTGATGCTGGATAGGTCTTCACCTGCACAAAAACAGCTTATTTGTTTTTGACCCAGTTAACCTTGGGCCTAGGTTGATAACCTTTAAATTCTGAAATAAAGGACATCCCAGGTTGACTCTTATAGCCTTCAGGATGGTATCTCCTAGGAGGTACTATCCATTCAGTATAGGGGTTGAGTCCATGGGATGTGCAACTTCTAGGATTGAATTTGACTGAGCCATTGAAAATGTGTTCACAATTCTGAACTTTGTTCGACGATCGTCGAGCTGAGGTCGACGATCTTGGGTCAGATCGTCGATCTCTGTTCGAAGATCGATAGTGCTTGAGTTCGGAGTTTGGGTGTCGTCGAGCTGAGGTCGACGATCTTTGGTAAGATCGTCGAGCTTCGTTTGACGATCGTCGAGCTCTGCTCGATGCATTTTGTTGAACTGAAATTTTCTCTGGCAGGTCTGCATTCTTCCTAGCCACCTCTACTACTCCCTTTCCTTTGTCAGAGACAAATTTGATTGGAGTTGTTAACACTATAGGTTGGCTGGATGAGGCACCCAAGCCCAGTGTACTATTGAATCTAGAGTTCACTGTGCTTGTGATGTCCATCAGTCTGATACTTCTCCCATTTAGAGATTCTTCAAACTTTTTGGCCTTTGATAGTTCACTTTTCAGTGAAGCTATCTCCTCCCTACAGCATTCTAACTCCTCAGAGAGCTTGAGGTTCTTTGAGTTTAGGATACTATGCTCAGACAATTGATTCCTGAGAGATATTATCTCCTTCTCAGATTTTAATAGGTCTAGGCATAGTGTCTTAAATTCACTTTTGAAATCTTCAGAATTAAAATCAAAAGAATTGATTACCTAATCTTCATCTGGGTGAGTGTCTGAATCTGATTCTGATTCTTCATCAGAGTTTTGTTGTGATGCATTGATGGCCATCATGCAGAACTCCTTTTCATCTGCATCATCCTCATCATCACTGGAACTGGATGAGGCTTCAGATTCCTCTTCAGTCTCACTCCATGTCTCAGCAACAAAGCCCTTCCTTGTATGTTTGTTTTGCTGGAGGAGGCTTTGTCTGAGTTGTTCTTCTTGTGATCCTTTCCTTTTCTTCTTTCTCTTCTATCTCTCTTGTCCTTATTCTTGTTCTCTGGACAGTCAGGCACAATGTGTCCTGGTTTCCTGCAACCAAAGCATATGATTTCTGTAGTGTTGTTTGATTTATCATACCTTGGTTTATCATGACCCTTGTATGGCCTTTTTCTGAAATCTTTTCTGGCCATTTTGTAGAATCTCTTAGCCAGTAGACTTATGAGCTCATCATTTCCTGTGGCTTTATCTTCAGGCTCCTCTTCTGCAGCCCTGAAGGCTATGGTCTTTTCTTTCCTTGTGGCTGGAGAGGCAGCCTTCTGTTCTTCTTCTCTATTTTTAATGAGCAGCTCATAGGATTTGAGCTTGCCCAGGAGAGCTTCAGTGGTAATCTCATTCAGACTTCTGGCATCTTTGATTGGCCAGATTCTTGAATCCCAAGTGCTGGGAAAGCACATCAGGATTTTATCATTTAGTTCAGTTAAAGAGATTTCCTTGTCCAAAGTCTTTAGCTCATTGACAATTAGACTTAGTCTATTGTACATGTCAGCCACTGATTCAGCTTCTCCTTTCTTGAAGTTCTCATATTGACTTATCAGATGAGACCTTCTATCCTTTCTTTCATCAGCAGATCCTGAGACAATTTCAGAGAGTTTGTCCCAGGTTTCTTTGGCTGAGTTGCATTCAGCTACCTTTTGAAAAATATCATCAGACATAGTTTGGGCTAAGATGTTCATAGCCTTAGCATCTGCAATCTTCCACTTCTTTATATCTGCATCTGTTCCGGAAGGAGGTGGAACAGCACTTGTACTTGAGCTTGCTGGTGGAGTTGGACACACTGTCAAGACAGAATTAAAGATATCCTCATCAATAGAATTCATATATAATCTATTCCTTGCCTTCCAGAGTGCAAACTTGGAGAGGTTGCACACTGGTGGTCTGGTGCTTGCATAATCTTTGTTCTGTGCCATGTAGATGTATAGAAAGTAATCCTCTACAGAGATTGATCTTATCAGGGATCTTTTGGTTCAGGTGTTAACCAGTATGAGCAACCAACCTCCCTCTGATACCAATTGAAAGTGAGGGTAAGATCTATCTCAACTCTAGAGGGGGGGTGAATAGAGTTTACTTAAAATAATTTTTCACAGATTAATAAAATAGCACTAATTAAAATTCTATTTAAGCTATAGTGTAGAGTGCTAACAGAAACTTAAAAACTGAAAGGAAAAGGACACAGCACACAGCAGACAAATCACACAAGCACAACCAGAAGACATAAGGAAATATAGTGGTTCCCCAAAACTGGGTACATCCACTCTTCTACCACCCTTGGTAGGAATCCACTCAGGACTGAGTTGATCAGGTGTCCTGACACCAATGAGCTTTTGATAAGGTGCTCAAAAACCAAAGCTAGATTTTTTGATAAGGTGTCTTGCCACCACTGAGTTTTGACAAGGCTCTCAGAACCAGACAGAACTTTTGAAGGGAGTTCAAGAACCCTTTTACAGCAGGAAAAGAAAAAGTAAAAGTTGAAGTTGTCTTCTCTGTTCTCAGTCAAATGAGAGAAGCACAAGTGGATTGAAGATGTCAAAGCTCCCCCTGAGATGTAGAGAGGTTCAGGCAGAGAAGCTTTGCAGAAGGGTGATAGGTCTTCAGAACTTGATCTCCAGCAAAGAATGGTTTCAGCAGGACAGCTGAAAGATGATGTGTCTGGAGATCTAAGATGAGGATGCAAGAACACTTAGTCAGCTAGAAGATCTTGATGTTGTAGTTTTCTTGTTCTTCTACTAACAGTATTCGTCTGTGTGTTTTCTTTTTTTTTCTGTCTATCAGCTCTATCTGTTTTTTGTTGTTGTATTTCTGTATATCTAAAGGACCATAGTAATAGAATTGATTTTCTGAATATTCTCCTTGTCCAAAGATAGCCGTTGGTCAGTCATAAATGTTTTCCATAAATGGTCTTATCTTTTAGAGGAAAGTCCAGCAAACATTCTCTGAATGATACCTTGAAACTTGCTCCAAACGGCTGGGAGATCTTCTGTCATAAATGCTGATAATATTCAAAAACATTCCAAAGAATCAGCAGCATTTGAAATCTTGAAGACGTTGATCTCTCCAAATAATCGTCGATCTGAGCTCTACGATCGTCGAACTGAGCTCTGAGATGAACTGAGATAAGCAGACAGAAATCGTCGAACTGAGCTCAAAGATCGTCGAACTGAGCTCAGCGACCTGAGAAACAGCTGAAGGAGGCATCGTCGAACTGAGCTAGACGATAGTCGAGGGGAGTTCGACGACTAAGCAGAAGCTAGCTAAAAGCAGATAGTCGATCTAAGCTCGAAGATCGTCGACCGGAGTTCGACGATTTGTTGAAGTTGAGCTCAGAGAGCGTCGAACTGAGTTCGACGATTCGTCGACCTGAGCTCGACGAAAATTGCTTTAGACTTAGCTCTTCATCCTTGATCTTGGAGTGGTCTTGGGGGCAGCTTCAAAACTAAGTTCTAGGCCCTAGACTCATTCTAATATTGACCTTCTCAACTATACAACTAGGTCAACTAGGATCCTAAGACAAGCATAGTGATCCTTACCCAAATTAGTAATAGGGTGTTCCAACAATTGTCCTTGCGGGTGGCGTCATTTAATTAGTGCTATTTTATTAATCTGTCTCCTTTTTTGACCACTTCACTTAGGGGAGGTGCTGCCCAAATGGATCCAAATGCTTATGTAAGAGAATTTTCTCCCCCCTCCCTTAGTTTGTTTTAGCTCTCTAGCTTTAGCTTTCATGTAATAGCTTTTTCATAAATGAAATATTAGTTTTTCTCTCTTTACATAGTATGAATGTTCATTTGGAAGCGCCTTTCTTAAGTGATTTTTCGTTCCTTTTTGTGCATTTTATCTTGTTTTCAATTATAGCTTTTATAACATAGCTTAGTTTAGGATTTTCCGCACTTTCTAGCCGTTGTAATGTCCATTTTATTTTCATTTTTCACACCCGTTTAGCTTTAGTTTATTTTTATTTTCACTTTTTATGCATTTCTACCGCATTTTAGCGGTAGAAATGCAGTTGTTCTAATTTTTCGCCAACTTCCATTTTGCGTTTATTTGCAAAACTTTTAGCTTCGTTTAATTTTTATTTTGTCTTTTTATGCATTTCTACCGCATTTTAGCGGTAGAAATGCAGTCATTTTAATTTTCCAAGCACTTTGCTTTTCATTTTAATTTTCAAAACTTTTTGTCCGGTTAATTTTTATTTTCACTTTTTATGCATTTCTGCCGCATTCTAGCGGTAGAAATGCAGTTGTTTTAATTTTTTAGTAACTTTGTTTTTCTTATTTTTGCAAGTGTGTGTGCGTGTATGAGTTAGATTTTATTGCTTTATTTCACTTTCTATAGAGTGTGTGCGTATGCAATTATTTCCGCCTACTCGTTAAGAGTTAAATGGCGCTCTGCTTTCATTTTCCGCCCACTCGTTTGAGTGGGACTTGTCTTTTTACTGCTTTCATTTTCTTCCTACTCACTTGAGTAGGAAAACTTTGAGTGCGTGCGTGTGTTTTCATTTATTGTAGAGTCCGTGTGTGTGATTTTACTTTCCTGTAGAGTGTGTGCGTGTATGAGTATAAACTTACACCCGCCCACTCGCTCGAGCCGGGATTCGCATTTACTGCTTTCTTCAGTCCTACTCGTTTGGGTAGGACTTGCAATTTACTGCTTTCTTCCTGCTTTCTTACTGCTTTCTTTTATCGCTTTCTAGCGTAAGTGTCCCCATTCCGATGAGTGGCTAACCGCCCTTAGCCCTCAATATCGAAGAGCATTGGGACAGATAAAGTAGCTTTAAATAATTAAAGGTCCTGTTTTCTATTTAATTAAATTTCTTAAGGTTTGCCCCGGGTTAACGACGCATAGGACCGCATATCGATGTGCGGGCTCTATTTCCATTATCCATACGCAATGCCGAGAGGCCGCACGTATGGACCGATCACCCTTGGGTAAAGAGAGCTTCACGCTAACCCTCGAGAGAGGAGGCGCGCGACTCTACCGGATTGGGTTCCTCACCCAATAGCGGGGTTCTCAGCGTAATGCGGGCGTTAAGAGGAATCCTTCGTCGGTTTAGCGATCGGTCGAATAGTCTTAGCGTTCAGGTGAGCGATAGTCCTAGAGATAAGTGAGCTCATTCCTTTGGAACCTCCACGGCCGAGTCTCCGCCTTAATTAATTTGAAAATTAGGATCTCATTTTATTAAAAGTTTACTTTAGTTCAATTCTCTTTTTGATAGCGTCGCGCTAAGTTGGTCATCGGACTTCTGCACTTTATTTCCTGCTTTCATTTTCTGCATTATATTTATTTTTATGTTCGCCTTTTCATTTTTTATATAATCTACCTAAAATATTATCGGTAGAATAATTGGCTTTCAGGGAAAGAGTAGATATAGCTAAGCCGGCCCCGAGAACAATACGACCCCGATATTCCACACTGGAATATCCTATACTACACGCGATAGGTGCACTTGCCTCCCTCTCGTTAAAACTCGGTTTCTAACAAAATAAAACGCTCTTCTTTTTTTATAAATAAAACCTCCACTTTCACACCTAAATAAGAGCCGGCGTTTTAACCATCATACACGCACGCACACTTGCAAAAATAAGAAAAAGCAAAGTGACTGAAAAATTAAAACGATTGCATTTCTAACGCTAGAATACAGTAGAAATGCATAAAAAGAGAAAATAAAAATTAACCGAGTGAAATGTTTTTGCAAATAACTGCAAAATGAAAGTGCTCGAAAAATTGAAATGACTATATATTCATTCTTAAGTTTTTATAAAACCTCTAAAAAAGTGAGAATAAAACTAAAAAAGAACGAAAAGTTTTACATTCCTAAGAGCCTAAGTTAAAGAAAATTGAAAATAACACTTTTTAGGTGTTTTTATAAAGTCTTAAGAATGAAAATAGGTTAAAAAAGAAAAGCTAAAGCTAAAAAGGGCGGAAAATGAAAATAAAACGGACATTACAACGGCTAGAAATGCCGTAAAATTCCTAAATCTGACTAAGTTATGAAAGCTTTAAAAGATAAAACTTAAAAGAACAAAAAAAGGGGAACGAAAAATTGCAAAGAGAAAGGCGCTTAATTGAATTCCAAACCATATGAAGAGAGAAAAACAAGCTAATATTTTATTTATAACAAAAGCTATTACAAAGAAGTTAAAACAAACACCCTAATACAAACTAAGAGAGAGAGAGAGGGATAAAATTCCCTTACATAGCATTTGGATTCATTTGGGCAGCACCTCCCCTAAGAAAAGTGGTCAAAAAATTGGACAAGAAAAGCTTTCTGAAAGCTTTTATTTATAGAAAAAAATTCAGGTGTGACACACCCTAGGTCACGGGCGTGACATGAGGCATGTCAGTCAAAGACGTGTTTGACTTGGCTTCTGCGGCTGGCTGGCTTCGTTCTGGAAGGATCAGGGAGTGATACGTGTCGGTCACGAGCGTGACAGGTGTCAGACACGGGCATGTCAGGCAGTGGTCGACGATCCTCGAGCGCAGATTGATGATCTGGAAGCTTCTGGATGTGACACGTGGCGGTCACGGGCATGATAGGCTTGGTCACGGGCGTGTCTGGGGGCATGACTTGGATAGCTGGTAGTTCTGATGTCTGCAGCAATGAGTGTTGGAAAGCGTTGAGTGTCGAGCTCGAAAACGGGCATGACGGGTCTTGGACACGGGCGTGACAGGGGCGTGTCTGACGGCGTTGATTGTTCAACAGTAAAATCGTTGAGTGTCAATTGGCCGAAGGCGTTGAGTGCCTGTCACGGGCGTGTCAGGCATGGTCACGGGCGTGACAGGTCAAATTTTGACTTTTCTGAAAAATTTCAGAAAACAAAAATAAATTAATTTAGTATAGAATTTACAAAAAAGAAGCATTTTATTAAAGAAAATAAACTAGAAAATACAAAAATAAACAAAAATAACTTAAATATAATACAAAAATATAAGTATATTTACAACTCATCAAATACCCCCATACTTAAGCTTTTGCTATTCCAGAGCAAAAGTTGGAGATGAACCTATAAGGAATAAAAAAGAATCCTAAATTTAACTAACGCTTAAGTTAATTGTAAGAAAGATTGAAATGAATTTCTGGGGTTTCAGAATTAAATCTTAACTTATGAAAATGTTATAAATAGAGGAACTGTTTCAAAAAATACTTCTAAATGGAAAAAAAAGAAAGCGAATATTATTTTTGTTAGTTTAACAAAAATTGATTGAAATTAACGAAAAAACTTTAGCTGAAAAGAAATTAATAGGAAATAATTCAATTTAAAAATTATGCTCTCAAAAAGATTTTAATTAATTCTAGAATCATGAAAATTAGGCTAAGTTGATTGGCGGTTATGAAGAAGACTCTGATTTTTGAGGCGAGGCAATTTTTTCTCGAACCTCCTCATATATTTTTTTTGGATAATTAGGAAAATGAAATCATATTTTCCTAACACATTTTTCTTTTATTCTTCTTAAATAAAAATAAACACAATGCATATGTATAAGAGTAATGAATTTTATCCTCTTACTCCTAACATATAATTTTTTTAATTATTGGGTGCCTATGTTTACGGGACGAAATCTTATCCCCATTGACATAATATCTTTTAAGGGTGAGTGAGAAATCATACCAATTAAGGCATGAAAAAAGGTGGATGGTTTAATTTCTAAAAGAAAACTAGAGTTTAATAAAAATTTTTGAGAGCAAACTCTTTAATTTGAGCGTTCCTACGTTTCTAAAAGCATACGTAGAAATAATATAAAATCCATAAATGTTTTTTTCTAACATAAAAACATGCTTTATTTCAAAAAATCAGAAGTGAAAATGAGAAACATAAGTTCCCTATAATAAGAAAAAGACATAAAAAATTCTTTAAAATCTTAATCCCAGAAATCTAAGTCTATCGAGCTGCAATTAATAAACGAATAGTAAATAAAGAATTAATTAAAATTCGCTTATAAACAAACTTGAAACGACTATTTTGGAGAGCAAAGAGGTTAAGAAATGAGGTATTCGAATTTTTTAACTCAAAATAATTTTTTTTTGTTTTTTATGAGTTTTTCTAATTTTTTTCATATTTTGGGGTTATTTTCAATTTTTTTTGGAATATTTTTTAAAGGTTTATACTAATTTTTTGGGTTATACTACTTTATTTGATTTTTGGAAATATTTACAAGAACAGAGAGAGAATTTTTACAAGATTGGAAAGAGAAGGGGAAAAAGACGAGAATATTTACAAAATATTTACAAAGTAAAAAAAGGATCGTCCGTGAACAGACTCTTATTTGTGGTTGGTTCGATGAGTCGAACGTCGCGGAGCGATGATTCATATATATATATTCTTTTATTTTATTTATTTATTATTTTATTATTATTATTAAAGCATGAAAATATTTTTTTTTGGAAGTTTTTTATTTTTGCACATTTTTTTGGAATTTTTTTATTAAGTACAGGAAATAAAAGGGCAGAAAATAGTAAACACACCAATACTTAAGTCTAATATTATCCCCAATAGTGCACTAAGTATGAGGAATAATATATATATATAAAAGAAACTAAGCAGTTATGTACAAAAAGTAAAAAAAGGGGTTTAAAAACCTTCCCTAAAACGCGTTCGGGGAAGCCCCGTTAAGTATAGCCCTGCAGAAGTTAAGTAAAAGCAGAAAAAAGAATAAAATAGAAAAAATGAAAAAAAAGAAAATAATAAATTCGGCAAATATGTGTGGGTGATAGGGGGCGCGAGTGAGTGTGACTCGTAAGCTAAAGTCTTAGCTAAGAGCGTGACCGATATGCGATCCCCTAGCGCTCACACTAGTGAAGCGCGCCGATACGACAAAATAACATATAATTAATTTTTTTGTTATATATATATATATTTGTTTGTTTTTTGAAATTTTTTAGATTTTTAAGTTTTTGTTTTTTGTTTTTTTTTTAGTTTTGATTTTTTTTAAAATAAAAAATAAAATGGAAATAAGTTAAAGGCAAAATAAAATAAAAAAATATATGAAAATTATATTTATATATATTTTTTGTTGAATTTTTTATTTTTGACGAAAATAAAAATTTTATCATCATTTTTTTTATTTTTGATTTTTAAGTTTTAATTTTTTTTTTAAAGTTTTTAAGGTTTTAGTTTTTTTTTTAAGTTTTTGATTTTTTTTTGGATTTTTAAGTTTTTAGTTTTTTTTTATTATTTTTAAAGTTTTTATTATTACTATTAATACGATTTTTTTTGTTGTTGGCCAAACTTTTTTGTATAGAAATAAAAGATAAAATTAATAGGGTTCAGGAATTCAAAAATAGTAAGTCGAAATTTTCCCCGGCAACGGCGCAAAAAACTTGATGGTTAAAATGCGGTTCTTATTTACCCGACAACGGCGCCAAAAACTTGATGGTTAAAACGCGGATTCTATTTAATGATGAAAGTAAGGTTTTTATTTATATAAAAAAGGATTTTATTTTGTTTTAAACCGAGTTTTAACGAGAGGGAGGCAACTGCACCTATCGCGAGTAGTACAGGATATTCCCGTGTGGAGGAATATCGGGGTCGTATTGTTCTCGGGGCTGGCTTAGCTATCTCTACTCTTTCCCTGAAAGCCTATTATTTTACCGATAATATTTTTGGTTTATAAAAATGAAAATGGCAAAGAAATATACAAAGTTCATAATAATAAAAGCATAATAATAAAAGCAGGAAATAAATGCGGGAAGCCGATGAAAAACACAGCGCGACGATACAAAAAGAGAAATTGAACTAAAATAACTTTTAATAAAAAGAGATCCTAAATTTCAAATTAATTAAGGCGGAGACTTGGCCGTGGAGGTTCCACAAGAATGAGCTCACTTATCTCTAGGACTATCGCTCACCTGAACGCTAAGACTATTCGACCGATCATTAGACCGACGAAGGATTCCTCTTAACTCCCGCATTACGCTAAGAACCCCGCTATAGGTGGGGAACCCAATCCGGTAGAGTCACGCGCCTCCTCTCTCGAGGGTTAGCGCGAAGCTCTCTTTACCTAAGGGTGATCGGTCCAGACGCACGACCTCTTGGCGTTGCATATGGATAACGGAAATAGTGCCCGCACATCGATTATGCGGTCCTACGCGTCGTTAACCTGGGGCAAACCTTAAGAAATTTAATTAAACTGAAAAACAGGACCTTTAATTATTTAAAGCTATTTTATCTATCCCGATGCTCTTCGATATTGAGGGCTAAGGGCGGTTAGCCACTCATCGGAATGGGGACACTTAAGCTAGAAAGCGGTAAAGAAAGCTGTAAAGAAAGCAGAAAATAAAGCAGTAAAGGAAAGCAGAAAATTGCAAGTCCTACTCAAACGAGCAGGGCTGAAGAAACAGTAAATGCGAATCCCGGCTCAAATGAGTGGGCGGGGGTAAATTAATCTCATACACGCACGTACTATACTGAAATGTAAACGCACACACGCACTCTACTTGAATGAAAACACACACACGCATACAAAGTTTCCTACTCAAGTGAGTAGGAGAAAATGAAAGCAATAAAAAACAAGTCCCACTCAAACGAGTGCGTGGGAAATGAAAGCGGAGCGCCATTTAACTCTTAACGAGTACGCAGAAATAAATGCATACGCACACACGCACTCTACAGAAATTGAAATAAAGCTATAAAATCTAACTCATACACGTACGCACACTTGCAAAAATAAGAAAAAGCAAAGTGACTGAAAAATTAAAACGACTGCATTTCTACCGCTAGAATGCGGTAGAAATGCATAAAAAGAGAAAATAAAAATTAACCGAGCAAAAATTTTTGCAAATAAACGCAAAATGAAAGTGCTCAAAAAATTGAAACGACTATATTTTCATTCTTAAGTTTTTATAAAACCTCCAAAAAAGTGAAAATAAAACTAAAAAAGAACGAAAAGTTTTACATTCCTAAGAGCCTAAGTTAAAGAAAATTGAAAATAACACTTTTTTAGGTGTTTTTATAAAGTCTTAAGAATGAAAATAGGATAAAAAAGAAAAGCTAAAGCTAAAAAGGGCGGAAAATGAAAATAAAACGGACATTACCACGGCTAGAAATGCCGTAAAAGTCCTAAATCTAAGTAAGTTATGAAAGCTTTAAAAGATAAAACATAAAAAGAACAAAAAAAGGGGAACAAAAAATTGCAAAGAGAAGGGCGCTTAATTGAAGTTCAAACCATATGAAGAGAGAAAAACAAGCTAATATTTTATTTATAACAAAAGCTATTACAAAGAAGTTAAAACGAACACCCTAATACAAACTAAGATAGAGAGAGAGAGGGATAAAATTCCCTTACATAGCATTTGGATTCATTTGGGCAGCACCTCCCCTAAGCAAAGTGGTCAACAAATTGGACAAGAAAAGCTTTCTAAAAGCTTTTATTTATAGATAAAAATTCGGGTGTGACACGCCCTAGGTCATGGGCGTGACATGGGGCGTGTCAGTAAAAGACGTGTTTGACTTGGCTTTTGAGGCTGGCTTGCTTCGTTTTTGAAGGATCGGGGAGTGACACGTGTCGGTCACGGGCGTGACAGGTGTCAGACACGGGCATGTCAGGCAGTGGTCGACGATCTTTGAGCGCTGATCGACGATCTGGAATCTTCTGGAAGTGACACGTGGCGGTCATGGGCATGAAAGGCTTGGTCACGGGCGTGTCTGGGGGCGTGACTTGGACAGCTGGCAGTTCTGATGTCGACAGCGTTTAGTGTTGGAAAGCGTTGAGTGTCGAGCTCAGACACGGGCGTGAAGGGTCTTGGACACGGGCGTGATAGGGGCGTGTCTGACGGCGTTGAGTGTTCAACAGTAAAATCATTGAGTGTCGACTGGACGAAGGCGTTGAGTGCCTGTCACGGGCGTGTCGGGCATGGTCATGGGCGTGACAGGTCAAATTTTGACTTTTCTTAAAAATTTCAGAAAACAAAAATAAATTAAGTTAGTATAGAATTTACAAAAAAGAAGTATTTTATTAAAGAAAATAAACTAAAAAAATACCAAAATAAACAAAAATAAATTAAATATAATACAAAAATATAGGTATATTTACAACTCATCACCTAACTAGGGTTAGGTTTGATTCTGGTCAATTTCACCCCTTGGTTGACCCCTAATGGGTTATTTGTAACATCCCGATTCGCGTTAGGCCCCTTGTGCGTGTTTTTGGTGTCGGGAGAGCTGGTGTAGGCTCAAGGGGGTTCATGCGATCAGGTGCGCACTAGCGGGGAACAAGGAAATAGGCTGAAAATTGTGTTGAGTATGACACGGGTAGGGACACGGGAGTGTCCCTACCCGTGTTCAATGGCCCTGAGTGTCCATGGAGTTGAGTGGTAATAAAAGAGCGTTGAGTGGTTTGTACCGAGTAGGACACGGGTAGGGACACGAGCGTGTCCCTACCCGGATGCCATTCCTTAGCTGCGTAGCGATGAGTGTTTGGTCCTGAGAAAGACACGGGTAGAGATACGACCGTGTCTCTACCCGTGTACGAATGACACGGGAAGCGACACAGGCGTGTCCCTACCCATGTACTTCAAGCCCAGGTCAACAAGAAGTGTCCCGAAAAGGACACGAGTATTGACACGGCCACAACCACAACCGTGTCCCTCAGACACAGGTACCGATACGGGCGTGTCAGTACCCATGTAAGGGCACGAAACGACAGTCGATCCGTTTCGCTAGAGAAGGACAAGGGTAAGGACATGGTCGTGTCCCTACCCATGTCACTTCTGTATAAAAAGGAAAAGTAAAACCCTAGCCGTTTTAACTCTTCATTCCAGCCCTTTTTCCTGAGAGAACTTCCTGGAGGAGGAGATCTTGCTGGAGCAAACCTTGGAGGTGGAGAAACACCACCGCCGTCGAGGAAAAAAGCGATGTCGCTGAGGAGGACGACGAGATCCATGGCCGGAAATGGTTGTACCACTAGAAATGTGGTGAGCTTTCTCCCCTCTCCCTTGGTGCTAGATCCTTAGATATTCTTAGGCGAGACATCGACTCAAATGAGTCTTGATGTGTGAGGAGAAGGTTTCTTAGGAAGTCCTATCTAGATCTTTTGTTCAAATAACTAGTCATCTTCAACCTCCCCTTCTTCAAAGTGATGATGGGGGTGGATTTGTGAAGAGGAATGGCCTTGAGAGGGAGATTAAGGGTGGAGGAACTTCTGGTTGCGATTTGGGGTGATCGGCTTGAGGAGGAAGATGAACCGATGCCGTTCATTCCGCTTTAAGTTGCATGCAGAATCTGTGTTCTGCACGCAGCGACCTTCTTGGCTATTTTCAGGCAAGCAATGGTCCATTATGGGATTTCGACTAAACACAAAAGTTGAAGCCTTTGTAATTACCTTTCCAACGAGTGGTTACACGCCTCTGGTTGAAGCCTATAGCCACGAGAATGTCTGATCAAAGTAAGGCCTATAAGCTAGGCACACATAAATTATATTATGTACGCTGCAGGCTTTGGAGCCAATTTCATGTGGGTTATTGTCTGATCTAGGTTGCAAACTTAATATGAAAGTTGTAGCCAATAGAAAGATCTTTCCATGGAGGGGTTACACGCACTCATCGGATTCCTATTGCCATGGGAATACTCGGTTGAAGTTGCTGTCCAGATTATTGCTGCACCGAAATTTCTTGGTAGTGTATAACATGGATTTAGATTCAGTGGAATTAATATTGCAATACAATTCAAGGTTTAGGTGAACTCATTTATGATAACCACCGTTGTGTTATGAAGGTTGAAGTTTGTTAATTTTAATTTGTAAAATGAGTTGTGATGCAAGCTTGAATCGAACGAAATGGCTTGATATAAATTGGTAGATTATCAGCATTTTTTTTATGATGTTGAAATAATTTGCATATAGATGAATAAACTATGGACATATGTATGTTGAATTGATAGAATGAAATTTGGTAGTCCAATGCTTGGAGAGTCGTCTCTCTACGGGTAGCATTATGGAAGTTAATAAGTGCGGCGTTGGCCATCACTAGTTGGGATGGTGTTGAGATGAGTAAAGTTGGATGGATGGGCTTTGTCCTCGTGCTTTCTCCGAGGCTCCTTCCATGCCACGGTATTGTGGAATTACATGCGGTGTGAGTCGACACGCGGTGTCATAATCCTGGGTTAAGAATAGTATGGCAGGTCAACGGGCTCGCCAATCATCACACCGATGGGAGTTTACAAATAGACTTTGGGCGGTTGGGCTTGTACCTCGGTATTCATGTCCCGGGGCGCCATTCGTACCAAGTGAACGGTTGGTCTTGACCCTCGTTCTTATTTCCGAGGTTCCTTCCGTGTCACGCATAGGACAGTTCGGGGCTAGGATCTTTGTACACATCTACCCAAGAGAACCCGCTGGGCCGTAGTACGCATGGGCTCCGCTGTTGTGTTCTTAGCGTTGAGGCGTATGGAGGCCTAAGTGAAGTAGTGAGGATACCCACTTACTAGTAGAAGTGCCCGTTCTACTGTCACCGTCTGGCCACGACGGTTGGCGCCTAAGAGGTTAGCTACCTGCTCGAAAAGTGGGAACTACTAGTCTGTGTCGACATAGCAATTGCATGTGCGTGATCATGGGTGAGTCATTGCATCGCATACATAACATTGCACCTCATTACATACACAAAATCCTCATCGTATAAGTTTGTATGGGCACTCCTATATGATGAGTTACTTAATGTTGAATGATCCTCAACTTAAGTTATTTTATGTTATAACTCTATATTCATATGTTATGATAGATGGTAGAAATGTTAGATTATCTTACTATATGTTATACCACTTGCATGTTTATACTCCTGCTTATATACATATATTGTACACTGTCTATTTCTCTGCCGGTGCCAAGGAGTCGCCGGGGGAGCGGATGTGAAGCCACTTAGTCTTTATGACTAACGGTTGCTACGTCTTCCTTTTTAGGAGGAAGTCCCGTAGATGGTACAGCAGATCGTGGAGCCGATCAGCCAGGACAGGACGACCGGACCTGAAGGGACGGTGCCGTTACCACCATCTGTTACAGATGTGAGTATATGAGGGTTTATTATAGCCCTTCGGGGCAATTCCATTGTTATACTCTGATCTTATAGAAGCATGTTTTGGCTTCTCTATTACTGCATTTTTGGACTTATAACTTTTGTGGATTTGATTTTTTATATTATGTTGGTAAGGTTGGAATATATATATATTGATATTGGTTGTAGCCGGCAGAATAGGCGTCTTGTGGTACAGGCTAGCCCGAGTGTTAGTGCTACCCCAAGGCGGTTGTTCTGGGAATAAGACCCCTATCGTGCCGTGTCTTGTATTCCAGGAGGGGGGGGGGGTCTTTCAAATGGTATCCGTTTGCAACGATCCTCACCTAAAGAAGTCAAACAACAATGGGCCACTCCCGTTTGACTAGTCAGTTTTGGGACAAACTGACTTAGCGGAAGCAGTGGTTGGCCCATATGTAATTCACACTAAGTTTGTCCAACTCTGACCTCAGGATTAGACAACCTGACCGTAAGTTTGCATTCTTCGTATAGATTCCAGTGCGTGTTGAGCCGTTGGGGGGCATTCTTGCCCCTTCCATACCCACTCAGTTCCAACAGTTCGAGTTGGGGTAGAAGCTCACCGCCATCTTGGACGCTTTTAGGGCACAACATCCTCCGGTGCTACAATAGGCCCTGCGCTCTAACTGGATAAGCGCCTTCCGGGCTCTCTCCCCTCTTACTTACCTTAGGACGGAGTAAGCCGTTTGCACAGAGGAATGGCTTGACACAGTACATGAGTTATTGGCTGGTATCCGTTGTCCAGCCAACATGGCTGTGTCACTTGCGGTGTCTACCTTGGAGCTACATGCTAAAAGGTGGTGGAAGTCACTCATGGGCTCCACCTTCCATGGCCGAGTCTATACAGAGATAAGTTGGAGCGAATTCTCGGTTGTTTTCTTGGAGGACTTCATTCCTTCATCCGCTCAACATGAGCTTGAGGAGAGGTTCCTTCTACTGAAATAAGTATCAAAGACGGTTACGGAATACCAGCGAGAGTTCTAACATCTCGCAAGGTTCGCAGACTCATACTAGTTGGATGATAGAGGTTATGCCAAGCGTTTCTACAAACGGCTGTGGTAGTGGTAAGAGACCTGCAGAGGGCGTCATGGAAGCTGGCTCGAGCAATAGAAGGAGACAGGACTTTAGAAGAGGAAGAGGATATCAAGGAGGTGGAGGGCGTGTCCAACAAAACTATAGGGTGGAGCATCCAGTTCCGCAACCGCTCCCGTTGCCTCCACTACCACAGCCTCAGCAACTTTAACAACTCGAAAGGCGTCCTGGGCTGGTGTGTTTTGAATGCAACCAACCGGGTCACATTCGACGCTTTTGCCCGCAATTGTTTGGGAACGCCCCTCCCGCTCTCCCTCCGACGGCCCCTCGAGGGTGGGGTTACATACGTGGTCGAGGACGAGGACTGCGAGGAGGTAACCCCGACCCTGCCTGGGATCAAGTGTACGCGCTAAACATGGCACAAGAACAGAATCCCCAGAATGTTATTGCAGGTACGTGCAGTAAGCTTTCATGTTTTCTGTGTTAAACTTAAGTTGCTTACGACATACTAGCTATCTAGCAATAAGTTTTCATTATTGGTACTTAGGCATCGTGATAATTGGCGAAAAGACGGCCTATGCACTGTTCGATACCGGTGCCTCACACTCCTTTGTGTCCAATGATTTCATTAAGGACATGGGGGGTGTGCAATATTTTACTGGAATAGCCCTACTAGTGCGCCTTCCAGACGGCTCGGATATGGTTGCAACCGCTAAGTGCGAGATTGAGGTACTTATTGAGGGAAGGAATTTCGTTACGCTTGCCACTGTCTTAAAAATGCCGGAATTTGACATCATTATGGGCATGACGTGGTTGGACTGACACTTTGCAAGGATCGACTGTGCGGAGAAGCAGATCTATTTGAGAAATGGAGACTCCAACGTAATCTTCCAAGGTATTAACTTCGTACCCCGTCTGACATTATCATCTGTTCAGGTTGTAAAAGAGCACATGAAGGGGGATGAAGTTTTTATGATCTGGTTCGAGTTGAAAGAAGTAGCATTGGACGTAAAAGACGTACGGGTGGTACGGGACTTCCCCGAGGTATTTCCTGAGAAACTGCCGGGATTACCCCCGCACATAGAGGTTGACTTCCAAATTAATCTCATACCGTGTGCCAAGCCTGTATCCAAGGCCCCTTACCGAATGGCCCCGAATGAACTCGCAGAGTTTAGAGTTCAACTACAAGAATTGGTTGAGTCAGGGTTCATTCGCCCCAGTTCGTCACACTGGGGAGCCCCTGTATTGTTCGTAAAGAAGAAGGACGGAACCCTACGTCTATGCATAGATTATCGGGAACTCAATTGGTTGACGGTGCGAAACACTTACCCGCTACCTCGGATCAACGAGTTGTTCGATCAACTTGTGGGAGCGCATTGGTTTTCTATGCTAGACTTGCGCTCGGGGTATTACTAGTTGAGAATAAAAGAGTGGGACATCCAGAAAATAGCCTTTAGTTAAAGATATTGGTTGCACGAGTTCACCGTAATGCCGTTTGGGCTCACAAATGCCCCTTTGGCTTTCATGATCCTGATGAACAAGGTATTTGATCCCTATTTGGACATCTTTGTCATTGTTTTTATCGACAATATCCTGGTCTACTCAAGGACGGAGGAGGAGCATGGCGAGCACCTTACCTTGGTATTGAAGAAACTGAAGGAGCACACCTTGTACCCCAAATTTAGCAAGTGCGAATTCTGGCTTAAGGAGATTGCCTTCTTGGGTCATGTGATTAGTGGAGCTGGGCTAGCTATGGATCCGGCAAAAGTGCATGCCGTAAGGGAGTGGTCACCCTTGAAGTCGGTGGCCGATGTGCGGAGTTTCCTTGGACTTGCTGGGTACTATCGCAAGTTCGTAAAGGGATTCTCAAAGATTTCTCTTCCCCTTACTTGCTTAACGAAGAAAGGTGTGCCGTATGAGTGGACACCCAAATGTGAAGCTGCGTTCCAAGAATTGAAGGATAGAATTACCTCCGCCACCATCCTTGTCCTTTCGTCTGGGAAGGAAGGATTTCAAGTTTACACGGACGCGTCATATCAAGGAATGGAAGCGGTATTGATGCAGCACAAGCACATGATTGCTTATGCTTCAAGACAATTGAAGAAGCACGAAATCAATTAACTGGTTCATGATTTGGAGCTGAGAGCAGTGATGTTTGCCTTTATGGTTTGGAGGCATTATTTATACGGCGTCTACTGCGAGATCTTTTCAGACCACAAAAACTTGAAGTACGTCCATACTTAGAAGGAGTTGAACTTAAGACAACGGCGGTGGTTAGAATTTTTATGTGACTATGAGTTCATGTTGAACTACCACCCCAGAAAAGCAAACTCAGTAGCCGATGTGTTGAGTATAAAAATACCATACTCGAGCCCAGAGTCCCGGTTGATGAGTATAGAGTTGGCTCAGATGATTGAGGAGATGGAAATTACTTTGATATTTAAGGCTCCTTCGGTAGAATATACGGAGTACTTGGCCAGTATAAGCATAGTTTGTGATATCCGAGACCGGATCTGGGTGGAGCAAGGAGTGGATGCGGCTCTGGCCCCAGCGATCAAGTCAATCAAAGATGGGACTACCGACGAATACACACTAAAAGACGGCCTCGTTTATTTTCGCGGCCTGCTCTACATTCCCAAGGGCTATAAAATCCGGGAGGATATCTTGAGAGAGGCGCATTGCTCTAAGTATTCTGTGCACCCTGGAATTGCAAAGATGTACGCCGGCTTACGGAAGACCATGTGTTGGCCGGAAATGAAGAAGGATGTCTGATATTTTGTTACACATTGCGAAGCCTGTCAAAGGTTGAAGGCGGAGTGCAGGAGTCCCGACGGCTTGTTACAGTCATTGCCCTTCCCCGAGTGGAAGTTCGAGGATATTTCCGTGGACTTCGTACATGGGCTACCTTGCTCACGCTCAGGGAATGATTCAGTATGGGTGATCGTTGATCGACTGACGAAAGTAGCACGGTTTATCCCTATGAAGAAGGAGGCACACATGGATGTCTTGGTACGCCTCTTTGTGGAGCAGTTTGTACGGTATCATGGCGTTCCTAAGACAATAGTTTCTAACCGTGATGGTCGCTTTACCTCCAAGGAGTGGAAGGCGGTAAGGGCGTATTTGGGCTTACGCCTTACCTTCAGCACTGCGTTCTATCCTCAGACAGACGGGCAGTCTGACCGGACCATCCAGACATTGGAGGATCTGTTGAGATTATGTGTGTTGGATAGGGGAGAGCCGTGGGAAAAGCTCTTACCCTTGGTCGAATTCTCCTACAACAACAACCATCAGGCGAGCATCGGCATGGCGCCGCATGAAGCTCTTTATGGAAGGAGGTGTAGAACCCCCTTGTCTTGGGTGCAAGATGAAGACCCGAAGACTTTGGGAGTTGAGTAAATAGATGACACTGATGCGGTGGTTAGGCTGATATGAGATCGCATGTTAGAGGCTCAAAGTCGGCAGGCGAAGTATTATAATGCAAGACACCGTCTGGTGGAGTTTCAAGTGGGTGATAAAGTATTTCTGAAAATCCGGCCGATGCATGGAGTGTCGCCGGTGCGTGGTGTGAAGAAGCTCAGCCCGAGGTATGTGGGTCTTTATACTATACTGGAAAGGATTGGCCCGTTAGCCTATCAATTGGAGCTACTGCCCTAGCTAGAGAATCTCAACGACGTGTTCCATGTGTCGTCTCTTCGGAAGGCGCTGTTACGGCCCGATCAATACATCCCCACAACTGATTGTCCTGTGGCGTCTAATAGGTCTGTGCGACTAGAGTCGGTTCAGATTGTAGACAACGAGATAAGAACCTTGCGCCGCAAAAGAGTTCCCTTGGTGAAAGTGCTATGGTCTAATCATGGGAAGGAGGAATTCACATGGGAGCCAATGGATTTGATGCAAAGTCGATACCCGGAGTTGTTTGCTCCAGGTAATTTTATTTAAAAGTATATTTTGTTTTTCTATATGCTTCACTCCCCATAGCCTTATCCTGATTCGGGGACGAGATCTTTTATTTTGTTTATAGGATTTGTAACGTCCCGATTCGCGCTAGGCCCCTTGTGCGTGTTTTTGGTGTCGGGAGAGCTGGTGTAGGCTCAAGGGGGGTGCATGCGATTAGGTGCGCACTCGCGGGGAACAAGGAAATAGAGTGAAAATTGTGTTGAGTATGACACGGGTAGGGACACGGGCGTGTCCCTACCCGTGTTCAGTGGCACTGAGTGTCTATGGCGTTGAGTGGTAATAAAAGGGCGTTGAGTGGTTTGTCCTAAGTAGGACACGGGTAGGGACACGTGCGTATCCCTACCTGTGTGCCATGCCTTTGTTGCGTAGCATTGAGTGATCGGTCCCGAGAAGGACACGGGTAACGACACAACCGTGTCTCTACCCGTGTACGAATGACACGAGTAGCGACACGAGCGTGTCCGTACCCGTATGCTTCAAGCCCAGGTCGACGAGAAGTGTCCCGACCAGGACACATGTATGGACACAACCACAACCACGGCCGTGTCACCTGGACATGGGTACCAACACGGGTGTGTCAGTACCCGTGTAAGGGCACGAAATGGCAGTTGAGCTTCTTCGCAAGAGAAGGACACGGGTAAGGACACGGTCGTGTCCCTACCTGTGCCACTTCTGTATAAAAAGGAAAACTAAACCCTAGCCGTTTTCACTCTTAATTCCAGTCCTTTTTCCTGAGAGAACTTCTTAGAGGAGGAGATCTTGCTGGAGCAAAGCTTGGAGGAGGAGAAACGCCACCGCCATCGAGGAAAAAAGCGATGCTGCCGAGGAGGATGACGAGATCCATAGTCGGAAATGGTGGTACCGATGAAAATGAGGTGAGCTTCCTCCCCTCTCCCTTGGTGCTAGATCCTTAGATATTCTTAGGCGAGACATCGACTCAAATGAGTCTTGATGTGTGAGGACAAGGTTTCTTAGGAAGGCCTATCTAGAACTTTTGTTCTAATGACTAGTCATCTTCAACCTCCCCTTCTTCAAAGTGATGATGGGGGTGGATTCGTGAAGAGGAATGGCCTTGAGAGGGAGAATAAGGGTGGAGGAACTTCTGGTTGCGATTTGGGGTGATCGGCTTGAGGAGGAAGATGAACCGATGTCGTTTATTCCGCTTTAAGATGCGTGCAGAATCTGTGTTCTGCACGCAGCGACCTTCTTGGCTATTTTCAGGAAAGAAATGGTCCGATCTGGGCTTTCTACTAAACAAGAAAGTTGAAGATCTTGAAATTACCTTTTCAACGAGTGGTTACACGCCTTTGGGTGAAGCATGTATCCACGGGAATGTTTGATCTAAGTAAGGGCTGTAAGCTTGGCGCATAGAAATTATATTCTGTACGCTGCAGGCTTTGGATCCAATTTCATGTGGGTTATAGTCTGATCTGGGTTGCAGGCTGAACATGAAAGTTATAGCCAATGGAAAGAACTTTCCATCGAGTGGTTACATGCACTCACCAGATTCCTGTAGCCATGGGAATCTTTGGTTGAAGTTACTGTCCATATTATTGCTGCACCTAAATTTCTGGGTAGTGTATAACATGGATTTAGATTCGGTGGAATTAATGTTGCAATCTAATTCAAGGTCTGTAACATCCCATTTCCGGCTAGACCCCTAGGAGTCGGTTAGTTGTGACAAAACCCCAGGGAGCACATAAAATTGAAACAAGCGATCAATATTTCGGGTCACGGGTTGGTCACGCCCGTGACTGACCCGTCACGCCCGTGACTTGGGCGTGACTACTTCGACGATCGTCGATCTCCACGAGACGATCGTCGAACGTGCTGTCTGGGCATGTCACGCCCGTGACCAAGATGTCACGCCCGTGACTATGGGCGTGACCCCATCGACGATCGTCGATCGCCGTGAGACGATCGTCGACCTTGCGGCCCGGGCATGTCACGCCCGTGACATGAGTGTCACGCCCGTGACCTAGGGCGTGACCAGCCTTCGACGATCGTCGACCTCAATTCGACGATCGTCGACCTTGAAATTTGCCGTTCGGGCATGTCACGCCCGTGACCTAGAGGTCACGCCCGTGACCTAGGGCGTGACCAGCCTTCGACGATCGTCGATCTCAATTCGACGATCGTCGACCCACAATCTGCCGTTTGGGCCTGTCACGCCCGTGACCCGAGGTGTCACGCCCGTGACCATCCATCGACGATCGTCGATCTCAGTTCGACGATCGTCGATCCCAGAATTGGCTATCCGGGCCTGTCACGCCCGTGACCTATGTGTCACGCCCGTGACATTGGCCGAAACGACGGTTCAGGCCCGAAATTATTCCAACACGCGTGGTAATAAATGCTGGTGTGGGAAGTTACACTAGGAGTAACTTCCGGCCGTTTTCCTTCCGTAATTATATAATAAATGAGGAAAAGGTGGTCCAATAGAAAATCGCCAGCTGGACACACCTGTTCAGTTTCCACCGTTTCTTATCCCTGCATCATAACCGAAGCGTTAAGGGGAGGAGCCTTCATGGCCATAATGGCTTTACCCATTCATCTCCCCACTATCTGACTGATAAAAGCCCACTTGGGGAAAGAGGAGAAGGTTACACGCTCAAGTAATCGGATCAGACCTTTGTTCTTGCTGTAGGAGAAGTTCAGCAAACGCCACCACCGCGCCATGGCACCCCGACGTTCTTCTCGCCTTCAAACCGCGAACAAGGTCCTCCTCTGCTCCTTCTCTTTCATGGGTAGATCTTAGGATTCTTAGAAAGGAGGTTCGCGCTCAACGGAGCCGGACCCGTCTCTCATTTTCATGGAAAAACCATGAAAAAGGGTATTTTGAGTTCGCCGGAAACCGCCACCTCCGGCGGCCAAACCACCGCCGACCGATAGCCATCGCCTCAACGGAGGTGGTGGTGGTGGTGGCTGGCCAGGGAAGTGACCGAACGGCCGGCGACGGATCACGGAATGCTTACAGGAAAAATGAGTTTTCTGTGTCTGGTTTTCGGGTTCATGTAGAAGATGAACAGTAGAAATAATTTTATAATATATAGATTATTATATATTACATATGGAAAAATAGATTATTTGGATATATGTTGAGGCTGCGAAATGAGGCACGTAGAGGCCGTTTTAGGAAAAATGACCAGACACAAAAGTTATAGCCCTCGGGGTCTACTTTAATTTAAAATTGATTTTATTCAATTTGGGTGAGTGGTTTGAACACAGCACTCATTTTGGTGGGATCAAGACCTAGGCTAACCAGAAATTAAAATGGTTGCCCACGGTTCATAACATGTCCAAATGACTTGAAATTTGGACTGGAGGTCTATAATATGTATATCGAGAGGCTGTCCAAAAATGAGAATTTTTGGAGAACTTTTGCCTAATGTTTTTGTAAAAATTTAATAAACAATATAAAATTAATTAGGAGATGAAATTAAGTCCAAACTCCCCCAAATTTTGGGTGGTGGTCCCTGGCATCAATATTAAGATCTGTACAAAATTTCAACTCGATTGGTCGAGTTTTGAATAGGGAAGTATCAAGTCCTAGATAGGTCTTGGTGAGGGGTACTTTGGGGAAAAGTACGATTGGAGATGGAGTGGACAAATCTCCTCAAAAGAGGCTGAAGTTGTTGGCCACTGATTTGTTGAGTCTATGTCTATCCTCTTGGGTAACATGGTGTGGCTTAGGGTGGATTTTACCCTAAGAGATTGGCTCAAATCCAACGGGTGGGAGTTTGAGATTTGTGAAGGACATAGGAGCAAAAGCTCTTGTATGCCCTTGAAATTTGGAGGAGAGGGGGATGATATGATGAAAACCCTCTGGTTGAAATAGTGAAGGAATTGGAGGTAGTTAGGTACCTCGAAAGTTGAGATGTCGGATTAGGATAAAAATGTAATTTAGTTATTTTAAGCACTAAATCTAATCCAAAAATTGTGAAACTCGGGAGGAGGGAGTTTTAGGATGTTTTAGACTCAAAGTAAATCTTCTGGAATTTTTTGATTAATAAATGTTATACTTCATGTGTTATAGGAATAATTGCCCGATTTATTGTTTCAATTATTTGGAGGTTTTAAATTAATTATAATCAGTTGAAATTCTGGATTTAGATCTTGATTAGTAGCACAATGATCCTGGATTTTTATAGAATTTTATGTTGAGTAAATCTAGTACCTTATTCACAGATGATAGAAATGGCTTTTATGTTTAAAAATTAATTATGGGTAAAGTACTTGCTGGAAAATTATGAAACTTGGCCAGTGCTAATTTTAGGCCTTTATCTGCATGTCATAAATTATTTATAATGTTTGGAAGAATATTTTCTGTACTTGCTTCATAAACAATAGAAGTTAGAGATTATTTCTAAAATAGCTTTCAAGCCATTTTGATGATAGAAAAATTATGATACTTAGGATTTAACCTTCTGAGATAACTTACTATTTATCATAAATTTGCTGGACATCTTGCATGAATAATTAAGGTAGTTCATGTTCAAACCGATAGCCCTTGGGATTTTCGAGGAATTTAATTAAATGCCAAATAAATTAGGAAAATTTCCACTTTCTGGATTTAGGACATTCATATCATGGTAAGTCTCCAGTAAATAATTTAGGGCATTTGGATGAGTAATGGATCATTGCATAACCGGTTCGACATGTAGCCTAGGTCGGTCTGCATATAGCAATTTGAGAAATGCAATAGGACTTGATCTGAGGAAGTTTTTGGAGTTAAACATTTTGTCTGGGTGGACATTTGTGGAGGAAATTACAATAGGAAAATATGAAGAGTAGAGAGTAGTAGTGATAGCTAGAGTTAAGAGGTGCTCGGGTTTGGCGAAAGATCGTCTTCCCCGAAGAGTGGAAGGTTTAAAAATCACCCTAGGATAGTCTATCGTAATGCGAGAAAGGAATGGGTTAAGGGAAATAAACCAATAATATTAAGTGCACTTTTTGTAACGGTCCAGGCCCGCCAACCCCGCGGGACCCAGCTGGCACCGCCGGCCCACCAGTAGTCCAGACCCAGACCCACTACTGGCAGTAAGCCTATCACATTCAGGCCTGCAGGCCATGCACCCCAACCCCTCTCCCTCCACAGGCGGGTTGTTGGTGGCCGTAGCCCCCCTTAGATGAGTCAAACTCGATAGTCAAGCCCGCACTACGGGGACTTCCCAGGAGGTCACCCATCCTAGTACTACTCCAGCCCGAGCACGCTTAACTATGGAGTTCTTTCAACTCTCATCACCAATTGAGCTGCAGATCAATTGGTGATGAGAGTTGAAAGAACTCCATAGTTAAGCGTGCTCGGGCTGGAGTAGTACTAGGATGGGTGACCTCCTGGGAAGTCCCCGTAGTGCGGGCTTGACTATCGAGTTTGACTCATCTAAGGGGGGCTACGACCACCAACAACCCGCCTGTGGAGGGAGAGGGGTTGGGGTGCATGGCCTGCAGGCCTGAATGTGATAGGCTTACTGCCAGTAGTGGGCCTGGGTCTGGACTACTGGTGGGCCGGCGGTGCCAGCTGGGTCCCGCGGGGTTGGCGGGCCTGGACCGTTACAAAAAGTGCACTTTTTATTATAATGACCCTAGCCGATCCAACGTGGCAGTGCCACGGCTCCGCTCTAGGCGTCGCTACCGGGCTGCAGCCCAAGCACCCCAACCCCTCTCCCTCCACAGGCGGGTTATTGGTGGCCACAGCCTCCCTTTGATGAGCGAACTCGACAGTTAAGTTGGGCCGTACGGGGACTTCCCAGGAGGTCACCCATCCCAGTACTACTCTCGCCCAAGCACCCTTAACTATGGAGTTCTTTCAACCTTCATCACCAATTGAGCTGCAGCTTGACCTGTATTAGCCTACATTTCCCTCTATTTCCCTCTATTAGCCTATATTTCCATCCAACCTTGCGAAGTGGTGAAGGCAACCCGCAGTAGTAGTTTTAGTGTTTTCTTCTCGTCACTGCCTAAAAAAAGCCCTGTATTTTCATTTTACCTTTATACTTTATTTTCTAAACAATTGAATCACAAACTCACTTTGCGTTCCTCAAGAGATTGATACTTGGGGATATTCTCCCATTTTATATTACTTGAGCGACCGGTGCACTTGTAGAACTCACATCAAGCACCAACACTCATATCTATTGTACCTTCTTTTTGAACAATTTTAGAATTGGGAGGTGTATGCTTATGTTTAGAAAGGTTGGCTTTGGCATTCTTCTCATTTCTTAAAGAAATCATGTGACTATGTGCATGATGGTAAATGGTTTGTACAACCATAGGATTCTTCTATGGAGCAGGCCCTTGAAAAGTGACCTTTCATTTTCCTTTGAGAGTTAGAGTTGGGGAATTTATTAGAAATGGTTTACAACTTTAAATTTATATTTTTTCCTGAGGAGACTTGAGGGTACCTGCACCAACATCTCTTCTTCCTTTCAAGGGCTATTTCTTTTGGCCACCACTAGAGGAGCACTTAGTCTTCCTTATCTTAAGGAGCCACCTTTCCTGAGCTTTGATGGTCCTTTCTTATTGAACCAAAATGTCTGCTTGACCATCAATTATTTTTTTGAGCTCGTTTATCTTAGATTCCATGAGAAGGACCTTTTTAGACATCTGATCAAGCTGAGATTTTGTGAGCTTGAGGAGTTCAATTTTCTCAGCCTATTTTTAGCAAGCTTTTTGCTCTTTTTTAGAGCTTCCAGGCTGGTACAAAATTTTATAATTAATTCTTTAGTAATTGATTCATAGTAAGAATCTGCCAATATTGAAGAGGGTTGAATGTTTACCTCAATAGGGTAGTGGTCATCCTGATTTTCCATATCATCCCTAGTTATGGGTCCATAACTATATATGTTCATCATAAGAATCACTGCCTGATAATAAAGGTTGTGCCCAGAAGCCTACTTTAGACCGAGAAAGAGGAGCCTTGATGCACCATTTGGTAGCAAGATATTCCACCTCTTCAAACAGTTCTATAAGCCCAACATGGGCTACTTCTTCCTCAAACTCAGATGGGCAAGATTCACATTCACTCCAACATTTCTTCTTCTTTGCTAAGAAGCTTTTCTCAGGCTTCTTCCCCTTGCGATGCTTCTCATCACCTGCTATTTTTTTCTCTTGATTGGGTAGTCAACAATGACATGTCCAGCCCTATCGTAGAAATTGCAAATAATGTTATTTTAAATTGTTTGTTCATTGTAGAGCCATACTTGTCCCCTTTAGGATTTTTCTTGAATCGTTCTGAGTTGGAGTATTATTTCCTAGAGCTTGAGGAAGAAGGTTGTTTGTTCTTCCATTGATTTTCCTGTTCAGCATGTTCTTGAAATTTTTGGAGAATGGGGCAAATTCCTCATCAATTAGCTTAGCTTCAAAGGTGCTGGACTCAGAGGTATCTGATTTAGTAACCCTTCTTGGAGGAGAAGAAATTTTATCCTTGCTTCTTTTAGTGCTTTTAGCCTTGAAAGCCATATAATTTTCATTTGAGTGAGACTTGTCAGCTTCCTCTTCTTCTTTCCTTGAGTTAAGTGACATTTTATAGGACAATAGCTTTTCAAATATAGTATATGGAGAAATGATGGCAAGATTTCCCATCTCCCTTATGACACAAATTTTATTGTCCCACTCTCTAGTTATGGACCTCAAAAA
Organism: Platanthera zijinensis; assembly: GCA_039513925.1. Lineage (NCBI taxonomy): Eukaryota > Viridiplantae > Streptophyta > Magnoliopsida > Asparagales > Orchidaceae > Platanthera > Platanthera zijinensis. The sequence goes on from CM077088.1 coordinate 145,740,437, forward strand.
TTTATTATAAAGCTCATAGTCAGTGAGGACTCTTCCATATGTCTTTAGCTCATTGGAAATTTTAAAGAATTTCTCATAGAAATAAACAATAGAATCCTTCTTACTTTGCTTGACTGCCTCATAATCTTGGTTCAACAAGGATTTCCTGTAATCCCAAACCTCCTCAATATCCTACAAATACAAAATTGGTGTATACCACATCTCCTTAGTAGTTTGACAATGGATTAGCTTCTAGAATGTGGAGTCATCTATGACACAAATAATGATATTCTTGGCCCTCTTGTCAATAATGGCCAGAACAACTTCATCTCTATTAATCTCAGAATATAACTTGGGTACGTGCAGATTGGTATTTATTGAGGAGGCCTTCATGGGGATGAATGGCCCCTCCTCAACTATGATGTAAATCCTTGGGTATGAATCTTCCATAAATAGTTTGGCCTTCTGCTTATAGATTCCAAAGTTCTCTTTTTTGCATATTAGAAGCTTCATAGAACTAATCTCTTTATAGCCTTCACTACAGGCCATGGTGTATAAGCTAAGTACACATTTTAGGAACTTGGTTAGACTGTTAACTCTTTTTCATTCAACCTCCCTCTGATACCACTTGAAAGAATAAAGGGGGAAGACTAAACACTTAGAGGAGGGGGGGGGGGGGGGTTGAATATGTACTAAGCAATATTTTGACTTTTTTAGAAGTTTAAGTTACTTTACCAAAAAAATAAAGCACAAATCACATCACACAGAAATCACTCAAAAGTTTATAGTGGTTCCCCAGAGTATGGGTATATCCATTATCCCTCACCACCTATCTAGTAGTGTACTAGACTCGATAATCTCCTCCAACTACTCAGATAAATGATCTTACACCTCAGATTCCTCGGAATCCTACATCTGGTCTTCATCAAAATTCTACCTCAAACTTCAACAAAGACCTACCTAAGGCTATCCATTACTCTACCTCAGAGTGCAAGCACTCCTACAGCTCAAATACCAAGCTGGTCTCCTAAATCAGACTTTAGCAAATTCCTACCTCAGATCTACCAGATCCTACCTCAGAGTGCTCACACTCTTACAATTAAGATCTTAGAGAGATCTTACTCAACAAAGGTTTAAAAGACTTATTATAGAAAATAACTCAATAAAAGTAATACTTTGAAGCTTTGAGTCTTCTTAAGCTTTCAAGATTGAAAGCTTATTCTTAGTGAGCACCTGAACAAAGTTAACTTGAACTTGGTTGTAGGTTTAGTAATTATCTTCTTGTATGAAGAGATATCATTATCTCTTCATCTTCTACAGTAGGAAGATGAATTTCTTTTTGTATCGATATGAGAGCTAAGTTGTAGCACAATGATCACAGAGTTCTTCTTGGTTTGCTTGATGGATTCTTGATGTTACTTTTTGCTTGTTAGTTACTATATGTTGTTAGGGTTTGAAGAATCCCTCTCATAACTTTTATATGACTGACTTCTATAAGGATTGAAAATAATAGATAAAATAAGTCAAAATAGCTTTCATGAAAGGAATGATGTGACACTTGTGTTTGACACCTCCGTCATTTGAAATCTTGCACTTCTGAAAAATAAGATATTAGTATTCCTATAAGGATAATATCATTTTTTCAATACTTCTCACAAAAGGGTATTTAAGTTGGAGCAAGAAAATTGCTTCTTTAAAGCTAACATGACAGTATTGTTGTGTAGAGTCTTCTAATATAATGATATCGTTGAGTCATCTTTACTCATCAAAATGGTATAGACCTGAACTTCATAATATAACACTTAGTCCATTTAGAGTTATAAAAAACTTTATTTCTTATTTAAACTTATCCCTTGCCCTACTGTTATTAAATAGCAACAAAAATTATTTAACCTACATAAATATCAACAGATGTAGACATCAAATACAAGATGTACTTATCATTGCATGCTATACTTCTTCAATTCTTGGAACATTAAGGGAAATTTCTTAATTGGTAGGACTTCTAGTAGGATGACTCTGGCAGGGTGGTGCTCCAGTTAGGGGGGTTTGGGTTCGGTTGGGTGGTGTGTGAAGGTCTAAGGGGAATGGGTGTACCACCACCAATTTTTCTGATGTTATTATTTGGTTTGTCGACGTGATGATTATGACATTAGGGCGTTACTTTTTTTTTGATTTAATGTCGGCGTTACACTGTTTGTGCGTTTTCGCGTCTGTTGGATCTATTTGACTAGATTTTTTGGATTTTAATAAGATTGGATGTTTTCCTTGAGTTGAAGAATGAGCTTTTGAGGCCTTGGACTTGTCCAGTTTTGTTGCGATCCGAGCATTTTGGAGTCTCGGCATGTGTTTGGACCCTAGTGGTGATTTCTTTTTTAGATGTTGTGTCTCAAGAATGGTACGTCGGATTCTAGGGTTGTCTTCGCTGTTTAATTCCTTTAATTCAGCATACGTTTCAGCCTCTGGTTTGAACCAATATCTCTTGTCCCAATATCTGATTATGATTATTACTGTTGATCTTATGCAAGCTATATGCCTTGCTCTAAATCCTGGTTAGCCCTCCTTTTGATTCTCGAGAAGCTTCATGTATGGTTAAATTTTTCATCGACCTTGGGCGTTCGACGAATTTGGAACTAAGTTCGACGATCGGGATTGTTCTTCCTTATTTTATAGGTCGACCTTGTTCTCGAGAAATCTATTTGTTCCCAAGAAGTGTTATCCTTATTCTCGAGTGATCTACGGCCTCTTCTCGAAAAGTCTTCTTGGGTACTTGAGTAAATTTCTCTGGCTCTCGGGAAATACTTCTAGTTCTTGAGAGGCCCTTCCTTGTACTCGAGTAATGCCCCGGCTGAACTCGAGAATTTCTCAGTAATCCTCAAGAAGTTCCCTTGTTCTCGAGAAGCTTTTTGTAGTACTCGAGTAGTCCTATCTGGTTCTCGAGAAGCCTTTTTGTTCGTACTCGAGAAGTCCCTTGCAGTACTCGAGTAGTCCGCTCTTAGTACTCGAGCAATTTCCTTGCGGTACTCGAGTAGTCTTCCCTTGTACTTGAGTAGCCTTATAGTACTCGAGTAGTCCTTCCAGTACTCAAGTAATCCCTTCTTTCTTATCGAGAAGCCCGGTTCAGCCGACCCCAATTCTTTTCTTAAGTGCAGTTATCCTGATTTTACCCTAGGTATATATATATACCCACTTCTGATTTTTTTCTTCTCCTTCATTAGATTGAATTCCTATTCTTATCCCGGACCAGAGCGGCGTGGGCGAGAGAGAGGTTGTTCGTTTGAGATTTCTTCCGGTGGCCACTGACGGTGCTCCGGCACTCGAAATCTTCAATCTAGTATAGATCCGAAAAGCTCTCGACAAGAGCTGCTCAATCGTTGTATTATCTTCCCCTTTCCTTCAGATTCTCTCGCTAGCGTTTCCGACACTTACTCTTTCTTTTTGGTCATTCTTGTTAGATTTCGACTTCCTTCGTCTCCTTTTGCCCCAATCTTCGTCGAGGAGTGATTTAGAGAATTTTCCGGTAAAAATCAAGGCAAGTGATGGTTTCATCCTTCTCTTCCCTACTTTAACCCCGATTAGCAGGAATTTCTAATTTATGATTATCATGATTATTAGTTAATTGCTGATTTTTAGTGCTATTAGATCTTCTGTCTGTTCTATTCATGATGTTCACGTTCTTGATTCTGCAATCCTGCCAAGTTTAGTGCTGTATATTTTATTGGTGTGGTTATATCTCATTCTTATGGTCGTTCCTCAACTTTCTTGTAGAACGCATTAAAGATTATTTAGGATCATAAGTTCTTCCTAAAGGTTGATCAACCATTTCAATCTAGAATTGTCTAGTAGAATCCAATGTTCCATTGTTGTCTTGAGATTTATATCATGGTTTTCTTCATGACGATGCCTTGGGGGCGAGACAACTGGCCAGGCCAAGGATGGGTTGTAGTGTTCCCCTGAGCTCTAAACCCGGGTCGTTACTGGGTGTGACTTCATGGTTTTTATTTGTTGCAGGTGTTTTAGTGGATGAACCCACCGCCGCGACGTTTATTCTCCCTATTATGCCATTTGCGGTGAATGGTGGAGTATCCAATCTCCCCCACAATTAGACAGATAAATTTTCTTTGGGGTTGTGCCCAGATGAGTTGACCACCTCGCCCGTGATGTTTGATTTTGGTGGAGTTGACCACAGGTGGTTAATAAGGGCTTGTTTCTTTCCTGATGGTTTAATCTTGACCTTTCCCCCCTTATAGTTTTGTGGTTTTTGGGCACTCTCGTTGTACGTGATGCTTCACGTAAGTGTTCTCTTTTTACCATACTATCTTACTACTGTACTTTATTTAAGTATCTTTCCTCTGGTCTTGGGTTGGTACCCCTTGAATTTGTTTACTTGTGGATTACTTCTGCCATCTTTTGTGCTTTTTTGTTGAGGTGTTCTGTCTTTGGAATGCCTCAGGTTTAGAGCTGTAGCTAATTGCGGTGCTAGTTTTGGAGTTCTTGGGCAGCAGGGTTGGCTGTGGTTTTTTCCTCGCTGTAGTGAGGTAGTCTGTTGTTTTAGTTGTATTGCTAGTTCAGACATACTTTTCCTATTTGTGGGTTTGTGTCAGTTTGTTGATGCCCATAGAATTATTGTTTTTGGATACGTGCTAGCTACATAGTTTTCTTTCTATGTATTGGATTACTTAGTTTCTGGGATGTTTTATGTTAGGGTTGCATGGTAGGTATTTTCTAGTATAAAAACTACTATTTTTACGTCATGCATTGCATGTTTTTTAAGTGATAAATCACTATATTTAATGACTGTAAAAATCTACTTTTATTTCTACTATAAACTTAGAACTTGCATACCTTGAGGTGTCCTGTGGGAACCTCCAAGCTCTTGTAGGATGCCTAATCTTATAAAAGAAGTATTTTTCGCAGCGTTTTACTACTTTTCTGGTGGACTAGATGAGGCACTAAGCCGAGGGATACGGCTAACTACTATACTTAAACTTATTTTTACCTCTAAATAACTTAAAGAATTTTCCTTCATGGTTAAGTAGGAGTTTAGCCTCAGCGTCCGCAGTTATCCCCTGCCGACGTGGCATCATGACGCGCAATTTTTCCCTTACTCTGATAACCCTTTATTGTCGGTGGAAAATGTCGGTTATGACAATGGGGGTCCTTATATAGGATAGATGGGGTGCCTCCTTTGCTTACCTATAGTGTGGGATAAATTAATCCATAGAGGAAAGGTTTGCCTCTTCCTTTAGCTGTGTTTGGTGAGGCTGCATCATCATGGGAGGAGTACAACCACATGGCAGAATCTAGGAGAGGGAGCTTTGGGCTTTGGTGTGGGCTTTAGAAATGGGAAGGAGTGGAGTTTTTGGCTTCCTCTTGGCCCAAGGCCTTTACCCCATGTAGGTTGTTATTTTCAAGCCTAAACTAGTCTAGTGAGTGGGGCCCAAGTAAAGCCTAGGTGAAAGGCTTGGGTGGTATTGTCACAACCTGCATTTTCTCGGCATTTAACGATATATCAGAGTAGAAGAAAACACGCGTCATGATGCCACATAAGCAGGTGATAATTGCAGACGCTCAGGAAAAACCCTAACTTAATACCTCTATGAAAGTTCTAAAAGTTGTTTAGAGAAAATCCATTTTTAAGTTAAGCAGTTTGCCGTATCGCTCGTCTCAGTGGCTAATCTAGTCCACGGGAAAAAGATAGTTATACGATGCGGAAAACACTATATTTATAAGATTAGATGTCATACATGAGTATAAACATCACCAAAGGACAACTCATGGCACACAAGACACTAGATTTATAATAGTTACGAAAGTAGCATTTACGACTGTTAAACATTGTTTGGTATTGCATCCATAATAACCTAGATTTATGTGAAGTCACCCTTGAACTAAAATGATTTAAGTATGTATTTGATGCTATTCTTTAGTTGAGTGCTTGCAGGTCTTTATTGCTAAGTGTAGACCAATGTCAGTTTACAATGAATCACTAAACACAGGACCATGCAATATAATCCCTCATTGTGTGCTCCATGGTGTTGACTCATGTGTAACCTCTCTATAGGGATGCACTTCATTTCCAAGTACTAAAGCATGGAAGAAAGTAAGGGTTGATGGTTTTCTAAAAAGAAGAAAAGAAAATTTTTCAGGAAAAATCTCTAAGTCCATTTCTCAAGAAATGAAGTGTATTTCTCGAGAAGTCTGAGTATATTTCTCGAGAAAGTAAAGCTATTCTCGAGAAAGCTTAAGACTTCTCAGAAAATTCTCAAATTCTATCTAAGTCCTTTTTCTCGAGAAAAGCCCTGAAGATTTCTCGACAAACCAAGTTTATTTTTCGAGAAAGGAAAGTAGTTCTCGAGAAATAAAATCTTTCTCGAGAAATAAGAAATTCAGTTCACAGAATTTTAGTTAAGTAAATTTCTCGAGAAAGTCAGGCCATTTCTCAAGAAAGAATTTCATTTCTCGAGAAATCAAATTGTTCTCGAGAAATTAGTCCTTCAGTTCTAAATTTGCGCTAAGTACTTTTCTCGAGAAATCATATCCTTCTCGAGAAATTAGTATTTCACTTCAAAGAATTTTCGTCAAGTCTTTTCTCGAGAAAGCCATGGAATTTCTCAAGAAACTAAACTCTTCTCGAGAAATAATTATTCTTCTCGAGAAATGGAGTTGCAGAAATTTATTTTTTAATCTGTCTGACGGGATTTCAAATTTAATCTAAGTTCCTCATGATTGATCCACATGGATCTTTCCTTAATTATTTGTGACCGTTAGACGATGTTTTATAAAAAGTCTTCTCAGAGGAATCACTAACCCTAACAAGAATAATAATATTCTGAATCTCCTTCGCACTTTCTAAATCGGGAGAAGCCGCGCCGTCTTCATTATTCTTCTCTGTCTCTTATCTCTCGATCCAGTGATTCCAAGAAGAAACAGACGTTAGATACTTTCAAACATAGTGATTTAGATTTAAAATGTGGCATGTATGAAGTAATAATAGTAATTTTTATACTTTAAAATATCCAACATGAAACCTAGCATAAAACTTTCCTAGAGATAAAGTACACAACCTGAAACGAAACAACTGAAAGTATGCAAGTCTTAACTAAAACTGAAAACAAGAACTACCTCACGACTGTGAGGAAACTACTGCAACAACTGTAGTCCAAAAGCTACCACCCAGCACAGCCGCTCTACTGGTTACAGCCCTTAACCTGAGGCATTCAAAAGAATAACACCTCAGTAATAAAATACAAGTGGGAATGAAAATAAGAAGGTAGTAAGTAAAAAAGGCAAGAAAGGGTTTACCAAACCCGACTATAAGGAATTCTAAAACCACATCTAATTAGCTAAATAAAAACTGGTAAAGTAAAAGTCTGCAATAAAGTAGTTAAAAGAACATTGCACCAAGTGCGAAACGAAGCAATGCTTGGACAAAATTTGCAAGGATAAGCATGAAATTCTATAAGAAGCAAACTGAGCACAAAATAGCTCGAAAACACTAATCATTAACACTTGTTAAAAACAACCGGGTCGGAGTCCGTGACCAAAACGTCCAACCCAAATTTCCAGACCCAAATTTCTCACAAAGGAAACTGCGGTGGTGGCCACCTTGCCAAACAGAACCCAACATGCCACAAAACAGAGACCAAACAGAACCCAAACAAAACCACCAAGTGAAATGATTCACAACCAGCATCCAGTTGGTGGTCCTTTATCCACTACAAACCTTCATAGCCGAAGAAACATCATACCCAAACACCTCAAACAAAACCCAAGCCTAAACCCAAAGAAATACCCAAACAAGGCCTAAAATAACTCTAAGGCCAAATTCGACGAGTATACCCGATGAACCACAAAGATACTTGACGAATTTCCACAGCACTCAGCAAATAAGACCTCCGATACTCGACGAATTCCTACTATACTCGACGAATTGTGTAGCGATACTCAGCGAAATGCTACTATATTCGACAAGTTGACCAATGCTACTCGACACTTTCTTCCGATACACGTCGAATATGCCTTAACGACAAATTTGGCGATACTCGCCGAATCCTAATTTATACTCGATGAATAGCACTTAGACTAAAAATCTACACTCGGAAAATGTTCCCGACTAAACTGCCTTAACAAAATTTGGCGATACTCACCGAATCTGCCTAAGCCGATACTCAACAAAACTCTAGTAATACTCGTGAATATCCTTAGACTAAATCCCTCCATACCCAGAAAATTTCACTTAACAATTTACGACGATTTCTCATTCGGTTAACCTACCAAACTCAACGAATACTTCCGTCGATATTCGACAAATTTTACATACCCAAACCTGTCGAATTCTACTTAACCCTTAAATCTATTCACCACATTTTGGCCGAAAACTTGCCCTACTCTAAGATTTCTTTCATAGCCTACCTACACTTATCCTACTCTCTAAGGGAGGAGGAAAGGAAGGGAGAAGAACAAGCAAGAAATGGTCATGCAAGGGGGAAAATATCTACTTGCCTTGAAACCCCGAAAAAAACACCTCTCGCTCACACTGCGATAAGGATCGGCCACCAAAAGATCCTAGAAACATTTTCTGAAACTTTTGGGGGGAAAAAAGATGTCAAAATCACTAAAACTAATGCCTAAAAATCGAGGAATAGGGAAAAGATTACCACGATCGGGTAGATCTCGGCGAGAGCTTTCAAATCTCTAATCTATCGAGGAATCCGACCACGAAATCGCTGGAAATCACTGGCCGAATGCACACGGGACGCCGCTTCACTTCCGCTCGCAAAATGGCTACCGCTCGGCTTTGGAAGTTGATGAACAGGGTTTTTGAAATGACCTAATATCCGACTATATATATACATACATAAATAATTATAATAATATAATACAGTTTAATAATCAATAATCCCAACACGACCCGAAATCCAAACAACCTCGGAATCTTGCGAAAATCTCACTATAGCTAAATACCGACGCTACAAATCTAACGAAGAAGTCAAAATCCAAATTATATAGACCAAACTTTGGTAAAACACCGCCCAAAGATAAAATGCCACCACATCCCTATAAAATCTCCACCGAGTAACCAAAACAAACCCGTCTCGCAAGGGATGGTGCATAACCAAACCAAAACCAACCACACCGAAAAACCCAGTGAGCAAACCCATGCTCCAACAAATGACACCCGTTAACTTTGCGTCAACGTAATTCCCTGACGTCAAAAATACGTCACTACAAGAATTATAATAAACAACAAAAAATTAGGAGCATTACAGCCACCCCCCTAAAAGGAAGTTTCGTCCCGAAACTCAACATAATAGAATCAAATCCAAAACAAAAGAAAAGCAATCATAGGCCATCAAAGAAAACACTTACCAAAAACATTAGGAGAACAAATGAGGATGAGCCTCCCTCAAAGCTGACTCCAACTCCCAACTCACGCTCTTCACGTCTTGGTTCATCAACAAAACTTTAACCATGGGTATTGTCTTCCTTCGCAATACCCGATCTTGAGTATCCAAAACGCGAACATGCACCTCCATATAGGAAAGGTTTGGCTCCAACTGGGGAACAATATCAAGAATTTTCCTTCCGCTTAGCACACACTTCCGCAATTAACTCACGTGGAAAATATCGTGCACGCAAGGAAAACTTGCTGGCAGTTTTAGCCTATAAGCTAATTCACCAATCCGCTAAACAACTTTTAAAGGTTCCACATACCTAGGATCCAACTTATGGTTCTTACCAAACCTCTTAATGCCAGACATTAGGGAAACCTTAAGAAAAACCATGTCCCCAATAACAAACTCCAAATCAGTCCTACCCTGATTGGCATTCTTTCCATAACGCTCTTGAGCTATCCAAAGGTTCTTTCAAATATGCTTAACAGAAATATCCATTTCTTCCAATGCTTTTGAACCCAATAACGGTCTCTCACCAACCTCGACCCAAAGTAAGTGAGTCCTCCAACGTCTCCCATATAAAGACTCAAACAGGGCCATCTGCAAGCTTTCTTGATAACTGTTATTGTATGCAAATTTCATCAATCTCAAACACTCATCCCACGCTCCTCCGTTGTACAAAAAAAAAATCTAATCATATCCTCCATGATTTGATTTACTCTCTCTGTCTGACCATTTGTCTGCGGATGATTTGCGGTGGACTACCTCAAATCGATACCCAACGCCTCCTATAAACTCTTCCAAAAGCGAGACCTAAACCTGGAGTCTCGATCTGATACAATAATAATAGGTACTCCATGTAATCTGATGACCTCATCCAAGTATAACTCACTGATTTTCTTCATGGAGTAGTCGATCTTGAACGACAAGAAGTGGACACACTTCATCAATCTGTCCACTATAACCCAAACTGAATCTTATCCTTGGGGAGATCTCAACAATCAAGTAATAAAATTCATCGAAATACTCTCCCACTTCCAACTAAAAATTTCTAAGGGCGACAACTTGCCTCCAGGCCTTCTATGATCAGCCTTCACTCGCTTGCACGTAAAACACTCTGATACAAACTTAGATATATCGCCCTTTATACAATACCACCAAAAGATCTGCTTCAGATCCATATACATTTTAGTGGAACCGGGGTGGTAGGCATCACTAGAACCATGCGCCTCTTTGCACAACTTAACTCAAATTCCTCTACAACGGAATACAAAATCTGCCATGGTACATCAAGGTGCCCGCATCAACAATTGAAAAGTCCGGTAATTCCCCTTTTATAGTTATATTATAAAGGTGCAACAAATCAGGATCATCTTTTTGATGTAGCCTTGTAAGTGTAATCCATGAAGGCTCTAATACTTCCAAATTGCTGGGCGAGTCGTTACTCCCACCGATATATCCATCAAGAGAAAGTCCTCCACCAGTGAATCCATAGAAGGTTAAAATTTTTTGCTGAATTTATACTCAAGGCATCAGCTACCACGTTAGCTTTGCCAGGATGGTACTGGATCTCAACATCATTATCCGCCATATATTCTAACCATCTCCGTGGGTGCAAATTCAATTGAGCCTATCACTAAAATACCTCTAGAAGGGGATAGGGCCGCTGGCGGAGAAAGCTCGAATTCGCTTCACTTTTGAGTGAAGACGTACTTCAAACTCTTATGATCAGTGTAAATCTTGCACAGAGCGCTATATAACAGATGTCTCCATAATTTAAAGGCATAAATCACAGCTGCGAATTTTAAATCATGGTAGTGTAATTTCTTTTGGGAATCTTTATCTGTATGGACCGATATGCAATCACTTTGCCCTCCTGCATCAACACGCACAAAAGTCCAACGTGCGATGCATCCACATACACAACACATTCCACTCCTTCGGTTGGTAAGGCTAATACCAGAGCAGTGCACAATCTCCTTTTTAATTCCTGAAAACCATCCTCGCACTTATCGCTCAAAAAAAAGCTACGTTCTTCTGTGTAAACTTCATCAGCGGCGCAAACAACGAAGAGAAACCTTCCACAAAACTCTTATAATATCCTGCCAACCTTAGGAATTTTGTTATCTCTTTGGGTGTGGTGGGTCTATTCAAGTTCTTTACAGCAGCTATCTTCTTGGGGTCCACTAAAATTCCATCCTTATTAACTGCATGACCAAAAAAGAAACCTAAGGAAGCAAAAACTCACACTTGCTTAGTTTTGCATACAACTTATGCTCCCTCAAGGTAGACAAAACTAAATGCAAGTGTTGTGCATGCTCTTCAGCACTGTGGGAGTATACCAGAACATCATCTATGAATACAACCACAAAATGGTCCAAAAAGTCCATAAACACTCTGTTCATCATATCCATAAAGGTAGAGGGTACATTAATTAATCCGAAGGACATCGCAAAGAACTCAAAATGTCCATACTGTGAACGAAAAGAAGTCCGTAGAATATCTGACTCACGAATACTCAACTGATTGTAGCCTTAATGAAGGTCAATTTTTGAAAACACATTTCTACAACGCACTGATCAAACAAGTCATCTATTCTCGATAGGGGATACCTATTCATGATGGTTACCTTATTCAGCTCTCTATAATCAAGCCTCCTTCATGATTTTTCCTCCTTTTCTTCCCAAACAGATGGAGGAGGAACGATTGGTGACGAACTTGGTCTATTGGTATCCTGGGCGTAGTTCTTCTGCTTATGGGGCCATACAATAAAACAATGGGGGTACCTATCCAAAGGGAGACTGAACGTCATCTAAGGGACCCGGGGATCTTAGTTATTGGGGAGGGGCGGATAGGAAGGCGAATACGCAAATAGGATAGAAGGTCGTCACTACATG